>CM018101.1:69707763-70924017 GCA_008658365.1 Alca torda
TAATCCTGCAGAAAACATGCTGAACAAAAGCTCGTAGACAGATGAATTCAGTGCACTAACTGCAAGATCTGGGAATAAAACCAGCTGAGTTATTTGGCAGCTATGCTGCTTAAAAAGCTCCATAACTAACAAAATCCTTTTAACCCACCGACAGAAAGTAAAACACTTGTGATTTTACTGGCTGAGCAGTAACTATCTAAGCACATTCCCATGCTGCAATTTATAATAACACAGCTGCAATGGACAAGCCACTATAAAGCTTTTTGGTCAGGATATTGACAAAGAACCAAAGGAAAGGGGAATGGGGGGCTCCTTAGCCAGCACAGGCTGACCCTTTGCCACACCATCCATGCTGCACTGCAAAACTTTGTTTATAAGCATACTCATCCTACGTCCATTGTGGAAATCTTTTACGAAAATAATTTTCTCCTCTTTTCTGGAAAGATGGTAAATCCCTTCTAAGTATAACTTAAATTTGTCTGTGAAAAATTGACTTGTCTTTGAACAGCAAACATATTCATGTCCATAGTTCAGGGCTGTACAAAAATATATCCTTTGCCATGTTTTATTGCAGTAAAGACTACTGGAAAATGGCTTCACTTGCTTTTTCTGTGTTGTTTGGTCCCAGATGAATATAAAATATTTCATATTTCAGTCACCAATAATATTGGTAAAACTTTACAGCAAAAATACTCATAAAAACTACTATTCAAATCTATCATATCTCTAACATGAAATATTTTACCTTTGGGAAAATGGAATTAATACATGTATGTCTTTGTTTCATTTCTCCCTGTTTTAGTTGCATGGTCAGCTACAATGGGACTTGATGTGTTAATTTCAAAGCATAAAAGAAATTTCAGTGGTTTCTAAACATCGTTATTATTAAAAGGTTTTCTTGGAAGGATTTTTCTCTAATCCCACATATATATAGAGGCAAATCTCAGCTGATGAAAATAAGTCTCTGTAGTAGTGTTGGTCTTCCACAGTCTCTGAATCCCAAGCAGCCTGATGAGCCCTTCTACTATATTTGCCTAAATGAAAGTCTTTGCTGTTTCTTAGATTTTTTTCCTATGGCCCAGTGTAGTGTTGTACCTCATCATATATGCATGCATAAATACACAACTCTGCTTCACTAGGGAATCATATGGAGGAAAAAAAATCCCATAATTCTTATCTGTGCAGTTTCTTGTGCATGAACAAGGCACCAGTAATCAAAATGCTTTTCTCTTTTTATTTATTCTCTTGTGTATTCTATTACTTATGGCAAAGCGATTTGAAGACTTTCTTATAGAGAAAGGCCCACAGTCTCTATACACCTCTATAATTCTTATGTAGACAGTAGGGGGTTCTTGATCATTTGTACTTGTCCCTAGAGACATTTTTTTGACAAAAGAGCAAATATGGTTAAGCAGAGATGATGGGGTAAAAATCTTTATCTGAAGTAACAACTTGCAGCCTCTGGTTAGGCCACAGGAGAAGTTATTGTTTAAAATAAAGAAATAAAGAAACAACACCTTGACACACCAAAATCCCAAATCTCTCTTCCTACTGTTGCTAAGAATCACGGATGTATGAGAGTGTTTGTGTCATCAGGGGATGACCCCTTTCTCTTTGATTAGCTCCATCCTGCTGCAGCCTGGTGTATTCAGGCAAGCCCCAAAAATGCTGAGGGGGAGCACAAGGGAAGATGGCCATCCCTCTCAGTGAGTGAAGCAGGAAACTATTCCTGCTTCCTTCTCAGCCCCTCTCATTCTCACACCTCTGCCCCAAACCTGGCATTGGCCACTGACAGTGACATGCCTAGAGTTCAAGCTGGGAATGGCAAAGGTTGGCCTTGCCTTTCTTCCTTGACCAGCAAAACCATTTTAATAAGCACAGTAACTATTTATCTGAAAAAAACAACAGACCAACAAAAGCTAGTCTCTTCCCAGTGCTTCCCTACGAGCTCTTCTGACCTTCCCCTAGTAGCAGTGTTCCTCTGCAGTTTCTCTCTTTGATCCTTGTTTCCCCTTCTGAAAACAATGACCATTCAATGCTCTTCCTGCTTCCCATGCCCCTCAATAGGCCACATATTTCCCCAGTGTCATATTGTAGCTTCATTTTATTCTTCTTTTCCCACTTTGATTACAGTTCCTTCCTTCAAAATCCTTTTCCTTCTTTTCCCAATTTCTTCCTTTTTGTGATAAAGCTTTGCACTGGGACTTATTCTCCTCGTGGGAGGCAGTGATTTTTACACCAATAGGGATGAGGTGCAGTTTCATTTTATTTTTTTGACAGAGGGTATGCCTACATTTTTTTTGCAGGCAGATGCGTGTTCACAGTTCTCATGCACTGGTGGTGTACTTTCAATCACATGATGCTACGTCTCAGTTAAAGTAACTCATGGGCTTAGTTTGGATTCATTGTCAAGTTGACAGTAGATGTATAGATTTGTGTTGACTCTGAGCATGGACAAAGTGAGGTAGGACATCTGCCTGCAAGACTTTGTAAATGTACGCAAAGGAAGCAGGACATGCCACTTCCTTCTCTGCCTCATATTTCAACTATCAGATTTAAATGTAAGTTTGGTTTGCTCTGAAAAATATTGTCGCTATTTTAAGGTTGAGAAAGTTGTAGCAAGCACAACTGAAAATCAAGCTGGCTTAAGTTCAGTGTTAATGTACAACTTGTTCATGTTCTCAGAACCTGCCGTCTGGATGTGCTGGTATGAAGCAGGACTACATGTGAGACAATTGGATTTCCTGAACTTTCCCAAGTTATTTTTTTCCCTGTCATGTAACACTTGACAAGCCATGAATAAAAGTATCTCGACTGAAATAAACTCCCTGTGTGTGATACCTTGTTCAAAAAAAAAAAAAAAAAAAAAAAAAAGAGACACTGTAGCCTTGGAGTTACAGAAATAGGAAATAAAGTCTGGCAGAGAGAGAAGACAGATTGTTATTTGAACATACTTAAGATGAGAGCTAAAGCCTACCTCACCTTATGCATAAGTAAATGGCTTATCACATTGTAGCAGTAAGTACATTGTCCTTTAGTTCATAGATAAACTGTCAGGGGATGCATGAATATCATACACCATAATTCTGGTTTGTATGAGCCCAGTAGCAATTGATGAGCACTGTGCATTGTACTTTCCTTCCACCTTCCCTTTCCCTTTCCCTTCATAGCTCTTCCTCTCCCCTCAGTGTCAGTTGTTTTTCTGGCTACCAGAACTACAGTGAAATGTCCTTCCTGACGATTATTTCTTGAAGCAGGGAAACAACAGTGACGTTTCTTGGTGCTAAGGTCTCTCACTCTCCATGGCTAACCCACACAGGATTTACCAGCTCCGGAAACAGGAATCTGAAGCCCTACTTTTTTTTTTTTTTTTTTTAATTTTTTTATTTTTTTATTCCCCAGGAGGCCTTTTCAAAATGATTGATATATTGAGATTAAGGAGTCTCTTTGAGGGATGAAGAAACACAAGGCATGAAACCAGTGTTCACAAATACACTTCTCTGTGATCCTCTTCTCCCTTAAAGCACTCCTCATTGTTTACTTTCATTTCTGTAGACCATGCTGACCGCATGTCTTCTACCCATTTGGCTCCTTATATCTGACAGACAGGAAACTACAGTCTCAAAGTGACTGTTTTGAAACTGTTTGGGACTCACTACATTAATTTCTCTTCTGTCTGGTAAGTAGTCTTATAATTTCATTGTGTATTCCATATTTTGCCTTTAAAGGGAACAGAATCTCTCCTAGAAACACCTGTGACACATAACTGCTCTCTGCCTCACATTAAATTCTAGCATTCTGCAATTTTTTTTTTTTTTCTGTATATAAAATACCTACTTGAACTCTGCGTTATGTTCTTTGATCCTGGGGGGGATCTTATTGACTTATGGGGAAAACTAAATCAAACAAATATTGTAGAATCAGATGGGATGCCTCACAAGGTGCGATTCTGAGAACAGTTTTGGCAGTCCTTATGGCAATCACTGAAACACAAAATATGCTGGTTTGGCTTATTACATGTTAGTCAGTCTCAGTAGGTTTAACATCTATAATTTTTGGTTTTTTTTTTTTTCAACTTTATGTGAAAGCTAGCTTCTGTTTTGTTGTCGCTTAGTTGTTCACTGTGGCTAACTGATGAAGCATATGGGTTTCATCTCATGAACAAAAAGATTACTAAAGCCTCCAAGCTGTGGAATCTAAGAGTGTTCATATGCCAGCTCTTTAACTATTTGCCTGATACTCATGATCTAGAGAATAATATTGGTCTTAATAAATATTAAGACCAGAAATATTACTACAAATTTCTTTTTGGCTCATTTTGAACTTTGTTAACATTTACATAGAAAATAACTTGAGATCTATATTGAAAATGTTTTAAGGGCCAGATATTGCTTTCAATCCAGATTCAGCTGTGCATTTATTTCATGCACAGACATTTTGACCCCTGCAGGTCTATTTTCCTGTATATCAAAAGATTCATATTCTTAAAACCAGTGGTCCCCTTGAGATGATTCACTGATGCATGCAGTTTAGAATAGCATTTGACTGATCAAGCTGAACTGTCTACTGGTACAGCTTCACTGAAACGTATCACAACTCTATCCATTTAACCCAAATGAGGATTTCTTGCAGAAAATACTAATTCACTGTAATTCTGAGGAGACGGTGCTTGTGTATCTTATAGGGATTGACAGTTGGATTTGAAGGATTATGATCAGGGTATAATTGTAGGGATTCTGTGCACTGGATATGGCAGTCAATTGCTCACTTCTAGTTTCAATTAACAATCTTCCAGGGACAGTCAGATAGACCCTCCACTGGTGTGGATCAGCATAACTGCACTGAAGTGAGGAGAGAAATACCATTCATTTACACAAGCTTATTTTCTCACTTGAGGCAAACAACATGCTAATGAAATTCACAGAACATAATAAATTGGGAAAACTTATGAACATCAATAAAGATAAAGATATAATAAAAAGTCAACCTAATGAAATAAGATATCTGAATGGAAGATTAAATGAGATTTTAGGCTTGAAAATACAAACAAATATATCTTGGGAGAAAAATGTTGCTGATACTATACTCTGGCAATAGAAAGAAAAACCTAGGAAGTAGTAATTGTGCAATTTGGAGGAAATACTCAAACTGGAATTTGGCCCTCAGTGCTCGTTGACTTTGAATAGGATTGGGGTGCTATTTCCACTCTGTACATTCGAAAATCAATCCATCACCTGGCAGTGTTATATGGTGGTGCTTTCAGGTTTATTTTGTTTGTTTGCTTTAAAACATCTAGTGGAATATGGAGCTGCAAAACATAAGATTTTCTTTCAGGAGCAGGAGAAAAATGAGTCCAGATTTCTCCAGAGAGACTCTGTGTGCATCCAGAATACTGCTTGTGCTACTGGAGAGATCCTCTTATTTAAAACAAACAAACTTACAAAGGAATTAAGGATACCTATATTAGGAGAAGGAAATAAGTTACTTTCCAAATACATACCTCCTGTTTTCTGTAATGCCAGAACAACGAGATAATTTGGGCAAGGTGTACCATGCATTTTTAATGTTATGTCTCATTGTCTATAGAATAACGGTCTGATGGAAACTGCAAGAAGCTATGCTTAAGGACAGTATAACCTCAAATGTACAAGCTAGTAGACGTGTGGCAAATAATAGGTGTCTGTAAAGGGGAGGACTGGACAGGCTAATATTATCTTTTCAACGTCAGCTTTTAAAGTAAACATCCAGATGGATAGCTTTAGTTTTTTAACTTGCAAATGGCTTTTACACAGCAGAGAGACTCTTTGGGTTGCTTAGATTCCTATTTTTCAGACAGGGACTCCAAATGGATGTGCAACTGAATTAATGGAGAAATTACTTAACATTATATGCCCTAAGAAATGATAAATACAGAAAAGATATCTACTCTGACAGGCTTCTGGTTCAGGCTCCCCATGTGCCATCAAAAACTTAACAGGTAATGTTTTTTTTCCAGTTTATTCCACCAACTCAATGTAGAATTGCAGACACATTTTAACCTCTCTATGCCTCTGTTTTCCCATTTCTAAAATAAAGATGTTATGTACCAAATGATTAATTTCTTCCCCTTCTTTTTTTTTTTTAAATTGTCTTTCAACTTCAAATATTTCCATTAGCTATTTCAAAACAAAACCCAAAAAAAAACCCAAACCCCAATTTTATTACAGAAACATGCCACCTGTGAACAGTATAAAGGATGATAAGAAGAGCATAGAGCAGGATAAAACAGTCGTTCTCTCTAGCTTGCTAGGGATATTAACACTTATTTTTGCAATAAAATGTTGATTGTCTTTCTGTAATTCCAGGAGAAGACTTTCTATTCTGTAACATTTTTCCCTTTCTGACTCTTTCAATATGCATCTATTTCTAATATTACTTTCTGCATGCTGCTATTTAAGTTTTCCTTATAGTTGCTACCATGAATCCCTCACCCGTTTTCAGTAGCTTTCTAATTCCTTACACCTAAACTATGTCTGCCTCCCCTTCAAGCCACCCCTACTGCTGTCTGTCTCTGTGCATACTCCCGGCTTTTGGTCATTATAACTGATCCTGTGTTCTGCAAAATAGCCTGCAAATGTTTGCCTTCAGTAACCTGTTCCACTTTCCAGCAGGGAGCAATAGCATCTTTTTTCTCCTCCTCAGTAAGGCCACTCTGCATAGCTTGTGCACAGAGACCCTTCGGCCCTGTATCAGTTTGCTGACAGTGAGAAGGGGAACAAAGCATGCTTCCTATGTTTTGTAAAGTGCAACTGGTCATTGATAAAAACCAGTCGTTGCGTGGCTTTCAGTGATAGTAATAAACTTATAGACAGAGGCAAAAGGAAGTGGTTTTGCTTGTAAATACTTAGATTCCCAGTGTGAGTCAATACAGCAACCTGATTGGAGCTGAAGGTCTTATCTGTCTCCAGAAAGGTTACATCCTTCGCAGGGATGTTGTTATGTCTTTTTCTGTGCTACCTTACCTCCTCTGGGCTCTCTGTCAGAAACTCTTCATCCTTCCCTTTGCTTTATGCTGTAACAAATGCCTGTTGCAAATCTGCAGGAGGAACTGTAGAGGGGAGAGGGCTGATTCTAGAGAAAGTGGAATCGAATGACCAGCTTTTCTGAGTTCTTGTGCACTGAGGTCAGGCCAGAAGTGATTTGGGAAGGCAGGTGCTCGTTTGTTCCTTATTCAGGTGTCAGGTTTTGAAGTTCTTCTAGCTAGCTGCAAGGTAGGATAGAAGACCTCCACAGAAAAGAGTTTACCTTGAAGACAAGTCAGGTCCAGGCGCAAGACAAAACGATCTTACAGACATGCTCTGGGACATGACCTCTAAGACTGATATGGGCATTCCTAGGCACCCAGAAATGCATGGGAGGAGTGGGAGGATGATCTCAGTGTGGGACGACATGGTTGTCAGGCAGCTGTGAAAGTCCTTCTATGCAACATGCAGCAAATATATTCTTCTTGTAGAAAATCACACAGTTTTTCACCTACCAAACATTCAGACCTTCAAGAAGCCTTGTTTAAGTACCAAGACCTCTTAATTCAGATATTCTTCTATATGTCTCATGAGAGATGGCATTTAGCTTCTTCATTTCTCAGCGCTCACCTGGAATTTTCTTAGATTTGGATCAGATCCACCAGCCCAATCAGAGCTGGTGTTGTTACAAAGCCCCAGGCCTTGGTGTCATCCAGGAGAGGGCCAAGCTAAGTATTAGAAAATTAAAAAGAAAAATCAATGGATTGAAGGTAATAATCTTTTAGCTATGATAATTGTTCATTGTCCAACAGTTATGAGATATCCAGCCTCGGAGGTTATGGTGCAACGTGAACTTGCACTGATTTTAATGGTAGCTCCTGAATTTTAGCATTTTACAGAGTACAACCTGAACTCATTAACTCGATGCAGATAAATCTGTCCAGGTCCAAGTTATTTCCTTCTTCCCTGACCTTGCCCTGAAGTTTTCCTTTTGTCTTCTGTTCATGACAGACTCTCTTGAGACAAATCCTTTTGTGTTACTACCTCTGAAGGATGCTGTTTAGGAACAAAACTTTTTGTAATGTATTCTTCATTTCTTTCATCACATGCTATGCTGCATTTTAAGCAATGTTTTAAAAAAAGTATTCAAATCCCGTGAAAAATATGACTTAGAGTATTTGCAGTATAATGCTGGGTGGTGCATTGGGGTATAGTTGGGAGAGTATGAATGTCTTTTTTCCTTTGCCTAAAAGATTTTTCTGTATGAACAGTAAAACCAAAACCCCTCAATAAAGTCTTCTTTAAGCTATATCACAATATTTTTGGTAATGTTTCACCTTTGTATGCTTTTTTTCTTAGTCTGTCTTGACTTTAAATGGTGTCTTAAATAAGTTAATTCAACTACTGTACATTCAGCGCTACTATTCATCCTCCCTAAAATTTCTGGACAGTGTTTGGAGTTGTACAAGCACAGATAATGTCTACACTGCAATCCAGGCACCTATTTTTCTTCAATAGTCTGGAGTATGTCCTTTGCTTTTTATTTGAGTAAAGCAATTGTCTTGTTGGAAATGGAAAAACATCAGAGATCACAAACTCTGCACATTTGAGTGATTTTTCAGTTTAAAGTTGAAAAAACTAGTGCAGACTGATTCAAGGGAGTAAACAGGAATACTTCAGTCCCTGTGTCTGAATATTACCTACAGAGCAAGACTTCAACTCTCTCACACATATTTTGCCAGTTATGCTCCTGTTTTAAGTCTGCTTATCTGCACAGTGCTTCAAAAAGAAACAAGGCCTGTCCTCCTTATATGCTTGATCTGGTACAGGTGTTCATTAATAGCAGGGCATCTTTCCCTTCAGACCCATCTGTAGTGTACAACCTCCTTCTAGTGGTACAAAAAGCAAATGGATATTGTTAAGAAAGCACCTGTGTGCATGTAATTTAGATCTAGATGCCTTACACACTGAATTAATAAATACCTGCTGGAGATAGAGGATCTTTGGCATTCAGAATGGATTCAAAATTATATACCTATGAGGCAAATAGGCTGGTTAGGTGCCTGTGTGGATCTGGCTTTTAAGTGGAAATGTTGCAAGTCACCACAGACTTCTTCATCCATCCCCCTTCCCCAATTCAAAACTTTAAACTAAGCATCTCATTGATTGAAGATTTCTCTGTGCAGAGGTGTCCCTGGAGTGGGAACACTTGTGAAGAAAAGCCTGCAAGAAAAGGAAGTTTTACAAGATTAAGAAATTAATTGGATTCTCTTTGCTTCTTTTCTTTCCTCACACTTTGTCGAAGGCAGACTTGGTTTCCCACTGCAAGAAAATACTTTCTCTGGAAATCTCTGGGTTTAGTTCCATATTTATTCACTCTGTGCTCAACATTTCTACGGCATATAATTCCATTGATATAAACAGAATTAGTCACACTACTCATGTTAAATATGTGCTCAAATATTTGTAGGCAGCAGCTTGGAGACAATACACAAGAATTTGTCTTATCTAGCTCTTCCTGTTCCTATGAAATTATTTTTTATTTATCAAAAGACTCAACAGTTCTGGAACATCTGAAAGCCTGTGCAAATCTGCTTCTGAATATTTTTGGCAAGAAAAAAAAAATAATTACTAACCATCTTGGAAATCATAATAATATATTAGGAGCGTTCTGATTTTAAAAATTAGGAAAATGAAGATGAAAGTTGACAGAATAAATTGTAGTGAGAGAATGAGGTTCCTTTTTGATCCAAGAGCCTGGTGATTAATGCACTCTCCAAGGATAAGGAAGAAAGATGTTCATTTCCTCAGTAAAATATCCCTAGAGCCCAGAGACTTCTCCCCATCCCCAGGTTTCCGCTACTAAAAGCTGCCTTTGGTACATTCAGACCTTCACACTCTCATTTGGTGCTCTGTTGCTTTGTGCTGAATGTAAGAACAGCCCCACATCCAGAGACCATTCTGGGTGATGTGATATCTACCTCTGTCCAGGATTCAACAGGTATTCTTTTCAAAAACTGGTACAGTTTCTCCATGAGAAGTGAATCAAATTCTCCTTCTTCAATTTTACTGAAGTACATAAAAATGAACACATTTAAAGGTTTTTTCACCAGCTAAACCCAACCTAGATCAGAATATGTTTTCACATTTCAAGTTCTAGCAATTAAAAATGAATCTTTAAATACAAGTTAATCTGCTTTAAATTTCTTTTCCATTCCTCAGGTGTAAAATCAATTATTTTAAGAGATTTAGAGTGTCCACCTCATGACAGCGTTGAAATAAAATAAAACTTTGCAATCTTTGAGAAAACCTTGCATTTGTAAATTGTGAAGTCCTAGCAGTTCTTTTACTTTAAAGGTTTGGTGTTTTCTCCCTCCCCCCCATTAAAAAGCACTTGGCTTTTGTTTGGTTGGTTGTTATTTTTTAATTTTATAACCTATCTTTCATACTGGTAAATGTTTATTTTTTTGGCATGGAAAGTCCTTTTCACTGCCAAGTTGTTCCCCACAATGATAGAAATGACACATAATTTTCAGAACAATGATCTAAACATTGTCACCATTTATAAACAACAGTAGGATTGTTGGGATCTTCATAACAAATGTGATAGTTGGTGTGAAAGAGTCACTGAGGTTTTTCGGGAAGATATCCTGTGCTGCTAAGCAAATTCGAATGTCTTCATTTAGGCAAAACCAAACAAATTAGTCTTCATTTCTGAAGCATATTCTTAAAGAATGCTCTCAAAACATCCAAGGCACAGTTGATGCAGAAGTAGACCCCTTGGGAGCGTTTCGTTTCTGCTTGTGGGATTTACCTTCTCACAGAGACAGATGTCTGGTTAAGCAGTCACCCATCTGCTCTGTATGAGCCTCTGTACCTCTGTTTTCTTATGATGGAAATCCTATCGTTGATTATGGACTGGCTTCAACTTGCCTTATCAGTGCTATAGGTTAGTGTAGTGACTTGAGTAGCAAGTGTGTGGGTGCTTTTGAGGGGCTCCTTTTACTTAACTTAGCCATAGCCTATTGATGTCAGGCTGTTAAAACACAAAGGGGCTGTTAAACACAAAGCCCCCTCTTAAGGATTTTAATGACTGCCATGGTGTTCCAGGTCTCAGGCACTTAGTTTGCTTGCTTTTCAGTGAAATTACTACTGTAATTTAGCTACACATGAACAGGCAAATAATATATGACCTTAGAACTGAATTCAACCACCCTAGTACTGGCTCACTTTCTTATTGATTTCAGTAGGGATCTGTGGGTGGAAAAATATCAGACATTTATTAGAGAATCATTTAATTATTATTTTTTTCTTTTTTATACACAGTCATGATTAACTCTGCAGAGAAGCACAACCACTGTGATCATCATAAACTGTTAGAAGTCTTATGCAAAGTTTTGGTTCAAGGAGTTTGCAGGATGTGCTCCAAATCTAAACAAATTCGCTTCCTATTGACTTCAACAGGAGTTGGACTGGATCCTCCAGCTCTGGAAAAGATAGGGCATTCACAGAAAGGAATATTTCTTTAAGTACTTCAATAAAAATCAAGATCTCAAGAATCTCAAGTCATCAAAGCCTGGAGCTGCAGTTCTTAAGACAGGATACTAAGATCAATGATCACTTTAAGGTACTGAGAGTGAAACAGCCATTTTAATGGATGATGGATGTGTCTCACAATACACTTTGCACAGGTTAAGCATCATTTGTGTTAAAGTCACTGTATATTTTGGTCATAAAGACCAAAGCTTATCTCAAAACTCCATGAGTAGCCACCCAAAAATGGGCTGTCAAATGCTTGTGGAGAGGGAATGAAGTCTGACATTTGATTTTATGTCAGCACTGTGAAAAAAAGCAAACAAAGAAAAAATGACAAAAAACCCTTTGATTTTTTAAATTTCTAATTGAAATAGAGCAGTAACTCAAGACTTTCACCTTCTATAGGTTATACAGGGACACAAAGGTGTTCAGCTACCTCTTTTTAGTTTTTCTTTTTTCTATTCTGTCCTGCAGTTCAGAGAAACTATTTAGTGGGACTCATAGATGATTGAAGTCAATGCAAAGATCCCCATAGACTTATTTAATTTTGGGCCAAGTCCCTGGTTTTATAGGTAAGCATTTATATTCAAGGATCCTTGGCTGCTGTCTGACCTGACATAAGTAGCCTGATAAATATATAAAGCTCTGACATATTCTGCCATCAGGAAAAGGGCCAATCAGGAAAAAAAAGATTGAATGTAAATTAATGTCAGTGTCAGTTGGAATAACTTGTGTTCTTCAGCATCTGCAGCTCTGTATTGTTTCAGGATGTTTCTTTGGCTAAATGTTGATGGGCATACCCCTCAGCTCAATTGGAAGTCCAAATGAAAAAGCAAAATTATGTGAATTTGTAATGCTCTGTGGAAGACTTTACGTATACTACACCAACATGACCTAGCTTGTTCATTATCTGTTTTACCCTTTGGCAAATGTGACAGCTACTCTGTTGGTCCAGATGGCAGGACTCCACTGCTTGTGCGATCTAAATATATTTGTAGTTGCAGACTGTTGGATTTCTATTACTGGTTTCCATTAGCTTTGTCTTCTTAGAAACCTTGTAAGAACTTAAGAAATCCAAGATGCAAACTCAAACAATGCATGATCTTTTGAGATAGATGAATCTTGCAATTATCATGTGAAGTGACACTTAGCCATAGTTTTCATATCTGTAAACTTATCACATGAAAATATTATGGCTTGTCCACCAAACTTGCTGCGAATGCACAATAGACTTGTTATGTTTCAGACTCATAACATGTACAGATCAGTCCTAACACCATAAATCCAAAGTATTCTCTTTCGTTATATATGCCCATGTTGTCAGTAAAATCCAATTCAAGGTAGCTCGCTCAGAGGTGAGACTTTTTGGACAATGGTTATAAACAGGTTGATTGCTCATGGAGAATAAACATCTGGGAAAAACAGATTTTCTTTGTGTCCTTTCTTATGCTCTGAAATACATTTCCTCCAGCAAATGTTGTGATGAAACAAATTCGTCCCTGTGAATAGAGAGCCAAAAGGAGAGAGAATATGAACTAGTCTACAAAAACCTGCAGCTAGGCTGGGTACTACTGAGGAAAGAACATCTTTTAAAGAGTATAGGTTTGGGCCTTGCTCATGAATACGGGAGCTGACAACAGGATGTTACAGTGGATCAAACAAGTTCTAACAAGTGGGAATCTAGGCTGGAAAACAGGCATCAGTGCTTTTGGAACTGCTGCATTGAATGTAACCTGAGATCAATTATTTGAAAGAGAAGCTGGTAGGAAAACATTACAATCAGATAAAATTATTACATTTTTGTGAATTGTTTGGCCTCAGTAGCTTACTGTGGCAGTAAATTTGATATTCTAATGATGGGTTGTTTGGAAAGAAATTTTTTTGTGAATGTGCTGCATTTCAACTGAAATGAAAACTCGAGAGAAACCTTGGTTTCTTGTCCTGACACTGAAATAGCACTGAAATCCTTCCTTGATATTTTTTGGAAATTCTCTGTGTGTATACCTATTTATATTTATTTTGCTCACCTGTGGTACAAAGGCAAAATCTACATTTATTCTTAAAATATGAACATGAGCTGTAATTTTTGCCAAGTCACACTTTGGTGGTGATTTGTGTTAATCATCTAAAGCCCACAAAACATTTAAATCATAAGGCAACAGAAGTATTTCCATCTTCAGGAGTCTTTGCCTTGTTTCATCTAAGTAAGTATTGCTCTGCTGGGGTGTTTCAAATGTAATTCTCTTTGACAAACCATATTTTTTGCTTATTTATGTAAAAACGCCTAGCTGCTTGCCAGTGGTAATGTGATACTTGCATTGCTTGTGTAGCAGTATAGAAAGAGAGCACATGAATGGTATTGGCTGTTTCAGTCTAGTGTGTTTTTAACACTGGCATGTAAACTGAGCATTCTATGTATTTTTTTAAAAATATATTTCAATCGCTGGAAATTTTCTCAGTTCTGAGATCTATATGGTACCAGATCTAATTCAGACAAGACTGTCAATGAAGTTCAACAAGGGCAAGCGTAGGGTCCTGCACCTGGGGAGGAATAGCACCATGGACCAGTACAGTTTAGGGGCTGACTGGAAAGCATTTCTGCAGAACATGGGAGTCCTGGTGAACAATAAATTGACCATGAGGCAGCCAAGAAGGGCAATGGTCTCCTGGAGTGCATCAAGAAGAGTGTGGCAAGCAGGTTGAGGGAGGTCATCCTCCCTCTCTACTCTGCCCTGGTGAGGCCACTTCTGGAGTACTGTGTCCAGTTCTGGGCTCCCTACTTGAAGAAGGACAGGGAACTGCTGGAGAGAGTCCAGTGGTGGACTACAAAGATGATGAGGGGATATGAGCTTCTCTCTTGTGAGGAAAAGATCAGGGACCTGTGTTTGTTTAGCGTGGAGAAGAAAAGACAGAGAGGGGAACTTATCAATGCTTATAAATATCTAAAGGGCGGGTGTTAATCAGATGGGGCCAGAATATTTTCAGTGGTGCCCAGTGAGAGGACAAGGGGCAATGGACACAAGGTACAACACAGGAAATTCCATCTGAACATGAGGAAAACCTTCTTTACTTTGAGGGTGGCAGAGCAGTTGAACAGGCTGCCCAGAGAGGTTGTGGTGTCTCGTTCTCTGGAGATATTCAAAACCCACCCGGATGCGTTCCTGTGCATCCTGCTCTAGGTGAACCTGCTTTGGCAGGGGGTTGGACTAGATGATCTCTGAATGTCTCCTCCAACCCCTACCACTCTGTGAATCTGTGCTTATGTACCGACATTTGGCTAGTTGATTACTTAGTAGAATTTGGTAATGTGTGCAATTAATTGATATGCAACTAATAAAAATCTGAGGAAAACTGGCAGCAATTATTTCTCTACACCGTATCTCTTTACCACTAGTATTTGTATACTTCCTTCATATTGTTTGGTTGCAAAACAATGACCTTTCAGGACTGGCTTGTAAAATCCATATCTGCCATGCACCTGGGCATTACTTTATAAATCCCCCAGGTATCCTTACGAGGAAAAATTGCCTCAGTAATATACATTAAGAAGATTTTAAAAAACTTTCCTTATTGCCATAGCTCTTTCTCCACAATTATCATCTGGAAATTTGTGACTTTTGAAGGAGAAAAGCATGCTCTGTACACAGAGCTCCAGAATTTCATAGCATTTGAGTTTTTGAGCTCACCAGTTTTTCAAAAACAGCTAGGCATATGTCCCACTGGGGTCTGAACATGGGTTATCTCACTCATAAAAAATTGTGACACTGTCTAGCAACATCTATGATTTGCAATGGTTACTTTTTTAGAACCTTAAGCACTGTGTTGTGCTTTTTTACATAGCTGTTTGATAGTTAATCCTCATGAATAATAAACAGTAGATGAAAATTACAGTTCTGCTAATCGCTACCAAGTAAACAATTTTCAAACCCCAACATTTTATGAAATATAAAATGAGGTTTTTGAAAAGAAATAATTATAACTCCTAAGTTATTTTTCTGAAATAAATGAAACTGTTACTGCAAGCCATACTACAAATTTGACCCTTATTTCAGACTCGTTAAAAGGTTTGCCACACTTCATCTATTTGGATGGTTAATGGCCTTTGCATTGCAGCCAAGTATCTAATAGTCACAGGCTTTGGGTCACATAAAAAACTGCATGCGGATCAGGTGAAAAATCGTATCTTCAACTCAGATTTGTGTTGGCTGGACCAATTCAATTAAACCGTAGCTCAAGTTGTGGGCATATGGGTGTGTGGTGGGGAGACAGAGTAGGAAAGAGAGCGGTGGTTCATCTTCCAAAGGGAGACTGAGATCATTGTTCTAAAGGTAATAGGCTAAATCCACCCTGGGGTAATGCCAGAGAAAGAACTCCGTGAGAGTCTTTCTTGGAAAAGTACTTAAATTACCTTGAATAAATGCAGATAAACCACAAACACCTAGTATAAGCCACTTTTTGGAGATTTCAGGAGACAAAAAATGATGGGCCAGAATTTGCTTTTAGATGACACTGCTCAGTTTGGCACTGAGTTGTAGTGTAAAATAAAGATGAAGAGCAAAACTGAATATAAATTAGTTGAGTGTTTTTTTCAAGATAAAACTCCATTGAAAAAAAAAAGCAATCCTGAAGAAGGTACATAAACAAGAATTGCTTTCTTACATATTAATGGAAACAAAGCCAGATTTATATGGGCAAATGCTCCTAGCACTAAACATTTACTCACAGACTGGCATAAGGATTGGAAGGAAATAATTAAAGCATGTGGATATAACCTGCATAGTTCTTCAGAGCAATGAATCCAGACACAGTTGGGCTAAACCCCTTATAAACAAAGGAAGCATAATTAGCTGATTAATCAATAATGTGTAATTACTTAGTTACACAAGGCAATACACAGTTTGAATTTCTTTCTCATGGACCACTATAAATGGCACATTTGCTATAGCTGTGAAAGCAGTATATGGAACTCACAAAAGGGCGATAGACTTGGACGGTTATAAGACAATAAAGTTCAATTGGCTGTATTCCATTAAGATTAACAAACACCCATGTAAAAGCACAAAACAGTAAGCTTTGCAGATCTTCTTAGCTATAATTCTATTTACATTGTGAAGTCTACCACTGTAGGCATGCTCTAGACTGGCTACCAGACGAATTCCAGCTTGCAAAAGCTCAACTGTTTCTCTTCTCAGAATACCAAGAGTGCTGCCAGGTTTTGTGCCTCAGTTCTTTCTTGCTTTCAGTTCACTATCCTCTTATCGTCTTGCTCTTTTACTATATTTTCTTACAGTCTTCACCCTAATTCAGATGCCTAATACATTCTTTTTCTGGTATCCTCTTAAATATATAAAAATATCTTGATGCCATTTGGCTTTCAATGACACTGGTGGGGTTATGGCTTGTAAGAAGGTCAGCTTAGTTTTGTAACATTTATATTTCAGATTTATTTAAACCTTAAATTAGAAGGAATAAATTAATATTTATTCAGTCCAAACATAATGCAATCATTACCATGATTTTAAAATACATTTTATTTTTCTACTAAAGCTGAGAAACTGTTTTACAACATAGAGAGAGAACGGCAGAATTTGAACAAACTGATTTACATCACGTTGCAGGGGCAGGAAAATCGCTGTTTTGCTGAACCTTCACTGAAATATTTCCTGAAGGATACATGAGCAGTGTGGTTCATATTCATATTTTCTCACAGATGCACTTGACATCTAAAGATAACACCTTACTGTGCTATTGTCTTGCAGAGTGACTACTGTGATTAGTAGAAAAGAGTAGGAGTGAGAGGAGAAAGCTATCAGTTATAGAAAATTACTCTATGTCTTTGTTCCAAACGTGCCTCTGCAGCTAATATTTTCACTCTTGTAGGTCATAGTACCCAAAATTATTCCTGGAAATGAATTTTTTTATTTGAATTTTGTTTGAGTCATTGCATAACTTCTTAAACTAACATTGAGGAAGAGTTCAGAACTCTTCTGTAGTGACAGTCCTTTGCAAAGACTCCAAGGTGCCTTTCTTTGTTTGCTTAGGCAAATGAAATGAGCATTGCACAGAACTTAAACCTAAATAAATCCAATGGCTCCTTCAATTTCTACTTGGGTGGATACGAGCTTCACTCATCAGCTAGCATGTTATTTCTATCTTTTCCTCTCCTCCTCGCAAGCAGATCAGGCAACAAAATTAATTAAGTCAGCATAGACAGTGTTTCCCATACGGAAAGCATAAAGTTATCCCCATTTTGGTGCCTTGTCATGTGCAGCTAATGACTGCAAAAGCTAGAGAGTCTTAAAATACAATACTGACATCTTGAATAGGTAAGTTCTTATAACAGTGTACGGAGCTAAAATGCTCTACATCCTACCAAAGCATGGAAGAACATTTTTTCATACACCTTTGGTCTAGTTTTCATGGTTAAATTTAAATAAGCAGCTGATTTATACACATGTGCTATACTTTTTAGTAGTAGATAGTGTGTTTCTGTAAGAAACTATTTATCTCCTTGATGGCCATTTTCCCATCATCCCATGCAAGAGTGTTTTCTGGTACTGACTGTGGACAACAGATGATGGTCACTTCTTAGCTGTTGCTGAAAGGGTCTTATTTCTCCCTCTGAACCTTCCAAATCCTACTGCAGAAGCACAAATGCAGTGACAGCAGATACTACATGTGCCATGGAGAAATATTAGGTGATGTTAACTACTATAGTGATGAACAGAAGGATTAGAGACTTGAGAATATTCTTCTTTGGATAGTGACAAAACAGAGTAGTACAGTTGTTTTGTCATCCCTAGCTGTTTTCTGTTACGCAGAAGGCATCTCCCCCAGGCTTCTTCACATGGCCATGAGCTGCTACTAGAGAACTGACTCAAAAATTCCTGTGTACAGAATGATTATATTTTTACTGAAACATGAGTTTGTGTTTGTGTTGAGTCAAGTGAAAAGAATTCAGTGATGTTTATTGGTAGATAAAGTGCAGAAATGAGTTTCTGAAGCATTGTTAAGACTGGTATCAATTGTTCTCTATGCAAAAGGATTACAGAATACGTAAAGAGAAATCCCTGAA
Organism: Alca torda; assembly: GCA_008658365.1. NCBI lineage: Eukaryota > Metazoa > Chordata > Aves > Charadriiformes > Alcidae > Alca > Alca torda. The sequence continues at coordinate 69,726,376 of CM018101.1, forward strand.
GTATGATCTTGACTGTTTTCACAGACTAAGAAATGATACAAAATAAATAAATAAGTATAGAAACTAGTTTCTGCCAGGGATCATCTTTGAATTTATCCCCAATTCACATTTGAGTAAAATAAAAAAATAAAAAAGAAGCAGCTGAACATGATCTTTACTAAAGTTAACTCCAAGCATCTGCCAGTCCGATTACTCTTGCATGAACCTCATGACACTGAAAAAACTGAATATATGGATACTTTTATTTCCTTTAGCCATTGCTCTTGATTTCTATAGGTATCCCTCCAGTTTTTTTTAAATACCTCACATACATGGATTATGTTGCTAAGCTTCTTTCCTACCATGAAACTTGTTTTTTGGAAAGGTGGTCAGACCTTATTTTTCACCAAGAACTTTATCTTAAAATGCTGGCAGATGGGGATTTTAAAAAAGCATAATTTTATCTAACCAGCAGTATCATTAGGACATGAATATCAATTGTTATTCCATCAAGCAGGCAGATGGAGGAAGATATAGCTATGGAGTTGCCTTCTAACGTTTCAGGGTTGTGGGTTTCTGACAGTTTTTGTGGAAACGGATCCATAAAAAGTGAATTTGCACTTTATTACACTTGGCTTAATTGCCAAAATACTGATGATCATTTTTCCGTACCTAATGAGAACTAAGAGAATCATTTCAGCCAAAGTCGTAATTGGAACAAAGTCCATATATTTCACCTGAGCTCTCTATTACTGACAAGAAAATAATATTTAGGATCTCTCACAGCATTCTTTTTTATTATCCAAACCTCAGTTGAACTTCCTGATACTGTGGGGAAAAAATCTGAGAAGGAATTGTAATTATATCTTGCTTATATTGATTTATTGTAGTATGCTCTAATTTTCCATAAAACAGTAAAGGACCAAAATAAAATATCAATTAATACCCAATCCATAGCTTTAATGATTTTAAAAATAATTTATTATAATCTATTTTAGATATCCAGGTAACTTGGCACTAACCTTGTCACAGTCCAAATTGCAATACATGTATTAAAGTTACCACTTTTGCTGCATGCAAAGGTAATTACAGAAATTATATTCATATTAGCTGCTGCTTGATGCTGAGAAAGCTGAACTATTGGAAACATTTGGCACATTCACTGGAACTGTTATTTAAAATGGGACAGTGGAATCCGCCAAATATAGCCCCTCCTCCTACCCCAGCCATTGTTAACTCTAAGTAAAATTGCAGGCAGAAAACAATAAGGCATTGAAATCATATGAAATTTTCTCTAATTTTCCATGAAACTAATGTGCAGTATAGTTGAGTAAGATGAAAATAACAAACCAAATAAGAGAATCCAGGGGATAAGAATAATTTTCAGATGTACGGTAATTATATCCTAGCAGGAAAACCCGAGCACTTTGCATCTAAAGAAGAGTGAAAACATAGATACTCCACTGACCAACAAAATTGCCTCAAGCAGAAAAGAAATGGTCTGCCTTGCATGCATGTGAAGGATAGGATAAGAATTATCAGCTGTAGAAAACCAGACAGAGAGATTTAAATGGTGCATTAGGACAGCTTTCCTAATGGTAGATAATAAAATAAATGGTCTGAGGATGATATGGAGTTTCTCTAACTGTAACTTGGACAAACATCTGTCATGAATTAAATCAATATTGCTGAGTTTGCCTTATGCAAAGAGATAAGCTAGGTGATCTTCCATTTCAACCTTATCATCCTGTGACAGTAAATGTCATAAGTGAGGATGACATCTTTAATAAGGAAAAGCATACCCCATGTGAATTGTCAGTTTATGAAACTACAGTGAAAAGTATTATTTCTGTGTTTTTACCAACACAATTGCAGATTTTAGAAGGAGTGGCCTAGGGTGGACTCGTGTAGTTTAGAAAGAGAGAGACATTCGGTTTGGAATTAAATTTTATGGCAGGCTTTTTGCACCTATCTGGTGCTGATTTGTAATCATAAACCAGCACATGATAAAACCATCTGGAATGCGTTAATATTCCAGATTATATTAACACTCAATATATTGCCAGTGTTGCTTACCTGCTTACCAGCACTAGAAAGATTTGAAGTACTGATGATCTGAGGTTCTGCAATTCTTTCTTCTGGGACTCTTCTGATTTTCGTGACCATCCATTTCATAGAAGAAAATCCTTATGGAGCTAGCAAAAAAATAGTCACCAGTTTGAATTTCGGAAGTACAGTACTAAAGAGCACACTGCTTATCATCAGTCTAATTTGTAGACTTCTTTTTAATTGCCTGAACAAACGCAAAAATGATTTAACCAGAACACCTCCACTTTGCATATGGTTAATTTATAATTTACCCTAGGTTGGACTAGAGTAGAGTATATTAGACTAGATTAGATTAGATTAGATTACATTACATTACATTAGTTTGCTCTGATGCTGCGATTAGGACAAATGGCTAGTCTCACTAAATTGTATTTTGTTCAATGAAACCTTAATCTTATATTTAGACATAGCACTTAGCAAGAAGGCTGCCATAGGACACTGGCAATAAACACTGCTTCATTAACATGAAGTTGTGAGTGTATGGTGCTGTCAGAGTGTGCTGTCAAGAAGCAGAGTGGTCATTAGCATTCTACTAGAAATCACATTTATTTTGATATAATTGAATTCTCTTGTCCCGCGCTTCAGTTTCACAGTGGATAATTAGACACCGAGGTTCACAATTTAAATAACTTTTTAAATTTGTGTGCTGTGCTTGCTTTTTATTTGCCAGGTGACATTTCTATTAGAGCTCTAACTTTCTCTAGTATTTAGATTTTTTAGACTTCAGCAGTCATATTGTTACAATTAATGTCCAATTAGATACACAGCAAAATTGTTGAATAGCATGGGATTGAATCACGAGTCAAGTAATGCAATAAGGCTGATGGTTCACAAGTGCAAAGCAAGATCTCTGGGTTTGCTTGTACTAAGTAAAGAATGTGCAAGACAGAAATCCTGTTATCGCCCAAAGGCAGGGGGTGCTCTGATTAGGAGAACTAATTATGAATGGGTTAAAACTGTGGCTAGTTAGGGCATTAGTAACTTAGACTGCATGCATATTGCCTTGAACAAATGTCCTACTTGATACATGGGCTGCAGCTTCATATCTGAAGCAAACGGGTTATTCCAAAATATCTTGTTGGGAGGAATAAAATGTTTGCTGTCATCAGGCACCTGCTAGACAGTTTTAAACACAAAATAAAAGACAGCTGACATCTGCTCTGACTTTGCCAGTCTCCTTTCTCTCTTCTAGCAGAAATCAGAGCCGTTTTCACTGTGTAAGGTTTCCCTTGATTCTTGGAAACTAAGCATGTGCTCCTTTCATTAGTGAGACTTTTCCTAAAACTTTTCCATGAAGCTTTCTGTACCCACCTTTCTGCATTGTGCTTCTATTTAACATTACAGCACAAATAGTTGTAATAACTTTTCTATAAGCCTTCTAATCATTTCTTCTGCAGCTCTGGTGATAGCAAAAACTTGAACAAACTTAAAGAAAAAAAACCCACCCCAGGCAGTTTTTCTTATCCCTCATTTTCATATCTAATATTTCTATCTGCACTAAGTAGTTTTCTTCTATGATGTCAAATGGAAATTATCTTAGTTGTAACCTGCGGGGTGAAATACAGTGCACTGGAAATTAAGTATTCTTTGCTTAGTGTTTGAGAATATTTATATTTCCTACTTTTTTCATTTTAAAGAAAGAACATTTTTTTCTGAAATATGATTAATATTGCTCAGTTTTCATACTTCCATGGCCTTAGGACATTTTACAAAAAATGTCCTAACTTCATACTGCATAGGCAAGTGAAAAGGACATATTTGTTAAGATTAGTGTAGATCAGATGAGACCAGCCAGTGCTGATGGAACACAAATTTATCGTGAGCCTTTGAAATTCTCATTGTCTGGATTTGGAAAAAAACAGCATTTGTTGTTTACAACAGGAGCAGCTGGATGCTTGAAAATCTGGTCTTTCATTTGTATGCTTTAGGCTTTTTTCTAAACAGAGAATTTACTCTGGCTTTGTTAAAGTAACCTCAGGGCTTATCTACATGGGTATGCTTGTGAGGAATAAGCTAGGATATGAATTTTTAAGCGTCACAGCTGTTTCCCACAGAGAGGATACTCTGGTATGTTAGTGCCTTGCTGTAGTTAAGGTTCATCTACCAGCAGAACTGTTTTTTCCTGTGTTTTGCAGCCATGTGGTCAATTCCTTCTCAAAAGTTCCCATTCTTTGAGTTTTTCTTTATTTCTCAGCTACCAAAATTGGTTTGTTATCTCTCCCTACAAACTTATTTTTATTATTATCTAAAATATTTCAGGTGGAACTACTATACTATGATGGTATTACACCAAGCTGGTTTTGATTTCTGAGACAACTTGTGTGCTTCTGCATTTATATATTGTGTGTGAAAAAAAAAAAAAGCATTTAAAGTTTATTCCCCCAGAGTGTGAAAAAGAAATTAGTAACTCCAGTCTGAACCTCTTTTATATTCTATTTCTTCCTGTTTAGTACTGACTCCTGAAGTAAAGAAAGTATCACAGAGTAAATGGATTGAATGTTCCCAGTTCTGCTCCTGCAGATTTTAATGGAAATCATGACATTCACAGTTGTCGATAGGGTGCTCAGCTCCTTTAGCTGGGACATAGACCTTTTTTTAAAAGGGGAAACAGATGTCAACTTTCTCTATTTTCTCTGTAAATTTCCTAGATGGTGAGAGACAAAGGTGTAGTAGGAAACCTACAGAAATTACAGCAGTATGTTAACTATTCATTTTTTTTTATTGCCCTCATCTCTTCAATGTAGAAATAAGCAAACTGCCACAACCTCTCCCCCCCTCTCTTCCCCCAACCCTCTTCCAGTGGGTCAGCTTGCAAAACATGCAAAATGTTGAACTCCCTATGTAATAAACATATTTGTTTTGTGCAACAGGGAGCACTTTTGTCTTCATTATTTTCTCTACTGAATAGTTTTTTTCCACTTCATGTGTGAATTAACTTTGATGTGTAGTTCTGCAGATGCACAGTTTTCAGGTAATGTGCCAGAGAAGCCAGAAATCTGCTGCCTGATGTTGGGTCACTGGGACTGGGGGACACTTAAGCTTGTGTAGCAGCATGATCACAAGTCCAGTTAAAAGGCAGCAGACTTGGTTGATGTAAAGATCCTTCTTCTTTATTGTCTTGACTCTATTTGCCATGGTACCTTCAAGGGATGGAGGAGAGCAGAAAAACGGACCCACATTTGCTTGGGCAAAAGGGAAAACAATTAAAACCAAATAATCATCTGCATTTATAACATGCTGAGGGGTCATTTATATCATTGCAAAGACTGTACTGGAAAACTGTCTTGCCCACCCCCTACCTCCAATCCCCAAAGAAAATGTGTCTATTTTGTATTCACACTGTGAGCAGCAATAACTGATTTTTTTTATAGGTATTCAGCATAACAGAAGATTTACAACATGGGGTTTTTGATAGGTAAAGGCAAGATCTGGCAGAAAAAGGGAGGAGTATCACTACTAATGATATATTTTAAAGGATTACAGAAGGAAAATAAATGCATATATTTTTTTCTTTTTTTCCTTTTTTTTTTTTTGTTCACAAAATGAATTAAACTCTTTATAGAGCAGAGTACATCCGTACTTTTCCTCCATTCAAGGAGGAATCTGTAAGGGTACGTGGGAGGAGAGTGTCTGCTCTTTTAATGGTATTTGCACACGGGACCTTTTTAAATGCAACAAGGGATAACAAGGAGGAAGCCAGAGACAAAGTATGTAGAGAAACAGACCTGACAAAACAAACATGGAGAAAATGACAAGAAACAATCCTCGCCAGTCAGATGAGTGGATGGGCTATCAAGAAACTACAGGTGCCACTTCCAGAAAGATGAACCTGGACTTTGCAAGGGATAAGGCTGTAAACCAGGACTGGGAGGGGTGCAGGAATTCACAGAGCTGTACAAACCCACGGGGGATGTGCAGGGGAAGGGGAGAAGGGAGAAACAAAGCAGGAGTGGGGAGAAAAGTTATAACAGGGGCTGGTTGTGTGTAAAATGGGGCTGGTCAGTTCACATGTCTGGCTGAGCCCTGCACCTGACCACCACAGCCTGTCCCATCTTCTTATATCTTCATATTAACTCTTTTCTTAACTAGCTTTTTTGAGTAATCTTACTCTCCATCCTCTGTGTGTGTGTGCTGCAAGGGCCAGATGTCAGCCACTGGTGAGACCACAATGTGTGAGGAGATGGAGTGCCAGCTCCTGGAGTGGAGCCCCAGACGGTGGTGTTGGCTCTGGCAGTGAGTGGGGTCTCAGCATCAGCTACTGGAGAGAGTGGGGGGGTCTTTGCCCTCCAGCTATGTGGCAGGAATGGTGTGTGTCCCAAGACCCAGCTACTGGGGGAGACCAGCACGAGTGAGGCGAGTGAGGGGCTCAGCACAAGTGGCTGGAGCAGGACCGTGGGTCACAGCCCCTGTGCTGAGGGTGAGCATCTGCATCTTCCCCAGCCCCAGTGTGTGTGGTGTGTGTATGTGCGTGTACTTGCCAGCAAACATCAAGCTGGACCAGATGGGACGAGTCTCTGAGTGCTGCGTGTGTGCAGCGAGCATCGAGCTGGACACGCTGGCAAGTCGCTACACAACTTTGTCACCATTTGAACCTGCAACCAGGAAAGCAGCAGCTGGTGCTCCAGGTCCTGGAGCACTAGGTTGGGCTCCAGCAGCTGGGCAGGGGGGAGCCCCAGGCAGGAGCAGGTGGCAATGCTCCCAACATCCCATAACAACAACTTGATAATTTATCCCTCTTTTCAAATTGCATAACTCCACAGAAACCTATGTAAAACCCTTCATTGTATACCATTCCCTGGTTTACTTGTGACACATAATCTTTTAGTAATGTGGCCTCAGTTACACAAGGAGGTGTGGTAAGCAGTTTAAAGCTGCTGTTACCTAATACACTAAATTGGAAGTAGATATTTATTTTTCCTTGCTGTAAATATCTGTATTATAAGGTATGGGCAAGTGACAGATTTAAACTACTGTCCATGACCCTCTCCATGACCTTTCATGATAAATATTTGTCTCAAAGCTTACCTGAACAGGTGGCTGATGAAGAAAGTCACAATTTATCTTTCTTTGTGTTTAAGCCATTATAATAGCTAATTCAAAGATGATTCCCCCTGGTAGCTACCACCTATTTGAATTAGTTACTGCAAAATGACATCTGTTTTACAGTTACTCTAAAATACGACAAACTGAAAAGATATGCCCAAAGGATCTTTCATGCAAATGTGCACAAGGCAGGTTTTCCTCAGCTGTTTCAGTAACTGTCTAGAAGCAAGGCACTATAGGTTAAGAGAGATATGCAAAAGTTTGAATGTTCAGGACTACCACACTTACCGTTTTGAGTTAGTAGAGGTCAGAGAAGATCAGCAAAGTGAAAGGTAAGATGAACAAGTTCTTAAGAAATGAACAAAAAAACTTCTTCAGCTAGAAAAAGCATGAAAATTTGTACACATGTTGTGCCATGATGAAAGGTGGCTTTGGCAGTCTAATCTTGAAATTCAGGAACTAATTTCTGACAGCTATTCAGTCAAATATTTGAACAAACATGGAATTAATTATTTGCATTATTGTGTCCCTCAGTACAGGGACATTTCTTCTCTTTCTTTCCCAATGCTTCATTTTCTTAGAATTTCATCCTTATTCTCTTCCACAAACAGCAACATCCAATTCCCATTGCTGGTTCATCTACCAATGCATAATTACTCTTTCAGTGCTTAGCAAATAGTACACTTGTGCTGCTGCTTTTCCTCTGCTGCATTTTCAACTTTTACAACTGTGAATGTGCTGGGGGGAGGCACAGTAATGACAGCCAGGGGAGCTCCAGAGTCATTTATTGCAAGGTTTCTTCTTTGCAATGCTTGTGCACACCCGCAGAGCCTCCTCTGTCTGGAGGAACAAGAGGCTGATCCCAAGTCTGTGAACCATGCAGGTGCTGGTGCTGGACAACTGCTGAGGTAAATTTCTGCCCAGAAACAGACTGGAACTTCCAATTTTTATCACAGAGAGCTTTGATTGACTTGCTGTCAGCAGTTATCATTCTGAGCTAGCCCTGGAGCAACACCTGATGCACAAAAGACTATAACAGCCTTCTGGAAAACTAATCTTGTGCAATCCATCCCACCTTATTCGCTTTAAAAACCCATCCCCAATCACTGAAGAGTGCACGTCTAATTCTGCAAACAAACCTAAAGGTTTAGTCAAAACTGAACAATTCAGCAACAACAGAAAACAAACTTTGCAGTTTCTACTGCTTCACTCTGAAATTGTTGCCTGTGCTTCTTGTTGGAAAAAAAAAATATATTTACAATGTGAATGCTGTACCTCTCTTATTCATGCAATGTGACACAACCTTTTAGGTGCAAAGGGGCACAATGGCTACCAGGAAGCCAAATTATGGACTCAGAGGAAGGGAGAACCTGTCTGGCTCCCACCAGCCTCAGTACCACAGTCCATGTATGAAGCTCATCAAGACTGAGATCAAGGGGTAGCTACAGGGTAAACAGAGTGCCTGAGCCCAGCTGCTGGGGGCATCCACCTCATGTCTGTGCATACATATACAAGTTCCCCACTAATAGATGTCCATCCTGCTCACCCAGAGAGGGGAGCAGGATGAGGCCACTGGAGATGCCTGGATTTGTGTGACTGCCCTGTGTGTTTGGCTGTGCCGATCCATGTGGCTGCTGTGTACATGTGTGATGTATATGTGTGTTTGTATGCGTGTGCCCACTGGTAACGCATGCTCAGCCTTGCTGCTGGTCAGACCTGGGGGCGTGGAGCTGTCGCAGCCTTGCCTCTGTCAGGCTGTTGGATCTGGACGTATTTCCCTTAACACAATGCACACACCCTCTATCTTTCAAAAAAATTGGTTATGATCAAAGACACATATTCTCTCTTCTCTTCTCCCTCCCTGGTTTGCTCCATGTTCAAATTTTTCAGTCTTGATATGATCAAAATGTGCTCAGCAGTTACCTATTAACTTTCCTGTAGTATCTCCATCGCAGTTTCCAAATCAAACTTCCCAGCATTTTAAAGAAGGCTCAAACTGCATACAGTTCCTGAAAACAATTTTTTCTTCTTCACACTTGTTGCAAACGAACATTTCCAAGAACACGTTGATGAGGATGAGTTGGTTTTGTTCCACTGAAGACAGATCCAAACTCTACACTGAGCTGCCGAGAGAAAAAGATGTTGATGTGCTGGTGGGATGATGAGGTGGAGAACGTGAAGAACATTTAGAGGTTACAACGATCCCTTCACAGCCTTTCTCTTTCCTAGGATCTGACCTTCGCTCCCCGGGTCCTGAAGGGGACCTTTTATCTTTCACTAAAGCAAACTCCCAACCTCAAGCACATTTAAAATGGAGCAAAATAGCCTAGACAGCCATTATTACAACTGAAAACTTCCACTTCATATTTTAACAGTCTTTTTCATAGAAATGCTTTTCAAATACAATACATGCAAAACTGTGCTTCAGGCCTGCCTATGGCATTTTTCCACTTATTTTCCCTTTGTTCCACTGCACCACAACAGTCTCCACCCAAGTCTGGTCTCTCATTTCTTTACCACTGGGATTTCTTAGGGGCTAGGTGACCTAGGGCTTATGCTTTCCTTCACGCCTTTGTCACTAAGTTGCACTAGTACAAGTGATATTTTTAGTCAAGTGAGGCTGGTCTAGGAAGTTTTAAACAGGCATTTCTCTTTTTTCCCCCCTCTTCTATTGTAAAGACTCGTAGTCTTACTAAAGCAAGTCTGTAGTGATGCAGAGCACAATCGCACAACAGCACACTGATGTGTATCTACAGCTAGAAAAAAACAAATTGGTATTTAGCTCTTTTAAAAGTATGGATGTACTGCTTGATTTAACACAACCAAGCATCACAGGTTTCAAGTATTTATCATCGTCTTCAGCTCCTCCACCAGTCCTTGTTTTGTTTTGGCAGATCGTCTGTTACATCAAGAAGCGTTATAATTTATTCAAACCCAGATCCATTTTGCTTGTGTGCTAAAATGATATTGCATAATAGAAACCTCAATTGTTGCACTTATTGTCATTCAAATAATATTGACAGGATAAAAGCATCTGAATCCAGGCAGAAAATATATTTTATAGTTCATCACAAGGAAACTAGATTTCATGTTCTTGTATAATAGAGAGTCTATGCCATTTTGGTAAGTTCAGTTTTAACTCTTTAACTGGCTGGTCCAAGACTCACTGTAAATATACAGTTTTCAAAATGCTGTTTCTACTTAATTTGAGTCTTTTCAAAATCCGGAGAAAAAGAGGAAATACATAAGCCTTTTTTTTTTTCCAAATTATATTGACAGATTATTACATCTACTACAATATAACATATTGTAATTTAATATAATCTTTTAATAATATTATTTTCTAGTTTGGTTTGGCTCATGTTTTTTTCTTTTTTGTTATTATTCAGTCAAGTTGTAGACGTAAACACTGTTTTCTCTTACAACAAGAAGCTGTAGGAAAATTTGGAGCTCTCCATGATTTAGTAATGATGTTCAGTGATTCCTTCTTTAGTTAAGTTCTACAGGATAAGAAATACATGTTGTTTTCTTCCTTAGTCCTTTTGCAGAGATGATTGATGGGAGAAAACAGCTCTTTATGAAATTTGAATGTAACTATGGCAACGTATGACTTGGGGGAGAGGGAGGGAGGGAAATTTGAATGTAACTATGGCAACGTATAACTTGGGAGAGAGGGAGGGAGGGACTGCCCCCTGAGCACATTTTATTTATAAGAAGAAAACTATACTAAGGAACTGATATATCCATGAAAGTTGTGGAGCACAGAAGTCAAAATGGGACAAGTATTCCCTGTGCATTCCCATAACTGTCATTCATTTAAGAACTGGGGAAATATGCTGCAAATAATAGTTTCCTTACATTTCCAAACTTTCTTCCATAATCTGTGTCTTCTAATTCTACAAAAGTTATTAATTGATGGCTTGCTGTTCGGGCAATGCTGTGTGGCATAAAACATATTAATTTAAGGCATGTACAGAACAATGAAAGGCAGCAAATGTAAATTGTATCAATTTTACTGGGACTTTTACTTTTCCTCTACATTTCGTAAGTGAGCAGTGATCTGTAAAAAACAGTTCCAGATGAATAGGTTTGGAAATACAGATTTCTCAACCAAACACTACAGGAATGTTGCAGTCAAATTTAGTCTTAAGGGTAATTGGTATTTACAATCCATTGGAAAGTGGGTGGGTTTTTTAGAATCTTAATTGTTCCTTGTTGCTATTTTATCCTAAAAATGTTGACAGGCAAATGAAGCGCAAGAATCTGTAAATGAAATATAATGACACATTTTCTGCCCATAGGATGAAAAAAGTACAGAAGTATGTGTCTTTGAGAAAGAAGTTAGAAAAAGAAGAAAAAAGATACAAAAATGTATGTCTTTGAGAAAGAAGTTAGAAAGAGACCTGAACTGGTAAGACTTCTCTGAATGAAAGTCTTTTTTCCTCAGCTGCCTCTTCTGTAAAATGGATATGATGATCCGTGAAAGAAGCTTGGGAAATGCAGCTCTGTAGCATTCATTTTTGCAAAGAACAGCTTTTAAGCTGGAGACTTACTGGAATTGAATATTCATATCATCTCCTCAGACTGAGTTTGCCCTCTCCATTCAACACACTAATTCTCCACATAACTACATTTGTGAAGTAATTACGTTAAATGTGATGAAGTTCTGGGATGCTCTGGATACTGGGATGCATGCTAGAGCTGAGAAACCAGACTAGGAGACAGGCTTTGACCTAAATACTGGAACCATGACTCTGCATGGAAATACATTAATAATATAAAAGGTACTGATGTTATTTTTCTGCACACCCTGTGGTCTGACAGATGAGCAATGCTCCTGTCACTCCAGCTGGACCCACACACCCCTCAGGTACAAGCTTAGATCAAGGCAAAGGGCTCAAGGACTAGAATAAGGTGCTTGTTTGGCATAATAAATCTGTCTGTCAGAGAGAGGACTGGGTAGGTAGGGCAGGAAAATGTGGTACACAGAGGAAAATACACATTCTGCATACTTCATCTCATCTTTCCTTCATAATAAAGTGTGAGGTGCCTTTTAGAGATCCTTTTTACAGCTCTGTGTTACTTGGCTTTGCTGTCACTTTCCAGAAAAGTGAATTGTTGTACGTCTCAAGAGTGGCTCTGAAAGTGAGCACAAAATGTGCTAGAGGAAATGTTGTGGGTTCAGCACTGATTTGGGAGCATTGGGTCCTACTATGCCATGTAAGAAGAAGGGGCCTGTGATCTGGGAGTGAGTTTCAGTGACCAGGTAGGACTTACAAATGTTGTTTAGACACTGTGTTCTTCTCTCAAAAGAAATACTCCCATCCAAATCTAGCAGCCTTCACAGTTGCTAGACCAAAGCTGTGACTAGTTCTCTCCAGGCCGGAAAGCTGTACTACTGAGTGGTAAATGCCTTTATATTGATGATTATTTTTTTTTTTTTCTTTCTGCTGATGCTTTTAGAAAATAAGTTCGTATGTATATGTTTGTATTTTTCCAGTTGTATATACTGAAAAGCTGAGGAACATCTAGAATAAATGACTTGCTGAGCTTACTCAGGAAACTAGCAATACGGGGGGAAAGAACCTCTTTACTGTTTTGTCTGTAAGACTGTGTTACATCCTATACGCTCCACGAAGTCACACTCTGAAAAGCCTTTTCCAAACCATCACAACTCAAGAGTGACTGTTGTTGATGATGGGAAATGGATGAATTTGGGGAACATCCTAACTTGTTCACCTCACATTACTTTTCTAAGAAGTTAATGCAATGTGCTGAACTGGTGAATTTTGGCTGTAATCATGGTTTAATTTATTATGCTTTTTTGCCTGACAATGAGTAAAACAGCAGAAGCAATTTGAAAAGCAAATGTCGGCATCTGAATGACTATCATGGCAGCAACGGTTATGTGTCCGATCTTATTTGTGGCCCCCAGGAAATTTGGTGGCATTTAGAAGTGCATTCATATTTAACATGAGCTTCAATGTGCATGTGGGAACACAGCAAATAAGCTTCTTGTAGGTAAACCAGTTGTTGAAACCAGAAATGTTTTTGATTTCCTGTTAAACACAGAGTTTGTATGTGAGTTCAAGCATGTCCCTGAAAACCTCTGCCTTAGCTCCTCCTTTCTCCCAGTCCTCTGATATATGCATTTGCATCTCGAGCTTTTGGGACAAAAGAACAAGACTTACCATTAAGAGCTGTCCTACCCTACTCTAAGCGGGAATTCTAGAGCTTACTATCACCCAAAGAAAACCCAATAATGGTAGGCAAAACAACTACAACAACAAGTTGTGAATGCTGACTGGCAGCAAATAATTGTGTGTGTGCGTGAATATCTGAGGGAGGGAGGGAGCGCGTGAGATAACGAAGCAGGGTAAAAGCTCTGATTTCGCTGGGCCTTCAATAAACCCCAGTAGGCAGACAGACTATGGGTGCACTTGAGCGCTTAAGCTTTGTACGAAGATGGAGCAAGGAAAAAAGTGGATTAATTTGGCAGTGCAATGCTTTCTTATTTGTCCAGTTACCAGCAGAACTGCATTAAGTCTGCTCCAAGTTGACAGTCCTTGCAGGGTAGGAATGGAGTACAAGAGACAACACATGAAGCCTAAACAGATATGGTATCAAGTCACACTGACTCAGGACAAGCGTGCTGTAAAAGTGAAATAAGGATTGATTTGCTGTGGCTCTCAGGAAATAATTTATCTGAATTCCAACTTAGGCTGGCTGGATGCCTGTTGGATATTAGAGGACTCTTCCCATACCTTTAGAGCATTTTGAAGACACAAGCCAGGCACAATATCAAGTAAAGCTGGGTAACTACAATACTACCATGGAAGCCGAAATTAGTGGCTCACTTTTTACTTTATGTTTGTTAGTGAAATGTCTTGTGGCTGACCCACAGCACTAAAAGTTTACCAGTGATCCAGAAGTTACTGTAGGAGGATACTGTTACAAAGATGTAGGAGCATCACAGTGATGGCTTTCAACTGGCTAAAGACAACGATCCTGTGATACGTAAAATACTCTGCTGGCCTGTAGTTTCTACCAGGGCAGCACAGATCTCCCACCTACTACTACTTTAGTCTCATGAGAGTATCAGCAACAGCAACCAAAGCAAGAGCTTCATATAAACTGAACCTCTGAGTAGTATTTAATTCCTGTGAAAAGGGTGAATTGCACTGTCTTCTGCAAAGCAAGCTGTCCCTGTGTTCACGTATGCCATACAGCTGACTGGGTTAATGGCCTTAAAGGCAGTAGAAAGCTGGTACTTTACCAGTTTTTAACTATAATGTGTGCGTTTTCTCTCAAGTTCTTGCAGTCCTGAGTATGTTAAGGTCTTTTACCATGATGGGCTTCTCCATGCCTGTGCAATACTAGTGTGCATAAAACACAAGCGTGGGTGATCAGTGCTGCCCCTAGATAGTGGGCACTGCTCTGTGTCTGGTCCTTTGGAAAAAACAACGATGTGAGAGCTTCTGCAATTACAATCCTCCTTCCTGCCCATGGTCAGTGAGTCTGAATGCTGACTTAGAACTGTTCGCACAGGTTTCCTGGGGCTTTCCCAAGTAGTTGTGAATACCTGACAAATCAGACCAGACCTCTTGCAAATAACATCACTGGCAAATATGGATGGTGCTGTCACAAACAGTCAGAAATAAATCAGCTTAGCTGGAATTGCCAACCAACTGAGATGCCAGTCTGTGGGTTTGCAGAGCTTCATCTTGAGCTGTGTGGTGCTTTGTATGTGTACTGCTGTAATAAGACTTTGGTGATAAATTTGTAGAGCAGTAATAGATATCTACTTTTTTCATACACTAGCCTTTTTGCTTTAATAGAACATTTAATAAAAAATGAGTAAACCATGATTTACACTGTAAAACAGACAAAACCATTTTTTAGTATAAGTTACTGTATTAATGCAAAATAAGGAAAAGGTTCATAGGCCTATGGATTAAATTAAATGAAATAATATAGAGGTTATCCCCTCATGTTGTTTGCCTATTCACTCTACAGATTGTCCCTGCAGTTCACCAGATTGCACATCAAGAACTCCACAGCCGGTTTACATCAGCTGATTGTCTGACTGTGCCACACCATGGTTCAAATTTTAATTAGTTCTGGAGTTGAGAATAGCATTGTAATCTGCATTTAGTAAGCAGTGTCCCCCAAAAGCTGTAATCAGCTTGATTTCTACACCAATTAAGCTACATATTGGCAGCTAAAGGAAGTATTTAGCAACTACATCATATTTAGCAAAGTTAGGTTTAACCGATTTTGACAAAAATAAGATAATCTTGAGAGACTGGAAAGGTGAAACTAGGGGGAGCAAATTGCCCTGCCTGGAGGAGTTACAGCTTTCTCAGTAAGCCACAGAGCGTTCATGAGGGCAGGCTCAGGTGCTGAGCAATAAGCTTGCTTTGCATCTGCAACAGACTAAAAAAGCACACTGGCTGAATAGCTCAGCACAGCCAGCACACCACTCGCTAGCACTCAGGGTGACGTGATCCCTCAACTAGAGCATGGTAGGGAATCTCAGGCAATTTTAAATGCTCATTAAAGCAAATCACTGTGTGCACAGACAAACAGGCTCCCCAATATTTGGTCTGTTCCCTGTGCTGCAATTGTAATTATCTGATGGTTGCGTGGCGTGCCAAGAGCAGAAATGTAATTGCACCATCCTCTGATAGTCATTCTCATCCAGTCTGCAGGTCCATACTGCAGGCGCTTTTCTCTGCTTGTCAAAGCCTTCCAGTCGCTACCTATACGAAATTACATCAGCAATTTTCAACTTCCAGCTACAACTGCGGCTCTGAATTACTTTTACGTGATGGGGCCATCACCCCTGCAAGCAGCGTGAACTTCTGCAGTTACAAAATCTTTCTTGCATTTCTAGGTATTAGCACTAGATGGCAGTGCTCCGGTGACTAAACGAAGTTTTAAATGAGCTTTCTGAAATAAACCACCACCACGGAGAATTAAGAACAGCTTCTGGATTCATGGGGGTGTGGACTCTTGCCATTACTGTTAAATTCCTGAAGGCAGCGAGCTACTATGCCAAGGAAACAGCTGATCCTTGTAAAATATCTGTGACAACATCTCAGAGAACATTGACTTCTTAGGCTACCTTGTATTTTACTGGAGAGGGGGCAGATAACAAAATACACAGGAGAGCGAGGAGTGGACATGTAAGACAGGTTTGGAAGTAACGAAGAAGAAGCAGAGCAAGTTAGAAAGCTTTTCTCTTCATATTACCCTCAATGAGGACATAAACCATAGTACTGCTGAGTGGCACTGAAAGGCAAGGTAGGCTTTTGGGGCTAGAGTAGGCTTTTAAAAAATGGCAGTTTCTCAGATAGCTCCTATTTTGTTCCTACCGCCTCATGTAAGTTGTGTTTACCTATCTGCCCATGCAGTACCACAGTGCTTTCTTTCACAAAGTGGGTATCTCCCTTCTTGGTCTGTTTGTACATATTGTGTAAGTGATGGGTTCATGCATGCTATATGAAGTGATGACTTCTTGTGGACCTTCCCAGAAGATATTTGAAGCTTGTCTGCTGTCCTGAAAAAGGTGATTTTACAGTCAGTAAACCTGACTTTAATTTCCAACTTCAGTGTCACTGGTTTCACAGTACTTTAGCATAGATCTCTAATACAACATAAAATACAGGGGTTAACCTCATGAAGATCAAGGTATTTCTGCCTCTCTTTTCCTTGGAAACAACATCACCACCTAGACAGTTGTCTTCTTCACCATGTACAAAGAAGTCTTTTCATTGAAACAGACTTTTCTTAAACTGAGCTGTTAAAAAAAAAAGAAAAAATAAAGAAGTAAATCCTGTTACCCAAATCAGTAGCCAGCTCAGAGGGCTGCCCAGGTCCCACTCACCATGCCTATGGAGGGTTATTCCCACTTCCTCCTGCTTCAAAGTACACTGAAGCAAAGGAGAAACTTCCACTGAGTCCACTTTGCTACAGCCCAAAACCAGTTGGGGTACTGGTATCCTGGACCTGGTGAAATGACATACATATGCAAACTTGAAGTTAAATATTCCAGCACATCTAAGGGCAGGAAAGTCAAGTAAGGACTACAGAGTATTTTATTAAATCAGAGAACAGAAAGAAACAATAAAAATAAAATAATATTTGCAAGAGGATTTTATTAATGCTGTAAATTGTATTCACACAAGCACTCAAGAGCTCTCTATTCAAAATGGAAAACATTCTTTTCTCTTTTACTGACAGATAACTTTTAATTTTTTATGACTGGGCATTGAGATTAATATCAGCAAGCTTTATCTCCCTTGCTTTGCATGTTGGAAAAATACAAAGTCAGGAGATGAACTGCTCCTCTGAAATTGCATTTGTGTTGGCAGTTTATTTTATGTTTCTGTAATTTTATTAAAACCACTTATATACATCCAACATGATTCCACACACAGAGTCTGTAAAATGAGCTTTTTAAGCTGCAGTGTTTTGCCATACAAACATATTTATCAGAGCTAAATTGCCAGTCAGCATGTATGTTGTAGAGAAATGGTAACAAAAAAAGTAGATCTATCTCCGTTCACTTGGCGTTTTCTTGTATTTTAATCAAATCATACTTTTTAACTGGTATCATTGTTCAGTCAAAAGCTCCACAGTCTTAGTGAAATCCTTGCAGTGACATTGTCAAGATTAGGAATAAGTGGCTTTCCTTCTACACCAGCACATACACATAGCTGAAGTACAGAGCAACCACTGAGAATATCTTCAGGCAGTCACATAGGACTCAGAGCTCAAAGGAGAAATACAGTTAGTCTAGAAATTTCATGTCCTCCTTTTAATTACCTGTGTTCAGGACTAAAAAATTCACAATTTTTTCTTTCTGCAGCAACACAGGATCAAGAAACGCTCCTGCAAAGACTCAATTCTGATGTGTAGTCTCCTTGTCTAAAAATTCTAGTCGTCATTTCTCTTGTGACACTGTGTGTACACCTGAACAAGCAGCATAATGACAGGACAAGAAGCAATGGACACAAGTAGTGAGATGGGTATTTCCAATAAAATAAAAGGGAAATCTTTTTCATTGTGAGGGTGGCCAAACACTTAAATACATGCCTAGAGGGGGCTGAGTCTCCACTGGAGAACAACATGGGGAAAAAAGGGAGAAATGTTCCAACTTTATGTCTCTGCATGAAATAAGTAAACTGGGAATCTCATACTGTCCTGTAGCGAAAATAAATTATCTCTTAATGTTGAAGCACCATATTGAGCTTCTGTTTTATTTCATTCTATTTCATTTTTTAGACTCCTCAGTGGCTGGCTATTCCCAGCCCAACTTTATCTCTTTTTAGTTATCTTGTTCTATCTGATTGCCTTTCAGGCTTCCCTACAGATGGTGGTACATCCTCTTCTCCTGATGACTCTGCTTTGATGTCTGCGTTCATGTGTTTTGAAACAGCGTAATCATTCATGAAGCTCAAGTCAGGAGATTTTAATCTGTCTCTGAAGAATGCTGCATAGAGTTGACAGATATAAGCTAAGGACTCTTCTTTCTGTGAAAGTGTCTGAGTATAAATATTTTTCTCTAGCACTAACAAGACCTGCAAAAGCTAACGAAAGCAGCCTGGTTCCCAGCTTTTCCTTTGTGAGGCCGTAATCCTCCAGAGCACTCTGTGACAACACCAGCCCTTTCTGCAAAGGCAGCTTGTTACTTTGAGATCACTGTTTCTCTGGCACAGCTCTTGCCTTTCTGCTAGGGTATAAAACGATCATAGGATGGGTACTGGCAATTATGTTCCTTTTTCCCCAGCTTCATCTCCTTCAGGAAACTCTTTTGGATTTTTTTTTAATATATATTTTTTTTGTTTGCACCAGCCTTAATCCAAAATGATAGTATAAGTTAGGCCCCCAGCTATGACACTCTTTCTTCAAGGAAGCATTTTCTAGATCTTTGGCAAATGTCTTCTCCTCTTCCCTTGCGATCTGAGTCCAAAGAAGCTAAAAATAGTGAAGGATTTCCACTACAGAGGCTGAGACAGAAGAACATAGAGAGGCAAACAAATTCAATAGAACTGCTATCAATGCTCACTAACTGCAGTTACAGATACACAATATTGCAGATACTTCCTTACTTTGGTTTCATGCCTTTAATATCTCTGAGAACTGGTTTGAAGATTGGTTTTAAACATTCAGTTGCTTCTCCCTGAGGTTTGGAAGTTGTGTGGGTGTAGAATTATTGATCCATAAGCCTCTGCAAACACATATATATATATATATGTGTGTGTGTGTGTGTGTGTATGTGTATGTATATATATATACGTGAGAGAGATATATATATGTGAGATATATATATATATATACACACACACACACAAACAGGTGATGTTTTTTTCCTTATTATTTTAAAAGGAAAACTCAATTTTCACTGAGTTGATAAGCTTTGAGGAGAAAGTGTTCTACCCAGTTTTCTCTTGATGGATCTTCTTGATGATATCTCCGGTCAGTCTCACCTCTGTGCCCAGCAAAATCATGGAGCAGATCCTCCTAGAAACTCTGCTAAGGCACATGGAAAATAAGGAGGTGATTGGTGACAGCCAACATGGCTTCACCAAGGACAAGTCATGCCTGACAAATTTGGTGATGTTCTATAATGGGGTTACAGAGTTGGTAGATAAGGAGAGAGCAAAAGACTTTATTTACCCAGAATTATGCAAATCGTTTGACATTGTCCCGCGCGACATCCTGGTGTCTAAATTGGAAAGACATGGATTTGATGGATGGACCACCCGGTGGGTAAGGAATTGGCTGGATGGCTGCACTCAAAGTGTTGTTGTCAATGACTCAATGTCCAAGTGGAAACCAGTGACAAGGGAGTTCCTCAGGAGTCAGTACAGGGACCAGTACTCTTTAACATCTTTGTCAGGGACATAGACAGTGGGATTGAGTGCACCCTCAACAAGTTGGCTGACGACACCAAGCTGTGTTGTGTGGAGAATATGCTGGAGGGAAGGGATGCCATCCAGACGACTATGGCTTGAGAGGTGGGCCTGTGTGAACTTCATGAAGTTCAACCAGACTAAGTGCAAGGTCCTGCACCTGGGTCACGGCAATCTCAAACACAAATACAGGCTGGGCAGAGAATGGATTGAGAACAGCCCTGAGGAGAAGGATTTGGGTATGCTGGTTGATGAGAAGCTCAACACGAGCCAGCAATGTGTGCTCACAGCCCAGAAAGCCAACCACATCCTGGGCTCCATCAAAAGAAGCATGGCCTGCAGGTTGAGGGACGTGATTCTGCCCCTCTGCTCTGCTTTTGTGAGACACCAACTGCAGTACTGTGTCCAGCTCTGGAGCCCTCAGCACAGGATGGACATGGACCTGTTGGATCGGGTCCAGAGGAGGGCCACAAAGATGATGAGAGGCTGGAGCGCCTCTGCTATGAGGACAGGCTGAGAGACTTGGGGTTGTTCAGCCTGGAGAACTGGACGCTCTCAGGAGACCTTTTAGTGTCCTTCCAGTACCTGAAGGGGGCCTACAGGAAAGATGGGGAGGGACTCTTTATCAGGGAGTGTAGCAATAGGATGAGGGGTAATGGTTTTAAACTGAAAGAAGGGAGACTTAAATTAGATATTAGGAAGAAATTCTTTACTCTGAGGGTGGTGAGGTGTGGAACAGGTCGTCCAGAGAAGTTGTGGGTGCCTCTTCCCTGGAGGCGTTCAAGGCCATGTTGGATGGGGTTTTGAGTAACCTGGTCTAGTGGAAGGTGTCCCTATCTGGGGCAGGGGGATTGGAACTAGATGATCTTCAAGGTCCCTCCCAACCCAATATCATGGTTCTATGATATTCCTGATCAGCATCACATGCTCTCCTTCATTTCTCTGTTCTAAACACAGCTACAGTATAAATAGTTTTAAATAGTGCTGCAAAGATGGGCCTAAAGTAGGTCCCTTTTAAGTTACCCTCGGGCTTTTTTATTCAGTTGTTCTGTATCATGAAACTACTCTGGACCATGCTGTCTATCTATTCTTTCCTTCTGCCAAATTATTACCTTTCCCGTATGTAGCCTACATATATCCTGTCTTATAGCTCAAAATCTCTACAGGATTGTTTCTGGAAGTACATACTGCAAAGCTGCCAAAGGTATTGGTTTGCTTCCCTCAGGCTCATTGTGAATGGCTTCTTTAATGTTATTTCAAATGTCCTAATGTTCTTCCAATACTGAAAGACTTTTTGGTAGGTTGTTTTTGTTTTATTTTGGAGGAAACCCCCCCCAAAAAACAACAAAAAATGAAGTCATGTCTGCATACTTCCAGTACTTTTAACACTGTAGATTACTTTGCTCAAAGGCACAGAACTGTGAATTTCCACCAAGTGTAAACCTGCATATGATATGTGTATCAGGACTTAAATCTACAGATGTCTACTGCATGGCTGTGTGTGTTTGTGTGTGCTTCTGTGTGTATTTTTCACTAGCTATAGGTAGACACACTAAGCTATCTGGCTTTGATTTAATTTTTTTTGTATCAGATGAGATCTCTGTATGAGTGAAATTATAGCAGTACAGAAGATTGCATCAAAGCCAATGAGCTCACTAAAAATTACCAGTGTTCCAGCAGTGCATCTATACTCCAAAGTAGTAGGGAGATTCCCAAGTGGGCTTTGAACAAAGTACCTAGTTGTGAACATACAAAAGATTAATGTAAGATTTTTTTTAATTTTATTTTTTTAAGAAAATGCCAGGGACACTTTTTCTTTCACCTTGTGGATAGAAAATAAATTGGTTTGTTTCGATTTGCAGAAGTTGTGACTGTAAGGGATTTTTAACAGGTTAAGTTACTTGGCACTGAAACCCAAACTGCTATGTTAAATTGCCTTGAGAAGCCAAATTACTGCTTCTACATCTAGCACGACTATGTCTAAACTCTGCTTCAATAGTCAGGCCCTAGTCATTCAAAATTGTATGAAGACTTTGGCGCAATAAAAGAAAAGCTCATCATTAGTATTTGTAGTGACTAAGCAAGCTTTCTTCATCTTTAGCTCTTTCTTTCTCTGCATTCTGCAGAACAGACCTCCTCTTTTAACTACTTTACTTAGATAGGTGTAATACTTGGATTATCTGCTGTGAGTATGTTTCTGTTTTGAACAACTGATTCACTATCAGGTTTTGTTTCACCCCCATATCTGGGCATTATGAGAGGATGTTTTCCAATTTTCCTTCAAATTCCTTCCCTCTTCCCCTCTACAATCCTCTGTCCACTGCTTCTGCCTGCTCATCTCAATCAGCCATTCATCTCTGATTTATGTGTGTACTATCAAAAGGCCAGTGTATTTTAAATACTGGCACACTTTGGAAGGATTGTCAGACGTAAAATATGGAGAATGATAGCATTTTTGTGCAAGTTAGGAAACTAATTAGTACTTAATCCACAGCTGAGAATATCAAAAGAAATGTTTTATCTTAGCTATTTTGATTTTGAACTTCACAAACATGAAGAACACAAAAGGCTATTCCCTGCATTTAGGAACAGTTTCAAATTTATTTTTCTGGTTTCCTAGTAGAAATCAGTTTGGTCAATATAATGTCAATTAAGATAGATAAAATAAAAAATTATGCATAAGCAGCTAGTTATTGCAAAATACGGCTTTGCAATTGAGAACTGCCACGTGAGCATATGGTAAATATCATCCCTGCAAATAATCTCTCTCCTTTTAACATAGAAAGTCCCTGCTAGAAATTTAAAAAAAAAGAAAAAAGAAAAAAAAAGTAATGGAAACGGGAAAAAACAGAGCTTTTATCCCACAGTGCCTTATGAAGAATATTTTTATGTTGGACTGAAGTGAAAAGTCATAAAAACGTGACCTACTTAAAATCAAGTATTGAAAGTGAGAACGCTGTCATCATTTGCTAATATTTTTGGTAAGCCCTTTGGAGACCCTCTGATTATTTGTCTGTTCATGCTAATATAGGCCATGTTGCCTTCTTGGAGAGACTGGTCTGTTTTCATGTGGATGCTTCCTAAGTTTTTCTTTTATAGAAAAAAGATTTCTTAACTGTGACCTTCTTGCACACCCTGAGCTTAAGGAAAGTATGAACTACTCAGTCTACCAGGGGAAGCCTTTTATTGTAGATGAACCAGATTTCCATTACTAGGTCCATTATTGACTTCTGACAAGTTTTTTTCTGTATCTCTGTGTGTTCCATCATACTTTGTTGTGTATAAATTGATAGCTTCTGTTTCCCATGGCTTAAAATGCGTTACTGTTTCTTAGGATAACTGGCATTTATGTACTTTCGTGACATACAAAGCTTTTGCACCTTGGATTTCTTAAGATGGCATTTATGTACTTCTGTGAAAGTTTCTGCATCTTGGACTGCTTAAGATGGACTACGAACAAGTGAATTAATTTAATTTCTTTGGTAGATTGTTAAAATATCTCAGTGATTTCCCTAGCAGAAAATGCCTTGGTGCAAGAGACCGTAATCTTAACTGTTTTTCCCAAGTCCTTCTGTATTGGAAATTCTAATATTGTACAATCAGGATCTTTGATAAGCTAAGTAATACTTTAGAAGAAAAAAAAAATGACTGGCTGCATCCAGAAACTCACTAGTCATCCTAAAGATTACTTCAGATTTTCTGAAAAATCAGATATGTTCCAGGTATACGAAGTTCAAAATACATTTTTGCTAAGGAGAACCCTGACCTTTAAATAGTTTTAAAAATAGTTTTGGTGAAGCCAGCTCCGATGTCTTTGAATGGTAGAATGCGTCAGAATGGTTGAACAGATTACTAAAACATGTGATTGAAAAACTTCAATTGCTTTTCTACATAGTAGTTGCACTCATGTGTATGGCAACCAACAAACAGATGTACCTGTGTGCATGTGTACACACGTACACTTTTCTTCCAAAAGCAGATGTTGAATGAAAGGTTTGGTATGTGTTTATGCGTGCAGTGTAGGCCTTGGCCTTGGAGACATACAAGCCTTTGTTCTTCTGTGAAGCTCAAAAAACTGGGATTTGAAATCCTGCGAGCAAAAAATCATCTTGAAGTCTTTACTGAGATTTCCCACAGGAATTCTGAAACCTTCAGGAGCATTAGGAGGGAAGAATCCTGCCTTACCTGCTTTGCATTGGATCTAACTGAGCCCCACAACAACTGGAGTTTTGCATTCTGTTTCAAAGCATCTTCCCAAGTACATAAGTTGCCTCACCACTGTTGTAACTGAGGGATGAGAGCTAAATGAATTTGGTCAAGGTCAGACTGTTTTAAATAAATAAAACTTGAAACTTGGTACTCATCAAAACACTTGGCTTCTCAAAAATGTTGGAAAAACAGATTTTATTGAGTATCTGAGTCCATTGTTTCCAAGTTTAGAGAGGCTTGTGGCAAACTGTGCACTTGCGTGGGGTTCCCTTATCTTCAGTCCGATGAAGCCTTTGCTGTCTCCATGAGGCATCACTGTGTAACATCCACAGCCACATCAACAGGAAAAAAACCTAGATTAGCTGTCTTGTTTCCAATTTTCTTTTAGTATAAAAGCCCCTCTCAGTCAGAGCACCTTGCATTCCACTACATGTAGTTAGATTTATAGCTACACTATAATAAAGCACTTGAAATCTTTTATGAGTTGAGGGAATGAAAATCAGCTAGCACTAGCCATGTTTAAACAATTTCTGATTTGAGATGAAACTTGTTTTAAATAAAAATAAAGAAATATCTAATGATTGTCACTTCACTTTGCTATTAGTATGCTAGTGTCCACAGTCGATGTAATTTTATCATGGCCATTCATAATAAATGTCCATGAAAACACTATATTTGAGAAATGACTTCTGTGGTGATGCAGACATTTTATATATTTCCTTTTAATGGGGTTTGCTTCCAAGCATATTTTCAAAAAAATCACAAATCACAGAAATGAAGGTTCAGGCAGCTAAGGCCTTCAGGTAGATGGATTACCTATGGGATGACAGGTATGCTAAAACATCTGTGCTACTAGATTGAGGTAAATGAGTCATCCCCTCAATGAACAAACCGTGTCTCTGATGAGTTCTCCTTTCTCCTGACAATAGCTCACTGATGAGCAGTGCTGTTACACTGACTTCAATTTGGGTCCTTATTTGCAAGGACCTTGAATGAATCTAGGAAAATGGAAGACAGAGAATCCAAGAGCTTCTAGGATTTCCCTCATTCCCAGGTCATACTTCAGATACTTGATGAAATCCTTATTCCACTGAAAAATTCAAGATAACTGCTCACCAGCTTCAGCTCAGAATGCCATCTCCTTGAAAAAAATTGGTACTAGGGTCTCTAGTGTGGTTTAGTGTTTTCGTTATGTTTTTTTAATTGCTCTGACATCAAATAACTGGACTTTGAGATTGAGACTATTGTTTCCATGTCAGAGAACTGACCAGCGTGTATGAAGTCAAGGACAGTACTGTCTTGGTTTCCTTTGTTTAATAATTTGCAGCATACCTGTTATTTAAAAATGACCTATTTGCCAAAACTAAATATCATGCCCAGTGGCCTGCACAAAAATTGCACAAAGTGCAATTACACACTCAGACACGTAGGAAGAAAGATAGAAAGAAAGAGAGAAAGAAATTGCCCGGGAAAGAAAAAGGGACCTATGAAACTCCACTGCAAATATGAAAATCTGAAAGTCAATGTGAAACTTGAACCTCGGAAACTGCATGTTCAGCCGGAGCCTGAACTTGTGCTTTGACTGTGGGCACAGGTCTTACCATCAGCTCCAAAGGGTTTCACAGGAGCCCAGGTGTGCTGCAATGCAGGAACACGCAGAGGCAGGGTAAGTGTTGAGGTTGCTTTCCTGAGACCCTGCTTCCCTAAGCCTGGTGCCTTTTAGTCCACTGGAGGAGCCGGATGTTGAAGGAAGAATGGTCTGTGGAAACAGATTTAGGAGAGGAAGGGAAAGACTCTGGCCACCCTCTACAGATGCTGAACCCTCTTGCCCCACTCAGCCCCTGTGAGAGAGGTCCCTGTGCCTGGGTGCTGAGGCTCAGCCAGCTAAAGTATCTGCCTCAGAAGCAGGGGATCCTGGAGACAACTCTCAGCAGTGCCTGCTCTGGGGCTTTCAATGGGAAAAATGGAGCTGTGAACCATGCCCAGGACACACCCTTTCCTATGACAGGGCCTGAAGTATTACTCCAGTCCAGAGATCACATGTCAGGATGATGCTTTATCCAGCCTGCTGCTCTCCTCTTCCTCCCATATTACTGAAGGAAACCATGCCTCTCCATCCCCAGAGCTTCCTGCACTCTGTGCACACTACTATGATCCACACGGAAAATCTCACTAATATCCCCGATGAAACTGTGTTGCGTTAAAGGACTATAGTTTTTATATTTGTCTGTCAGAGTCCCAGGACTTTCACTGATTTACTATCAGAGTCCCGCCAAAGGACTTTCACTGAACCAGATTCACAAATAATCGAAATTAGTTATTTTATTGAGAGCGACAGTTGCAGATTCGAGATTGCCATTGATAAATTCACTAACTACAATAGCGCTAATTACTTAAGGTTAATATTGCTAGCAAAAATAACGATAGTACAATAACCCGGGGTAACATTCACCAGAGGGTGAAAGGCACAGCGTTACCCAGAAATGCGTCCCTGCCTGGGGTGGAGGAAGAGAACACAGCCCGTCGACTGGTCCGTCAGGTATCAAGTTTCTTCTCTCCCAATTTAACAGTAATTTTCTCCATCCTTTTATCCCCAAAATTACAAGGTTTCCCTCCCCTAGGTGACGTGTAGCATGATTTGGGTGGAGAGACGAGTGCTATAGTCATATATGTTTAGCATGATCTCTAAAATCTTCATTAGCATATACAGGGGTGTCAACTTTAATATGCATTTCACAGGTAATGAGGCAAAGGTCAATTACCAGGCATGGCAGCCTCTTAAGGAAACAAAGAACTACACAGAGTCTCTGTTATCTTGATTTTACTGTCTCTGCTGACGAAAAGCAGAGCTGTCCTGGCTCCCCAAGATCACCCCGTTATTCATGCATCCTGTGATAGCCAGACAAGCCTTCACTCCCCTGGGTTGCACAAGAGATAGCAAAGGCAGTCTTAATTGCTCTTTGAGCACAGAGACTTCACCTCATTATCCAAATTCCACAAACTGTGTTTGATTCTGTCCCCAAGCACCCCCAGCAGCACTGCTGTGGCATCAAGCCTCTCCTGGAGCCAGTGGGAAAGCCCTGCCATGCCAAGAGGAACCCCTATGGCAGCAGCTCCCTGTGCAGCTCACAGAGCTGAGACAACCATGCATGGGAGCTGGAGGGATTTCTAGCCTTATCCGTGTAGAAGGAATTGTTGGGGCCTAGGAGGAAGACAGCAGAACTGTCCTGTACTCAAGTGTCTCAATTCCCTCTAGGTCCTGGTTTATACCTGAATGCACAGGACTCAAGTGTGTGACAGAGCTGGACTCTGGAGTTATTCTCCAAAGACCCTATGGTTAGCAGAGGTACTGAAGAACATTGCCAAATGGGAGCTTTTTTGAGCTATGGCTATGGCAGTGCTTTGGACAGTACCCATTTCCTACATGAACTGCAGGTCAGAGGACTCTTAATTCTCACTCTTCCCATTCACTCCCCAAATCATCACCATGGGACCACTCCAATGCAAATGCTGACTGGCTGGGTGCAGTGCATGGCCCACAGATAAAAGGTCTGTGACAGAGGTGTCCGCTTCTTTCTTCCCTTTGATAGTTCAGCAAGCACATGCTGGTGATTTCTAATTAAAATGTATTTTTGAGAGCTGAAGTTATGTTGGTGTCGTTGGCAGCAGGGTGGCCTGAAATGGAAAGCACAAAATTGTCTAGTTCCTCTCACTGGCAGGTGGAGCTTTCTCTCGGGTGGGCAAAGCCTGGCTCTGTCACCTGAAGGTGTGTACAGACACAGACCTTTCTTGTAGACTGTATTGGGGCCTGGAACGATTTTGGTTAATGTTTGTCGACCTGGATTCTTTTTTATGTTTGTTTCTTCGGTGGGGAGATGGAAAGCCACTCATGCAGAAGTAGCTGTGGCTCAGTGCACAGCCACAGCCAGAGAATCAAGAAAGCCACAGGCTGAGAGTGACGAATTGGTCTAAAACCATGAGCAAGGGCTTCAACTGGTTCCGAACCATGCATGAGCCCTCCCATCCCACAGCTGGCAGAACTGCCCATGGGCCTCCCCAGGGAATCAGTATTTCCCTAGCAATAATACTGACTCTAATGGATGCTCTGCCCCAAGTCTCTGTGGCGACGTGCAAAGGTAGTGACCAGAGGAAAGAGGGGCATGATACAGCCCTGAGGTCTCTGTGGAGACGGAGGGTACCCTTCACTGTTCTCTCCACAGGGCACAGAGTTCCCACTTTCGCACCTTCCTCTTTGTTCCCATTTGTTCTCTACTGAAAGTCTATGGTGACGAGGCCCGGTGTCACTCCTATCATGGATAATTTAAAAGAAAATAAACACGCAAGTCAGCATTTGGTTAATGATCCACAGCCATTCTCTTTCTCAGGTAAGTCTCCTGTAAATCACCAAACATATATGACAAATACTCTTCCAGTAATGAGTAGTGCTTCAAACTGGCATACCATGTTCCACTAAAGAATTGGAAACATTTGCAATTCTCATGAGTCAGATCTCAGTTTCCTTTTATTATTTTCGCCTAGACAAAATTAGACAGAAAGAGGCTGATTTGTCTAAGTCATGGTGGGAGTCACATGAAGTACCAAGCCCCAAGAGAATGAAAGGGAATGCCCTTTTTCTTTTTGGTAAGCATGCAAAGCAATCACCCTGTGACTGGTAAAACTAACCTTTTTGCTGTCTTAGAATGTACTGTTCTAGTGGCACATTGCCTTATTGGGATTGCAGATAAACCAGATGGTTAGCGTGCTGGGGTGAGATGATGTTGCTCCAGAACTATCTGAATGTTTTAACATTCTCATTTTTTCTATCCTGTTCCATACAAGAAAAGATTAAAAGAACAAATGTGTAAGGCTGATGAATGGGGAATAATAGAGACGCGTCCATTCTTCTTACTATTCATGGGTACTATGAATCAAATGAATGCAATATTTGGAAATCTTGAGAGGTATATGTGTATGTTCAGAACTTCCTACGTTAAAAGACAGGAGAGTGCTTGTCTTGGTTTAGAGCACTGCGAGAATTCATTTAAGAGCTATTGCAAGAAAAATGACTCTGTTACCTGACTAAGTTACCTGACTTTGATGGCATCAGGTAGAAAAGAAAAATTGTTGTCCAATTTGTTCTCTTGATCAGGTGGCTGACCACACCGAGTCCCTGGAAAACCACTCCTGTCCTGTGATGGGGCACGGTGGCCAACTGGAGAATGCAGCAGGAAGGCACTGAGGGGTGTCAAATTCAGCAGGGCCTTTTTAGGCTAATCAGACTATTTCAGGTCTTGCCTTCTAGTGCTGAAAATTATTGTATCTCTTCTGGCAAGCAGTAAGACAGGTCTGTTTTGCTCTTAGGGACTTACACCTCCTCCTTCCTCTCCAATCAGGATTGCCTCCCATGATTTTCCTTGGCACTGCACCTCAGCAAACTCTGGATGAGACAGTTCCTCATCTGCCTGCTGGACAGACACCTCTTCTTCCATGACTTCTAGAAGATCTCCAGAGTTTCTGCAACCAACACCTCAACCATCAGTTTGACCTTCATGTCAAAGTCCAGCACTTGAGGCTGGGAGTAAGGGAAGCAGAGGTAAATGAATCTTGACCACAGTCTCTCTCAACGGCTTAGCAAGGAGAAAGGAGGATAAAAAAAGCACTTGTGCTGAAGGCAGTGCTGTGAAGTGGAGCTGCTGGCCCTTGTCAGCTATAGCAGAAAGTATTAATGCAGCATGGGGCAAAAGGACAAGTGTGGTGAAGTGATCTTTAGCCTGTCTGATGGACTCATTCATATCACAGTCCCATCACAGCTGCAATGGGGATACCAGGGAGAGGCAGACCAGTGTCCTAGGCTCTCTCTGCTCACATCCATGTTTTGGCCTCTGCATTAATGTTTTGAGCACTCAGTTGTCTGCATTTTCACAGATTCACCTCAGTAACACATTGAAGAATATAGACCGGCAGCCCTGCTTTGTTACGATCCTCAGTTCATCCTCTGACCTGTGGAGCTGTCTGTGTGTCCTGCCAATTTCTCATCTGATAGACTGAAAAGTCAAGTAATCTCCTTCCCAAATACCTCAGTTCAGTTGTTAATCAGAAAATCCACCAGCATCTTCACCCGCACACATAAAACCACAATGGGATGAAAACATATCAAACACTTTCCCATTCCTGACCCTTGCAGCCATGTGTCTGTTTTCACATCAAACTCCCCCACAAGGGTTCAAGAGAGACAGCAAGGTACCTCTCAACAGGAATGCTCTGATCGGCCTGGAAGGGTGTAGCTGGTTGGTAAATTCAGCATATCTTGTCACTAGTCTTCATCAGCACTTACAGTGGGAGCTGCCCTTGATGGGACTTAGCATATTTGGCCCAATGCAGATGGCAAGATTACCAGAATTCACCCTGCTGGTTGAAGAATTTTGGCTGATACTGTGGAGCAGAGAAAGCAACTGCTTGAGGAGGAAGAGATTTGCTCTAGGCAATTGTCAGCCACACTAGGGGAACACAAATGTAGTATGACACCAGTGCATAAATTCAGTGGCTGCCACTTCTTTATTAGAAATGCACTTCCATTAAACTCACAGAAATGATGCCACTGCTAAAAAAAGCGTGTGCTTTTCTCAGTGACTTGTGTCAGTCAATGGCAGAAGTGCCATTCAAAAATCCCCAAAGGCAGCTCAGCATGAGGTTAATTTTAAGATCTGGACCAACAGGTCAGCATTGCAGAATCCTATGTCATTGAGTAGGTCAATAACATTAATAAATCCTATAATGTTTCACTGGAGGCTTTCCTAAGGCACATGAAAACTTGTGGTTGTGTTGTGCAGGTTCAGCTTTCAGGTCTCCTGGTTTTCAATTACAAAGCCTGGTGTTGTTTGTCATTTCCATGCCTGATCTACAGAAGAATGGCTCACTTCACTAAGATACTGCAATGTCTCTCCCTTTCTTATGAGACTCATTTTGTGAAGCAATCTCAAAAGCCTTATAGAAGTGTTCTGACCAGAGGAATGCTTTCCTATGTTACCTTATGTCCAAATCAACCTAGATCGAACTAATTTAAATTATAGGCTTTACATCAAGTTGTCAACTTGCAGGGAAATCCCAGTGCTCTACCGGTCACTCCATAACATTGGGACTGCTTGCAAAACTTACTTTTTCAATCCTCCCAATTTGCCTTGCTTGCTTGGCTTCTCCAAAGCTAGCTCCCTTGCTCATAGAGGTCAGCTAAGAGAATTTTTGAGGGGATGCTTCAGAGGAAGTCCTGCAATGCCAAGAGCTTCATATGAGGCTTTGAGCACTGCTGCTGAGTCTAGAGGGAGCATGCCTGTGACTCTTGCTCACAAGGAGGCAGGCTGGATTCAGCTACCTGATCTCACTGGTACCAATCAACACTGACAGAGCAGGGAGCTTCTAGGGTACATGCCAGGAAAACCAGCATTAGTCCACTAACAGGACCAAGGTCTTTGCCTTTTGCTCTCCTTCTCACTGTTCTCTCAGTAAGCCTCCCTGAGAAGGATGCAGGGGAAGAAAATAAAATAATTTTCCCATAGGCACATGACAAACTAGGTCCAGTACAACAGGAACAAGAAAGAAAACAGAAAACAAAACTGTCTTTCTTGTGTTTTTGCCTTGGAGTCCCAGGTAGGCCAAATCCAGTTCCTGAAGTGAGCCTACAGGTTAGTAAGGAACTATCACAGCTGGAAGTCAGAGGAACTCATCTTCAACGTCTCTGCCAGCAAGTATATAGGCTGGCTTTGGAGGTCACCATCCCCTCCTTTGCTGTGGGCCTCCTTCATCTCCTGGAGCGTTTTCTCACTGGCAGCTAGTTTGAAGACTCCCTCAGATGCTGGTCCTATTGCATACAATATAGCCAGAAGATCCTGCAGGGTATGCAGGCAGGGGTGGAAGAACAGTCACATTGGTGAAGAAAGGCCTTGTGATAAGTAAATGTTGCCTCAGAAACAGAAGCAAATTTAAATGGGGAGGCGGACTGTGATTTCATTGGGTTGCCATCCAGATGTTGCTCTAAGTAGATTACATTGGGAGGAGCCTGCTTTTGGCCTGCACTCCTTTTGGAGTGGTAAACTCCACTAACTTCTGTGAAGTCAAGCCTTCACATTCAAATCTTGAGCCCCCGGTGCTCATGGCAGAAACTAGGCTGAATGTCCAGCAAAGATTGCTTAAACTACAGATTTAACTCGCAGGCAGGGATTACCCAAGGAGCATATACAGGCAGAGCTCTTTCACAGCATGGGAGCTGCAAGAAAAGGAACAACAGCATTAAACCCTGCTGTTCCTCATCCTTTGGGCAGATCTAGGCAACTGCACAGTTCTGCCCTATGAGGAAGGTCCCAGAGACAGGACAAAGCATCATGGGGCAGATGAGAGAATGAGAGATGTTGGCAAAGATCTGTCTCCCTCTTTCCTTTCAGAGGAGCTTTTTTTTTTTTTTTTTTTTCCCCATGGGAAAGATCTGCCGGGGAATTATTCCAGGTATCATCACCATGATGAACTAGCATGTGTGAAGGAGGCTGCAGTGTGGGATGTCTACAAGTGAAAATCTCTCTTGCAAACATCTATTTTTACTCCCCTCTCTACCAACCAGGGACATTTTGAAAGCTCAGACTTTTGACACAATTATCAGGACAGGGTAAAGGGTGAGAACTTACAAGAGTTTTTTGAGACCAGCTTTCCATTGCTCTTGGCATTTCCTTACAAGATGCTGCTATTACCACCCAGGGGGTTATAGACTGCAAGGGGCAAATGAAATAGGCTGGAACAAAGGAAGTATTCCTGACCTCATGAGGCAAATGAAGAGCTGAGAAACACAAAGTGATTAAGGGCCTCTCTGGTAGAAAACCTTGGGGAAGCCAGGAGTCTTCCTAGTGATCCCTTCAGATGATCTTAGAATCATAGAAACATAGAATGGTTAGAGTTGACCTTGAAGATCACCTAGTTCCAATACCTCTGCTATGGGCAAGGACACCTTCCACTAGACCAGGTTGCTCAAAACCCCATCCAACCTGGCCTCGAACACTTCCAGGGATGGGGCATCCACAACTTCTCTGGGCAACCTGTTCCAGTGTCTCACCACCCTCACAGTAAAGAATTTCTTCCTAATATCTAATCTAAATCTCCCCTCTTTCAGTTTAAAACCATTGCCCCTCATCTTATCGCTATAGTCCCTGACAAAGAGTCCCTACCCATCTTTTCTGCAGGCCCCCTTTAAGTAATGGAAGGCTCCTATGATGTCTCCCCAGAGCGTCTAATTCTCCAGGCTGAACAACCCCAAGTCTCTCAGCCTGTCCTCATAGGAGAGGTGCTCCAGCCCTCTGATCATCTTCATGGCTCTTCTCTGGACACACTTGAGCAAGTCCACATCTTTCTTATGCTGGTGGCCCCAGAGCTGAACGTAGTACTCCAGGTGGGATTTCAAGAAAGCGGAATAGAGTGGGAGAATCACCTCCCTCAACCTACTGGTCATGCTTCTTTTGATGCATCCCAGGATGCGGTTGGCTTTCTGGACTGCTCAGTGCACATTGCCAGCTCATGTCCAATTTTCCATTGACTAACACCTGCAAGACTAACCCCTTTCCGCTGGGCTGCTCTCACTCCACTCATTGCTAAACCAGTATCCA
Source organism: Alca torda (assembly GCA_008658365.1). Taxonomy (NCBI): domain Eukaryota; kingdom Metazoa; phylum Chordata; class Aves; order Charadriiformes; family Alcidae; genus Alca; species Alca torda. The sequence continues at coordinate 69,760,277 of CM018101.1, forward strand.
TGTTTGGGATTGCTCCAACCCAGGTGCCTGCCCTTACACTTGGCCTGGTTGAATTTAATGAGGTTCTCATAAGTCGACCTCTCAAGCCTCCCTTCCCTCTAGAATATCAACCACACAACTCAGCTTAGTGTCATCCATAAACTTGCTGAGGGTGCACTCAATTCCACTGTTCATGTTACCAACAAAGACGTTAAATAATACTGGTCCCAATATGGAACTTTGAGGGACACTACTCATCACTCATCTCCATCTGGACATCGAGTCGTTAACTGCAACTCTTTGAGTGTGACCATCCAGCCAATTCCTTATCCACCAAGTGGTCCCTGTCTTTCCAATTTAGAGACAAGGATGTCATGAAGGACAGTGTCAAATGCTTTGAACATGTCCAGGCAGATTATGTCAGTTGCTCTTCCCTTATCCACCAATGCTGTAACCCCATCATAGAAGGCCACCACATTTGTGAGGCAGTAGTTGCCCTTAGTGAAGCCATATTAGCTGTCACCAATCACCTCTCCGTTTTCCATGTGCCTTAGCATATGTTCCAGGAGGATCTGTTCCATGACCTTGCCAGGCACAGAGGAGAAACTGACTGGCACGTAGTTTCCCAGGTCTTCCTTTTTTTCCTTTTTAAAAGTAGGGGTTATGTATTCTCTTCTGAAGTTAGTGAGAACTTCACCGGACTGCCGTGACTTCTCAAATATGATGGATAGTAGCTTAGCAACTTCATTTGCCGGTTCCCTCAGTACTGTCGGATCTTGCATCTCAACAGCTTTTAGGAGGCCCATTTACAGGTAAGCATTGCTGTGAACATCATGGTTCCCTAGGTTTTCTATGGATGGCTCAGCTCTTCCAAAACTGTTCTCGCTCACCATTTAGGATGACTGAACTGGTAACAGGAATGGCCTAACCAGTGCTTAACTGGTTGTCAGGTTTGCCAATTGAAAGCAGATTTGAAGCTTTTGATGACCAAAAGCTATCCCTTTGACCAGGGAATGGGAGACACAAGAATACACCCCTGTACCTCTGGTGCATCTTGTTCCAGCTGTGTGCTCTCATCTCAGCCAAACCTCCAAGTATAAACCTGGCATCGCTCGTGCCACGCTGTATAGTCACTGCTCAGGCTGTTTACAGGGGAAGAGGCAGTTCCAGATATATGTTTTAAAGTCTCTCACATCCTACCTCCTGATGGAGCCTGCCATACCCCAGAGAGAACAGAAGGTACAACCCTGAGCTCGCAGGATGTAAGGCCTGGTGTACACCCCCATGTCAGAGCATCTTGCCTTGTGCTTGCAGAGAGACTAGGAGCCTGGAGCATTGCCTCATATTGGAGCAACCTGCTCCCTGCTCACAGAAAGCCCTTGTGGCTCAAAATATTGGCTAGCCCTCTTGATTTGGTAAGCGGAAAAGCTTTGCTGGAGGGTTTGGATGGTTTAGATGGAGAAATGTACAGGATTTATACAGAAACCACCTTCATCCCCCAGCAGTCACCCAGCACATGCAGGCTGTGACGACAGCCTGCAGGGCAGAAGCCCCAAGGCAATCAGGGAGAAGCATCAGGTGAGAGACGTAGATCACGCAGAGGACCACGCCGTGGGCTTGCAGGCCCCAGGGCCCCATGACTTCTGCCACCCCAGCAGCTAAGTATTGCCCTATTCTCAGCTCAGCTTCCCAACAGCCTGGCCTGGTCATGGGGGCAGAAGACAGGGGTGGCACAGGGGTTGGTCCAACCCTGTGCCCCAGCAAAGTCAGCTCAGGTCCTGGCTGGGCCCTGGTCGGAGAAGCAGTGTCCACAACCCCACCAGAGTAGCAGTGGGGCAAGGGCTGCCCAGGGGCACCAGGACCATCCTACCACAACCCACGAGAGGTTGAAGATGGCAGCACTTGCAGGTCCACAGCATGTCAACACCGTGGGGCGGGCACTCATGGAGGGCCGTGTAATAATAGGGGCAGGGTGATAGTGCCAATAGCCAATGGGAGAGGGGCAAGCTGTCTGGGGGCCAATGGGAGCTGGGAGGGGCGGGGTGTTAGTTTCCCTTCAGCGTGCCCCGGGGCTGGGCCTGTGGGGGCAGCTGTGGCTGCCGCTGGAGACGTGGCATTTCTGTTCCCTCCAAGGCCCTGGCAGCCAGCTCTGAAGTGGCTGGTGGAAAAACATTGTATATTCCAAACAGTAGACGGAAAAGAGCCATCAAAATTCATGAGGGATATTAATTTTAATATATATGAGAAAGAGAGTGACAATATGCAACCAGTCATGCTCTGTGTGATGAATTGCTGTCCACTCACATGCAGTGCTTGCAGTAATATCCATTTGCAGTGATATATCATTTTCTTTATTATTTAATCTCATAGCACTTTATTAGCACATCGAATTTTATGGTTATTCCAGGAGTTGTGGGGACATGACTAGAAATTGTGTGTAACATCCCTCCCTGTGTGACACAAGAAGGCTTCAGTTCAGCAAGTTAACAAGTTCTCTTGCTTTACCTTGGATGAATGGTTTCTGCCACATCTCACCTTTTAAATTTGTTTATAAAAGACTTCCAGTGAGGGATACTTTTCCTTTTTTCATGTCAAATTGGCAGTGGTCTGTCTCCCTGAATGCAGAACGGGTTCGTCCCTACTTGCATTGATGAGAGCCAGGATGAATGGCCTGTGAACAAACTCCTCAAGAGATTTTCACCTGGGAGTCTTCCTGAAAGAGAAAGGATTGGGGCAGGTCACGGGTAAGAGCATTTCTAGACATGAGTTTTGCTTCAAATATTGCTTCTGCACCAAATGAGTGTTATAAACCCAAATTTCAATTGTGAGGAGGGAGCTCTAAATTAATTTCAGAGAACACGGCAACCATCACATTGAAAGAGATCAGCTAAGATGTTGTATGGCATATCTCTTTAATCAGCTTCACTGACCGCAATGGTATTTTCCAAGTACTTTAATGATATTAAGTAAGATCCCTTTTAAAATCAGAACAAAACAGATGAGACAATATTGGACAAAGGAAGTGGTTCATGATGCGATTAAAGGAAAAGGCAGCAGTGTTCCAGATGTCAGTTAGGATGATGAAAAGTGTACAGGAGCAAGGGTAAAGTACTAAGGATGATTAAAATAGTCAGAACAATAAAAATATCACCAAAAATTAATGGAATATTATGAAAAAGTTTCAATAAATGTTAAAAAAATAATGTAGTTTCAACAGTCAGATGGAGAGTACGTGACAGCTTTGCAATCTTGGCAGGGAAGCAGCTGTAAAATGCATGAGTGCTGACTGAATGTCTTGAAAAAGAAATATGTAGGCAAAGCCAAAAAAACTGGGATTCATTTTCTTCCAGGTGGGAAAGGGTGTTGAACTGTAAAAGCTGCAGATCTGTTAAAATAAAGGATGGCAGCAACTTCCTTCTGTTGAATAGCCTAAACTGCAAAGAAGAGTAGCCAAGAACACAGGAACTGCTTCAACAAAGGTTTGTATTCTCTAAGGACTGAGAAATTACTTGCAGGGTGAAGTATGGCTGAGCAATGTGATTCTTCACTTCTAAGGCATCCTTTCTTAGTCCCATAGGAAGACAAGCCTGTGAGCCTTGCCTCAGTTTTAAGGTGAACATCTGATTCCTCAGTTTCCTTATATGCAGTTGGAAGCGCTGGTGCCAAGGGGGGATGAAAAGCTCTCAGATCAGGACTTTGTATGGGCGTCTGTGGCTGTGCTGAGTGTTGACCAAGTGGGATACCAGGACCCGATCTGTTAATGAGAATACTGAGACAGTATTTAATTAAATGAGGGAAAAGGGGAAATATTGCTTCAACAATGAACATGTTTTGTATCCCTTGAAGTATATGACAGTTGACAAACAAAGCATCCCTATCTTCAGCTATCTTAAAGTCTGCAGTATCTAATCCATTGTGTCTTGTGTATCATGTTAATGAGTAATTGGACTTGAGTTTCCAGTACTTAAGCTTCAGAAAGAACTGACGTGGCAAGTTTGAGAACAACTACCTGTACGAAAAAGGGGCTAGCTTAAGACATTTGGTAAATCCATTTGTGTTCAGTATCATACTATTAGTAAGAAAAAGAAATACAGATGCTACAAATACTGTGTTTGTATATCCAGAAGTTATTTTTACAGACATTAAAGCTTACTTTGAAGACTGGAAAAGTGAGGGAGTGGAACCATGGATTTGACAGCTATGTAAGATTTGGTTAGGAAGTAACTTTTTAAAAATTAAATTTAGGTGACAAGAAAATATCCCTGAGTAAAGTCAGTAATATTGCAACATGGAGGATAGCCACAGTGGAGTTTACCACTTTGCTGTAATTTAATTCCAGGTATTCCACAGTTCTGTGAATGTTAGGTGGTCCATTTGCCAAAAGAAGTTCTTTGTGGGTTTTGGGTTTTGTTTGTTGTTTTTTTTTTTTTTTTTTTTTTAAACTTTTGGGGAAAAGCTGTGAAAAACATTTTCCAGTCAGCTTTCCAGGTAGCAGGGGAAGGTAAAGGGAGCATGTTCTTCTTTCTGAGTTAGCTAATGTGTGGCATTTTGTATAAGGCTAAATCACATTATAGAGAGAGGTAGTTAACATACAGCAATTAACTGACAATTCTTAATATGAAGTAAGAACAGAGTTTCAGTGCTGAGCGTGAGATAAAAGCACTGCAGCTGGTAATCAAAAAATGTATTCTAATGTGAATTGTAATGTGACTTTAAGCAAGCTTTTTTTCAGAAGTGCATTAATTAAAACATGGGAATTTTAATACAAAGTGGGATGCTTTAACCCACTTGTTATGTTGCTAACTATACTGAAGTTGCATCAAGCTAATGCTTTTCATTTTGTTAGTGTGCTGGAGATGCTTAAATAGCAGGGATGATTGGGAAAGCCTATTTTGGCAACTTCAGTGACAATGTCACCGTGGTAAAATATAGAAAGGCATTTACAAAAGTGCTCTTACACCTTCATTAATTTTCTCCTACATTGAAACTGCATCTCATGTTTATACACCACAAGAAAATGTGTTTGTGAGTTTGCCTCTGGATTTGGTGTTAAAAATGATGTGCCTGTATGAGGAGACTCCGGAATTGTTGACTCTTGAGAACTTGCTTAGGTGGTGATTTAGACTGGAATAGCCATTGTGCATGTTTTTTCATGTACATTCTCAGCATTACAGATTCCTCATTTCTTTTAGAATAATATCTTTCCAGCCTCACATAGTTGTGTAACTATGTGCTTCAGTGTAAATTCCTGCTCCGATACAGTTTTTGTGGGGAACCTAATCTGCAATTGCAGTTCTTCTCCATTTCTGCAAAGGAAAGTAGTAGGTAGATAATGTATACCCATTTTGTTTCATTCCACTTGGTGTTCAAGGAAGCTAGAGTCAACCATAAGTGTTGACCTTGACTGTTTTACTTCTTTCAAGGAGAATAAGTACATCAGGGAGTGTTGCTCATTCAAATAGCTATGCAGTGTGTTGTTACAAAATTATATTCTCTATTGCAAGCCTGTGGTCCTGGGATGAATGGGAGGGGAGCTTTATCAGGCTAATAAACAAACAAGCCAAAAGCAAATTCTTAGTGTTAGGTCCTTCCTGCCATTTCCAAGGACAGACTGAGCATTGACAGTTTATGTGTGAATCAGGAATAAGTGTACCATTTGCTGCCGTTCCTCACAGTGCTAGTACTAGCGAGCATACATTTTCTTCTCAGTTTAGTATGGTCTTTAGCAAGCTGTGGGTAAAGTTTTGATTTTGCTAAAGGATTGGGTTCTGCTCTTCCTGGGACAGCACTTCAGTTCAGTGTAACCTTTCAGACTGAATATTTCTAAACAGCTGTGGCCTATGAAGCATTCAGTATACTTCTTGGTTTTATATTTTGAACTTTGTTTTGACAAACAGTTTACAGAAGTGGATCAATGTTCAATGTCAAGACTGGAAAAGGAATGCAACTATTGCATTTTCAGTTTTGCAGTTTTGAAGGTTGTTTCACACTGCTCATGAACGACAAAATTGTTCTTTAGTATTGCTGATTCTGCCTCCAGTCTCTTGATTTTTTTTTTTTTTTTTATATTTAGGTCTATTACTGTGGTCATTCAGCTTTGAGTCGTTGCTTCCGTTTTATCGCCAATCACCAGGTCGCTGCCTTTTGTGGCACTCATGACAAAACTGACTGAAATACTTTTTTTTTGGAAGTGGAGACACCTCTGGTTTGCTGCAAGTCAAACAAACCCAGACAGTGCTAATTCCCAACACACACTCCTTCTGAAAATGCAGATGAGAAGAATTCAGATAACTAGAAATACCTCCTTGGTTTTACTCCCTTTCTGTCTCTTTTTTCCCTTCCCCCTGGTTTTACAGTGTGGATTTATTCATTCATCCTTTAGGTTTACTCTTGCAAGGTATTATGCAGGCTTAGCCAAGGTCATTCATTAAAATGTGGAAGTATAGATGCAGCGACAGGCAATAGTGACAGTGGGTTTCTCCCTATCACAACGTGTTCTTGACAGTGCTACATTCATATGAAGAATACATATGAAGAGGTGAAATACTTCTAGGAACAGGGCAGTATATTCCTGAGTTTGTCAGAACAAGTGGACTACAGTATGTATCACAAATAGGTTGTCTGCTGCAGTACATTAGCTCTTAAACAGATAATTACCCTTGTATATTCTTTGGCTTAATATCTCTTGTATAGACCTTTGCCAGAGGGCTAAATCTGTTTGGTTGAAATCAATTCCTCAATTACCAAAATAGAAAAGGAGTGGGTTAAATAATAAGCAGCATGAATCAGATCTTGGAGAGGGTAAGTTGGGTTGCCTGAGTTCAGATCAATTTATCTGAATACCTGAATGTTTTTCAGGTTCACATTGGCTGGAATGTAGTAAAGGAAACGTTTCCAGTTTCCTGCTACATAAGAATTTTTAGTGTCCTAGAGAAAACATCCTATGTGCACCTTTGCATTTCCACTTTTTCCTGCTGTCTGCTTTTTCTGTGTCCCAGCACTAAGCACAATGCTGACAAAGGTCAATCTCCTTCTCCTTTTTGCAAAAGGAGTATTTTGCCCTGTTACACACGGTGCTTTGTGATTGTGGAGACATGGTCTGAAATGAAAAGAATTCTTCAGATTAGGTTGTACTGAAGGTCTGAGAAAGTTTTAGGGGAAAAATTCTACCTAATATCTAGTTCTAGCCCTGCAAGAGCAGAACCTTGCAGGAGGGTAAGGCTGTTCAAGTTAGGAGGAGCAGCTCAGAATCGAACTTTTACAAGCAGGATAGTCATTTTTGGCACAAGTATGAAAATATCTGGAACTACCAGAATGTTCCCAGGCTCCTGTATGAAAGAGTAGCGCTTCTGCATCGAGCTTGAATGGCAAGGTTTTAGTAGCATGGGGGCTACAGAGGTGGCTTCTGTGAGAAGCTGCTAGAAGCTTCCCCTGTGTCTGATAGAACCAATGCCGGAGAGCTCCAAGATGGACCTGCCACTGGCCAAAGCTGAGCCCATCTGTGAAGGTGGTAATGCCTCTGTGAGAACATATTTAAGAGGAAAAACTGCTGCACAACAGCAGCCAGAGAGAGGAGTAAGAATATGTGAGAGAAACAACTCTGCAGACACCAGTGAAGAAGGAGGGGGCGGAGGTGCTCCATGTGCCAGAGCAGAGATTCCCCTGCAGCCTGTGGTGAAGACCATGGTGAGGCAGGCTGTCCTCCTGAAGTCCATGGAGGTCCACAGTGGAGCAGATATCCCCCTGCAGCCCTTGGATGACCCCACAGCAAAACATGTGGATGTGCCTGAAGGAGGTTCTGACCCCTTGGAGAGCCCGTGCTGGAGCAGGCTCCTTGCAGAACCTGTGGACCAGTGGAGAGAGGAGCCCACATTGGAACAGGCTTGCTGGCAGGACTTGTGACCCCATGGCGGACCCACGCTGGAGCAGTCTGTTCCTGAAGGACTGCATCCTGTGGAAGAACCCATGCTGGAGCAGTTCACGAAGAACTATAGCCCGTGGGAAGGACTAACATTGGAGAAGTTTGTGGAGGACTGTCACTTATGGGAGGGACCCCACGCTGTAGTGGGGGAAAAGAACAAGGAGGAAGGAGTGGCAGAGACTGCAGCTCCCATTCCCCCTCCGCCTGTGCCACTGGACGGGAGGAGGTAGAGAAAATAAGGAGCGAAGTTGAGCCCAGGAAGAAGGGAAGTGTGGGGAAAGTGTTTTAAGATTTGGTTTTATTTCTCATTTACCATACTCTGATTTGATTGGTAATTAAATTAATTTCCCCAAGCTGAATCTATTTTGCTTGTGATGGTGATTGCTGAGGATCTATCTCCCTGTTCTCATCTCGGCCCACGAGCCTTTTGTTACATTTTGTCTCCCCTGTCCAGTTGAGGAGGGGAGTGAGAGAGTGGCTTTCGAGCACACCTGGAGTCCAGCCAGGGTCAATCCACGGCACCTTCCCGTACTGTCATTGATGAGGGAAGATGAATTTTGTCTGATCCAAATACTAGTTTATTAAAAAAAAAAAGTGGCAGGGGGGAGAATTAGGAACTGTCAGAGGTATGCAATGGCTTGAGCTCTGACTGATTTCCTAGTTGTTTCGTAAATGAAACAGTAATTTTTCTTCTGCTGTAAGCCTGACATAACTGATATATTTATTTGTTTTAAACACAGCAACTAAGGGCATTGTCAGCTGTGATGTGACCTGCATATTATCTACTGAAAAGAAAATCCATTAATCCATTTTTTTCCCCCTGTCATTCTTGCTCTTTCCAAGGCTTCAAGTCTAATCCTTTAATAAATACGTAAATACACGCATCTGGGTTCTCTCAGAGATGTAGCCAGAGTGATTATGTATGGTACTTGCACTGCTTCTTCAAGGAGTGGTGCAGGAACTTCCTCCTCAAATCTAGCTAGCTCAGCTAGACCAGCACCATCCCTGTTATCTTTTGGCCCAGTGGCGATTAGCAGGTGCAGAAACCCAGGATGTATGTAGAGTGAACTTTCTTGGACCTAGACCCTTTGAGTTTGTTTGACTTAAAGCTGCTGGAATGCCAGTAGGATCTGATGACTTGTAAGGGTTGCTTTCTGATTCTTTTCATACATGGAGATGGCAACAGCACTTGATCACCACTCATCTGTTGCTCTTTGCTGCACCCCTGTGTGTTCTAGTAAAGCAGGGCCCATGTGGAAGCACTTCCAATTTTTCCTGCAGGGAAGCAAAAGCTCTGTACTTTATGCCTACCTCTTACCTAACTGTAACTGGGTGAGATCAACAGTAGCAGCAGCAGGAGAAAAAAAAAAGGAAAAAAAAAGCCTCATCTAATAGGGTTTAGCTCTGCTTTTGGAGGAGGCATATCCAGATGGCAGCTCAGCATTGCTCCAGGGGAACAGTTATCTGAATTTCATGGAGAGTAGGTCTAGAAGGGAAACTTGTGAATGAATGATTGTTTCCATTTCAGGATTTGACAGCAATCTTTTGAGTGACTTCTGTGGAGCCTCAAATTCTCCTTAATCCTGCAGAGTATTAGACAGCAGAATATTCTTCATATTTCACCCTTTTCCATAGCAGCTTTTACTGTTTCTATAACCCTTTCTGTTGTATTGCCAGGCCCCACTTTTTATCCTCCATTTTAGATACACTCATCCATTTTGTCTGTTCTCAGGATCATATGAGAACTGATGTATTTAACAACACAAAGAGGCTAATAATGAACCCTTTTCAATGTACGGTGATGTTCTTGCAAAGTGATCTCTCTTTAAGTCACCTCCTTGATGTTAATCTTTCTGAGTTTTTCTGCTGGTTGTTTTTATTGTATTTTCTAGAATACAGCAGTTCTTACAGGTGATAAATATTGCTATGTGAAACTGATGTTAATGGCTGAAGCAGTTATAAGAACATCTGGATATTCAGCAAGTTACAGCTTTTTGGTATCAGGTAGCTAACATCCATCACAGTAATGTAGAATGAGAGAGATTTTTCTAGGAAATGAAAAAAAAGGAAGGAAACAAAAACACCACCATCAAAAGCCAAAACCAAAGAAACTTGACATGGCTTCTTCAGTGTATTTTGTTTGGGATATGTCTTCTACCTAGCACAGATTGCCGATGCTTGAGATTCCTGGGTGCTGCTATAATCTATGTGCTTGTGAAGCTAACTTTTGCATGGCCCTGCAACTAGCAGCACCATTTTTTCAGAGCATGAGACCTGGGAGTGGGTGGATTCCTCCATATACGCTGCGTAAATAAACTGTGTATGTTTGATGGTGAGAGGTACTTCTGGCTTGGGGGAGGGGGAAGACAACTGTGCTGAGCATGATCAAACTCTGTTCCTCCTCACATTTTGTGCTGAGTGTTTATTCATGATGGTGTAGGATGTTGTCCTCCTGCTTAGCTTCCACAGCCCAACAGCCTCAGAGATTTTTCATCTTCTGCCTTTCTGTGGGCAGGTCCTGTCTGATTGGAGGGAAAAGGTTGCTGTGAGACAGTGAGAAAAGGAATGTTGGAGTTAAACTTCTACAAAAGATTCAAGAGGAATGTGAAGTGTCCAATAAAAACCCAATAATAATAACAAGGGGGAAGAAAGGAGCAAGTGGAAGGTCATAAACTCATATTGATAACATATTACTTGGTTTTGTTTTGTTTTGTTTTCTTTTATAGTGCTATTCCATTGAGGAACCTAAATAATGGGGGCTAATTAGACTGAGTGCTGCATGGAGACAGCAGTGAGAGAGCTCCCAGCCCCAAACTGCTGCTGAACTAGGAAATGCAGTGTATATTTAAGTGTGTCCATTTGTTCAATGGTAGAGCTTGGGAAGCTACTAGAAGTTTTAGAATGAAGGTTAAAAATTTTTGGGGGGATAGTGAGCCTGTACCTGTAGAAATATTTTCACCAAAAGGACTGAGGAGTTTAAAGATAATCAGTATTATTTAATGGTGTGCTTACCTGTGGATACTTGTTAACTGGGTTTTGAAGGGAACAGTGTTAAAAAAAGAAACTGAGGGTGATAACCAGAATGAACCCTTATGCTTCTAACATGTAGCTGTGCAAATGTCAAAGTCTAGAAACTGAGTACTGAATCCAGTCAATGATGGATATACTATATTTCTTCCATTCTGCTGACATCAGGTCAAGCTGTGAAGCAGGCATCCACCAGCCAGTAAAATGTGCAGAAGTTGGGCTCCTTGGAACTGTGATCCAAATTAGAGCAGAAGGTCTTGCCAGGACCCATCCAGACAGCTGGAAACTCTCAGGATGGAGGAAACACATTTGAAATACATTTGAAAGTTCACCCGGAATTCCAGTTCTTTCTCAGTCTTCAAATCCTGAATGAGCAGCCTTCCTTGAGGACAGGTGATTCTGCAATCTTTTGTGAAAAACTGCACTATTTTACACAATAGCTGAAGACAGTAGTGCTGCTCTTCAGCTGCTTCTGTAATAGTTTAGAAGTTGTTCCACTCACTCATGAGGTGAAAAACTTGGGCTCAATGCCTCCTCAATTTAAGGGGCTATGAGGCTATATCTGTCATACACAAGGAGAGTCCTTAACTACAAACCTGCAGACTCATTTAGGGAGAGGCAATTTCCACTTAGAGAAAGTACCCCATGCAATAAAGAGGTTCAACTTCACAATGGCAGCAAAGAAGAAACGGACCTTCACTCTGTCATCTACTTGTTAGGGTATTTATCTAGCAAACAAGCACTTTTTATTCTGCTCCCACTTCCAGGGATAAATCTGTATTTCTACTTCTTATAAAATACTGTAAGAACTTCATTGTGGCTATAATGGTGTATTTCATCTGTGCTTTCAGCTTTAAACTGAATCAAGAATTGGGCCACATGATGAATAAATTATCATATGCTTCACTCATAATTTTCCTGTTTCACCAGCAGTGGAAAAATCAGACCGCTTCTGCAGTTCTCTGAATTAACCTTTTATATACCACGACTCATTACATTGAGCAAAACATATTTCCCTGCTTTGGGCACATTTCTATAGTAACACCAACTGTAAAATGTTTTTCTTACTGCTTTTGGTAATTCTGCAGTGTATTTCTAGCAGCCTTGCAGCTCATTAAATAAAACTCTTCATGCCCAAAGGATGGGACACAAGCCTCTCACTAGACTATTTGTGCTAGTAAGTGTTAAATGTACAAGGGTGATTAAAGCACATTATAACTGATGCACAATGAACTGTATAAAATATTTATTTCCTGACACAGACAACTCAGTTAAGAGGTGTGAATAAGGAACAGGTGAATTAATCACAAAACTGCTCCTATCCAGAATTTACGGACTACAGCTGATTCTAGTAGCATGGTCTTTCTCTCACAGGCTTTCAGAAATGGTTTGTCTTGGGGAAGGAGTGGAAAGACATAACTAAAGTAGTTTAGGAAAAATGCGAGACCAAACAACACACAAAAATTCACTGCTGTTCTATGCCTATTTCTTCAAAAGCATCATGGCAAAAAAAAAATAATGCATAGTATCAAATAATTTTACACTAACTACTTTTATTATCAGAAATATCATTTACAGAATAATTTCAGATTAAATATTGTTTCTACATGATACACATAAATAGGTTTTTCCATCTTTACCGTATTTATGAAGAAAGATGATCCATCATTTATATAGCCAAGATAAAAGGTTTCCAAGTGTACCTATGAACCTTGGCTAAACAAATCAGTATATTTGTTACTGAGCTATTAATAAAATGTGCATTTCCAGTTATGAATATGCAAACTTTTTTAAGATTTATAGGTCATTTCTAATACATATCACTGGGAAGGCTGCCAAAAATATTTCTTCCTAAACAAACCATGAATTGCTATTGTCAAAAAGGAAGTGAAATGATGTGCCTATGATGATAATATTACAGCTTTGTACCTTATTATTAAAAATAAGACTAAATTGTTCTATGAATACTGGAGCTCATGAAACCCGATCTCTTACTGGTCTCGATCCTTCATGGGCTAGGTGTGCTAGGTATATCAGTTCACCTCTTCTTCTTGCAACACTTTCAGTGCTGAAGTAATCCTCTGCTTCCTCTCTGACCCCAAAATACCACTACTTTTCTTGTGCAGGGTCGAAATGTCTCATATATCCCTCTAAATTTCTTCTACCCACTAAGAAAGGGGATGAACGGCCTGGGGTAACAAAGCTGATTGGCCAACAAGTGTACAGAAAGTACAGGTATTAAAATAATAATTTTTTCATCTTAAATGTACCATTACAGCGTTCTCTAACACAGTTGAATTTATAGAAATTTCATACCTTTGAGACTTCAGTCTCCAACAGATTTCTTGCAACTGATCAAGAAATTCAAGTTTTTGAGAACAAGAAATGCAGACAGATACAATCAGCATGATGCCCATAAAAACACAGCTTATGGGAGGAAAGCTGAAAATCTTTAATGTACTGTATGAAAACAGTCTGTGGAACAAAAGACGTAGTCCAGAATAATTGATGGACCTGTTTTGCCTGTTTGAGTCTTTGTGATCCAGTCAAAATTTGAATTAATTCACCAGCATCTTATCAGAGTTCGCTGTCTGGACCTTACATTTTACTATAATTTCCTTCCAAATGAAAATCTCGTAGTTCATTCTAGCTTTATAAAATTCCTGTGAAGAAATTGCAAAAGTGTTACTTCAGTGGTGGCCTTTTTACTATTAATTTTAGTATCATTTGGGTATTACTTCCTTTCCACAAAGTCATCACCACAGACTTCAGCACAGACTTCTATTTATCTCTGGTGGCCTAAGTGCGAATCAGTATTCTTATAGTGACTCATAGAACAGTAAAATACAAGTAATGTGCTTCAAATATTAATACAGCTGTGGGATTCCTTTAAAAACCTCATGTCTATTCTTTAAATCAACAGAAAACCCAATGCAGAACTCAGCAGGTGTGAAGGTACAGAAGATAAAACCAAGGCCTAAAATGTCTACATTAAAGTCTGCCAATCAAAACTACAGACTGCATTGCTCTATAAAAAAGATCAGGGAGTCTCAGATTGCCTTTCAGACTCACAAACACCTGATCATTCTCTAATTGTAGTGAGGTATATGGAGTTGCCTATGCAGGAATCCTTGTAATTGAGATAATGAGAAAATGTCTAGTCTTTTCATGTATAGAAGGCTTTTGTTCAAACTAAGTGACAATTTTTTCTACTTCAGAAATTTGTATTTTGTTGAGCATCTAATCAAGTTACAGATAATTAAAAAAAAAAAATTATAGTTGAATTTGCCAAGTGCAAGTTTACAACAGTTTTACATAAATGCTCAATATGTTGTTTGCCATTCACATTGTTTTCATCACACAGATTTCATAACATCACAGAAGAATAAATAAAATGCTTGGTAATTACTTTAGAAATAGTAAGGGGGTTTATAACTTTAACCTGTTTCTCTAGTCTGAAGTGAAAAGGAATATGAAAAAAAGTTTTTGTTAAAGGAGCATGAAGACGCAGCACAGATGTCATGGTTTCGGCCAAATTGGCCAGTGGTTGGTGACAGATGCTCCCCCCCAGCCTCTCATGCATGGAGAGGAGGAGGAGAGATAAAGAGATTTACAAGTTTAGAAGAAACTAAACTACTTTAATAAAATATTAAGAATAAAATAAAAAGGAAAATAATGAAATAGATGCAGTATATACAAAACTATGTTAAGCTCCCAGGATGATGTCACTGGCAGGCACTGGGGAAGTTCCAGGCTGGACTCAGTGATGGGTGGGAACTGGGTTCCAGATTTGGAGTCAGGAGTACACCGATCAGGATCAAAGGCAGATGAACAGACAGGGTCCTCCTCAGACGTCAGCCACTGAAAGAGGAGAGTTGACCCTTTGATCCCTCAGCTTTTATACTGAGCATGGGGCAGATGGGATGGAATACCCTGTTGGTCAATTTTGGGTCCCCTGTCCTGTCTGCTCCTCCCTGCAGGTGGGACCTCTCTACAATTTTCCATTTCTGACCTCCAATGGGGCAAATAATGAAATTAGCTGACCTTGGTTGTTATAGGAATAAGTATAAGCAAGAGCCTTTCTCCATACCACTCCTTGGTACAAACTGTCTTATCACTCTGAACAAACCATTTTCAACACAACATGCTGTTAATTTCAGAGAGTTAGAGGAGGCCCAGCTAAGAAGTAAAATTACTGAACAGAAAGTTGGTTCTGTTTTACCTCAAACCAGAACAACAGGTCATGGGCACAAATTAGTAACAATTAGTAAGTGTGGTTTTGTAGTTCCAGGTTACTTCAAAATTCACATTGTGCACTGAAATACTTTAGGGTTCTCTTAGCTTCTGCTATAGATCAGGCTATAAAGTTATTCTTTATCTCCCGAGATGAATGAGGGTCCCCAGTACTATTTTAGATGGTCTTTTCCATTTTTTCTCCAAATCGAATATTTTACCTCAGTAGCAACAAAACACTTGTTTCATACAGAAGTAATCCAAGCATTTGTGTTTATTTCAAATTGTTTGCCCTTCCCCTCCTTTTTCTTCCCTTTTTTTTCCCCTGGCCACAATTATTCTAAAAAATTGATTTCCATTTCAGAAAAGCAGTGCCATTCAGCAAATACAGTGATCAGAGAAAAGAAAGTGACCTGCCTCTGCCCTGAATTGAATAAGGTAAGAATTTGGGCAAGAGCCCACGAAGGCTTGCATGATGATGTCTTCTTTCAGCTGTATCTAATGGCCAGTGAATGAAATCATTTGAGCCTGCAGAACTCATTAGCAGACTTTGGTAAGCTTTTGACTGCAGACCTATACTGGTGATAAGTAGTGCTGGCAATCTATCTGAGTATTAACATATTTGGTTTTCAGTGACAGAGGCATTGATGCACACTTAGAAGATAACTGTTTAGACTTTCATAGTATTTTCTGAAGAAACTGCCCTTTTTCAGCTCTGCAAAACTGTGTTAGAAATAGTACTGAGCCTAGAAACC
Source organism: Alca torda (assembly GCA_008658365.1). NCBI lineage: Eukaryota > Metazoa > Chordata > Aves > Charadriiformes > Alcidae > Alca > Alca torda. The sequence continues at coordinate 69,776,192 of CM018101.1, forward strand.
TTTCAGTTTCTTATCAGGCTTCAGATACCATAATTACAATACTTCTTATAGCTCTGCAGCTCTTCTACTTTTCAGGATGCGGTAAGACCATGAATAAAGATGAAAACATATCAGAAAAAATCATAGGAGTTGGTTGAAAACAATTATCCTTGAACAAATACTGCTTTTATTTTGCTCAAGGTGTTGTGTGTGGTAGCATATTTATGTGACTTTTTCTGAAGAATTTGAGGAAAGCTTTCTAAGATTATAGACCTATTCAGTTCTCTGAAGAAAAAAATTGTTAAAGAAATTTATTTTCCAGTGTTTTAGAGCTGATATGAAGATAAGATAGAATACCACATTGCAAGGACAAGGAGAGAAGGATGGCATAAACTACCAGTGGTCTGGCAAACTGCACACTAACTTTCTCTGGATGGGAAACTGATGCCATGAATCTTTTAATTTTCTTGTCATACCATTCTGCTCTGATGACACCCATTAGTATGGTCTCAGACCTCCTCAGGTGCTGAATATTTCCATGGTTCTCTAAGACCAGCAGGAGCAGTAAATGATAAACAAGCCAGCACTGGGCTGTAATGACTAATAGTAGCTCAGAAGCTACCTACAGCAATTATGAAATAGTTGCTTTGCTGTGTCCTGACTCCAGGGCAGTCCACTCTTCTGTGACTCTCCCAAGAAATCTGTCCAGTCAGCCTTATGGCAATAACAGCAATGGATTTTTCTCAAATTGTATTGCAGCTGGTCACTAGATTAATTGCCCCAACATTTTAACTCTTACTTTGTTGTTAGCATCTGATAGGCAAAGGTGAATCCTGATGAAAAGCGTGTCTTTCTCTGGATTGTTTGTGGATGTATCTGGAATATATGCAAGTATATAGTGAAACTTTCTTTCTGCAGCAACTCAGTGGCAGTGAAACATGGCACGTGACAACTGAGAGACAGCGTCCTTTCTTCTTGCCTACCAGTGACTGTATGTCAAGATAATGATGCATGCAGTGTGCATAGTGAACAGAATAAGCATTACTGGCAAGCAGTTACAAATGTGTAATATAATGGTTCTGCTATAAAATCTTTAATGCATTACCCTTACCACACCACTCTGCTCTTCTGGGTGTGCTTGAAAAATTTCAGCTCGTGGTGCATTATGGATGCTGTGTAAACGCGTTATCTGTCAAATCACTAAGTACTGAAGGCAGAGGGTGTGGGAAGAAGGCTGCTTTTATTTGTGACTGGCACCAAGCCAAAGAGTTTAGCCTTTACAATTTTTAATTAACTCTGTGGCCATTCATACTAGTGCTCACGATTCTTAGGCAGTTCTCCCCATTTCAGAGATGCTGTTATTTAATCTTCCCATTACATGAGGGACTGTACTGGAACTGTTGGAGAGTATCCTCATGCTATACAAGTGTGTGGGTCACAGTGGTACTCGCTGTTAGCTCAATAAAACCCCAAACAAAAAAAAAGAAGCAAAAAAATCGCTACTATGAAGCTAATTAATCTCATAGAATGGCAGGACTTGGAAGATAAGGTACAGCCCTGTGCTTCAGGGGGCCTAGGCCAGCATTGCTGTCAGTACAGCATTGCACTGCTCCACAGGAGCACACCAGACCTCTGCAGCTTGCCTTGCAGTGCTCCGTGCCATGCTTTGCCACACAATATAGACCTGGCCCAAGTCACGGCTCATCCTGGCAAATCATCTTGGCCACCAGAGTAGGCTGGCTGCAGCCCATTTTTAGTAAAGCGCTGGTCACTTCCTGAGAGATAATGCTGATGACCTTGCAGCACAAAATGAGGCTGCATCCTTTTTCTTTTAGCTTTTTTCCACACATAACACCTAAGCTGGAGGGAAAGGGATGCATTTACATAAGCTGAATATGTGGTGCTTCTAATGAGGATAAACTGGTAAGAATTATCAACACTCATTGTTCAAAGTATACTCCAAATGCTAGTGGGGATTAAATAAAAAATCCCTCCGTTTTATATTCTAGACAAGCTGCTCTGCTTTCAGTCCATTTTATAAGGGTGAAATCCTGCTGAAGACACTGAAGTTGTTATTGAATGAAAAAAGATGAAAAAGAGGGCAGAAGCTGATATTTCATGTGTCCCAGTGTCCTGGTTTCATCTGGGATAGAGTTATTTTTCTTCCAAGTAGCTGCTGTGATTTGGATTTAGTACGAGAATAATGTTGATAACACATATTATTTTCATAGAATCATAGAATGGTTTGGGTTGGAAGGGACCTTAAGGATCACCTAGTTCCAATTCCTCTGCCATGGGCAGAGACGCCTCCCACTAGATCAGGTTGCTCAAAGCCCTGTCCAACCTGGCCTTTAGTTGTTGCTAAGTGATACTTATACTAAGTCAAGGACTTTTCAGCTTCCCGTAGAAGCTGAGAGGGAGCATAGACAGGACAAGCTGGACAACGGAATATTCTATACCACAGATATGATGCTCAGTATATAAATGGGGGTTAGCCAGGCGTCAGGAATCCGCAGAAACCCTGGACAAGGTGGGCAATCAATCATCGGGTGGTGAGAGCAATTGTATTGCACCACTTTATTTTGTATATTCTTTTACCATTATATATTATTATTATTATTATTATTATTATTATTATTATTATTATTATTATTATTATCTTCTGTTACTGTTCTATTAATATGTCTTTATCTCGATGGTTTTTTCTCATTTTTCTTCCTCTTCTCCCTACTGTAGTTGGGGGAGAGGGTGAAGTGGGTGAATGGCTGTGTGGTCCTCATTACTGGCTGGGATTAAATCATGACACCCAGAAATAGAAGGACACCTGTTTTTTTTGTAAGACGAATACTAGCAAGGGTTTCTATGTTTAGCACATACATTGTTTCATATTAGTGGAAACCTATAGCACACTGTGATGTTTCTAGGCAGCAGATGTGGGAAGCAACACAAGAATGATTCAGGACTTGTACAGATTCCAGCTTCTGTCTTGTCTGTTGAGACTGTGTTTTATTAAATACTTCCAGTTATAATGGAGAGTATTACAGGGTTAATCTTAACACCTGGTTTTGGGAAAATAAACATAGAATGTCACAGATTTGTACTTTTGGCAAAGCATGTTATGAGGTTAGTTGGAAAAGAGGAGATCTGCTTCTCTCATACCTTTTTAAGGATAATTTCTATTAAACTTTACTGCATTTCTGTTCATCTTATTTTGTTTCATTCCTGTAAAATTGTAATGATTGCAGAACATTTTGAAACTAATTGGTCTGATTTTACTGTCTAAGTTTAATAAAAACAATAGTAAACAGTAAATTTAATTTAAGGAATACCTTAGATGCTCTACCTTTTTGTAACTGATTTTAAAACATACACACAGTGTCTATTACTATTATTTATTACTTATAAGTATTACTTTTTAAGAGTATGGTGCTTTGGAATTCTCGGCTTTATGGTGAGTAACATGACTGATGAGAAAATGGTTACTTCTTTTTTTTTTTTTTATATTTCTCCTTTTTTCTCATTGGCAAGAAACATCTATGAGAATATTTCTGAAGGTTTGTAAGGGGCAGTGAATGTGCCCCAGGGAAGCACTTGTCTTAAATATTCATTTTTTTAAAAATCCAGCTGTCTCAGAGCAGCTCTCTGAAGGGATATAGCTCAGTGAAGAAGATGCTTGAAGAGCAGGCAGTGTGAGACTAACTGATTCAGTGCAATTCTGCAGGGGTACGAAGAAATCTCTTGTTTTGCAAGGGATCTGATACAGTTTCCTAGCTTGAGTAGCTGCAGTTTCTGTCTGAAATCACTGTTTCTCGACTGCAACACTGTCTTTGCTTTCTCGATCTGACTCTGTTCTCTCATATAGGAAACCATTAACTGTATTCATATATCTCTAGCTGAACTATAGCAAGTGGAAGTAAACCAGCACACATTCTGTTTTGCAAAGTGTTTATTTTAATTCTTCATTAAAAAGAAAAGTTATGAAGTTCACTCTTATGATACATTATGGGATAGAGCTCCCATTCATAACCTATATGCCACCCTGCCACCCTGTTGATCAGAGCATTCTCTAATGTGATGCAGCGACCCAGGTTCCTGGTGACATGGTAGTCTGTCACAGCCAGCACCAAACTGTTGTCTGTCTGAAGGCTCTTTGTCTCCATCTCTGTCTCTCCTGTCTGGCTCTCTGATATCAGGATGTTTTAAGAAGTTGTACTTTGTTTACTAGAAGGAGAAGACCTGATAAAAAAAAGGAAGTTTCTGGCCAATTTATTGGAAAGTTGGTTAAACTATACATAATCTTGTCACCAGGCCTTTCTTTACTTTTCATTCTTTCCCTTCCTTCAATACCTCAGGAGGTATGCTTCAGTGAAAACATGTTTGCAAATCAACAGTAAGCTCCACAGAATCATGAAATGGTAGGATTTGGAAGGGACCTCTGGAGATCATCTAGTCCAACCCCCCTGACAAAGCAGGTCACCTAGAGCAGATTGCACAGGAATGTGTCCAGGCAGGTTTTGAATGTCTCCAGAGATGGAGACTCCATCACCTCTCTGGGCAGGCTGTTCCAGTGTTCTGCCACCCTCAAAGTAAAGAAGTTCCTCCTCAAGTTTAGGTGGAACTTCCTGTGCTCAGGTCTGTGCCCGTTACCTCTTGTCCTGTCACCGGGGACCACTGGAAAGAGCCTGGCCCCATCCTCCTGACACCCACCCTTTAAGTATTTATAAGCATTGATAAGATCGCCTCTCAGTCTTTTTTTCCAGACTAAAAAGACCCAAACCCCTCAGCTTTTCTTCATAAGAGAGGTGTTCCAATCCCCTCATCATCTTGGTAGCCCTTTGCTGTACCCTCTCCAGCAGTTCCCTGTCCTTCTTGAACTGGGGGGCCCAGAACTGGACACAGCACTCCAGATGCGGCCTCACCAGGGCAGAGTAGAGGGGGAGGATGACCTCCCTCGACCTGCTGACCACACTCTTCTTGATGCACCCCAGGATGCCATTGGCTTTCTTGGCCTCAAGGACACATTGCTGGCTCATGGTAATCCTGTTGTCCACCAGGACTCCCAGGTCTCTTGCCACAGTGCTGCTCTCCAGCAGGTCAGTCCCTAACCAGTACTGATGCATGGGGTTATTCCTGCCCAGGAATTCCTCCTCCACCTTATAGCACAGTTTTTTTAAAAGCACATGTTATCTGTGCAAGGTAGGTATTCGTGGGTCTCAATTCTCTCTAAAGGTCAGTCTTGGCTTCAGTATTCGTTCTGCAGGATTTCAAAAGGCTGGGTAGTTAATCTATTGCTTCTGCTATACTGCAGAAAATCTGTCTCATCTGCCCTTGGATAGTCACAGCTGGTAGATGATCACCACCTGGTGGGTTTGGGGCAGCCTCCTGAGGCTTGTCCTTGAAGATCAGGGGCTAAAACAACTTTGGTTCTGAGCCAAATGCAGGAACATCCTGTCATGCAAATGGAAGAAAAATCTTGGTCATACCATGTTTTATTTACAGTTTTTGACAGTTCATTTTCACTTTTGAACCACAAAAGGTTAGTCGCATAGCATATTGAAGTGTAGTCTCAAGGAAGAAACTTACTCAAAAAATTCATTTGTTGTTTTTCACATTCAAACCTTGGAATAGGAGCAATTACTTTTATCCATGACTGAATCCAAATCTGGACGATAGGTACTTATCTGTAAGGAAGATGGTATTTCCTATAAAATGTGAGAAGTTTTCCCATGTGGAGACAGAAGTGCAGCAAGGACTGGGGCTGTGGCAAGATCTATTGCTCCCAGCTGGAGTCTGGGGCAAATGCCCATGGGCTGTGGTAAGATTAGGATGTCCTCTTGTATATAAATCCCTTCTGGTATTCTGTTAACAGTACAGGTGCTGTCTTTCCACTTTGTTTTCTACCACCTTACATGACCTATGTTCCTATAAGGCATATGATACACATTGATATAAATTTATTTATTCCAGTAGAGCTGGACCAATTTGTACTCTCTGGAGGGATGGCCTTTTATACATGGATACATCACATCTTGCACAATTTTATCACTGACATTTTGGTTCCTGTAACAAATGAGCATCTTGGAGTTGACCTTTCTCATGAAGCAAACTTCTAAGTATCACCATCTGGATATCTCACTCTCTTTCTAAAAGAACACATAGGCCAATGAAACAAAAAAAGTAAGTCATTAAATGTTGAAAACAAAAAGAAAAAAAAAAAGAAATGTCATATGACAAAATTCTGTTTATATTTAAACAAAAGTTTTCAAACATCTTCTATGGACTTCTAGCTATCTTCATCTTCTCACCAAGACTACACACATACTGTATATGTTTATGTCTTCTAAATCTCTTCAGTTTTTCATTATGCAAAAAATAGGTATAAGTTATGCTTTGTCTCTGCATGTAACTTTTCACTCAGCTATGTATACATTAAGCAAGACAAGCTACTCAGAACTCTCTCTGAACTAATTTTTCTTAAAGACAAACCATAAACTTTACATGGTAATACTACTTTTCTAGTTCAGCGTATTATATATATGATGAGTTTAAGAGCACTGGAGTCTTTGAAAGGAATTATCCATTTCACTAGGGTTTCAATTCAAACCTACCTTGTTAAGAGGACCTCAGATGGGCTTCACAGGGTTCTTGTTTCCTTTTTCCTCAAATCATCATCAACAAAATCCAGTTAATTTCAGGGGAGCTGAACACAGGCTGATTGAGAATGTGGCACAGGTCTTCTTATGGTTTCACAGATCATGGCTTTGTACATATATACAATGATGGCCGTGAAGTTCTAGTATGCCAATGTATGAAACAGACTGTTATCTCAGATGCTCTAGAAATACAGAAGCGGGTCAGCTCATTTGTTTCCAAAAGTTTTCACTGTTGTCTTACCTTTCTCACACTCACATTTGTTGCCAGGAAAAAATTTTTTTGCAAGGATTATGCCATGGTATGGAAATGAATGATCCAGAGATCATGAAATTAATTCCTCTAGGTGTTAGATACTAACCTACTAAAGAAGGTATATTTGTAAAAATTTCCATACAAGATCAACATTGTTATCATAAGTGGGACCAGGACTTATTCAAAGAGCCAAATGTACAGGTTCACCTGCTGATAAGCAGCATTTATGCTTGTAGTTGCCACTTCCATGTAAGTCATTCTGGCCTCAAAGCTTATGTCATTAAGATTGTTTGCTTCACTGAGTTGTGGGGAATAGAAAAAAATGAATGTGTCTTTTTGCAAGTCAGTAACAGTTGTCATTTGTTGCACAGTTGTCATTCAGCAGTGATATTTGGCTCTGGATCAACTCATTCCCAGTTATGACACTTTTAATACAAAACTGTATTTTCAGCTGTCATTCAAACACATGACTTTGCCATCTTCGATGCAGAACTAAGCTAATTCCTTTTTATGTTACAAAGGAGAAGGTAAAAAAGCCTTGAACAAGTCAGATGGTACCCGTCCTACACACTCCTTCTGCCAAGGCATGAGTATTAACTTATTGGTATCTCCTGTGCTACAAAGGTGAACTCTTTGTCACTGCCTCTCTCTGACTGACTTGGATGGGAGATGCGATAAAAGTGCCAGTGATTAAAACATAATCCATCTGATTTACTGAGACGGAGGCAGCTTTGGCAAAGGTGATATGATCTGTATTCAAACATGTATATAATAAAATTATGGTATATTTATGGGAGAACAAGAAATATTTGATTTCACCAATATAAGTGGCATTATTTTGTTAGTTGAGGTGGAAAATTCATGTATTATGGTGTCTTAACGTACAGGAGGTTAACACTCTGCAAGACATGAGCTTGCAAGGACAGGGATGCAAGAAGACAGCTCTATACATTAGTATCCAGTTACAGCAAGCAGTCCAAAAGCAAGCCATGGGTGATTGAATGGGATTATGAATCAACAAGACAGACTTCATTTAGCAATTCTGTTGTTTATGAAAATGATAAAAACACCTGTACAGGGAAAGACATCTATTACCCACTCTCCTGTCATCTCTTTAATAACCTTTACTATAATACTTGAGCACTCCCCATTTTATTTGGAAGTTGTAATGTGGAAAAAAAATAAAATTCCATAGCTCTTCAAGCTTTGGCAACCTGCTCCAACCCTGAATAATCAGTATATTTTGCCACTTTAATTTCATAGACGATACATATTGTTAGGGCAAACAGTCAGTTGCCGACATGTCTGTACAAATAAATAAATGTGTAGTCTTTTTTTTCTCTTTACTGGATAAGAGCTTTATAATGCATCATGTTATACAGAGCAAACTTGAAATAGTAACTACTTCATCAGTTGGGCCAGTGTGAAGGAACTGGCCGGGAATTGAGAGAACCTCTCTCCATGTCCCCAGACTTGCCTGGTCCTATCACCGAGCACATGCAAAGAGGGAAGTTATTGGACATTTTGTCTAAATTTGCACAGCTTGTATGTTCTGGGACCAAGATGACAAAATGAAGCCTGTACGCATTATATTCATATTCTGCCTGTGAGGGTGTATTTTATGTTGTTATGGGTTGTCTTTGTGCCTAGTGACAGGCATGGAAGTCAGTGCAATGGGCCCTATACCAGTCCTGGGTATAAATCAGTGATCATACAACAGGATTCAGCTATGGGCAAGGGACAGTCATGAAAGATATTAGAGATCCTCGACTCACACTTGGGTCAGGGAGGTTTCAGGGCTGTTGATAATCTCTGTTTTGATGCCTTCCTGGTTTTGCTGAGTGTCACAGGGATGCTAATGATAGAGATGCAAAGGGAGTATAACCATGGATTAGGCCTCGCCTGTCTTTTCTTGGTTTTGCCTCTGGCAGTGCCAGCTCCTTTGGAGGCAGACCAAAGAATGCAAAGGTGGGATAAGCTTCCCCCAGATAAGTTTGGTGTTTCTGAAATCTGGTGATTGCATTGGTGCAGAAAGCATTATATATGCTAAGGCGATGCACTGTCTGTATTCTTATAAGGGTTTTGTGATCATATTCCTTCTTCAGAATGCAACCTCATTTTTAATCCAGCTTCATTACATGATTAGCTCACTCATTTGCTGCTGTTTAGTTCTTCTTCTCCATCATGTCTTTACTCAGAATTTTAAGACATATGTGCTGATTGATTTAATGGGTATCCTTATCCAAAAAAGACACATTTAATTCTGAGTAAATTTCATGGGTAATGCTTCTTGCGCAAAGTCAACAGTATGCTCTGCTGAACTGAGCTTATTAATGTCTGATTCTACATGAATGCCAGCTTAGGTCTGCCCGTCTCCTAAGCCATTTAATTACTAGAGAGCACCTCTACTTCTTCTGGTCACTCAGAGTTTTGTGAACATGTCCTTGATATTTGCAGGACATTTTGGTGTAAGAATTACTATGTCCGTAAGTAGCAGAATCAGACTTTGGTTTTTATTTATATTCCTGTTTTCTATGGACTGTGATTAAATCGGCGGTAAGGGCTCTGTTGATGTTTGTGTTAGATCTTTTTCTAATAAAATATAATGGCTCGTTTCCTGAGTTAACATAATGTTGGTGTAAAGATGGTGCAGAATACAAGTTTGTTCTTAAGCAAACAGATTGTTTATGAATTATGGTGCTTTCAGAACTAAAAAAAAAAGAAAATTTGTCTAAACCTAATAGAAAAATAGCTGTTGTGAATGCAGGCTTTTAGGTAGTTACAGTACTACTGATTTCTAATGGTGGGGAAAATTTATAATTTTCTGTAATTTTCCACACAACAGATATTAACTGTAGGATTAATATCTGGCTTATTGGAGAAAAATATGTGTCTTAATGCTTCATTTTAAAAGGGGGTTTTGAATTTTAATGTCAAAAATCTTGAAGCACAGAAGGGGGTCCTGTATAGTTCACTGATTGTTTCCCTGCTCTTTTACTTATTAGCAAAGAACGTTGAACATGTGAATCTTCAACACATATGAGAGATTGCTGCTGAGCCCCTGAATAGAGTCTAGATATAAAGGAGATTGCTTTGAGAAGGACAAAGAAACATCAAATTTCCTTTTGACAGTTACCTGGTAATTGTTCAACTACAAGTACCTCTAAATTGGCAAATCTGGTCTTTAAAGTCAACTTTAATGGAAAAAAGAAAAAGCCAAAAGCCAGTGAAAGTAAGTAGGGTTTTGAGGGATTTTTTTGGTGTGAGGGGTTGGTGTTAATCCCAGATCACAGTTTCCCCTCTTTCATTTTCTGCAGATCACTCCAAAACAAAATGAAAAACAAATGAAAAACACAGAATAAAGTAGGTAAGGGAACCATGTACAGTCTTGTAGAAGGGAAGGGGACAGGGAGGGGGAAGGGGAAACGGAATGGAAGAGGGAAGAGGAAAGGAAGAGGAAGGGGAGGGGAGGGAAGAGGAGGGAAGGGAAGGGAAGGGAAGGGAAGGGAAGGGAAGGGAAGGGAAGGGAAGGGAAGGGAAGGGAAGGGAAGGAATGTGGCAAGAGGGAAAATGGACTGACTCATATGCCATGAAAGCCCTCCCTCTGCTGTAACTCACATGAAGTTAGCTTTGCAATCTGACACAAAAAGACCCGTTGTTATTTCTTCTTGTAAGCGAGAGACATTTAAAGAAAAAGTCTCTCCTGGCAAAATGTTTCCTTCTGGTACTTTCCTTTTCTCCTACTTTAAAGAACATCAAATTTAGCAGCCATCGTGTTTGGCAGCCATGCATTTGGAGGGCAAACTTCTGTCAGGTAAGAGGAAGACAATTAGAATGATATGGATCAGGCCAAAACCAGCAGGTTAATTTCCATCTGTCAGTGATATGCAGCCTTGCTCTGAATTACATTTTTTGTCTGACTGTCTCCCTTTGCTGTCGGTGCACTGGGATGCTGCCACCTGGGATAAGGGCTTATTTCCTTGACTATCTGAGCACATCACAGATACTCCCACTGTGTGCTGGGTTTGAGTCAAGGTCTGGTGAAATTAATATAACTTTTTTTTCTTTTTCTTTTTTTCTGTGTCTCACAGTGTCTCTTCCAGTGGTGATCTCAAGTGTTTTCTGTCATATCCCTTACAGAAGCACAAAAAAGTTATGTTGTGGGTTTTTGGAGTTTTCTGTTTTGCTTTGTTTTCTTTGTGGTGAAACGTTCATTTTGCTGACTGATGTTGCACTGTTGCACAGTGCTTTTGGTGCCTTAGCCTTTGTAATGTGGTGGGACTTCCCTTTGCAACTCTGTAGCGTACCTTTTTACTTCACAGTCTTTCATCTGCACACCCAAAGGATTCCTGGCAGTGCTTTTAACCTGGTGTCCCAGCTGCCGTCTTCCCTTGGCATTGCTGCTCTGAACCTTTGCTGCCTCTTGTCTCTTGTGGGTAGTGATTGCCACTGATGTTTAAATCATCCTGCTCTTCCCCTGCGTCTTTACCTTTCCTCTTTCTAGCTTCCAGTTCATAACTGTACACTAAAATCCCTTTGCCTTATAGATTTTCATCTGTAACTTCATATTAGAAAATACAGAGCCTAGGAAGTAGGAAATGGGTAATAGTTGTATCACTTTCCAGTAAATATTATCTTAGAGTTAGGTACCTACCTACCTTCCTACCTAAAAGTTACACAATAATAATAATAATACTGATATCAGCACTAATAGTATCATAAACAGAAACAACCAATCGGGGCGTTGTGTTGATCTCAATGAAAACTGTAATTGTACTAGGAAAGAATGAATAAAGGTTCATTTTCATCATCTTCCTCATCCTCTCCACCTCCTGTACTGGAGTAGAAGACTACTTGTCAGGGGATCCTGCTGCTTGCCGCTAGCCATCTGGTCACTGGATGGAAGTCTTTCTTTTTCCTCAGCTTCTCTTTTCTGCTCAGTGCTTGGGTTTTTTTTTTAACCCTGAGGTAACTTTGACGTTGATGTGTGCACCCTCCAATCTACCATTTCAGCTTCCCCTGTGCAACAGCTAATAACTCTGTTCATATGCACAAGTTAATTCTTGTTTAATCAGAGTTTACTGTTCTTACAAAATCATCATATTGAATTATAGAAAGAGGCATTTCTAATGTTTTCGATTTGGAATATCATTAAAATGATGTTTTGCTGATACCAAATTAACTCTTATTGGTCTCTTCTTGGCTGCAGAACCTCTGTTGACAAACATCTCTGAGTTGTCTTTGGTCAGGCTTCTGCTGTGAGTTAAAAGCAACAGAACAGAGCACCCTGCATTATTTTTTTCTTTCACCCTTCAAATGGAAAAGATCCTTTTTCTCATTTTTAAGCTTGAACTTTTTGCAAATCATTGGTTTTCTTTATTTGGCAAAGAAGATTGGCAACAACCAACTTTTTCTAAAATGCATTTTACATACATGCCATTTGGACGGGTACACACCTGAAAAAGCACTGTGCAAAAACAGCTATAAAAGATACACTTGTTTTAATTTTTTATTTTAACCTTGAAAAAAAGCTGCAGGGAGATTAGGTGAGGCCTGTGTCAGAAAGTCACTGTCAATTTTCACTGTAGCGTTTGAACACTGGGTCACTCCCATCCGCCAGCTGGGAGGATGGCAGAAAGGAATGCGTGCTCTGTTTTCAGCTCCAGTCATCCACAGCCACTGGTGTTAGCACACACTGCTGGTGATTTCGGTGTGAATTAACACAGGGGGGCTGTGAATTCAGAGGGCAAAAGGCAGAGCCCCAAAGGGATCTGCCTTCCCGTGTGATGCTGCTGCAGTTGGAGCCACCAGGGAGACTGAGACAAAGGAGCATGGGGCTTAGAAGTCCGTCAGTTCCACAACCTGAATTTGCTTTTCCATTATTTGCCCTGCGTATGTGATGTTAAAAAATCATCTAGTTTTTAACAACTACAAAAAGTAGTTAATTTAAGTAACTAGTAATTAAAGTAGTTAGTAGTTTAACAAGAAGGTGTTCTGGCAGATCTAAGGGAAGGTACTATCTCATGTTTGCTGTGGCTGATTGTTAAATTGGCTTCGTGTTATGTTAATTTTGGTTTTTGCTTTGCTACAAAGAATACAAAGGTATCTTACTGTCAATAAGAGATTGTATCTGTTGATTTAAGGAGAATCCTGTGTTGTTTATAATATTTTTTACCTTAAATTAGCTTTTTAAATTAAACTGTTGACTATTAAAGGAATCCAGTAATACAAGAACAGAGAATGAAAGTTTCCTCTGTTACAGTAATGGCTATTACTGTTACAAATTTATAGGTCCGGAATACAATAAGAGCCACAATGGATTGCTTAAAAATGTCATTCAAAGAACTGTTAATACATTAAAATATAAATATTTTATGCAGGTCATTAACCTTGATAATTTACCTTAAAATAATTTTGAAATGGCTTGATTTTGATTAGTTTCTAATGGAGCTTGAATCATCTAGATGTTAATCTTCCCTGTGTGGCTGCCAGGTTGTTGATGTACTATCGGATTGATAATCATTCTTCTTTTATCACCCTTATACACTTTAACGTAGAAATAGCTTTATATATTTAGTAATAGAATCAAGGAATAGTAGAGCTATAGGGGAACCCCAGAAGCATGTCTATTTATTACAATAGCTTGAGATATGCCCAAATGAAAGACTGACTGTGTCTGTGCTGCTTTTTTTCTAATGTTCTTTTTTCATTTTCTTTCTAGGGTGCTTTTAAAAATATCCAGCACAGGCAAATCTGTGATGTCCCCAAACAACATACCTTGCAGCTTGCCTGTCCTGGGCGTGGGGAAGTTTTCCAAATGTCTAACATTTCTGCTGTGGTATTAAATTGGTTTCTTTTTATGCTGTGCAAAATGAAGGAGGAAAAAAGATTGCTCCCTTTTTTTTTTTTTTTGCATATATTTTTGTATTTGAATGCTGCAATTAAATTGCATTTGCTTTCTAGCCTGTCTTCTCGTCCTTACTTTGAAATTTTTTCTCTCATAGGACAACCTTTCTCACAGGGTCTAGAAGCCAGGCCAGTCCTACAAGATGGTCATTTCTGTTTTGGGAGTTGAGGAACAGAGGACAGAGGGAATGGCTTTAGCAGATACTGGGAGAATGGAAAATACATTGGATGGAAAATTGCAGTGCTGTATAGAAACCTCCTGTCTCCTAGACATTCAGGAAATGCTGTGCGTTGTTTTTTGTTTGTTTCCTTTATAGTAGGAATGTGTGGATTGAAAGAATAGGTTATCAACCACCATTTCCTAGTAAAGAGAACGTGGAAAATTCGTAGCTAAGAAAGAAGTTTTAAACACATGGGGGGAGTTAGGGGTCTGGGTAGCAAGGACACAACCCCAGTGTAAGGGATAAGAAGGTCCTGAATTAGAAGAAGAAGGAGAAATCTGGAGAAAATCAGAATGGAGATACTGCCAAAATGAGGGCTGACTGATGAAACAGCACCTGTCAGCACAGATAATCTGTGTTTCAGCCCAGTCAGGCTGTGGGGAATGTTTTGTGACACCTTCTGTCTCTGGCTTTGTTTCTTTTCAGAGGACTGAAATGTTTACAGTATCCAATTAGATATGCAATAGAAAAATACACAGTATATTTGTTTAGAAGGGGTAATAGTAAATACAGAATAGCATAAGGTATAGAAATAGAAAAGGGTTTTGGATATGAAGTGTTTGATTAGCAAGAACCTCACCTCTTGATGAGATGGCAAATTATTATAACTAATTTCAGTCAGATATCTTCAGAAAGAGGTAGGTATTTTTTTTTACTCCAGAAGTAACCCCCCGACTGCTTATACAGCATGTCATGTTGCCTCAAAGAATAAGGATAAATCCGTTTTTCCACCAAGTTTTCACTCTCACGGCAGAAGAGAGGAAAAGTAAATTTTTTAACATATTTCCATTTTTTAGGTTGATTTGTCCAAGATTGCACAGATAGGCTGTACTGGAACTGAAAAATTCAGTCCAGGACTTTTGGATGCCAAAACAGTGACTTATTTGTATCTGAATTTTAGCCTTCTAGAAGTTTTTGTCCTTCAGCATTGTCTCACTGTCAAAGGGTTAAGAAAAAGCTACATATTATCAGCAAGGTCCCCAAAAGCAAGGTCTGTAGGCTGCATTTCAGAGTAGTCATTTCTCTTAACTTGGTTCAGCTGAGGAAGATATTTTTAATGTATGTCTTGTATTTTCCTCCTGCATATTGGCAGGATCCTCTCTTCCCCCTCGTCATTGTCTTTACAGGATTCCACATTATGGTTGCCCTTTCTTCCACCATTTTGACTCCATGTTCAGTGAAGGATAGTGTATCTAACTGACACTAGGTGGTATTGGAGCTCTTTTATTCTCACAAGCACTTTGAAACATATTGCTATCACCACATTTAATTCATGTATATCCAATTTAAGAATCACCATATGACCTAGTCTTATTTATCATCTTTCTTTGAAGAAGACAGTTTACTCAGTCTAATGTAGTTTGCAGACTGCTTAACCACTCAGCAGCCTTGAACTCTCAACAAACAGATTTATGACCCTGACAGTTATTTTAGCCATATAAGCGTTGTTAGGATAACAATGAAGATAGAAAAGGAAAGGGTGGAAGATTAGAGGGAAGGAATGCAACACTTGAGGATGGCTGTACTTTTAAGTTAATGAAGAGCGAGGGCTACTGAAACATAAAAAAATAGTTCAAAATTTGTTGCTGCTGGTTAGGTGTGTTCTCTCTGTGTTGTTTCCCCTGACTGTTGTCCGAGGGATAAAATACAGGACGAGGCAGGAAAATCATAGGCTAAACATTCAGAGAGCTGCTTTTGTTTGTTCTTGGTTTTGTTTTCCTCGATGAGATTTTTACAAGTCTGTTTGATGTTTGATTTCAATGAAGAAGCAGGTGATCATGACTTATGTTAAGAATTGAACAATGTGGGCTAGTTCAGTAGGCTATCATGGCAAAATTTCAACATGACTGACATTCTCATTGTGCTTGAGAGTGGTAGGTGGGTGGCATCCTGAAACAATTGTTCTTTGTGCTGCTAATGTGATGCTTTCTAATTGATATATCACTTCTTGCTCCTAAAAGGAATCCAACAAATAAATACAAGATTAATAAAACCCTGTTCAGAAGTAACTGTTATTTTAGAGAACTCTTATTTTCTCCATATGTGCATCAAAATAACATATTCCATCCTTACAACTCTTCCTTCTTCAAACTCTGAAAAATCTCTGAAAACCAGAACAAAAGAGTGTAAGAAGGGCTTTTAAGTTACAGGTTCAGTTTCATGTTTATAAAAACGTGAGGGAGAATACAAAGAATGAAAACACATTTTATATTTCTGAACAGCATACCTAAAGCCTGAGATATTCCCCATTAACATCCCAGTGATTAAACTTTCTTTGTTTAAACTTTCTTTCATTGATTTGTAGCACAGAACATAGATTTACAGTACAGTGTAGTGATGAAACTACGGAAGTAATACTGAGGTGACTAGCTTTCAGCATAGAAGCAGAGCGAAAGGATGTCTGAAATTTTTTAAACATGCATTGATGGTTAAGTCACACCCTCTGTTTATTGTACCATTTTATCAATGAACTTATGTAAGTATTTGCTGGACGTAGATTGTCATGCCTGTCATGGACAGAAAATGTTTATGGACACAAATCTGTTGTGCTTGCAGACATACTTATGGAATATTTTGTTTTTACCTTTTTAACTTATTTCAATCCAAAGTGAGTGACAATTCAAGTAAATCTGTTTTGTTCTTTACCTTTTGGAAAAAAATTCTAAATCCCGTAATGAATGAAGGAGACACTCTGGTCTCATGCTAATGTTCTTGAGAACAGTCCTTTTCCTAAAAAATGTTTGATAATCGAGACAGTTTGCTAAGGTTTGAGACAAAACATCAGCCAGCAAAAGGACCATGGACACATGAAGGTTTGTGCACAGCTTAAGAAAAAGCACATGTAATATCCACAACCCCCAAAGCTATTTGTATATTTAGTCTTCTCACTGCTTTTCTTTTCTTTTTTCTTTCTTTCCTTCCCCAACTTACCTTAGCTTCCCTGCTTTTCAGTATGCATCCCCTTTCCCTGAACTTTTTCACTCTGGCTGGCTTGTCTGTGCAGTCCCTGTTGTCACTTGGAAAATCTCTAATTTCTCTCTGAGAAGACCCTTGCATGTGACTACTTTTTTCCATCCTGGTTCTGGTAACATCAATTATTCTGTAAGGAAAATCAGATTTATTTACTTCTCTGCATTTGGCCTGAGAGTTTCTTGAAATAAGGATTTTCTTTTCTTGTCTGTCCATAACAATGCCTACATCTTCCTTCAGTATGAGAAATATAGAATAATGATAACAATCTAGAATTCTGCTGCAGTGCCATTGTGAAACTGCTTTTGATTTGTAGACTGAAACTTACCTTTTTTTTTTCAGAGAAAATGGTTAAACTAGTCCTGTTGCAGCATTTGATACCTCCATATCCCCATCATTCAAAGCCATTTTCAAAAAGTGAGTTATTACATCTCCAAAGCATGAAATAGCCATGTGTATTGTAGTGGGACTGTGACATGACAGCAGCAAACTAGAGGACTGAGGATGTCTGCAGCTTGTTCTGAACAGTAGATATGGATCTTTTTCTAGAGAACTATAAAAGCAGGGCATCCTGCCAATATATTATGTGGAAACCCTAGTCACATTTTGTAATGGGCCATGAAGAAGTGGCTTTATAAATCAGGAGAAAAGAGGATTTTGAGGAGTGGGAGAGGTGTCAGAATTCAGGTGCCTCTTTATGTTTGCATTGACTATTTTTGCACTGTGTGTGGTACAAGGTAGATTCATTTAAATGTAGGTAAATAGTGCTGGGGCATTGGAAGTAAATGGACATAAAGGAATCAGATTAAATAACAGATTTAACGAGTTCTGCAAAATATATCAGGAGTTATGTGAATTCCCCTCAAGCTTCTTGTAAATTACCCTTCCTTTAATTTGAAGGCCTATTAAGATGACCTAAATATTTTCCAGACATGTGAGTTTCACTTCTGTTTCATTCGTGGAATTTCTAGGAGTTCACTGTTCTGGGGTTATGAAAGCTTTTGCTCAAAGAAATTATCTAGTCCATCCCTTCTCCCCCCCGCCCCCCACCCCCCCTCCCCCTCCCCCCACAGTTTTATTCTCTTGGAATAAGATTGTTGAATAAAGAGAAAGGAGCCTCAACAATTCATAATTTTGCACATTCTTCTCTGTAAATAAGAAAATATCGATGATGTAGTTGATAACTTTCAGTGAAAATTAAAAGATCTCATCTCAAATTCTGTTTTTTAATATATATAAAGTACAGAAGGAAAAGATAAATGACTGCTCCTTGTTTTCAGTATCATATGCTAGGGTTTTTTTTTTTCCCCTGGAGATGGAAGTCATGAACCGTGTCCTAGTACAAGTACTATTCATAGTCCAAATTCATTGCAAAGGATTTTCTTCATTCCAAGAGGCTGAAGCAAGGAAATGGAAATACAAGTTGCAAGGAGAAGCAGGGAAGGCTTAAACTAGAAGGTGAGTTTTGGAGATTTTACAGAACAAATGTTTCCAGGTGATTACTGAAATAAAGAGGGCTTCTCATACTGATTTGTGTGATTACTACAGTCCCTCCCTACCTAGTTACTTTTCTGTCTTACATATTTATGATGCTAGAAGGCCACTGTGACCAAGCAATTTAAAAAATACAGTCTGCCCAGCAGTGACCTTTCAGATACGTACCACCTAGATGTTTCATTTATTATACCCTTTCTCCCTTTACTTTGTTATGCACAAAGGGCTTTATTTTACATAAACAAGTTTTATTATTTAACTCTCTAAGGATTGTCTCTAATGCTATAAGCAAGCAAGCCAGCATTGTGCCCAGAAGGCCAGAAGGCCAAGAGCATCCTGGCTTATATCAGAAATAATGTGTCCAGCAGGACTAGGGAAGTGATCGTCCTCCTGTACTTGGCACTGATGAGGCTGCACCTCGAATAGTGTGTTCAGGTTTGGGCCCCTCACTACAAGAAAGACATTGAGGTTCTGGAGCATGTTCAGAGAAGGGCAATGAAGCTGATGAAGGGTCTCAAGCACAAGTCTTATGGGGAATGTCTGAGGGAACTGGGGTTGTTCAGTCTGGAGAAAAGGGGTCTGAGGGGAGACCTTGTCTCTCTCTACAACTACATGAAAGAGATTGTAGCAAGGTGGGGATTGTTCTCCTGTTCCAAGTAACAAGTGATAGGACAAGAGGAAACAGCCTCAAGTTGCTCCAGAGGAAGTTTAGATTGGATATTAGGAAAAAATTCTTCACTGAAAGCGTTGTCAAGCATTGGAACAGGCTGCCCGGGGAAGTGGTTGAGTCACCATCCCTGGAGATGCTTAAAAGACATGTAGATATGGTGCTTAGGGACATGGTTTAGTGGTGGACTCGGCAGTGATAGGTTAACGGTTGGACTCAATGATCTTAAAGGTCTTTTCCAACCTAAACTGTTCTATGATTTGTCATTCTATGATTCTAATGCATTTACAAATGAAAAATCCCCATATCTAGAGAAAACAGAATTTTTCCTCCTGTCAGACCTCAGAACCTGAGCATACAGCTGTGAATATGCCTTCAGAAGAGCCCTCAGCACAAGTTATTTTCCAATCTGAATGAGGGAGGCAGAATTTGGATCCCCACACTTTGTTACTTAGATGAATACTCATTTTAAATCTTTCTGACTGTATTACTGGTTGCCTATATAACTTACAAAGAAGGGGTTTTTTGTTTGTGGACCACATACTGTTTTTTTCCTTTCTCCTGGTCATGTCATTCAAACACATACCAATATATATTTCTCTAGGTTACCATTTTCTCTTGTAAAAGCCATCTGAGCTGGGTCCTACTGTACATTTAAAATCCTGGTCTGCTTCAGTAGTACCAAGCAAAAAAATGCCAAATCAAAGCTGCCTTGGATCCTACAGAGATTCTGGATGTTACCACTGGAATATAAAATAATATGGCATTTTCCCCTTAAATTATTTTTTTCCCAGAAAGATGCAATGTCAGAAATAGAGAATTTGGAACTTTAAATAGACATTAGAGAAGATTTATTTCTGTGTCTTTTCTGAGGAGGCTAAGTTCTTATGAAAGTTGAAATATTTATTTCATGGAAACATCTTAAGTATTTAATTCCTATGCTGTATCTGTATTTTGCCCTGACCAAAGTACATTGAATGAATGAGAAATGTGTGTGCTTTGAATGTTGTTATTACAATGTAAGACTATGAGACAGTAAGTTTTGTTTAGCGACAATACATTTTTAACCTTTATTTTTCTTTTTTCTTTCTCTTGCTTTGTAAATAGGAGTAAAATTTTGCAGCTTCAGACCTTCATCATATTGGTGCCTTTTAACATCAGACTCCATCAAATGCAGTATGAAAATATTATTTTTCTGTTTGGGGCCTGCAAGTACACATGCTCTGGAGAATGTCTGTACAACCCAAGCATAGGAAACATTGCCTGAGGTAGCACTTTCCAATGTGCCTTTCCTGGACCTTGAAAAATCCATCATAGGATTTTGATTTGGTATTAACTCATTTTGCAAGAAATGTACACTATATATGTACATGTAGGTGTCTATGGAGTGCCTAAAAATATTAAAAAACTATGTCTTTCTGGATATAAAATGGAGTCTGGAATCTTTTTTGTCATCATCATTTCTTAGTGATTCAGTTTTAGGTGCGATCTTCATTCACTGGAAATTATATGTTTGCAGTAAGAAAAGCATGACGTTGACACACTGTTATTTATTACAGTGCTGTGAAAAGGGTTTTGGGAACCCGTCTGTTTGGTCTCTTTTTCTATCCAGAAACCCAAGTGCTGTTTTTCCCAACCGACATACTCAACATGCAGAAACACAGACTCCTAATGGCTGGTTCTGTCTTGTGTCTCTTTTATTAATTGGAGCAACGAAGATACGCCACTTCTGTTATCAAAACTTACAACCCTCCTGTCCTGGCTGTAGCTGGCAAGCAGCAGACTCTTGCTGGAGAAATAAGTTCAGTTCCAGACATTCCTCTTTGCCCTCACTCTCATTTACCTACCGCCTACTGTTCATGCTCAGTTTAAACTATTTTTTTTTCATGGCTGACATTGCACCCCTTGCTTTTGCATTTAGAATATTTAGGTATGGCTTTTGCAATGACATAGCCGCTTCTACAACAAACTACAGGTATCACTCGGACATGGACATACTGCGTTAGATTGGATTATTATTTTTGGTCCAGATGGAAGAATGCAGACGTATTTTGCGTTCATTTTACAGGGTAACACTTGACATAGGAATCTTGTGGTCTAATATATTATTTATTAATTTATTGATCATTTGCTGTAATTTATTACCTGGTACTTCAGGTCTATAGAGTTAAGGGTTTTACCTTATAAGCTCAACAATTGCATGTGGCATTTTCATCTGGATAGTGCTTTTGATTGAGCTTCAGTCTATCATTCTCCAACCCTTGGATTGTGTTGACCTGATATATATATATAATAGGGTGAGTGAAGTTTATATGATGCCGGTCCAGCAACATATCAAACCTCCTCTGAGTTCAGCAGTTGATCCTGCAGACAGCCATCTCCCAACTCATTCATAGCAACTGGATGAGGCTATGAGGTACACACCATATAAAAAGCCACATAATTATTATAAAACACATTACAATTGGATGCATTCTCACAAGTAGCGGCCCTTGCAGCCTTGAGGGCACCCATCCAAGGAAAACACTTTCTTTTTAGATGTACAATGGGTTCGTGACTGGACAAAATTTGACTGATCATAACCTTGGTCACTGGTGATCCTTCTGTGATGGCTTACCTGCTTAGTCATTTGTTGACTCTTGTACAAATCCCTTCTTATGTGTACTGATGATGTGGTGAGGATGTCAACAGACAGCTTGAAGGCTTTATGATTAAGCCCTGATCTCATAGGCAGGTTTATACAAGTTGGTTGAGAAATCTTCTCTCTGACCGTTGTACTGCATCCTTTGTAAATATATGAAGTGATACTCACATATGCAAGTGCACATACGTGCATCTAGTACCCAGACTAATCTCTGCCGGACTGGAACAAGGTACTCAGTTTTCCATTGAGTACCTATTGAAGACAAGAGTAACTGAGGATTGTTACTAATTGCTATCTTTGTTTCCCAATCTGGAACATTTCCCTTTGTAGGACCTCCCACTATACTCAGTGACAGTCTTTCCATTTTTCCAACTGTCGGTTCCCTCTCTTCTGTATAGTAGACATCCAAGTTTTCTACTTCAGCTTCCATCAGCAGTTGTTGTATTTATACACAGATTTTATAATGTTAATCTATTTCTTTCTTTTCCTTTAAAAGGAATATGCTAACATATTAGGATGGTCTGTTACATAAGGTTAACTTTCAAAAACACTAGAATACAGCTGTTAAGCTTAGTTATCAGACAGGTATGAGTATCCTCTGATACTTATCTTTGCCTTTTTCTTCCATATTACTTTAATTCTGGTTCAATTATTATATCTTGGTATTCCTTATCCTCTCTCAAACCTCATATTTGCATTCTTACCCAACAGTTAAGCTCAAATTTTAACTGCTTAGGTATAGATAGCACTGACTTGGTTTCCTCTCTGTTACAAACATTTTACCTTCTTGATATCCCCTTCCATATTATACACCTGTTAAAAACAACATGACTGAACCCAATGATTTTATCACTAGATCTGGCTTTTTCTTTTCAAGGTGGCAGTCTTCAAGGGAGCATCCTGTAAAATAAGGCAAAAAGACCGGCCAAAGCAGTTATGTTGTTATAGTTTGGCTTTAACTGTGACTGCTGATACCATTTCTTTTTAGATTACTCAAGGTTATGTCCATCTATTACTTAAGTTCAAACTGTTTCTCTACATTGATTTTTCTTTATGACTAGCTAATACTATGCAAAGCAAAAGCTTTTCTTTTCTGAACTACGCTGTAACTTAGCCCTTTCTTTGGTGTTGCAACAAACAACAGGATTGGCCCCTGACTTCGAGGATGAACGTAATGCATTCATGCTGGTGCATAAATAGAAAGCAATACTAAATTATCCTTTATCATATTGAAAATAACATCTCCGAACACTGCCATGAATTTCTGTGCAGCCACACAATGGGGATGTTGTATATATGCAATGTGTATTCAGGCACTTACCTTAGAGGTAATTGAATCTCAAATACATTGTTACAGACAGTGCACAGTCTTCAGTTGCAAAACCAGAGTCATGCTTAGCACAGAAGCCAGCTCAAGTCAGCTGTCAGCCTGGCTTGTTGCTCTGTAAGAAATTGATTTTCTCATTACCCATGGTTGTGCTAATGCTAGTGAGCTCATATGAAAACATTAAATAATTTTGGAAAAAGAGCACCTAATTTCCAAGCAAAACCAAACTAATACTCAGAATGCACGTATAATTTGTATAGGGTGTATAATTCTGTGTTTTATCCATTTCTTGTACCATCATCCTCAGCTCAAAGTCTCAGGTTGCAAACTGGTGTTAATGAGAAGTACGTTGTCTGTAACACCAGAAAAAAGAGTGCTCCTGAAAGAGCTTTAGTTCAGAATCTAATGGGGATATCATTTTTGCCTTACCTGGTACTTACCGTCCATCAAAGATGAGCAAGGTCAGACCATCCTCCCCACTGAATTGGGTCAGGTCCCGCTGGGCTTCAGGACCTCAGCACTTAAGGGCTGGCTTGCTTTGTTTTTCAGACTTTAATCCCAAACTTTCTCTGCGGAGTAATTTTCATGTTTGAAGGAGTTCTTCATCTAAAAGACAAAAAATATGCCAGAAAAAAACCAAACCAAACCAAACCAAACCAAACCAAACCAAACCAAACCAAACCAAACCAAACCAAACAACGCACCAGCCAAAAAAACCCACCAAATCCCCAACCCCTGCTCATTGAAGGGGAGGTTTGACTAGATGACCTTTAAAGGTCCCTTCCAATCCAAATTATTCTATATGAATTTTTCCTGTGAACGAGTAAGAAAGAAAATGAAAATATCTGCCCCAAATATGTCAATCAAATCTTAGTGTGTACTAAGACTGGAGTATATTTGTAGTACATGTATCTAGAATATTCTATATAGAGTTTATATATATTCTATGTTACTTGAATGGTGAATTGAATGCCCTGTTGGTACAATGATGTTACAGCAATCAGAATGTACAGACACCATAAAGAGAATAAAAACCCCTGACCCTTCCTAGTCATATCCCTTTAAAATCATAGAAGAAAATGAGCATTGGGCATGAAAGCAAGCAAGTAGGTTTAGCACTCTTCATGGTTTACTTTTGTAAAAAAGGAACACCAATTAAAGGAAGTGTTCCTTTTTAAAATTGAGAAGGTAAATGCTATTTAACTCACCTGCATAATGCAACAAGATATCCCTGAAAATGATCCCTTAAAAGGATTTATTTTAAAATGTGTGGACATTCATGTAGGTAAGAATATTAATAATTACAGAATCACAAATAAGCAAGGTTGAAAGAACGTTATAAGGCAGTAATCCCACAGCCACATCCAAAATCAGGATCATTTATGTTTATATTATTCCTGACAGAGCTCCAGAAAACTCCGCTTTTAAATTCCCTATTCTATCCTTTGACATGAAGCTGTTGATAATTTTGTCCCTGATACATCGAGATAATTTTGTTCCCCAGTTAAAATGATTAAGATTTTGCCTAATCTACATGTGCTGAAGACTCATGTTTTCTTGATTTGTCTCTGAAAATGTCATAAGAGATTGTGTCAGGGACACAGGTCAGTCCCGCGAGGAGTGAGACAGCTGCCTTTCTTCTCATGCACGCAAAAGTTAAACACCATTAGTTTTTTCCAGACTCTGCTAACAATTCCTTCTGCCTTGTTACCTTTCAGGTGAGGACGAATGATTTGCTTGATTAACATTTCCAGACTTTCCAGCAAAGATAAGCAGCCTGATCTATAGCTCCCTGGCTCGCTTAACTTGTTTCCCTTCCTTTCCCAGCATGAACATCATTAGTCCCCTCTGATTAACAACTAGTTTTTTTTCAAGTACTTTCCAATTAACTTTTGGCTTGTTTTCATTATTATGGCTGTATAGCCCTTCTATCAGTTTTGCTGGCCACCAGTCATTCTGCATCTGTAATTTTTAGAGAAGGCATGTGGTGAGGGAAAACATTAACTTTTGCCTTTGACATTCTCTGTTAATAGCTTTCTGTTTAGACCACTTGCCATGCATTCTTCCTAGAATAAGGGTCACACAGAATAATTCCTCAGTCTTTTGATGTATTTTGTTATTTTCATTAGCACTTAGTTATTTTCTAAGCTCTTCTTGGTCCTTCTATAGAGATTATTGTACAAAACCTCCATGCTTTCGCGTATAAACCAAACATTGAGGGAAAGACAGAGAGGAGTAAGCTCCTCTCTGACAGGAATAACGCGGTAATTCTGTTCATGCTCACTGAACTGTGTGATATTAGTGATCAAAACTGGGCATGGAGTTTTGCTGGTGATAACTGGCACTGATGTTTAGCTTTCTGTATATTGTCTGTCACCAATCATGACCCAAACACAGAGAAAAAAATAGCTTATCTTGTATATTTTCTTCTGGTTTAATATTTAGTTAATTTTGCTTTATGGGATGTGAACAATTCAGACTTACTGCATGTTTTGACTGATCGTGTTGTCTTTATGGTATGGTATGGTATGGTATGGTATGGTATGGTATGGTATGGTATATATATCCATGCAGGTATACTATTTCCTGCATCAGTGTAGGTTGTATAATATACATGGCATATCTGCCATTATACTCCTTTTTTTTTTTTTCCCCATATCATTTGTATGTTCTGTGATTCTCTTTTAAAGCTCTGGGCGATTCAACTAAACTGGGAATGCTTTTAGACTCAGGGTGATTTATAGTGTTCTCTGGAAGATGTATAATCTACCTGACATTGTTAAGGTCTGAAGAGAAATGGATAGCAATATATTTCTTGCAAGAAATTTATTATTGTAGCAGTTGTCTTGCACTGCCTTTCTAAAATATGCTCTGTTTTTATATCCTGTGAAATTTCTGGGGAAGTAAGGGAACTTTCCCTGAATGCCCAGATTTAATAATACTGTTTCAAAAATGTTTACCCAGATGCGTTGCTTTCCTCTTGAATGCTGACAAAACAAAAGAAAGTGGTTGGCTGTGTCACAGAATTAGGTGTTCTTAAATCTGACTCAAGAAATACCTGGACAGAATCCATTTGATATTGAGGTGTATTTGCTAATGGTGCAATAGCAAACCATGGGAACTGTGAGTGAATCTTGTGCTCAGCCTTAAGTTATAGGGGTGTGATTTCTTGTCAAATGACAGCCTTAATGATGCATGGTCAAAGAGAGCATGAGGAGGGAAAAGAAATTACATACCATGAACATGAACCTAAGATAAGGAGTGGAGAGGAATATGGAGTAGATAAATGACAACACCAGGACAGCTGTACTGGATGAAGACTTTTAGCACATTGCGAAAGGTAACGCCCCAATTTATTATGACAAGGAAAATGTGTTCAAGGGTTAAAACAACCTCTAACTAAATATTCAGAGTATTTTGTTAAGGGACTCGAGACTTATTTTTTTAACCACAGTAAATACACAATAGTATATCAAATAATAATCTTGGTGGGGTTTTTTGTTTT
This sequence comes from Alca torda, assembly GCA_008658365.1. Classification (NCBI taxonomy): domain Eukaryota; kingdom Metazoa; phylum Chordata; class Aves; order Charadriiformes; family Alcidae; genus Alca; species Alca torda. The sequence continues at coordinate 69,802,811 of CM018101.1, forward strand.
GTTTTGTTTTGTTTTCTTTTTTAATTATACAGAAACAGCATTTTCCCATGAGAAGATCAGCTGTACCAATTTAAGTAGCAAGGTGACTATTTAGTACCTGTAAAACTCTTCTGTAACTTTGGTATATGTAAGAACATGTTATCATCCAACAACTAAAAAGCAAAAAAAAAAGCTGTTACTCTCTCACTGGAAAGCTGTACATTTCCTATGATTGTTGTCACAATTTCTAAAGCATATAGTTTTTGCCACATTGAGATTAGTTGAGTATTCCTGAGTTTTCCAAAAACTGAACCTTCAGTGAAGACACTCTGAATCCTGCTGAGGTATCCTTAGAGCAGATGACAGACATGAAAATAAATCAGCTACATATACTCAGCTGGAAGGAATAGTTTCAAGGGGGAGAAATCCTGCTGAGATATGAGTTGAATTCTTTATGGAAGTAATGAATCCAGATAGGTTTATGAAGGTCAAAACTAGTGTTTTGCAAAACTATTGAGTTCTGATTTGTGAAATGTTCACTGCAAAACCACAGATTTATAATCATTTTGGGATATTGATTTTATTTTTTTTCCTGAACTCTCCTAGCCTTGGGCAGGCTTCCACCATGAAGGAACAGAATGCAGTTTTTATTGGATCTATTGATGAAAAAAGTTTGCATACATTTTTACTGAGCTCAGTAGCCTGGTACAACATGTGACGTTTAAAGAGGTGATCTTCTGTAACAAGCACTGTAGATGAAGTTCTAATTCGTAATTTAATATAAGGAAGGACATAAGTCAATGAGATTTTGTAGTTCTAAGCCAGTTCAGGATTAAGCTGCTGTTACAAATTGTGGCATAACTCCAATTTTGAGAAAGAAATATTGCCCTTAGGTTGTGTATCTTTTTTTTTTTTTTTTTTTTTTTTTTTGTTTTTCTGTGTTCTATGTTCTTTCTTAACTAACATTCAGTTTTCTGTGCTGTTCCAAGCTATGTTGAAGGAAACTGAATAAGGAGTGTAAGGTCTCTCTGGGCTGTCGTGGTTACAGAACCTAATGGGGTGAAAGCTGTTGGGGTTCCCATATCATACACTGCGTAATACAGCATGGGGAAAATGCAGGAAGAAAAATCTACCTGAGAAGACTTCAAACTGCCAGGATGTTGTTAGCAAAAAAATTAAAAGCATTTAGTGAGACTAATGTTTGTGTTGCAAATATTGATGAGCTTACGTCTGTGTGTCTTCCCATGCAATGATGTTGTGAGTCCGGCGTGTAACCATTCATGTGGAAGACTTCCAATGCTGTTGTATAAATAATTTTACTGTAATAAGTAACAACTATGAATAGTTATCAAAGTTTCCATCTCATTCTCTAAACTTAGAAAGGTTTGCTAATGTCAGATATCAGTAAATGAGAGTATTTTAGTCATTCTCAGATATCTTGCAGTTATGATCTGTATACCACTCTTTAAAATTGCTAATTTTTTTTTTTTTTTAAAAGTCATTTAAGCCAAGGAGGGAGCAGGAAAAAAAAAAATTCTAATCTTTCTCACAAAGCATATTAGAAATTCTAGAAACTGAAAGTCACCCATGCATAGTTTGCAGATGAGGTATTTATGAAGTAAAGTATTTCTGAAACAGCTTAAAACCCCAAATTTTGTTTCAATGAAGAACTCTCTGCTCCTTTTCTGAAATTAATTCTCATATTAATTTTCCAGCCAGCCCCTTAGTAGTGGATCTCACATTTTTCAGAATGTGTATATTTCTTCCATCTCAGTGGACTAAAAAGTTTTGCATCTTCCAGTTTCCTTAGAGAGTCACAGTGGCAAGTCTTAATAACATAATTTAGGGAACTGAAATTCTTAGCCAATCAGGGACTAAAAATTAGGCAGATGACTTGGACATCATGACTGCTAAATTCGCTTTCAGACACTAATTCACAGTCTGACTGTTAGCAGTCACTTAACTGCATATCATATTCTCCTAGTGAAAGAGCAATCATATTTGCTAATCTTCAGGAGTCATGCTGAGATCAGTGAAACTTTTTTTTCTCAAGTTAAATAGAAGTTGTTGTTTGATTCCTTCTCCTTTAAAAAAACAAACAAACAAAAAACACCCCAAAACCCACAAACCAACAACCCAAACAACAAAGCTCTAACGCGATGAACAGAATCTATGGTGACTGATGCCATCACAAAGCCTTAGAATATCACTGAGCATTGTCGTTATTGCTCAATACTAAAAGCAACAGAAGATACTAAATCATATGTTGAAAATGGGAGAGGTCAAGATGGAACAATAATGGATACCAAAAAGCTGTTTTGAGTTGAGGAAAATTTTTATTAAGGGAAAACAAGTGCAATACATAATCTAGCTAAAAAACTATTGTAAAATCTGGAGTAAAAGTTCTGGTCTCATCCTTTTCAGACATGAACATTCATCTTGATTGTATAATATTACATGACTAAAGGTACCCATCTAAAGAAGGCAGTATATTTCCTCTTGGAGGAAGAAGGATTTTTAAAATACAGCAGAATATTTATTAAATATATTTAATATAGCTTTAATAAACCCATTAAGTACAGGCCAGTGTTTTAGAGGGTTTTACTTATGTTTTGGCACACATTTCAAGAAGGACACAGTCTTCAGTGTTTCACTCATAAGATTTATATGAGTAGCAACTCAGTACCCATAACTGAAAAGCTCAGCTCTGTGCACGGATTCAATCCTTTGCTATCCTCATACAGCACAAAGGGATGGGAAAATCTTATTCCTGCTGAAGCTTTTCATAGCATGGTGGCTTTTCTACCCAGACCCAGACCCAGAACTGTGTTCTGTTGAAGGTAGTTTGTGTTTCTTGTGCTATAGATGTTTTGCTTGCAAAATAATGTTCTGGGACACAACTGCCTGGGATTCCTCTAGGCACTGTTAGTCAGAAAAGGGAAAGAAGTGCCAGGGAGCGGGGCAGCCACCCTGCCACCTATGGCTTCAGGCAGCTCCCTGGGACAGGGTCAGTAAGTCCCACTGTTGCTCTCAAATCCCTGAGAGTTGCCCCTTGAATCTAATTTCAGTCTTTTATTTTCAAGTGCAACCTGTTCTGTAAGAAAATCAGCATTAATAGGAGGAAGCACACTTGAAGATGTCAGTGACCTGACATATGCTGTTATTGAGTGATCTGTGGTTCCAATTTCTGATCCTGCTGTCTGTCCAGCTTCTGAAAGCAGGAAACCTCTGCATAAACACACCTGAGGGCTGAGGGGCAAGCTGTGTTGTGGTTATGTGTATTAACATGCATTGTAAAACTCTGCGTTGTAGCTCAGTTTGGTAGGTTATTTCCACTGAAATTTTGGAGGGTTGTTCTTAATCTACTGGGGTGGGGAGGGGAAGCAAGCCCTTTGGCTATTTTAGAATCACAGAATCATAGAATGGTTTAGAGTTGGAAGGGACCTTGAAGATCATCTAGTTCCAGTCCCCTGCCACGGCCAGGGACACCTTCCACTAGACCAGGTTACTCAAAGCCTTGAACACTTCCAGGGATGAGGCATCCACAACTTCTCTGGGCAGCCTGTTCCAGTGTCTCACCACTCTCAAACTAAAGAATTTCTTCCTGATATCTAATCTAAAGCTACCCTCTTTCAATCTGTCATGGGATCATAGAATAGTTAGAGTTGGAATGACCTTAAAGGTCATCTGGTTCCAACCCCCCTGCCCCAGGGACACCTTCCACTAGACCAGGTTACTCAACTGATTGGCCTTGAACACTTCCAGGGTTGGGATCCACATCCATTTCCCTGGGCAACATGTTTCATTGTCTCACCACCCTCACAGCAAATAATTTCTTCCTAATATCTAATCTAAATCTCCCCTCTTTCAGTTTAAAACCTTTATCCTTTGTCCTATCACTACAGGCCCTGACAAAGAGTCCCGCCCCATCTTTCCTGTGGGACTCCTTTAAGTACTGGAAGGCCGCTATAAGGTCTCCCCAGAGCCTTCTCTTCTCCAGGCAGAATAACCCCAACTGTCTCAGCCTGTCCTCACAGGAGAGGTGCTCCAGCCCTCTGAGCATCTTTGTGGCCCTCCTCTAGACTCATGTCCATGTCCTTCTTATATTGGAAGCTCCAGAGCTGGACGCAGTACTCCAGGTGGGGTCTCACCAGAGTGCAGTAGAGGGGTTGAATCACCTCCCTTGACCTGCTGGCCATGTTTCTTTTGATGCAGCCCAGGATATAGTTGGCTTTCTGCGCTGTGGGTACACACTGCCAGCTTATGTTGAGGTTCTCATCAACCAACACCCCCAAGTCCTTCTCTTCAGTGCTGCTCTCAAGCCATTCTCCGTCCAGCCTGTATTTGTGTTTGGGATTGCGGTGACCTGCATGCAGGACCTTGCACTTGGCCTTGTTGAATTTCATGAGTTTTGCACAGGCCCACCTCTCCAGCCTGTCCAGGTGTCCTGGCATCCCTTCCCTCCTGAGTATTGACTGCACCACACAGCTTTGTGTCGTCGGCAAACTTGCTGAGGGTGCACTCAAACCCACTGTCCATGCCGCCAACAAAGACGTTAAACAGCACTGGTCCCAATACTGACCCCTGAGGAATGCCACTCATCACTGGTTTCCACTTGGACATGATCTTGCTTGGCACAGAGGTGAGACTGACCAGTCTGTAGTTCTCCGGGTCTTCCTTTTTTCCCTTTTTAAAAATAAGGGTTATATATATTCTAAGAGACGGTTACGCTCCTCTGTTCATTCATCACACAGTTGTGCGGTGTGATATGAAAAAGTTCTTCTAGGGCAAACTATTGCAAGAGCATAGCTGCAATATTTCTCAAATGTGGAAGTTGTTCTGTGCTTGCCTGCCCACACAGAGCGCTCTTTTCATTTCATTTCAGTGGCACGACTCTGAGGTGATTTGTTTGATTTATTTTTGTTTCTTTTAGGCTTGAGCTTATGCTCTTTTTGAGACACTGCTCTTGAAATCTGAGAACTGTGACAGATCTGATGCATTGCTACTAGCAGCACGGAAATCCTTAAGGGTTAAAATTTCATGGTCTTGGTTCTCAAAGAGGTGTCTAAAAGAAATCCAAGTGCTTTCTTTTAGAGACAGCTTTTCAAGTTACATTGGAGAGTCAGTTGGCTGGTCGGTTTTCTTTATCTGCCCCATGAAAAGTAAGTGCGAGTTAGTGCTTATCTAAGGTTTGTAAATAGAACCAATTATCTTGTAAATCCATGTCTCAATTTTCTCTGCAAAATAAAACTTGGTTCTACTTGTGCGTGTTTTGAGAAAATTTTTTACTGGAATACTTCTCAAAAGTGCTAAGTTAAATACTTTCCATCAAATGAAAAGTGATTAAAGAGCTATATAAATAGTCTATAAAGAATCATTGAGAGGTTTGGTACATTGAATTACTGTCTTGTTTAAATACTTCTTGATGCAGACAACTATAAAAGACATTCCTTTTTCTGTAAGTACCTGCTCCTGGTAGAAACAAGAGTTATATTGATTTACAGCAATTTATTTTCTCCCTGGATTCTGGTCTTGACACTGTGAGAAGATTAATTGGAATTAATGGCATTTGCACAGCTAATTAATGTCACTCTTCCTCCAGTCAAATCAATTCCTTTAATCAGAGAGTAGCAAACTCTTGCTCAGTTCCTGCAGTCTTGCATGTAAATGTTCTTTGCTTGAATAAGCATCTGTGCAGTCATTAGTGGTTGAATAATGATACCTGGTAATTTCTTCAGCACTTGAAAAGCACAAGTAATGTACATATTAATTCTTATAGATAATGCAAAAAAATAAGACTTTTTTTTTTTTAATTTGAAGTTAATTAAAGACAGGGTTTGTTTTCACTCTTGATCCATTCTTAAAGAAGGATTCTGGAGATGAACATGGTAGTATCAGAGAGCGTACTCTCAAGTTTTCACGCACTGCCCTAACACAAATAAATGGTACAGCTCAAGGAAAATAATTCATTTGTATAATCTAATGCTGCAGTCTCTCTTTCTAAGCATCATGCAAAATAGCATGTTAACAAATTAATATGTAAAAAGATCTTTCATGGAAAACACAAATGGGATGGAAAGCAGAACAAAACCAACATACTGTTAATCACTGTGTTTCTGCTTAAAATATAGGAGGCATAACTTCTACTGAGAGAAGACTTTAGAGGAATATTATTCTTAAACCAATCCATACTGCTAACTTAATGCTTGAGCTGCACTAAACTCTGTTGGCAAACATGCAAAAAGTCAGTGACTACAATGGCCACCTGAGTTGTTCTTGCAGTCTGACGGCTCCACGAGTAAGGGCCAACCGGACTTTTGTTCTGTATGGCAGTGGATTTATGTTCGACTTTGATTTTTGCTGGTAGGTGGCATGTGACAACGATGTGAAGCCAAGGACATATTGAAGATGTTGCTTGGCTATGGATTTATTACAGTAAATCCCTGTTTACAGAATGTTTAATATGAAGCACCTTTCTAATGTACATGAAATTTTAATTCATGTTATTGAAACAGAAAATCTTTGGCAATTGAGTCAGATCATCATTTATCATATGACTGTGATTACAAGTTCTGTTTCCTAGATACAGATCTAATTTCCAGACTCAGAATATATTTGTTATCTTTACTTTTATACTAGACCTACTCAGACGAAAGGTGATGAATAGCATAACAAAAAAAATTCAAATTAATCTCTCCGGTCAAAAGGTGTGGCTGGTATTATTCATGCAGTCTCTTGTGAATGTTGGAGTGAAAGTTTTCTTTATTTGAAAATTCACCAAAGAACATCTACCTGATTACTTGTACTGGTAATTGCATTATGAATTATGATCTTGGAAGATGTTAACTTTTGGCATTCAAGCAGGAAGATAAACTGCGATCTGTGTCTTACATCCATCATATGATGGATATCTAGCAAGTTACAAGTAGAATATGATGGAGAAGGAGGGGAAGAGGAAAAGCAATTGTAAAGTTGTTCTAGTTTCAGCTGGGATAGAGTTAATTTTCCTTCTAGTAGCTGTTGAGTTTTGGGCATTATCATCATCATATGAATGATGATGATAATGCATATTGTTTTAGTTGTAACCAGGTGATGTTTTCTATTCATCAAGGACTTTTTCAGCTTCCCATAGAAGCTGAAAGGGAGCATAGACAGGATAAGCTGGCCAGTGGAATATTCCATATGATAGATGTCACGCTCAGTATATATAAATGGGCATTGGCTGGGCAGAAGAATCTGTGATCACTGCTCGGGGTGGGCTGGGCAACCAGTCACTGGGTGGTGAGAGTGATTTATGTTGTATTACTTTATTTTATATATTCTTTTACCATGATTATTATAATTATTATTTTCCATTATTGTTCTATTAAACTGTCTTTATCTCAACCCATGAGGTTTTTTCCCTTCCCCTCCTTTTCTCCCTCTTCACCCTACCCTACTGGGGGAGTCAGGGCACGGGGGAAGTGAGAGAGCAGCTGCATGGTCCTAGTTGCTGGCTGGGCAGCCACAAGACCTATTCAACAGTTACCTCAATTTTATGGTAATAATTTCTACTTCAGAGTACTTTGATCTCTGCATTGAAACTGTTGTGCATGAATGGAGTCTTTATATCATGTCACAAGGACTGGAGCATGAATTGCTTGTCAGTTTTAGGTGTGAAAATTTTAATAATGGGCAGTGGGAGCAACATGGTATAGGGAGTTAGTCTATGTGCCCATACAGTCAAGGCAGATAAGCCACAGTGGTGAAAAATCCTTAAATAATCCCAGAGAAAGTAGTATGATCCCTACTATAAAGTGATTTGTAGACCTAGTCTTCAAACTTTCAAAGTTTTGCAGACGTACTATTCTTCCTGGATGGTGGTGGGAATTCAAATATTCAAAGAAAAGTTACAGGAAAAGCTAAGTGTCTGGGAAAATTCAAACTTTTAACTGTCACCTGATACTAAATGTTCCAATTCAAATGAAATCAAAGGCTTAAAAAGCCTGTGATCTGTTTCTGAACAAGGATATTCTATAGCAGGGAAGGACTCTTGAAGGTCTACTTCCAATACTTACCTATACAATGTCTGAGTCAGTTCACCCTCAAGTGGGATTGCAAGTACATTTTGCTGTGCTGTTCCTTCCAAAAATACTAAGCTGGCACTGTGTGGTGTAGTCTATTTAGTCTGTTCAGGGAACCACCGCATAAGGGATCAAAAATTTTTTTCTTCTTTGGACAGTTTGATGCTGAAGTGTTTCTAAAGTTATAATTTAAAAGTCCAGTTCTGAGCCATGTGAAAGACAGACTTCCATTACAGAGGCAGTTTGGCAAGCTAATATGCTTTGGGATGAACAACTTATTGAAAGCTTCATGACAACAATTTGGTAGTTGTGCACCGAGAAGGTATTTCTCGTTCTTCATTTCACTGCTGAAAATCTTCTGAACTGGTAGAGCTGAAATAGCAAATATCTTTCAGATGCCATCGTCTTAACTCAGAAAATCCCCAAAGCTTTTTATTCAGTCCTTTGAAAATGTCACCTTTGAGATATCTGAATTTGTAGTAAGAAAAGAAGTTTCTCAACCAAAACACTATTTCAGCTGCATTTTGTCATGTTTTAACCCCAGCCGGCAACTAAGGACCACACAGCCGCTTGCCCGCTCCCCCCCAGCAGGTGGGGGCAGAGAATTGGAAGGGTAAAAGTAAGAAAATTTGGGGGTTAACATAAAACCTTTTTAATAATTGAAATTATTAACAATAATAATTAAAAGGAAAATAACAAACAGAGAGAAATAAAGGCAAAGAAAGACAAATGATGCAAATGAAAATTCTTTAAGGACGCTTTCCTTAGAGCGCAAGAGCTCTTGATCCCCAGATGTAAGAAATCAAGAAAGGAAGGCAAAAGTCCTGCATGGCTGAGTGGAGACCTGCTCATCAAACTAGATAGTAAGAAAGAGATGCACAGGCAGTGGAAACAGGGAAAGGTATCCTGGGAAGAGTATAGGGATGCTGCTCGGTTGTGTAGGGATGAGGTCAGGAAGGCCAAGGAGCAGCTGGACCTGAACTTGGCAAGGAACACAAAGAATGATAAGAAGGGCTTCTACAGGTATGTCAGCCAGAAAAGGAAGGTCAAAGAAAGTGTACCCCCATGATGAGCAACGCTGGCAAACTGGTAACAATGGATGAGGAAAAGGCTGAGGTACTCAACAACTATTTTGCTTCATTCTTCACTGGCAACCTCTCTCCCCATACCTCTCAAATGGAGGGACTGCAAGGCAGGGACTGGGGGACCGAAGTCCCTCCCACTGTAAGAGAATATCAGGTTTGTGGCCATCTGAGGATCCTGAACATACAGAAGTCTATGGGACCTGGTGAGATGCACCCCAGAGTCCTGAGGGAACTGGCTGATGTAGTTGCCAAGCCACTCTCCATGATATTTGAAAGGTCATGGCAGTCAGATGAAGTCCCTGGTGACTGGAAAAAGGGAAAAATTGCACCCAATTTTAAAAAGGGTAGAAAGGACGACCCTGGGAACTACCAGCCTGTCATCCTCACCTGTGTGCCTGGGAAGATCATGAAACAGTTCCTCCCAGAAGCTATGCTAAGGCACATGGAAGACAGGGAGTTTATTTAGAACAGCTAGCATGGCTTCCCAAAGGGCAAGTCTTGCCTGATCAACGTAGTGGCCTTCTGTTATGGCCACCTCTGGGTGACTACATCAGTGGACAAGGGAAGAGCTATGGATGTCATCTGTCTGTATTTCTGTAAGGCCTTTGACATGGTCCCCCACAGCATCCTTCTCTCTAAATTGGAGAAGTATGGATTTGATGGGTGGACTGTTTGGTGGAGGAGGAATTGTTAGATGGTCACATCCAGATGGTAGTCATCAATGGCTCAATGTCCAGATGGATCTCGGTGACAAATGGTGTCCCTCAGGGGTCTGTACTGGGACGAGTGCTTCATCAGTGACATAGAGAGTGGAATCGAATGCACCCATAGCAAGTTTGCAGATGACACCAAGAAGAGTGGTGTGGTTAACATGCCTGAGGGAAGGGATGACATCCAGAGGGACCTGGGCAAACCTGAGAAGTGGACCTGTGTGAACGTCATGAAGTTCAACACGGCCAAGTGCAGGGTCCTGCACTGGGGTCGCGGAAACCCCCAGTATCAATACAGGTTGGAGGGATAAACGTGGGGAGAGCAGCCCTGCTGACAAAAACTTGGGAGATACTGGTGGACAAAAAGCTGGACATGAGCTAGCAGTATGCGCTCACAGCCCAGAAAGCCAACCACATCCTGGGCTACATCAAAAACAGTGTGTTCAGCAGGTTCGAGGGAGGAAATTCTGTCCCTTTACTCCACTCTGGTGAGCCCCTACCTGGAGTACTGCATCAAGCTCTGGAGTGTTCAGCACAGGAAAGACATAGACCTGTTGGTGTGGGTCCAGAGGAGGGACACAGAAATTATCAGAGGGCTGAAGCCCTTCTCCTATGAAGACAGGCTTGAGAAAGTCAGAGCTGTTCAGCCTGGAGTAGAGAAGGCTTCAGGGAGACTTTCTTGTGGCCTTTCAATATATAAAGGGGGCCTACAGGAAAGATGGGGACAAACTATTTATCAGGACCTGTAGTGATAGGACAAAGGGTAATGGTTTTTAACTAAAAGAAAGTAGATTCAGACTAGATATAAAGAAGAAATGTCTTACAATGAGGGTTGTGAAATGCTGGAACAGATTGTCCAGTGAGGTGATGGATTGCCCATCCCTGGAAACAGTCAATGTCAGGTTGGATAGGGCTCTGAGAAACCTTATCCAGGTGAAGATATCTGTGGTCACTGTGGGGGAGATTGGACTAGATGACCTCTAAGTTCCCTTTCAACTCAGACTATTCTATGTGTCTATTCTATGATTCAAAAATAATTGCTCAACTAACAAACCGACGCCCAGCCAGTCCCTGAGCAGCAGACCTCTGCCAGCCTCCCTCCTCATTTTATTGCTGAGCACGACCTCATATGATATGGAATATCTATCTCTTTGGTCAGTTGGGGTCAGCTGTCCCGACTGTGTCTGCTCCCAATTTCTTGTGCACTCCCAGCCTATTCGCTGGTGGGGAGGTGTGAGGAGGAGAAAAAGTCTTGATTCCGTGTAAACACTAGTCAGCAACAATGAAAACATCCCTGTGTTATCAACACTGTTTTCAGCACAAATCCAAAACATAGCCCCATCCCAGCTACTATGAAGAAAATTAACTCTATCCCAGCCAAAACCAGCACACATTTTATAGCAAATTTTGCCTTTGTTTAGATTAGTATGTTATGTATATTTACATAGCTGAATATCCTATTGATAGCATTTAAGACTATTTCAAATTAGCAGCAGATACAAGTCTTCAAAATTTTTGATAAGCAAATAGAGATCTTGATGTATTAGTCTTCCTTTTTTAGCACTTTTTGAGGAGCCACCTTTTTTGCTGTTCAAAGGCAAGACTTTAGAAGCCTTTTCCTGTGATTCAAATGCAATTGGAACTCTGCAAATACTGTACAGTTTGTTGAGAATTAAACTTTTTGACTCTACTTAGCCGTCTAGGGCCAAATTTTTGATTGCTGTAAGTTTGCTGGAGCCAATGCCAGTTTCAGCAGTTTATGGAAGAAAATCTGTACACCTAATTTTTTATTTGGTATATAGATCAAATATTATTTCACTGGAGTGAAATAAATTCTCCCCTTCCCAACCCATTTTACCACTCCCATATGTTGTAGAGGGCTTTTAAATGGTGATATAGAAACCCCAAAACTTCTAAATAGCTTTTCTCTCCTCTTAATTGCATAGAAATTTTCTACACAAATACCTTAAAATTAAAATTAATAGCATAGCATAACATAGCATAGCATATATATTTTTGATTTTGAATAATTAAAATGTAACTTAATTTTGACAGACCATGTAATGAAAACAACACGATATTGATAAGTTAAGCTTACCATGGGCTTCAGAGCTGATGCTGGCTAGCTTTGTCACACATTTTCTGTTTTATGGATCAATTCAAGTACCTTAGGTAAGTGCGTTGAAGTGCAGCTGGTCCCCCATGCATTCTTTATTTTAAAGCATTTCTACTGCTTCTTGAAGAGGTTGGCTGCTGCATATTGTGTAGGACATTTCTGTCAACACTACACTGAGCAGCGCATTTCTGTCAACACTCTACACTGAGCACTAGGTTCCCCAGAAGCTTGCTCTCCCTCACCCTGGAAAAGTTAACAGCTTGAATCTCTCTATAAGTTGCTTGCTGAGGCTGGGTGGTGGAAGTAAGTCGGGCTTATCTAGCAGGGACATTGCTGTCTGAGACTACTATCTAACAGAAACTTGGCTGGTGGATAAAGCCAGGGGCCAGATCCAGTACAGGTGACCCTGAAACTCAGGAGGCAACTGTAGCTGAGTGGGCTAAAAAGTCCCCCAGTTTCAGGTGGAATCTGAGCATAATTTTGTAGACACAGAGCTTCTGCCCAGCATTTAGTAGCAAAAACCAAGCCTCACAAAAACGAGAGGCTAGATTATAAGTTAGTACAGGAAACAGGAAGTTTCAGTCAGGGAAAATGATAATGAAAATGGTGCAAAAGTGTGTTTGACATGCAGTGAAATGCTGATAACCAGTACCGGAGAGATCACTCAGGAACACTACCTGAGTTGTTGATAAATGGTAAAGTTGCTGTATTTCTTTTTGCACAAAAGATTATGATTTTGAACCCTTAATGTAATCCACAGAAGCGCCTTGTTCTTAAGCATAAATAAGGAATGTTAGTGAGTGCCAGTGACAGAGTCGCTCAAAAGAAACAATCTTCTTTGTCTTGCTTTGAAGAGTTTTGCAGATAGAAAAATACTAAGCTCAACCAAACTGTGGTGAAACTCAGACGTGGAACTAGCCCTGACAGAAGAGAGTTGCTGCAAACCTGACTGGTTTGGAAAACATCTTGAAAGTATGGCTGTCATTAAAAGTCAACAATACTTCAGTAGGTTTGCTCCTGTGGTGGTGGGCACAGTCTTGACTTTTTCGTGGCCAGTTTATGGATACAGCAAAAGTCAGCTGCTTTGTCACAGAATTTGGGCAGAAAGCAGCAGCTATTGCCACTTTTATTCACTGTACTGCCAACTGTTTGATGCGGATGTTAAAGAAGAGAAGCAATTGAGGACAGAAAAGGTACTGAGGTTGGGAGGCTCCTACTTGAAATATGAAAGGAAAGTACATTGTAGCCTGTGCTTTCTGCATGTGCATGGAGCACTTCAAATATCAGACTTGGAGTGTGCCAGTCAGGGGAGGAGTGGGCAGTGCCTGGAGAAATGTCTAGAAATCACAGAATGTGGCGGTCACTGATGAATACCTGTGGCTTGGAAAATAAACACAGATAATAGATCAAAAGCTCCAAGGATCTTTTTTTTTTCCTTCCCTTAGAGTGAATTTTACATATCAACACAAGCTTACAAAAAGTGGATGCTGAGAAGGAAGTAGATAGTTCACAATTCTCTAAACCATGAGGGCTTTAATGTGCTAGTTGAGGTCATCAGCAGTGTCAGAAGCTGGCTACTGACAACAGAAAACAGAGTCAGATGGCTGCCTAGCTGTTTTTTGGACAAGAAACTGTAAAAATTCATGTATGCTCTGACTCATTGTAAAAATAAAAAAGTGAGTGACAGGAAAGTACTTTTTAAAGTGAAAATTTTATTTCTTTAGAGGTTGAAAAGCCTCACTGTACTCTCTCGGACTTGGGCATTCTTTCTGTGGGGACAAATCCAAAGCTGGATTAAGTTTATAGGAATACTACTGACTGCAAAAGTCAGCAAGTAATATTCAGTGCATGTAGACACCATGGAGAATTGAAAGTTGACTCCTGAGGTCAGTGCTGCCAAAGCAAAAATGATGGAAAGACAAAATAAGATTTTCCAGAAAAGCAGGAAATCAGAATAGTCCACAACTAAACATATGAAAGCACAGTGATTGACTTATTTGTGAAATCTGGGTCAGATTGCTACCAACTTCAGTAAGGTTATCAATTCTTCCCCCCTTCTCCACTTACTTTATTTGCTTCTAAACCTTGATACAAAGTGAACTCAATATTATTTTTTCCAGTTTCTTCAGTTAGGTTTAGATTCAATGATCATTTTTAATTATTTTCTACCATTATCTCATTTTATAAATACCAACTTCTTTTCTTCCCCCCCCCCCGCCTTTTGTTTTTAAGAAGAAAAGACAGAGTACAACTCTCTGCTGTTAAGACCCAAATAGCATTAGAATCAGAATGATTTTATGTCAAAAAAGGCAAGAAGGGTAAGAACTAGAATTATGTGTTGGGTTTTTTTTTGTAGACTACTAAAAATCTTTTACATTTAGTTGGTGACATTCACTTTCCTCTTTATTAAGGATTGTTAAAGAACACTTATTATTTACCTGTAAAGAGATTACATCAGGCATAACATTGTAACAAGAGGTTTATATCCAAGCAACAGTAACTTACAGATGTCATTCTAAAGAATTAGTCAGTAGCTTTATTTAGCTTTTACATATATATTTGAAATATGAAAGCTAGTATGAATTAGTATCACAGATATTCTTATTTAGAAAATAGGAGTTTTAATGAAGTAAAATTTTACCTTTACACTTCTTTCCTCATAAAAAAATAAAAAAGGAAAGTAATTTTATTCATTATATATGAAATAAAACATTTTAATTGCCTCAGTTTGGGTGAAGCCTGGAACTGGAGAGTTTAAAATTTTAAGAGCACGGTAGAAAATGGTATTATTCTCTTGAAGAGCACTACACTGTATTAAATTCAGAAATTACTGTTAGTCATACAACATTAAATTTTTTATACTGTTTAGATTTATCTTCACAAAGTGACAAAATCTCATTAGCTTGCAGAGAGTAAGCCACTAAAAATTGAGTATCAAAACAGTTGTAACAATGACCTCTGCAAAAGCACATGGTTCAGAAGATGAAATAGTGCAGAGGGCCAGTGTAGTGCAGAGTCACTGGGTTAGTGTTGAGAGCAGGGATTACTAGGTCATGAATGTTCTGGAGATGCTTTGTACAGAGGCAAATTTCATTTCAGACTCTAAAGAACTACAATTTGATTCATCAATATTGACCAGTCTTCTGTTTGGAGAAGAGAGTGTTACAGTGTTGCTCATCCAGGATGGTCACTGAGGGACAACTCCAATAGTATATGTCTGTTACCTGATGGCAGAGCCAAAATTGCAGCACAGCATGCATACTGGCACGGCACGCTGGAGTTCTCCACTCCAGCCTCCTGCCCAGAGCAGGCTCGGACACAGGGTGAAACCAGGTTGCTCAGGGTGTTATGGGGGCTGGAAACTCTCCAACGGGGGGGATGACACCACCTCCCTGGGACCCAGCCCCACTTCCCAGCTGTCCTTCATGAATATTTAATCTCAACAAAACCTGTACCAGTTCAATTACAGTCGTTTGGAAAGGTTTATGTAAAGAAACCATATGATCTAGTAGTTATGAGTTTTTTCTTAAAAAGCATGACTATTTTAGGACAAATTAAAGTATTGTTGCCATCTAGTCCTGATAATGAATTGAGTTTATGCAGTAATTTCTTTAACAATAGCAGTATTGCAAGAGGATATGAAAAATATGAATATAGATGTTTTTATTCCTAATATGAGAGGGAGCAGAGCATGAATTTTATAAAGGAAGTCCAGGAACACTGGTCTGAGGACATCTTTGTAAGTCTGTTCTCGATGATGGCAAAGTTGGACTCAATGATCTTAAAGGTCCCTTCCAACCTAGACAATTCTATGATTCTATTATTCTATATCATTACAGTTAATAAATTGCTGAGCTAAGGAATTATTATGCACAATCTTGGGTATTGTCAAGGAAGATGAACAGCTTGATGTCAGGCTTTACTGCTTCTGACACATTTCTAACATTTCACAGTGCTGCTTCTATTGCTGACTAAACGTAAGTTAGTGTCTTTCATGAAACCTAATGTCTCTATGCCCTTTCTTGTTTCAGAATTTAAAAAAATGCTTGTAAAGCAACCATCCAGTTGCTTGTTCATAGATGAACTTTTTGCACATTGTAAAAAGACTTAATTTAGCAAAATAACCTGCCAGACTAAATGATATTCACTTGATTTTGACCCTGCTGTTCAGCAATGAAATGAAATATTGGCCAGAATAAGGATGCTTATAAACAAAATCAGGCAAAATGTTGATAAAATTTACAAAGTACTAATTGGAAGGTTGTCTTTCATATACAGAAAGTTTCATTTGTCTTTCTTTCCTTATGAAATGGACCAAATAAAAAGGACTGCAGGCTCATTGCATTATGTATTTGCTACCCGTATTACTGATCTGCAGACAAGAAGACATCAAAATGGTAACTTCTTGAATCTTGTGGTGCAGAATAAATTCCATTGCTATTTACATTCAAATGAATTGAAGTATATGAAGACCAAAAACCGTTGTTTTTTTGTAGCCACCAAAACATTGGCATTAATATAAAAGGTATTGTGCATATTCTGTGTGATGAATGGATTCAAAGCAGCCCTGCAGAGAAGAACTTGGGGTACTGGTGGATGAAAAACTGGACATGAGCCACCAATGTGTACTTGCAGCCCAGAAAGCCAACCACATCCTGGGCTGCATCAAAAGAAGTGTGGCCACCAGGTCGACGGAGGTGATTCTGCCCCTCTACTCTGCTCTCATGAGACCCCACCAGTACTGTGTCCAGCTCTGAGGCCCTCAGCTCAGGAAAGACATAAACCTGTTGGAGTGGATCCAGAGTAGAGCCCTGAAAATGGTCAGAGAGTTGGAGCACCTCTCCTATGAAGAAAGTCCGAGAGACTTGGGGTTGTTCAGCCTGGAGAAGCGAATGCTCTGGGGAGACCTTATAGCAGCTTTTGAGTACTTAAAAGAAAGACAGAGAGAATTTTTACCAAGGCCTGTAGTGACGACAAGACAAGGGGTAATGGTTTTAAACTGAAAGAGGATAGCTTTAGATTGGACATAAAGAAATTTATACGATGAGGGTGGTGAGACACTGGAACAGGTTGCCTAGAGAAGTTGTGGATAACCCATCATTGTTAGTGTTCAAGGTCAGGTGGGATGGGGCTTTGAGCAACCTGACCTAGTGAAAGATTTCCACTGCAGGGGAGGTTGGACTAGATGATATTTAAAGGTCTCTTCCAACCCAAATCATTGTATGATTCTCTGATTCGATGATTCTCTTGCCAAAACAATCTCTCACTGATCAATAAACTTTATGCTTATTGTTGGTCTACTTATTCCTTTTTCAGTTTTCATACTTTCATATTTGGTTTATATCTTGAGCATATGAATTATAGACAAAGCCTTAAATTTTTCCCATTCTTTGTTTCTGTTTTTGCATATGTTCTGCAGGTTTTGTTCCTCTAATACCAGGCATTGTGTTTATATCCATGCCTACAACAAACATAAACAAAAAGAAACACTCTTTTTTCATTAATTCTTGGAAAATGTTCTCAAAGACTATATACTATCTATGTATGTAGAGTATTTTACGTTTTATATATGGCCAAATGTAGGATCTCCAAATTAATTTTAGCAGGATCCGATCCCCAATCACTTCTGTTCTTTTGCTGAGCTTCATCTCTAACCTTACAAAAGAGGTGTATTTTCGGTATTAGGTTCCCTGAAAACAGCACCACGTGCAGTTTTTGAAGACAGAAGGAATTTTCTCCAGACCATGGCAGCACGAAAAATATACAAACAGTAGATTTGCTAGCATGGCTTGTTTTAAGTGGGAACTACTGAACCTCAGCCCATGTACTAGCCCTAATTTAATCATTATCCCCCAAGTTTTTTAACTTTGTGAATTTGAACAGAGTTTGTGAACTTATTTAAGATTCAAGTTCAATATACCTTTTTTGGTCTCTCTCCATTCATTTTTTTCTTTTCCTGAACTTCTTTGACTAATTATAAAATCCTGCTTTATCAATTTAAGCTGGCGATCTTCTACAGATCCAAAGAATTTGGGTTCCCAGGGCCACCATGTTTTGGAGAATGCCTTTAACTAATGTGAAAATCCCTTTTTGCCTGCATAAAACATAATCTATTCCTTCAAATACCTTTAGGTGCATTTTTGAAGACAGATAAGATGTTTTGAATACTGAAGAAATCACTGAGAGATTGAAATGGTTCCCTGTGTTTTCCCTGCACAATTTCTGAATAGTAATTTAAAAGAGAAATTATTTTCATGCCTTCTGATCCTTGGGTGAAGCAAAGGCAAAACTCAAGGACATGGAGGTGCAGGGGAAAGTACACCCAGTGTGACATGAAGCTTCAGAGCCCTGTCCATGTCCAAGGAAATTAATTAAATTATCCATGCCGTGTTCTGGATTTGACTCTCCGTGATGAGATGAGAAAGGGTGCAGTATTGGAGAAGATGAAGTAAAACTAAAAGCCAATGATAAGCCACTTGAGAAGCGATGATCTCTGGTTCTGATAGGATGCTACAAAGTGCTAAGAAAGGACAGAAAAAAGGGATGCAGCAGACTCACAAGGGAAAGCACTTTGTGGAGTGTATGCACTTTGGAGTGTCCTAAATGCCATGTGCTGTCTTGGAAGGGTTTCATTAGTGGCCACTCAAGAGAAAAAATCTGTCTTGCTTGCTGCACAAGAGGTGCTTAATGGCACTGAAATTGTTCAGTTAATTAAGAACTCACCGGGAAGGCCAGTGTTCTTCCTAATGTTCCTCGTAACATAGCAAATTATTGACTTTTGTTCACATTTAGAAATGAAGACCTCATTTGCAGCTAGAGAAGAGTAAATGACATCCTAATAGGACTCCTTCCATTTTATACAATGGGTTATGCTCTTATCTCAGTTTGGTGTAAATCTGCAGTAGTTTCATCAAATTAATAGATTTTTTTTCTATAGTTGCACAAGACTAATTAATGTAACCCTGTCAGGGAAAAGGCCAGAGACCAGTAGTGCTAATGCTCATGTAGTCACTCTGGGTACAGTGAAACTGTGTAGTGGCTGCTTTTAGAGAAAGTTGATTCAGTTTCCCTTCTGGCAATAAAAGAAGGAAATTTATCCATATTGTATTTTCCGGTTGTGATGTAAACACAATGATCTCCCATTAAATGTTCTACAGTTTGAAATAAATAAGCACAAATTTTCCAAATAAATAAGCACAAGGATTCCATAGTGGAAGTAAATATGTTCTTCTACCTTGAAACCTCACCTATTCATCTCCTTCCCTTTTCCTTTCCAGAACCCTGCATGTTTATGCCACCTTTCTGCTTGCTGCCATAGGAGGAAATTTTGACAGCAGTATCCACAGGTCTGTCTATCAGACCTGAAGATGCTGGGATGTTTTCATAACTGGTGAAATATATTGGATTGGACAAAAGATTGGACCAAAGCTAAAATTCTAGACTGACCTACCGCCCAGGCAGTTTTCAAAACGGTCCATCATCAGTCCAGGATAACCCTTCAGCACTGGGGAAAAGATTGATTCTTGTTCTGATTTCTGTAGGTTTGATCTGACAAATGGCAAAATGTCATTCTGACAAGGGCAGATGGGCAAATCCTCACAGTTCCCAGCTGTCTTGCTTATCTGTAAGTTTGGAACTGGTTTTCTGTAACTTTGCTGGTCTAAGATTGATGAGTTTTTGAGGTGCCCTGTAAACAATTTGCTGAAACTGACAATCAAAACTTCTTAGGAGAAAATTTCCTTTCTTTGAATATGCTTCATAGAACTGCTTAATGCCCTTCAGATGGTTAAAGATAGTGCCTCAATACAAAGAAAAAACAGGCAAATATCAAAACCAAAGTAATGGTTATATATGAAATCCCAGGAAGAGTATTGTTGTTCACTTTTTAAAATAAAGAATACCAGTCAGCTGCCATGCTGACTGACATACTTAAAGGTTAGATCCTGTCATCATCTGTTGCTCCTTTTTTGATTTAATATTTAGCATATTGTCATATTTTGCTAGCTATTAAAAGGCTCTCTGGGTGCAAAATGGAGCCTGTTTGTACTCATTATCTATTTTTGGTTTTCCCATTGATAGGGATTTCAATTTTGAATACGTAGAGAAATAATTTGCATTTTATATCAAATGTAGAAAGCTGAGATCTCAGTATTATTGGCAATCTCTAATTCAAAGACAAAGATAGGACAAAAAGAAAAAG
Organism: Alca torda; assembly: GCA_008658365.1. Lineage (NCBI taxonomy): Eukaryota > Metazoa > Chordata > Aves > Charadriiformes > Alcidae > Alca > Alca torda. Next base: position 69,822,964 of record CM018101.1, read on the forward strand.
CTATCTCCTTTTCCATTCTTTCAAATCGTCTAGGAAATACAGCCTACATGCAACCCAGTCAGTGAATGAAGGAAAACTGTAAGAAGAGAGACCTGGATATAAGGGAAGAAAAGGAGGCTTTTATAGTGACCATTTGGATTTATTTTGTTTAAATCAGCAAAAGAGTTGTAATATCCCTGCTCAACTAAATTCCGATTCTTCTAAACATGCTTCTTATGACACTGAAGATACCTGTGATCTATTTCAGGTAAATAAAACATCATCATCATCATTATCATCATCATTGTGTCATCTCTCTATGGTACTTTTTGTTTGTAGCTACCAAACAATTTTCTGTTAGAAGGTAAGATGGGGTATTAAAGAAAAAGTGTACATAAGAGTATATAGAACTTGTCAAGATTGCCTTAAGGATGGTAAATCTTAAATTTTCCAGGCCCGTTGTGTGTAGTGACATCAAACCTGCTTATCGTCTTCTTGCAAAATCTGAAATGCCTCATACACACAAAAACCCCAGTGTAACTTTGTGGGTTTTGGGGGTTTTTTTTGATTCTCAGAAAGTCATCTGCTTCCAATTGGAGAAAATCAGTTTGTTGATTGCAACAACTGTAGGGACAGTATTTAATGCTTGCATGATATCCTCAATATAGGAGATAATTTGACATTATAATTTACAACATGATATGATCAAATTTCATTCCAATAGTTTAAATACCGACATAGGGATCACAGCAAAATAAAAGCTATTGTGATATATTAAAGAATAAACAAATGAATAATCTTTCCCTTCTCAAGCAGATTTGAATCAAACTTTTGAAATACATATTGCTTATAATATGCATAATTACTGTAATTAATATTGCAATTGATTTAACTTCTCTGTTACGCGTTGTGCTTAATGGTATTATTATAGTAGATAATATTCATCTAACTGGTGTGTTCTGAACAAAAAGTTGTCTTTATCTTGCTTTTCCTATGATGTCATTATGTAATGCTCTTTGCCTTACTCCTCTGTTTTTTCTCCCAGAGGATTACAGAAAGAAATTGCGCTTTGTGTTCTGATGCATGAAATATGTTCCTGTACTGGTTTTGGCTGAGCTGCTCACTCACTCCCTGCCAGTGGGATAGCAGGAAGAATCAGAAGGGTAAAAGTGTGAAAACTCCTGCTTTGAGATAAAGGCAGTTTAACAGGTAAAGCAAAAGCCATGCGCGCAAGCAAACCAAAATGGTGAATTCATCCACTGCTTCCCATCAGTAGACAGGTATTCATAGCACTCTACAAGCTACTATGAAGAAATTTAGCTCTATCCCAGACAAAAATGGTTCCTTTTGTTACTGTTTTGGCAGGGGACACCCATGGGCTTTATTGGCCCTGCCCCAGGCCTGGGATCAGAAGTGGTGTGTCAGCCCAGGACTGCTCCAGTGATTCCCCCACCCACAGTCCAGTGTCCCAGCCCTGATGTGTCCCAGCCCTAGCCCTGATACGCTTGGAGGCTCTTGCTGCTGGGAAGGGAGAGAAATCCATTGGTCATTCCTCCTCCTTTGGGGATGATGGTTTCTGCCCCCAGATGCCCAAGTCCTCTTGCACATTGTCTCCTTCATCCACCAGGTGACCCCCAGAGCCACCTGTGCTCTGACTGCCCCACTACTGCAGCAGGAAATTGCTTCACACTGGTTTTGTCCTTCTGGGACTTGGAAAGTAACAGTAGCCGGAACAATGCCCATAAAAATTTGTTTCCATCCACAGCATGGCCTGGTTTTGAGAAGAAAGTAAAAAATTGTGTAAGAACAAAGCAGAAGACATCAGTATTACACCAACAGGGAAATGTCCACCTGTTTCTGTTTCTGTTTCTACCCAACAGAAATATCAAGATGTTTCCAGCCTGGTTTTGCATGATCATATCATGGAAGGTATGATTTCTTTTTGCAACCTTTTTGACGGAGTCATGCTAAGGTAGGTCCTTCTTCTACCTCCAGAGATGCTTTCCTTAATTCCTTTGACTGTCCCAAGGAAAAGGGGAGTTGTCACTAAGACACTACACCACTAACTTGTGCTGGGAATATCCCATAGCCTTCATACGTGCAGTTTGCTAAGATGGATCTCAGTTCTGCTCCTGGACTACTGGGTGCTGTGAGCCAATTGCTTTCCCCATCTGACAGAGTGCAATGCTAATGCTTTCTTATGTGTGTAGATGAGACATTTTTAAAGAGTTGTCAGGGTGCTATCATTCTAGAAAAAAATATTTCAATAATTGCTGTAATTGTTTTGGGAGAGACTTTGGAAAAAAAAAACTATAAAAGCAGAAGCACAAGATTGAACACTAGGAAGATTGTGCTTCTTTTATTTATGCTTTTATAATGAAGGATGCTTTTTGTGTTGATTGACACTGAGGGTATCTTCTTCAGAAAAGTCTCTTGCTAAAGAATATGAAATTTCCTTTTATGCATTTGTTACGTATTTGAGAATATATAGAAAGTATTCTAACTCTTCTTTTGATCTTATGTAACTTCACATGATACAACCTTCTTTTCCTTATTATAAATTCATTTAAGTAATTCAGTCTAGCAACAAGAGGCATCAAAATTCTCTATCTTCTGTCCTCTTCTCACTTCCCCAAATTTAGCCATTGAAAAATCCTGAAGCAAATAAATGCATTCAAATCACAATTCTGACATTGATACCTTATTTCCTTGAGCAAATCTTCTAGCCATCTCAGTTTTCACTCTAAGGTGAAGACAGTTGATGATGATGATTTTGGAGCATTTGAGTGGAATGGCATTTTACCAAACACTTCACAGCGGAAGTCTGAATCTTTACAAATGGGGAATGTGTTACATAGACGAAAAGGTTTGCCCAGGGTCATTCCACAAACTAGGAGCAGGTAAGGTCAGGAGCTGCTGAGTCCAAGTCAAGGAGTATAAATGAGTAACTTTGCCTTCCATCAAAAATAAATATCTCTTTTAGAAAATTACTGGAAATAGAAAGCATTGCATAATGGTATGACAATACAGGTTATATAGGACAATCAGATCTATTGCTTGCAGAGTCTTACAGATGTTATTGCAGCACATACAATTTTTAAGAAGCAGGAATTATTAGTGGATGCTATTGCACAAAGTAGTATATTGAAATATAAGAATATTTGGTGCGTTTCATACAGACTTTCCATCTTTATTTCAAGTAATCACAAGTACCTGCTAAAAATGGGAGTGCCCAGAAGTTGGTTTGCCTAAGTTCTTGTGTCTGTGTCTTGGCTGGGATGTGGAAAACAGGAACAAAAGAAACATGCTAAAGGTTTTTGAGGTGGTGGTTTATTTTGAGTTAAATGTGTGAGGTTTTCGATCTTCTAACAGCTACAGCCCAGGTACCATTTGCATTTATGTAAAAAGCAGAAGCCTCCATCTGCAAAGTCATGGGCCCTAAGATCTGACATAAAAATGCCAATTTAGACAGTGTAGTCTCACTCTCCAGTCAAGTAAGTCCGATAGTTTCTGTCTCTTCAGCTGGAACACACAGTTACCCATTTAAAAATTTACTATATTAATTGTTGTTCCCTTCAAAGAATACCCATGTAGAAAGGGATAAATAAGACATTTTTTTGGGTTTTCTTAAGAATTAAAAGCTGGTGCAGTCTGTCTGTGGTCTTCACTGAGACGCTTTGCTTATGCCTACATTGATCACAGTGCAGCTAGCTGAGATACCAGTGGCATCCAAAGCAGCACTGGGGAAGTTCAAAACACTGTGAAAAAGTGAGACAAATAAATATTTGAGCAGCTGCCTTGTGCTGAGCCCCCCATTGCTGCAGTCAGACTCTGATCTAGAAGTGCAAAAAGAGGCCGTTCCCTTGGTGCAACTTTTAGGACTACCAACCCAATCCCATTAAAATGTTGTCCTTCAACTGAGGATTGCAAACATTTAATTTCGACCGTATTATCAACTCCTTTTGAGAAGAGTAAAACTTAAATAAGAAAAATGAAAACCTACAAAATGTTAAGAAATCCATTATATGATAATGACATAATATTTGCTTAGAACTCTTACAAAGATAGCAAAATCACAAATGAAACAGCAGGAGTCTAAAGCAATGATACATATCTGTTAAATACACACAGTTAAAAGTAATCAGATTTTCACAGATTTAATGGCATAGTATATTAAAAATACTTTTCTTTCTTTAAGCTTTAATCTATAGCAATGTTGTAATATTACTAAAAAACCGCAACAAAACACAACCCCCAAAAAACCTAAACCAGCAAACAAAGAAATAAAAAAAAACCCCAAAAAACAAACAAAAAAACCCCCACCCCCCACCCCCCATGTCAGGTTTTTTCTGATAGGTGGTATGATAGGGCTTAGGGGTTTTTTCATGGCACAGTTGGTTATAGCTTGGCATATATGACTTTATGACACACAGGCTTATGGAAAACACATCAAGCAGACTGCTAAATAAAGAGTGAACTGCATGCTTTCTGGAAGCCTAAAGCCATCCATGAGTTGTGTGTGTGGTGAAGGAGGAATTCTGATTTTCATCGTGTCTCAGATTTTAAACAAGATTTCTCTCAGATTTAACCCTGCACTTTGTGCTGTGTGGCACATCTTTATTGGTAACCTCATCTTGTGAGCTTCCAGATATGAGCATTGCACATGCATATTCTAAGAGCAGTGTGTTTTGTGAAGACTTATTTTGCATGTTTTCATAGGTCTCACTAGTCTACTTCCTTCTCTTTAATGATTTGATAGAATGTCTTCTTATGGGATCATCATTACTTGCTCCTCCCTTCTTAAAAATCTGTGATCTCATCTACAATGAATTGTAAGGAATTGTGGTATTTCCTTCTCTCCCTCCTTTTCCTGAAAATCGGTGAACAACTTTTGTATTCTTTATCTTCCAAGAGTATATGCCAACCTGGTGGCTGTCTTGTACTTGTAATGTAACAACCTTTTTTTTTACTGACCTAAGCTGATGCTAGGTTCTAATGGTCTCTCCTGTGTTGATCTTTCCCTTAATTCTAATTACATATATCGATAGGTACGTTTGGGGCTATGCCCTATTCTTAAAATTGAAACATAAAAATGCTTCAGTTTTAAGGATTAGCCACATCTGAAATCTCTCCTGTTACACCTGTCACAGAGGTGGTCTGTCTTAGAGGACTTAAAACCCACCTGGTCAGGAACATATATTTACCAGGTCTACCAGGGAATGTGCAAGACAGTAATCACTCTGGCATCAAGGCTGAGAATTAAAGGAAACAGTGAAATAATGGAACAGAAGGAAATTTTAGCACGAAACTCGCAAGGGACATCAGTACTTTGTGCATAGCTTATAGCTTCAGTAAGACTTTTTAATGTTTCTCTATATGTCTCCAAATCTTTGAACATGGACACTCAGTTCCTGAAGTGTACAGCAGTTTGAGCAGATTGTGAAGGCAAAGAATTTGCCCTCTTCTTCATAGAAGAAATTTTGGATCTTAACTTATTCGTTGCTAAATGCTTCAGCGAATGTCTGGTTATTACTCTGGTTTAGAGACAGTGTAAGGGAATTCACACATTTTGTTGTGTTGATTTCTTCTCTGTCTCATGTAACAGAGATGTTAATTCCAGTTCCTTGATTTCTTCCCACGAAAAGAGCAAAGCTGTGGACACACCAGTATAGCTCTGATTCCAAAGGGCAGAAGATGTGACTTGCAACTAGCTCTGCAGGTTCACCCTAGCTTCTGGACATGACTTTCTGGCCTGGTTTTACAGGAGGGACCTTGCTTAGATTGCTTCGTATTTCAATTAGACTTGTAAATAATACTTTTTGGAAAATAAAAAGGTATTTAATTCAAGGATATTGAATCTTGTCTTTATAATATAAAACCTTCCTTATCCCAAACGGGGAGGGAGTGTGATAATATAGTCTTAAAGTAAAATATAAATAAAAATATAATTAAAAAGAAAAAAAGTACAATTTTAAATCAAAAAACAGTGGAAATACGGGAGATTGAATGAAATTAAATGAAACCATGTTTGCTACTGATTTTCCAGCTGAAGGCCTCTACTTCTCCTTTTGTGTTTCCATATAGTGATGAAAACTCTGTTCTTCCTTAGGGAATAGCTGGTCTAATGCAACATTTTCACAAGTCGTGGGAATGCTTGTGTCAAATCCAGGACCCAAGGGTACGAGGAAGCAAACACATAATGAAATCCTTTTGGCCACATGTATGATATCTCATTTTTATTTCTAGAGTAATCTTTTCCCCCCTTTATCTGTTGGTAACATTAGCAGAGCTGCCCACATTGTGGCTAATGTAAGTCCAAACATATCAAGATGCTCTTATCCTCAGAGACTTGTACTCTCTCTTCCGCTACTGAGGAGTACAGGTTTTCATTTATCTGATGCCAGTCACTGCTCTCTTTCTTAATCCCTCCTCAGAAGTTTTGTCTGGCTTCTTTATGGAATGTTGGTCACTGAAGCATTGCTAGTCTGATCTGATGAGGCTATTACAGCATTCATTGTATGCCTCGAATTTCAAATAGCTTGCTTTATATTCACCAGGATAGACTTAATTTTTAAATCAAGTACAATTGAGAATAGCAACATCTGAAAATATTATATTTTATAGTCTATTTATATTGAAAAGGGGACTGGGAGGAGGACCCTGACAAGGAATAGAAGTATTTTCCCAAAGTACTACTTAAAATGGCTATACTACTTAAAATGGCAAGTGCAAACAACCGAAACCAAAATGAAGTTTTCTTTTACAAATATTGAATTAACTGTGATGTTTTCCTATATTTTAAGAAGACATATATTTTGAATACTCTAATCACCACCAGCACTGTGTTCCTTCCTTTAAATAGTGCATTTGCAATATGTCCCTTGTTAGGTGAGCATTTCAGTCTTGGTTTAACAAAGAGTGTGTTCAAAATTACTTTAGAAAGCATTGCTTGCTTCTGTTAAAAAAATATTTGAGAAATCAATCCTGACAAATTGCAGTAGAAAGACTAATTTGTGCAGACAGAGAAAGCTTTTGTTAGATATTTTTACGTGCTGAGTTTCTTCCTAATGTTTCTGTAGTCAAGCTACAGAGCCAAGTCTTTGTTATAACCTGTGTGAAGTTAATGCAGAAGTTTTATGTCTGAATTCAGTGAATGAAGTGTGCAGCTGCAATACACAGCTACTCTGCAAAGCAAAAACAGAATTTATGATCTGCTCCGCATACCTCCACAGATTTTTATGCTGCACCTATTCCCTTTCCATTCAACGTCTTTACCTTGTCCTGGTCCACATTTTCCAGTGCACTTCAGAGTCAATTTCTTGATGTGAGAGACAAATTGCTGGAAAAAGAGGAATTATTACACAAAATATGTGAATTTGAGAACAGAAATATTTGTTCTTTGACTAGATAAAATATGAAAAGGCTTAACATCATGAAGGGATGCTGTGAATACTGTCATGCTCTCTAAAAAATGCCAGTGTCTTTCATGGTAGAGTTTTATATGGAAGGTCATATAATGGAGTTGTGTAATTCTCCCTCCCTCTCTTGGTTCTTCTCTCCCTCCCCCTTCCTCTTTCTAGCCCTCCCCCCCACCCCCCATTTCTTCTTGATTCGCTTTGTCTTATTTCTCCCTTTTTTCTCCTGTTGGCATGGAAATGACAAAATTGCTTGTGTTAGTTGCCTTGTTTGTATGTTTCTTTGAATTACATACATTTGAGCAGAATACTGATTGAATCAATAGTCAAAGTGATAGGAGTGTAAAGGGATTGTACTGACTCATTCTGGAAGAGTCAGTAAGGTAATCTGTTTCATATGAAGGCTTTAAAAATGTAGAAGAAAACTTTTTAAAGTTACTTTATTCATTTATCACGGTGCATGAAGTAAACATTATTTAGACCATTCATTTCATCCTAGGTGTTTCGCATTAATCTGCAGTAAAAGAAGACAGATCTCTTGTACCTATGTAATTCAGGGATAAACCAAACAGAAGAGGTAGAGATTTGTAGATGAGGTCATTCTTCAACAAAAGATGAGAGTGAAGGAAAATATGCAGAATTATACATAGCCCCAAAGATAAAAAGAAGTTCAAACAAGACTAGCACAGTGCTCTGAGAAAGGCATAACTTTCAGGAATAGGCTGGATGCACTTAAATGTTGGCAGGACGTGGTTCTTCACTTGGCACAGGATGTACTACAAGTGCTTATAAAATATATGTTAAAGTCACTTCCAATTTACAGTTGTTCTTAGAGTCTAAAACATGTGTGAAAGACAGGAGAGAAAGAATGGCCCCTGAAGGTGTCTCAGGCTCTATGCCCAGATTCTTGATCCAAATCTTTTACATGAAGGACAAATCCTTTCAAAATATTTCAGAAAATAAACAAAGATTTGCCAAAAGAGAACCAAGCAGAAAGCATAAATATATTCTGAAAACTGCAGCCATGTGCAGATACCTAAGTATACAATACCTAAGAAGGAATTGGAATATACTGGGAATAACAAAGAATGACAACAATCCTTTATGGCCTATTCAAGAAACTGAAATAAGGTCATTTCACTGTTCTTAGCTCTGGAAATACAGATATTGCAGTGAGCAGAAGGCACTGCGCTACTGAATGTAGAATCACAGAATGGTTGGAACCAGTCTCTGGAGGTCACCTTGTCCAACGCCCCTATGCAAGCAGGGCAAGGTAGAGCCAGTTGCCCCAGGCTGTGTCCAGGTGGCTTTTGAATATCTCAAAGGATGGAGCCTCCACCACTCCCTGGGCAAACTGTTCCAGTGCTCAGTCATCCTTATATTAAAACAGTGTTTCTTGATATACAAGAGGAACCTCCAGTGTTTATTTGGCGTAGCACTGGCAAAGTAAAAGTTAGATTATACTAATCAGCATCGTAATTTCAAATTAATGTTGTTATTTATCTTCCTTTTGAAGCCTGATGTTGTGTCAGCCACACACAAGTTTCTTAAACATTTTTCCTGATCTGAAGCACATATATGAAAGAGGGACCTTAATTTTTCTTCAAGAGAAGATTAATATTTATTTGTTTTATTAAAGCCAGGTAGTCTTTGCTGGGGTATTTATCTCTTGTTCAAGTTTCAATATGTTCAATTAAATGTTCTTGAAATGTTTCCTTTTAACTATCTGGCACCACTTTTAGCAAACCCTTCCTTCATACCTCTAGAACTGGAAATTCCTGCCTATTTCAAGTCAGCATTTTTTCAGTCTCTCCCAGGTTAAATTTCATTTTGAAACTCAGTATTTCAAGAGGCTGTTTGTGTATAAACCACTGAACTACAAGTAGCATTTGAGATGCGTGTACTCATGTTGGCCTAGCCTGAATATCAAGCTTCATCTTTCAAAGGCATCAACTATCAATTGACTCCAGTGGACCTCTGCAGCAATAATCTACATGCTTTAACTAACATTTAGTTGGTTTTGGTTTTGTTGTTGTTGTTTTTGCGTGTTTTGTTTGTTTGTTTTGTTTTTTTTTCTTTTTTTTTTAAATATTGTGACTTCTTTTCCATTTATGTTGAAAATGTGAAAATTTCTAAGCCGATGTGGGGGTTTGGCTTCTCAAAACATTTTCCTGAAAGGTGTGTAATGACATTTGCAATTAAGCTGTGCCATTGGCTTCAATTGAAGCAGAGTTGAGCCAATGCAACACACTTAACACACTTCAACAACGCAGCAATTCACCTGCTTCCCTGTCATGTGTTTTTAGGTGCTGCTGGGAATTTCCATCCCCTAATTTCTATGCTCTTTACTTTAGAATTAATGTACACTATTACATCATATAATACAATTTTTTCTACTGGTAGCACAGGAAAAACAATTCAGGAACTTCCTGAGTTTTGTCCTGGAAAGACTTCACTTTATATTTTTCTTTTTTCAAGTAACATGTCTCTTTTCTTCTTCACCTCCCAGACATGAGACTCTTTCAAGTAAGTTGAAAGAAAATGTAACCAGAGAATTCCAAGGTACATGTCCTAGTGATTCAACAAAGAGGGAGACTGAGGTGCATTATGAAATACACCCCAAACAGTGAGTCCAGCAACACCAAAACTGTGGTTCTAAGAAGGCACCAGACACACATTTCTACTTTTTTCGTGGTATAAAGGAGATAATATTTTCAATAGGAAAAAAAAGGTTGTTGGCTTTTTTTTTTTAATGATAATATCAATTTTCTAAGGGAGAATACCCTGCCCGCCATGTTCGCTCTTATTTGGTGGTTGTGGAACATAATGGAAGTACAGTGTGACTCCATTTGCATCAGATAAGAGTGTGAAGCACCCAAAATACAGCATTCTTAAGGTGTCTTGGTGGCATTGTAAAATTAGTATGTGGGAGCTGAGTCAGCTCTTTTTCATTTCTGATCAAAATATGTTGCAACAAGAGCTGAAAAAATTCTGCACAAAGCAGACAGTTTGGGGGAAAAATCCTATCAAAAATGCATAATGATTCATAATTTATATTGCATGCAAATAGGCAAGGGATGGCAGGAAAAAAAGCCATTCCTTGCCTATTAACAGAATAGAATAGTTCCTTTCATTGCTAATGTTCATCATGTATGTCATAGAACAGGTGTTCGTTCTAGTCCTGACAAAAGCTTTTCCTGTACTATACATCTGCTTCTCTTGCTCTCATAATATATCATAAAATAGTCCCCAGTTTGTAGTAGTGCTGATTCTTCACAGACTTCTACTTTGCCAACCAATTTGCTGTCCATCAACATAGCTTTGGACAAGTCATATCTGCTCCTTTCCCATTTCTTTATTCTTTCTTTACTGCTCCTGTCAGCTTGTAATTGATGTCCAGTATTTAGATATTTACATTATATATGTTTTGGTTTAGTCCTGGTGATAGTGCTTTGTCTCCCCATGTCGTCTTGCGTTTTCTGCTTTTAACCTCAGTACATACAATTTGCCCCTTGTTACAATTATGATTGCAGGAGGAAGCTAATCTTAGTTGGAATATCTAGACTTTAGTGTGTTATAAATATCTATGAATTGTAATTAAACATTCCTTTTGCAGCTGGCATCTCTTTTACAAATTTGAAAAGACAGAAATAATGGCCTGAATTGTATTATCAAGTTTTCCTTCTATTTTTCTCCTGTACTTAGCTCATTTAAATGAGCAAGTAAAAAGGTTGTGTACACTGGTAGCCTTATCAGTACTCTCCACGCTGGCCAGTCCAAGGTGGCCTGATGACCTAGTGCATGTGATTTCCAAGTCGTAGAATATAGAGAAGTAATGTGGGATGACTTTTGTCTTTAAACATAAAGCTTTGTCCTGCAGCTTAAGCAATACTGAAGGGTTTGGTTTTTATGTAGGTAATAACTTGCAGTGGTCAGCGTAATAGGTGCTCACAGACCAACAAATAAAAAAAACCACAGCTGAACAATGGAGACTTGAATGACCTTCATGTGAAGTGATGGTGATAAAATCAGATATGCATTTAAATAAAGTAAACTCTCTTGAGATTTCCTATCCAGCTGTTGTGAAGCAAATAACTGAAGAAGGCAATATGTGCATGGTTTCTCTTCTCTTTCGTGTTGTACACATTGCAGTAGGCCGGCTCATTAACATTTTGTTTAAAAGGGAAATTACAAAGTGATGCTAATGGGGGTTAGAGGTCAGAAAGAGTACAGAGGCACAACAGTGAGGGTGAGAAAATGATTAAATTAAAAAGGGATTTTGGAATCCTTCTTTGGCAAATGTTTTCCCAGTGTTGTGGAGGAGATGTGAAGGTGGTGTGAAAATATTAACACATTCAAGTGGAGTATGTGGGGGATAGTGTGCTGAACAAGACATAGTAGATCTCAAGAAAGCCCTTTTTTGTAGTGTTACATTCCACCTTAGTGAAGCAGAGAACTGTTTTCCTGCTTAGTTGAAATTTCCACCCATCCTCAGAGGGAACAAATAAGCCAGTACTGGCAGCTTGGTAGCTTCACCAGAGAGTTGCAAGTTCTATTTCAGCCTATTAGAGACTGTATGTTGAGTTAGAAATTATATCCATCCTGCTCACTGCATACTCATTTTCCATTTCTGTTGCATAGCAGCAAAATGTGTATTGTTGCCCTCTTTCATTAGCATCTTAGCTACATACGGCTATGCCACAGGACTGCTATAACTATTGTCATAATAAAAGCAGTTTCGAGTCTGCTTCTGACAAGTTGAGATGCAAGCATAGCGGTCAGCTTCCAAAAATGGAAGACCTTTTCCCAGCTGTCTGATCTCATTCCCTTTGTTGCCATGACTTAAATAATGGTGTGATGGGAACGTCTTGTCACAGGCTGTTCAGGATAAGTGAATTGCATCCCTAAACTTAAACCAGCTCAGATAAATTCTGATAAAATGGGAGATAATTCAATATACCTCTGTGTAAATCTTGACATCATGATTACTCAAGATTTGGGAAAGGCTTTAAAGATCTAAGTTCTTCACCTAATTTATTGTATTGCCAGTTATATGTGGGTAAATTGCATGTATTCTCATTTAGGATATTTACTTTTCACTCCTATTACACGTGTTTCAAAAGTTCTTTAGAGTGCATAAGACAGTGCAGTCATAGGTTAAACTAAAACCTACATTAGCTTGTTGGGTTTTAACACCTGTTGTAGCACCTTTTAATGCTTACAAGTAAGTCTTTCGATGTTTTGGTAAACTGAGAATCTCTTTTTTTTATTAGCTTACTTTTATTTAGCCTTAATGTTTATATTGTTAAGATGTAGTACTATGTTGACACGGGTTTTTTTAGGTATAGGAAAACCTATCAGAGAATGCAAACCAACTCTTGTTCACTGCAAGCATCAGGCAGGTATAACTTGGGTAGGGAGAAGCAGAGTGAAAAAACCAAAAACAACTAAGAAAACTTTCCAAGATTCCTATTTTCCTGTTTCAGGAGGAAAATGATGCTTCTCAAAGATTCGGATGCTGGAATAAACTTCACCAAAGACAGGTTTGGCAGCAGATAGCTGGAAAGAAGATAAAGGAGATGTGTTCAGTTAATAAATCACGTCTCTGAACTCCTAAGCATAGCACCTCCTCGTGTGTAATTTATATATATATTAAATTAATATATCTATAAAACACACACACACCATCCCACTGTATACTTAGTCTATTAACATTTCCAGAGCACTTGTCACAGTCCTGTCTACGCTTTGTAGAGAATTAAAACACCACCATAAATATTTCAAAAGTGGTAATTAATTGTCCTTCTTATGCCAGGTAAAATGATAAGCTGTTGTTTCTGAAGAAAAATGACAGTTGCACTCCTCTCATTTTAGTGAAAGACTGTTGTTTTATAATCCTATTTTATTGCTTTCACTCTGGTCCTTTGGGAAAGCTTGAGTGATGAAGCAGTCTTACAAAATAATCTAAAGATTGTAAGGTGATGACTTTTCTTAGATCTATTTTTGGAAGATATTTCAGAGTCTTGGACCTACACTTAGCTGTTAAGTGTAATGCACTTGTTATTCAGAGCAGTAACAGCTACAGATGAAAGCCTTGAATCTGGGCCAGAGCATTGCACTGCTACAACTACAGACCTTCAGTATGGGTGAAAAAAAGCAAAACCCACATTTCTGGAAAGCCCTTTATATGTCCTCCGAATGGTTCCTTTCCCAATGTGGAGGTAGCTCGGTAATGAAAGCTTGTTTCTTTCCCAGCTTTTAAGCTTTTAAGCACTGGCAGAACAATTTCAACTGAACTCCTCAAGCACCATGTCTAATGAATGGCTCTACACAGAAGGCCCAAGGGCAAGCCAACCATGATATCACTTTGAGGGTTTTCCCCTATAAATCAGTGTTTTGTTTACACATTGAAAATACAGTACAAAACATCAATGAAGGACTGTGATATTTTTGTCCCCCTGTCAGTCCCAGTGAACTGAAGCAGATTGTTGGCTTTAGTAGTAACTTTAGATTGCTTTGCTACTGTGGAAGAATGATGTAGTCAAAATCATGAGGGATTTCTTTTTAAATATTATTACTACTTTGTCAAGTCTGTTCTTCTGCTAACTTTTTTATGCTATCTTCCTCAGGCAATAAATATTAATGCAATTTTAAACCATGATAAGAAAATCAATCCATGAGTTATTTTTTCAAGTGTTGCCTCCCAGGACCTATTCAAGAAGTTAAAAGGTTTTCCTAGGACTTTCCTTTATGGTGTGATAGACTAGAGAGATTAATGATTAACCAGATCGTTCAAGAGAAAACTCTGCAAGTGATGTCTTATTTATATGTGTCCAGAAATACTTGATACACCAGTTAACCCCACATATGTTAAATTACAGGCACCATGAAAGACTTACTTTCAAACTTCACTCACCTATAAAATTAAACTGTACCCCTTGTTACTTACAATTTTTCAATTTTTTTTTCTTTTCTGAAAAGTTTGCTTTTTTTTTTTTTTTTTTTTTTTTTTTTTTTTGTCTTCTTAAAATGGATTGAATTAAGCTTTGAGCAGCCTGCTCTAGTGGGAGGTGTCCCTGCCCATGGCAGGGGGGTTGGAAATAGGTGATCTTTAAGGTCTCTTCCAACCCAAACCATTCTATGATTCTTTATTTCTGTACCACTGAATATTATTTATAATTTATTCAACTAGTTTTGCAAATGCTCTTACTCCATGCTACAATGATGTGACTTGTGACCCTCAAAGACCTACCAATGGCAAACCTCAGTCTCCTAAAGGATAACACTGAGAAGAACTTCGCATGAATTTTCCCTGATATTTTCATGTCCAGATTCTTAAATCTCGTAATTTTACAGGGGGAAGAATGATTCCTGAGAAGAAAGTAAAATCTATGATAATCCTAAAATCCCTGAAGAATTTAGAGGTGAGAATATTTTATTGTAACATTTACATGCAGCATTGTAGCAAAGAGGAACTATCAGGTAGGTGAGAGTTCCCCTTTGAGGGGAACATATACCCTTATAGAAATGTTGTTATTACCAGATTGTTACAGATGAGGAAATTCTCTGTACTCTGAGTTACACAGCTCCATTTTCTTTCTGTGGAAGTATACTTCAGAGTGTGCAATATAATAGCAACAAGAAAATTAAATTCCTTCTTGGTGGTGCTGAGATCAAAAACATCGATGTCTTTGGAGTACAGAAATTTATGTCCTTTCCCTGAGTATCACAGTGCTGATGGGTTGGAACTGGTCGTGGTGGTATGACTCTGTATTAATCAACCCTATGATTCCTGTCTTGTTTAATCAAGAACTTCATGTACAGTTTTTTGAGCTCTACTACCTTTCCACATCTTGAATCAATCAAATACTGACTGGCTCTTATGTTAAACAAATTAAATTCCAGATTCACATAGCCTTTGCTAGATTTTTCTGCCATGAAAAAAAATTCATCATTTACTGAACTTGCTTGAAAACAAATAGTTGTGTAATGCTCCTAGCTAAAACTTATACAGTGCATAAACTTATTTCCAGTTAATGTTTCATATATTAAAATGGCACTTTCTTATTTAGAATCATATAGAGATCTTTCAATAGTTTAGACTTTTTTTTTACTCTTATTGGAAAATATACTTTAAAATCTGCTCTGTGCATTTTAACCACTGCTAAATGGCAGCTGATACGTCTTGATATGGACAAGTGAGGATTTTGGCTTTTGTTTTTTCCACTTAATTTCACTGTATTTAATCTTTCTTTTTTTTTGGTCTGCGGGCAAAAATCAAAATAGCCTAGAAAAAAAATACAGGAAGTGTTATGATCTGAATTTATTCAGGCTGTTTTCTAATATACACCATCAGTCCCTTTAAATATGTTTTCACCATATCTATAATTCAAACTGTGATTGTCTGCATGCATTTTTTTTTTTTTTTTAACATCGCTTTTATGGGTACATACTATGAGTATAGTAGCTAGAGTAAAATCCCTGAGATGGCCCTTTTAGAAATATAAATACATCTTTTGGTAGCTTGGAAATATTTTTCTGAGAAAAATTTCTCATAATGCACACTCAATCAAATATCCTTTTTTCTGCACAAGAAGTTTTTAGACTAATAAGGAGAAACTGAAAAAGAGGTATAGAAAGGAAATTGGAGTTGTTGATGTGATTACAAATGATTCTGAAAAAACCTACTGGCAGTAATGGGAAAAACGCGGACATGTGGTCTAAATCTTCACTGCATATAAACTTCACTGGGGATTAGTGAAAAGATGTTATTAACCCACCTGTAGTTGTTCTGTTCTATCAAAGGACTCCCATACTTCAAGAAGCTCATGAAAAAAACAATCTTGTAAGGTGGCTTTGAGCCCAAAATAGTGTGTCTTGAGCCTTCATGAAGCCAAAGGGATTACTGTATGCATAAGAACTTTATCATTATGCTGGTTTAATTTCAATATATTATTTATGTAGCATAAGTTTAATTAATTAAGTCACTGGCTTTGAGTCAACACGTTTGAACTGTCTGCTCACTCCCTAAAGACCTATGAAGAGAGAGCATGTGGATTTACAATTATAGATAAGGAGGGTGTGTGTGTGTGTGTGTGTGTGTGTGTGTGTGTGTGAAAAGTTGAATTACTCTTGAATACTAAAAGTGTGTCAGATTTTGCAATATGATTACAGTGGAAATTTTCTTTTTGTGGTCCTGAATCTAGAAACAAGCTGAATTAGATTTGTGTAAGAATTTAATCTTTAAGAGAGGAAAGCAAGATAAACAAACTTCTTCATTCTTCTGTTCCTTGTTAATGGCCCTTCCCATCTGTCTAAAATGGATTAACTGGTATATGAGGGGTGTTCTGATTTTTTTTTGCAGATGGAGCAACAGTAGGTACTGAAAAATATCCATTACTCATCCAACTCTGATTTACCAGATTAGCTATGTTCTGTTACATCTCTAGCCCCTGTTTTTACAAAGAGCATTTTTAAATCACTTTACTGGCCATTATGGATGTAGAACCATTTCTACTTTTTTTCTCAGAGCCTGATGGTGGTTTTTAGTAGAAGTCTGTTAGCAAAGGAGTTTGAGACAGAATTTTCCTACTTGAAACAGACTGGGAACCGAAGTCTGACCCTGGAGGGTTTATGAGGATTTCTTTTGGAATAGTTTTATAATCTAAGTCCTCCATCTGGGCTTATTAGTTTACTTGAAACAAAACTCTACCTGTGTGTAGGATTAGTGAAATAATGACTATCAAAATATGTTGTGCGCTTTTTTCTTCTCTCTTTTTTTTTTTTCTTCTTTTTCCTTCCACCAGATGGACTGAATAGGTGGTGATGGAATTCCTTTTCTATCTACATCGTCTTCATGGACATTCAACATCCTTACAACTTGGCCTTGAATTTTTGTAATATCGTTGGTTTATCCAGGCATGCAACATAGAGTGGTTCAGCATGATAGAGAAGATGTTCCCAGCCATGATGTTTCAAGTCCAGAATCTAAACTGGACCTCTGTTTTGAGACTTTACCTTGAAGCCCTCTGTTTGTGCCCCCTGTAGGGCTTAGTTGCTATTCTTTTCCAGTTCCTGAGCAGGCGTATCTTTACCCACTTCAGAAGAGTTATTGCAGTGCTTGCAGACAGGCATTTGCTTACATTTTTTGCACTAAGATGCAAAGAGGTGCAATTAAGGTGTATTTCCCAAACTTAATTTTTAATATATTTGGAAAAAAAATCAATTAATATTTTTTTTTTTTTTCTGGATAACTCACACACTGATTCTTTTGTTGTCCCTCTCACTTAAACAGTTCTCTATGGGCTGTATAGTGGCTCTCACCAAAAGGATCCTGTGTTCCTACCAGTCAGTGGTAAGAAGAATGGCCCTGGTAGGCCATATTTCTGTGGCATTTCTATGGCAGAAATCTAGACAGTCTGTATGTACAAAAACTAAACCACTACAATGCTTCAGATCTGTGTCCTGAGACTACATTTCAGTTTACCTAATGCCCATTCCCGATCATCTTCTCAGTCAGCTGTATTGTATGTGACATTACACAAAGTGCAGTGTTCCCCTCAGATACGACGCATTAAGATACAGCGAAGAGATATAGAAAATCACTAAGTTCAAATGCACAGGTAAGCATTTGTCTAATATTTGTTACACTTCAGCCACACTGTAAAAGTGGCTACAGTCTAACAATGCCTACAACTGTATAAATTCACACTTGTCCAAATGTCTATATGAAATCAGTTTTGAGCACAGAACTCAATAGAATAGTAAATATGCAAATGTGACTCATCAATAGTGAGTACAGTATGTAGTAAAACAAATAAGAAATAAAAGACCGTACTCTTCAAATAAGAATAATTAATAAATCAAACTGGTTTTATTACCTGTTCTTTCAGCTTCATCTTCATGGTAGTATTTTTTTTTAAACATGTATGATAAAGGATATTAGATGGATAATAATTCAGTTCTGGAATCCTGAGGAAGTTATCAGATTTTAATGAGTGAAAATACATAGTTTTACTATTCCCAGTTGAGTTAATTTCATTATTTGTTTACTCATTTTCAAGAGTCCTATTGAACCTTTCAGCTTACTTGACAAGTGAATAATGACAGGCTAAAGAGATGGACATTAGAAGTTCATAAAACCAATTTTCCATTTGAATATTTTGAACTGGACAGAAATCACAATACACCTCTTTGATTTGACCTTTTCGATTTTGGTGATGGAGACTGCAATACCACTATGTTGATGCCAAAAGAGTCACTTTAATTTTTATATTCTTCTCTCTTCTTGACAGCCACAGGTCAGCAATATACTTAAACTTTACCTTGATTTTAAGTACTAGTTTAATTACCTTACTGGGTCAGAGATTAAGTGGCAGTGTCAACTCTTAGTCCAGGACCAGATAGGACATTTTAGAAATGGTTGTTCTCATAAGCATAGTCAGCATTGTCAAAAAGTTCCTACTTTAAATGTGTCCTTACATCTCAGCAGGTTGGCTGTTCTTATTTAGAGTTGTGGACACTTTAATGTTTTTCTAACTAACTGACCCATTATTACTAAATTTCCTTTTTTTTTTTACATGGATATGGATGTATCTGATTTGTTATAGAGTGATTCATTTTTATCGATTATATTCCTAGTCTTAATTAAAAAAATTGGGTTAAGGATGATCCATTTCAAGACATAATCTTTCATTTGCAATTAATCCTATATTCTTATATTCACTTACAACTTCTTTTTCACATAGAAATCAACCTGAACTTTGTTGAAAAAAAAAATAATAGTAATAATTGCATTGTTATTTTTTTTTTTCTGCAAGACATTGAAGAAAAATACAGAAAGTAAAATATAATATTTAAAGAATATAGCAGAGTCAATCTAAAAAGAAAAAAAGTTCTTCAAGATTTTTCTTTTACACTGCATGCACCTCACTCTTGAAGGTCTTGTGTTTGTTTTACAAATTAGTTTTGCGGAGAAAAAAGAAAAGAGAAAAAAAATCACAAACTAACCCTCTTAATGTAGTGTTAATGTAGTGGTTTTTTTTTTTTTTTTTAAATACCCTTTTGCCTGATCTCCTGAATTACCACACATGAAAGCTTCAAGTTCACAACTAAAAAGAGAAAGAAAAGCAATTGCGTTTCACACTCTCAGGTTCTTTCATGTTGTTTTGGCAATACAACTGCACTGTATATCACTGTATATCAAATTAAGTTGCATTTAGTCAGAAATAAGTAGCAAGACCACTCCATGTACTTTGCTTTTGAGCAGATTGGACCACTCCCTAGATATCTAGTTTGACATATATTTGGAATGACAAGAGTGAAAGGAGAGCTATTTCATATATTTTATGATTTGTGCCTTTTTAAAGAAGAATTAAGCTGAGTACTAGAAACAGAGACATGTGCTTTCCTTTTCAAAATTAGTTTACCATTTTTTATTTTTATGTTAGGTGGAGAATCATGAATGATTGGCCAATGCTGGTTAAGTGAATACACGAAAATAATTAGCCTGGGATGCTGCACTATTAATTTTGAAATGAGTGCTCTTTTGGAAATGACTTTTTTTTTTTTTTTCCCCCAAGGGAATTTCATTTGGACTTTAGGTGGAATGTCAAAATTTTGAAACTTTTTAGAGAGCTCTATTAAAAGCCAGGGAGCATATTTAATATTTGGATACCAGGGAATTTCGTTTTAAGAGTGGCTTAGGCTCAGTAGCACCTTAATACTGCTGCGGGGCTATCCTTGGCCTGTCCAAAGGCAACCTTGCCATTTGTATTTACTCAAATACAATAAACAGTGTTCAAAACAAATTCTTGCTAGTGGTACTGTCTTCTTTTCAGCCTTTCAGTCGTTTGGTCTAGCATAACAAAATTACTGACAGATGTCTAAGGTAATGCCTTAGAAAAAGTGCCAAAATACCCTAACTGGTAGTGTGCATTTGGCTAAGTATCCCGCAGTGCACTTGATACTAGCACCACTGTTTGAATGACGGTTCATTTACATCACTTCCATATTAGCAGTACCATTAAGGCTCCAATTATCCAACACACACACTCTTAAAATTCTCGATGGGTAAGCTACTCAACTTTACATGTATCACCCTATTCTCATCTCAATTTAAAAATGTTTCAACCCAACCGATTATGTGATCTAGGGCTACATTGTTTTATTATCTAATTAACAAAATGTGTTCTTCTGTGTCAAAGTCATGGGGCATAGCTTTTCCTCATTTCCCTGATGCTACCTGGGAACATTGGGAGACAACTGTGCTGTTTGGGAGTGAAATTCCTTTGTTTTTGTGGTATTTCCTTTACCATAAACTTTGAAATGATCAGAGGGACCCCCCCCCCCCCCCCCCCAGCTGTCCTGATAAGAATATGAAACACTGTGAGCATGTTTTTATACTGCCTTAAATATTTTGGAGTCATTGACATTTGTGTAAATGAGCACAAAGAATTCCCGAATTGGAAAGACACTTTCACATACATTTTTTGTAGATATAGAAAGCTATGCAGTAGGCAAGACTTTGGCTGCTACAAGCTGGCTTATGTTTGCTTTCAAGGCTGTGTTTAACTCCACTGTTTACTGTAAAACATGCTTTTCACTCTCCTTAATACTGGTGTGGAAGTGCTTGCATTACTAATGTATGACCTAATGCTTTGGAGATTCAAATAATCAGTGAGAGCAATCTGCTTGTCCATGGCAGGCAAAAACTTGCCTTGACAATAACAGGGAGATTCTCTCTGCCTGTTCTCAACATTCGATGCCACACTTAAGGGTGACCCCCTACTAGCACAACACATCTATCTGGTGATGTTTAGCCATTAAGTTGGGGCAAAGCCAATTAAGTCACCCCAGCTTGGAGAAAGGCATTGCGGACAGCTGGAATTTGCAGCACAATAAGCATTTACATTGGTGTCTAGTTCACAGAGACTATAGCTCTGAGCTACATTCTCTGTAGGGCTGTCACTGTGCCTACCAGTGAAGTTGCTCTCCAGGACTTGTTTCTGATCTCCTTCCCTTGGTTGGTTCACCCCTTGGAGCCTTTACTGGGGTTCTCCTTCTTTGAGAAATGCCAACCCCTTTGTCATTGTGAGCAGTTGCCTCTACCCATCGACAGATGTAGGCAAAAGTTTTCTTTTGCTCTGCTCAGTTTTTCAGCCTGACTCAGGTGAGCTAGGTCACTCTGAATTTAAAAGGCCAAGGAAAGCTTATCTGAAGTGGTAGAAGCTGGGAGCTCTCAGGTGATTTGCTCCAGTTACCAGCAATAACTTCTTTAAACTATCACAGCTGTAACCAAAGGAGAAGGTACATCTGTAGCTTAACAAAAATGCAACTTTAGACAAGCATAATTTCTTCCAGGGTAGGTGTACCTGGAGACGTGTTACCCTACGTGAGTGAGTGAGTGAGTGAGTGAGTGAGTGAGTGTATGAAGATTGCTGCTTTAATAGAACCAGCAACTTGTGTTTTGTTTTCAAAAAAACCCACAGTGGTGTGCTTAGTCTGAAGCTCTTGAGTAATCCTGCTGAAATCAATAGAGATACCCACATTTTACACAATTTGTTTAAGCTTCCATTTAATTTAACTTTTTTTCAAAGGATAAAATAAACAGTAAAGCATAATCATAGACGTAAGACATGCTTCAATTTGTATAATCCTAAATCTCATAATGTTGTTTCCAAAAGATTTAATTAGATCCTAGAGCGAAAGTGTTATTTAGAAAAAAATTTTCAACAGACAAGTACATATTATTACTAATGTACTGCAGAGGATTATTTATATAACTGAAAGTCTCTGAATTATGTAAAAAAAAGAAAAAAGTCTTCATTAATAAACTTTAACTATGAGAATTGAAATTAGATGATTATTAATCTATTTCAGGTACAAAATACCTCCAGTACTTTATTTTCTTGAAGTCCACTTATACCATGTTGCCTTGCTTCCTGTCACTGGTCACTTCTGAGGGAAGTGAGGCATTAAAATAAATCTTTAGGGAAATAAATCCTTAGCGTCACTGTTTGCCTTTAACCTTTCTTTTTCAAAATGCAGATGTGGAATGACTATTCAGAGTAATGTTGAAGGTTGGGGTTTTGGAGTTTTTTTTAATGCCATTGGTACTTGGAGACCAAGTGACCTTTTTTCCCAGTGGGTAGTGGGGAGTTATAATGCACTCACAGTAACAGTGTTTGAAGTATTTCAGCTAAATCATAATTTTCCCCTTTATTTGTATATACACATATGTAGAAGCTGAAATACTTCAACTTTTCTCTATGTAAGCAGCCAAGTATAACAATGCTGCTTATTTATTAATCATTTCTGGAGAACAAGTCGGTGTCCACCTTATTGTGTACTATTATGAGGAATAAAATCTCTCTATGAAATGCTGAGAACTGTGCCACGGTGGAAGGCTTGCTTAAGTGTGGAAATCCTTGAACTCCAATAGGGGTGGTAGTGGGCCTGTGACTTTTTGCAAGAAAAAGCCAGAAGTCGTGTTTCTCAGGATTTCTGTGTCTACAGCTGGGCCTTAGTTAAGCTGAAATGCCAAATAAACTTCACACGTCGTTTATCAGGTAACTATGTCCTGACCTCAGAAAGGGAGTTCCAGTGATCTACAGTCTAATGGGCCCTTCTGTTATCTCACCTTTTTGCTTTAGTGGCTCCCCTGCTCAAAAGACTGATGCTGCATGCCTGCACACGCTAACCAAAAGTAAAAACAGTGACCTTACCTTTCTGCTTTAATCTACTGCTATTAAGGAAGACCTCAGAACCCAAGGATTCATTAATGATTTTGGCACTGCAAAGCTCATTAGTTAAATGTAGATTTGTAAAACCAAGCACATAACTAGAGACTCTGTGAACTGTGGTGCTAATTATGAGATGAAAAGGCTCTGGATTTAAATAAAGACTGTGAGTTTTGCCTTAACCTGTCTGTGAGAGGAAAAAAAAAAACAACCACCAAATCTTTATTAATGAAGGACACTGTAACGATTCGATAATGTATTTGCATTGTCCAGGGGTCTCTATCACTGTAATACTTATATGGATCCTTTGTTTTGAAAATGCTGATATTTGCTGGAGTAATTCATTCCAGATCTGTACTTGAATAAACAGCAGATATCTGTCCCTCATTGTGGTATACATTTAAAATGAAGTTTATGGGTCCTGAGGTGGGATTCATCGCAGATGAAAGGTGACAGGAGTAACAACGGTAAATAGTTTTATTTGTTAAATATGTCCTTCTGAAGAGGCAAGTTTTACCTGGAGACTACAAATGTCATCTTTGCTGTTAAGCTACATAAGGTGCACATTTCACTCCTTCAGGTCTCCCATGATGCATTTCAAAAGGATTAATGTCTGTATTCCAATTTCAAGAGTAGCGCTTTTAAAATATTTTTCTCTTTTTTCCTCTTCCCTTTTTTACCCAGAGAAAGCACATGAGTTGCAGAAGTCTCTCTGAAACAAATACAAGACTTAGCTCGTGTCAAAGTGGTAAATTTTTGCAACCAGACTCAAAAGAAAAAGACAGCATAGTCTGACTTTCATTTAAAATGTACAGACTATAAACCAGCTAATTTCTCTGGAATCATAGAATCATAGAATGGTTAGAGTTGGAAGAGACCTTAAAGATCATCTAGTTTCAACCCCCCTGCCCTGGGCAGGGACACCTCCCACTAGACCAGGCTGCTCAAAGCCCCATCCAGCCTGGCCTTGAACACTTCCAGGGATGGGGCATCCACAGCTTCTCTGGGCAACCTCTTCTAGTGTCTCACCACCTTCACAGCAAAGAATTTCTTCCTAATATCTCCCTCTTTCAGTTTAAAACCATTACCCCTTGTCCTGTCACTACACTCCCTGGTAAAGAGTCCCTCTCCATCTTTACTCTAGGCCCCCTTTAAGTAATGGAATGTCTCTATAAGGTCTCCTTGGAGCCTTCTCTTCCCCAGGCTGAACAACCCCAACTCTCTCATCCTGTCTTCACAGAAGAGGTGCTCCAGCCCTCTCATCTTTGTGGCCCTCCTCTGGACCTGCTCCAACAGGTCCATGTCCTTCTCATGTTGGGGGCCCCAGGGCTGGATGCAGTACTCCAGGTGGGGTCTCACCAGGGCAGAGTAGAAGGGCAGAATCACCTCCCTCGACCTGCTGGCCACGCTTCTTTTGATGCAGCCGAGAATGCTGTTTGCCTCCTGGGCTTCGAGCGCAGATTGCCAGCTCACGTTCAGCTTTTCAGCAACAAACACCCACAAGTGGGGGGTGTTCATCTTAATGTGATATTATAATCAGGAATGATGACAGCTTTCCCACTGAACAACACATGTTTTTGTGCTTACTGCAAATTCGTTATTTTCGGTTGTTTTGTTTGTGGGTTTTGTTTTTTTTTTTTTTTTTTCACAGAGTTAACGAATGCTATATATGTTGCCGAGGCTTCTCACCTGCATTTCCCCTTACTATCAATCCAGTCTCATGGTAAGTCCAAGGGCCAGTTGGAGGTTCGGTGACAGATTTTACCCTCATGTGCTGTGACTGACACTAGCTTCTTATGTTCCATTTATCAAGAAAAGTATGCAGTGCTGCTGTCTTGCTAGTACTTATTCTTGCTGTATTGTTTATTGAAAATAGGTAACACATGACAGGAAAATCTACCTTATCATTTTAAAGATCCTATAGTCCGCTAGCAAGCATTTTCTCAACTGAGATACCACGTGTGATTAGTCAGGAAAACATCCTTCAGTTTTCATGACACATACTACATCCATTCCCTTTTTAGAGGAAACTGACGTGCTGATTAGGGAATGTTTGCTATATAGGGAGAACTATACTGTTGAAAGACAAGCAAAACACGTTTAAATACCTGGATTTTCAGCTGTCCAGAGGAAAAAATAGGGAGACATTACCAGAAATTTGAAAAAGCACAAACAAAAATAAACAGGAGAAACTCATGATATGATCTAAATGTCTGTCCACAGACATGGAGCACAAGCTCTTTCAAAGGACACTTATGGCTCACTAGCTCACGTGCACACACTTTCATATGTATTAGAGTCTTGAGAAGGAGCTGTTAGCAATGACTCAGTATTTGCTTATGACTTCAATTATGGGAAGATGACTGTAAGTGTTAGTATTGTAGGGATATCAGGATATGAGGTAGAAAAAAAAAGATCTATGAGGATTAGGGGTACAACAGACTTTGCACATGTATTGACTTCACCTGCCTTAGCATTATTTTTTTATCTTTTTTCCAGCTTTCAGTGTTTCCAGGCATTATTAAAGAACTCTTTTTACAGTTCTAGACACATGAAAAAAAAATGGTCCAGAGTATTTAGAGTATTTTTCCTCTAAAAATGTGGCTTAGACTAGAAAAAAATAGGAAAACGTAAGAATTTTAGAAACTTCTCTTTCCATAAAGTATTAAAAAAAAAAAAGTCACATGTATTCATTTGACACTTCACCTTTATCAGTCTGTCAAAAAAATTCATTCAAAGAATCATATGAAAATGCATGTTATGTTGACGTAAAAATGAAAACTTCATCCGGCTTTGTCCATAGTGTTTTTGCTCATGGGAAAGTCTGTAATTCAGGGAATTTTCACTGTAATTCAGGGCAAACTAGGCAGCTGCTGCCCACAGGTATTCCCATGAAAGAACATGATATGATCCAGCCTAAATTACCCCGACACTAAACACCTTCTCTCAACCCAATTTGCATGTTTTCCTTCCAATGACTATGGCAGATCTAATACCTGAGTAACCAAAACTGGCATGAAATGGGGCAGAAGCTTTACTGAAGTCCTGACACTGAAGAAGTAGACAAGCTAGGAGGTGAGGACAGTAAAGTTTTATGGGTGGAATAAACAATAATAGAAGCTGTGAATCCTTTTTCTGCAGAGATCATAAAGGTCTACCTACTTCTGGATCAGTTCTGTGTATGCACATGAAGTCTGATTCCCAAATACCACCTTCCCAGATGTGTGCCAGATCACACTTGGCCAGCTCAAAACCTATGCTGCCTAGATCTGCTACTTTAACAGGGAACGATTATATCTGTACACTTAGTGAATGCCCTGGTGGTTGTCCCTGATACTCATTTCACAGCTGCAACAAAAAAGCTTGTAAGAGAATGAATTAACAATGGATCTGGAAACAGAACCGAAAAGCCATTAGCTCTAACTTCCCAGCGATAGTCTCACAGAGGCTGTGCTTCTCTCCCTAGGCACCAGTACCTGGTGCAGCATAAATCTGTTGTGCAACTGTGCTGGAGGAGCTCCCAAGTAGCACAGATGTGCATAAAATAAGCCCATCTGCGTCTTACATGGCAAGCCATTCTTCAGCTGATGCCAGGGTCTTTCTGCTGGCACGGGGATGGTGATGTCTAGTAGGATTAAGGCTGGGAGGATTGATGTTGTTATCTATACCATGGCATTCTTTACTCATGATTAGCTGTGAACCCTGAACAACCTGTGATGCATTCAGTGGTGGGCAAAGTACCTTTGTACTCAGTGACAATTAATTATTAATTTCAAATACAGGGACATGGCCTGCATTAGGGCACAATCTGTACATCCCACTTAACATTTTAAACTGCATAGCAAATAGCACAATTATGGTTATATCTGTGGAACACTACTACATTAAGAAGACTGAAAAAATTTGCTAGCCATTTCAAACAGAAAATGTTGGCACTTTTTAGAGGAATAAAAAATAAATGTTTAATGTCATTCAAAGTAGCTCCAACAATGTATGTGGGGAGGGGAAGGAGGGAGAGAAATTCCATGAACCAAATACTAACTACAGTACAACAGTACAACAGGAAAAGATTCCAAATTTTGTGAGAATATATACCAAATTTATCTGATGCTCCAGATAACAGATTAAAGGTTTATATGCCCCTGAGTTCACAGCCAGCTATTAAAAATCATTAGATGCCTTTGGGTCTCTTTTTTCCTGGACTTTCCTCCTGAACAACATCAAGGAAGTGTAATATTTTTTATTATCATATTTATGTTGGTTTTATGTGTAGTGGTATTATCTGAAAGTCAATCCAGACTCTTTTAGGAAGGTGATGGCTGTCATTTTCCTTATAGAAATCTCTTCTATGCTATCAGCCCCAAGGGATACCTTTTTTACTTAGCACCCTTTTCTTAAAGATTTCTGGGAATCTGCAAGAGAGATGTCTATGATCTGTACCAAATTTCTTTAATTCTGTTTCCTTCGTACAGAGTGAAATTTATTTTGAAAGTGTGTAGGGAACAATAGGAAAAGCTAATAAGCGCACAGATTTATGCTAGTGTAAGCTAAATTAATGATGACTTGGCCACCTAGGCACAACTGACATAATCATTTAATTCACTTGTAAACCACAATGTTTGCAGTTAAAAGCCCCCTTTGGGTTTGAATTGATTATTCCTGGGATACTTCTTGTTATACTTTTGAATCTGGCTCACACATTTCTTAACCTATGTGTTACCATGAAATTTGCATTATATTCAAAGCATAAATGAAAAGAAAAATCTGTTTTTTATTTTACTTTCAACAAACACTCTGAAGCTAACGAAATACCACTTAAAAAATGATCATGACATGGATGGGTAACAGGGAAGGAGAGATTAACTGGGTATTTTGTTGTTTGTAAAGTGAAAAATTACTTGAGCAAAGACCGATTTTTGACCCCTAACAAAATTAAATCTAGTGAGATAAATTTGCTAAGAAAGTCCACACATCACCACTTTTTATTTCCTTTCTTGATGCTGGAAGGGCTTAAAGAGTTTATCAAGTGACAAAACTCAGGATTTCACCAGAGTGAGTTCGTTTAAGTTTAAGGTATTGATTGGATTTGTAGCTGCTAGCATTTGTGGATGTACAGCTACAACATCAAAGGAAAGAGGCTTTAGGTCTCCATCCATGTTATTCAAGAGTTAGTGAACATTAGGGGAACTAAGTAGGGGAGAATTGCAGTTTGACATATTAGTGCTGTGGTGAAGTACTTTCTTGCTTTTGCTATAAAAATGATATACCAATAAAAAAAAAGAAATTAACCTTAAATTTTCTGACTCTCTGTTTAATGATTAGCTCTTTCCTAAAGACAGTCACTTCTTAAGTTATAAACCACATCCCCAGCTTGTTTAAATCATTGCAGCTCATCTGAATACAACACAGTGTTTAAATAGACCTGTGGTTATTTCTGTGAGCTGAGGGTTTGTTGCTACAGATGAGCAAAAGGATTAAAGTTTTTTTCCAAAATGATTCTAATCTCAGTTAAAACATTATCTTTGCTCGCAGATAAAAAAAAAAACCAAACCCATCAGCAGTGTACCAACAATCTAATGCTATTGCTGTTGACAGCCCTCAGCAAAAGATGATTTGCAGGCGCTAATGAAAAGGAATGTCATTACTGTATATGAAGAGGCGTGTAAATGTAGTTCCAGAGTTTAAGGTGTTGTAATGAAATTTCCAGGACAGCATGCGATGAGAGGGAGGTTACGACTCTCATTCATCATGGCAGCAGTTTTTACTGCAAGTCTCCATGCACAGTGGTATAAATGTATTCCTATAGTATGCTGTGCAGTACAAAAGTGGTATCTTCTCTGAGATACAGCAGGAGAGCTAGCACAGAAGGAGCTGGGTCTCCGAAGGCTCAGTGCTCCCAGTCAGAGGCTTTGGCTAGACTATAAAGGGATCATCTTCCACTAAGGAGTCATGTCTAATATCTATTGGGAGGAGGGGTTCCTGAGTCAGCTTACTTTCTTTGGACCACAGTGAAAACCTGCATGGGAGCTGGGAATTGCTCTTTGGGGTTGTGTGAGTCACAGCCCTCTCCCCCAGGCCCTTCCTCTCCCCCCAAGCTGGAATGTCCACCTTCACCTTTCCTTCTTATTAAATGAAATGAGAAAGCTGCTGAGGTGTTCAGCCATCCCTCCCACCCCTGAATTTGGGAGGCTGGACACACTACACTCTTCCCAGTCTTCTGCTGGGCAGCTTGCAAACTCAGATGTACAGCTTCTCCCCAAGCATGACAATTTTTTATGTTTGACCTCTTTCGGGATTTGTATCGGGCTGATTTCCAGCTTCAGCAGAAACCTCCTGTAATACCTCTGTCACTCTGCAGATATTCATTTAGCACCTTAGAAGTGCTATAACACTAATGCTTACGAAAGCTGATAGAGTGAGCTTTGAATGCTCCATGAACCCACTGCATCTGCAATGACTCAGAATAAGTATTTTCCCAAAGAGGAAACTGCACCTGGAAAATGTCCAAGCAGAATAATGAGGCACCGGCAGTATTTGAGTATTTGAGGCCCTTTCTGGATCCTAACTACACAAGGGGAATTGTTCTATGCCTACAGTTCTTTAGCAATGGGCACCTCTATTCCTCTACTATACCAGTGTTGAAAATGGGTTTGTTTCATAAGGATGGGATGGCTTCTGTCCACCTTCTACCTGCCAGAAAGCACCATAAATACACTGTAAATTCCAGTGTTATGAGTGGTCATCCAGTAGATGCTGTGATTTAGCAGCTGTGTCTGAAGTCAGGACAGTTTGTATGCTGAGAACAAACCTGTCCACAGTAGCGTTTAAAAACACATTTATGGTTCCTGATAATACATGCATATAGGTGGGCAGAATTAACGTTAGAAATTATAGGAGTTAATACACAAATGTTCATGTATTCCCTGAAATTCATTGTTATTGGCTCTTCTGTTCTTTTTCATGTTTGTCATATTATCTGATGTGTTGTTTTGGTTATTTTTTTTCCCAAACCCTGGACTTTTCTGAATCATGCAAATGAAAAGTACTCTTTCTTTAAAGAAATATATTAATGAATGCTAGAAGAATTACTATTATGTGCTTTAAAAGCCAGTGTGATGTGAAGGACCATCTCTGAAGTCTGTTATTTTTAAAGTCCATTTAAAACATTTTAAATTCAGTTGCAAATAATGTTGTGTAGGAACACTGTTGGAAGAGACTGATTTTTTGTCTCAGTCCTTAAACTGGGGAATGTTAAAATTAATGTTAAACCCACTATATATATGGAAAGAAACAGAAAGCTGTTACCTGCTGTAGTTAGACCTATCTTTTGCTTACAGTCATGCTTAGCACCCAGATAGACTGAGATGAATTTGGAGATAGTCAAATGAATTGGCTAGCAGACTGATTGATTAAGCCCTTGATGTTTTCAGCTGGGATTTTTCATTGCTGACTTAATAGTTTCCCACTGATGCTTCAGTGCAGCAGAATCCCATAATGCTTTACATGTTAATTCATTTACATATCTCTCTGACTGCAGAATTTCCAAGAGCATCAGGAGAACACACAAAAACAGAGACATTAAATGTAAAGGAAAAACATCAATATTTTTTTCTTATCAAAGCATAGAGAAAGAAAAAAAAAGTGGAAAAAAATTGTTTTGTAACCACATGTACCTTCAAATATTTTAGGTCATTTCCAGGGACTGTGATTTGAGTGTCATCAGTTTTAGACAAGAAGTAGAAGGGCATAAGAAAGCTAAAAAGCTCTGACAGCAACAAATGTGGTACCTATTAGAATGAATTTCAACTCCAGATAATGGTAAGGCTGAGTCATGTTAATAAATATTGTTAGCCCCGTTAGCACTGTGAACAGAGATGTCTTTGCACAACTTTTCTCACCATTTATAGAAATGACTGAAAAAAGAACAATCACCTGCAGTTGTTCAAAAAAGCAGATACAGAATGATAATTTCCTTCTTTCTTAGTTTCTTATTCAAGAAAAAGATTTTTATAAGATTTATGGTAGAGTAAGGTGGACAGAAGAGTGCCAGATGATTGAAGTGACAAAGCATTAAACTGGAAGTAATGAACAACCTAAGAAAACCATCTGCAGTCCATGTCATGAAAATTATTTTTCTAGGATGAGCTCATATTCCATCTAAATATGGCTGTCTTTTATACGGCTTTTCATGGAGCTGGCAGAGCCAGCTATGTATACCTGACAGTACTCCTAAAAACAAAGAAAAAATTCTTAAGGGAAAGAAAAAACTTTGTGGTTTATGGAACTAATGCCACATTCAAAGAAAGCTATAATATGGAGAGATAAAGTATTGTGTATGGGTTTTGTATGCAAAACTCTAAGTTATACCAGGAGAGATGGAAGCAAACACAGACACCTTACACTGTTCAGTAAAGATCCACGGAAAGTGTGTTGAGGAGGATGTAGTTGACATGCAGGATATTCCAAGAGAATGATTTTTAACAGAAGCAGGCAGCAGACTGACCAATTTGTTCATACAAAAGGAGCCAGAAAATCTGCTAAGAACAGTGTATGTGTGCTCAGTGATGATGGTGAGGCACCACCAATCGTTGTCCCTGACATCCACTGGAGAAAATACCTTGGCACATCAGACACATCAATCTGGATAGGGCTCTCATGAAAGGTGTAGATTTCCAGGTGTGGGGTTGAAGGCCGTGCAGCAGCATGGGGCCTCACTGAGGCCAGGGTGGAGGTGGTGGTGCGCTTGTTCGCAGGGACCATGTGCTGGTGTAGGATCTCTATTGCCAAGTAAAGCCACTGCAGGAGAAGGCTGGCAGCCTGAGCAGTGTCAGATCTAATGAGAAGAAGCTCAGCTGGGTCATGTCCAAAGAAGAGCCGAACCATTCAGCTCTCCAAAAGGAGGGACAGGCAGAGTCTGTGATTATTAGGCAGGGAAATGGAGACTCCTTCAATAGTGAAGGCTGGGGTCCTGCAACTTGTTGTACCAGGAAGACCACCCCTGCTCCATCTATAAATCTGCAGCCACAGATCAAGTAGAGAATTCTGACAACAGTGGAGGGGGTAGAAACTGTGACCAACGAAGCAAGCACGCCAGCAGAGCCTAACCCCAGCAGCAGCAACTGGAAGTGATGAGTGTTCACAGGTGGAGATTCTCTGCCACAGGGATGGCTACCCCACCTGCTGACCTGGCCTGCAGTGGAGTGGGGCTGCTCCTTGGCAGGGGCTTGGAAACGGTGCAGAGACTGCTGGTGCTTATCTGGTCCTTGGACTAGTGTGTATTCTCTCTCATGGCCACCAGTGATGCTGTCAAGGAGACATGGAGCATTCCAGCAGTGACTGGGAGGAAAGCCAAAGGCACAGGAGTCCTGGGGGTGTCTTTTGAGTCCTGCTGGTCAAGGGGAAGGTCCTGAGGAGGAGTTGATGTGTCCTGCAGGTCAACAAGGGGTTTGCTCATGTCCAACTTGATGTCCACCGGGACCCATAGCTCCTTTTCTGCCAAGCCGCTTTCTAGCTAAACAACCACCAGCATATGCAGGTGCCTATGGTTGTTCCTTCCCAGTTGCAGGACTTTGCACTTGCCCACATGAAACATCCTGAGGTTCTTTTGGGCCCATTTCTCCAGCCTGTTGATGTGCCTCTGGATGGCAGCACAGCCATATCAGCTATTCCTCCCAGTTTTATGTCATCTGCAAACTTACTGAGGATGGGAGCCACAAGAGTGGGATTTGGGAAGAGGGAAGAGGGTGGAGGCCAGGCATTTTTCCTGTCTGGTCTCCTTCTGTCCTGGGAGCTCCTGAGCAGCAGCTAGTGGCAGTGCCTTCCTGGGACAGGAGAGAAGAGGCACCACATTTGCCCAGTTCCTCCACTGCTGACTGTCAGTGGGCAGAAAAACAGGATAAGTGAGGAGTGAGACTTGAGCGCTTATCAAGAGGTGATGAACCAAGGTCATCCTTTTAAAATGGCTATTGTCCATTTGACCTGGGTGTATACCTGTCCCATTTCCTACTCACCTAGTGGATAAAGATGTATACATCCACTTACTTTTTTTTTTTTTTTTTATTTTATTTTATTTTATTTTATTTTATTTTATTTTATTTTATTTTATTTTATTTTATTTTATTTTATTTTATTTTATATTATTTTATTTTATTTTATTTATTTTGGGGTTTTTGGGGTTTTTTTTTGTTCGTTTGTTTTGCTTGAAAGTATATCTTTTAAAAGAGAAAGAAATAGTCATATCACAGGCCTGACTGGTGATGACTACGCAGACAGTTGAAGTGTATTTTGGAGAACTATGGAAGAAGGAGGAGCTAGGAGTGGTAACTTCATAAACAAATCTGTTTTTTAAAAAATGACAAGTAACAAAGGCCTCTAATATGACAAGAAAACAAGTATTCTTCCCTAAGGCTTTTTTAAATAATTTGGTTTGGTAGCTGAATTTTAATGTTTGTCGCAGAAATAGAAAATCAAAATACGTGACATTGTTAGACATGGAGTATTTCATTTACCATTGAAATAAAATATTAAAATTTAGGGACATGTAAAAGAAAATCAAAGGAAATGAAGTTTAGGATCACAAAGAACTCCAGACAATAAAGCAGTCATTTCTTAAAATTTTT
The DNA here is from genome assembly GCA_008658365.1 of Alca torda. Classification (NCBI taxonomy): domain Eukaryota; kingdom Metazoa; phylum Chordata; class Aves; order Charadriiformes; family Alcidae; genus Alca; species Alca torda. The sequence continues at coordinate 69,856,717 of CM018101.1, forward strand.
TTTTTTCAGATGAGTCAATTCAGAGAAGTCACTTTAAACACGATGCTGTAGGGGTCAAATTTTACTTTTCACCACAAAATCACTGTAATAATGCTTTGTCCCTTAAATAAGCTTCATTTGCCATTTACCTACAAAGCTTCCTTTTCAGGAAGTATTTATTAATCAAATTTCAATCCTCATAAATTCAGGGAGATTCAAAATGTTAACACTCGATTTTGTGGCTTGTTCCCACATCTCAAAAAGTCGTGCTTGTCTTACTGGGTAAAATGATGGGCATACATAACCAAAAAAAATTGTGGGATATGTAACTACATTTTTGCAGCATTCTTCTTAATCTCACAGAACAAAGCAAGTTTATGCAGCTCTGCAAGGGAAACATTGGCAGTTTAAACAGAAGCTCTGCTTTTTCACAGTTTTTTCTATTCCATCTCTCCTAGATTCTTGCATACCCACCACCTGTCTAGACACACTCCTCAAATTGTTTTTCTTCAGCAGAAAATCTGACTTTTACAGAAAAAAACAGTTTTGAGAATTTAGGGCTCTGTATTTTTCTGAACAAACAAGCTTTTGGGACAGTGCTTTCATTTCAGAAACTTGTTCTGCATTTTGAAAGTAAGTAGGCTTTGCAATTTAGTGGAGTTTATGTGTATCTATCTATATTTATCTAGATCTATCTATCTATCCATATCTATATCTATATCATCTATATCATCTGTCTATCTCTATCTCTATCTCTACCTCTATCATTTATCTATATCTGTGTATGTATGTGTGTATATATAAAAACCTCCATCTTTCTCTTTTCGACCAATTCTGTAAATTAAAAGAGTAAAAACAATGTGAAAAAAGTTAAAAATCCTACAGCAGCTGCCATAAAAATATTAAACTAAAATAATAGTTTTCAAATGATAGAAGGTCACTCATCATTTCTAAAGCAATCTTAAGTAAAATTGGTGCGACTAGTCATGTATAACAAAGTCCTGACACCTTACACAGCAAAGGACATAACTAAGATGTCGCAGTTAATAAGCATCAGAAATGGGAACTGATGTAAGATACCTGCCCCTAAATCTATTAACACCTGAATAAACACCATAAGAATATTCCAAAACACAGGCCGCCTTTACTGACTTCTGCTGATTCATGTGTGGCCGGGGCAGGAAAAGAGCTCAACCAAGAAGCATTTCTCATCTTCTGCCCAAAGCTGGACAATAACAGTATGTGGAAAAAGAAGTGCAAGAAAAGAATGAAGAAAACTATCATCTTGTATCTGTCTCACACTTTCAAAACAGCTGGTTGCCTTCTAGAGTTTCCATGTCTGGACAGTAAACCATATCTATGCCTGTGCTGCAAGAACAGAAACAACAGCGAATTAGAGAATTCATTTGGTACAGACAGTTATAGGGCTAGAGGTACTTTGCAAGCTGGTTCATGAACATCTACCCAGGCTGGTCAACAGAAGACAGATTGATTACTATGTTAAATAGTAGGTCAGGTTTAGTACGGTTGCAGGTTTTGGGCTTCCTGAGATGAGTTCATCATTCAGGCACTGTCAGTAGTTGTGCATGTGCGTAGAGGAAATGGCAGAAAAAAGTTAGGTGAAAGTATCCAATCCATCCAATGAATGGGAACGGTCGGACATGGTAAGCATGAAACGCACCCCGTGAATTGTATTTTACACCACCACCTGGTGATTAGACATAAGGAAACAATAGTGGAATAGGAAATTGATATGTAGAAAATAGAGGAATATTTGTCTCTGCTATCTGAGCAGAGACAGTTCCAGAAGAAACAGAAGAAGCAAGATCCTAACAGTGGCTGCCAAACAGAACTGTGCTGATGCCAATGTTCACATTCAGTGACAGTGTTACTACTGAATGTGTAGTTCTCAGCTCCATTTTGCAGATTCTTTTTTTTGTAGAGGGCTGGTGCTAAACTTCACTTTATTCCATTCCTTTATTTTCTTTACTGTACTCTTTATGACAAAAATATTTGTTATGGGGACTGAAAAACTCATGTCCTGTTGTACCCGTACTTGCAACTTTTAAAGTGCACCAAGAAAATACATGCCGGTCTGATTATAAAAACTTGCATGTTCACAGGAGCAAATAATGAATTCAGATGATGTTGGTATATGCTACATGAAGTTTTCTTCATTTCCCAGTGCAGTCTCAAAACAGAGCTCTGGAAAAGCACGCCAACAATCTTATAATGTCAGTTCAACAGCAGTCCCCATTTTCTAGTCAGAAATACAACTTAGTTCAAGATTGAGTCAGAGTTTAAACTATTCTCTCTTTCCTTCTTTCCCTCCATACATACATATCTTTATATGAATGAAATTTGCATGCAATCTAAGAAAATAAGTGTCATCTCACGTCTGTTACAAAGGTATGCTGGGTAGTTTTCTTTGGTACTCAGAATTTATGAAGTTTGAAACAAAGTTTTCCTAAAAACCCAAAACTGACTCTTCTATTAGATCTTTGGTTGATTAATGTGACCTGCTTTCAAGTGGTCAGGATGGAGAAGTAGAGTTTGGTGACTACTACTACATTTCTACTAGGACCTTTTAGCACAGCTTGGGACCTGCTGGCCTAAGCAATGTGCCACCATAGGAAAAGGGCGGTGCCTCCTGAAAATAATCAAAGTAGGAGGGGGTAATGTGCATAATGTGGATACCTGAGGCTATCAGTGAAGATATCAGTGAGTTATCAAAAGTACTGGGAATAGAAAGCTGTGTACAAACATGCGTCTGCCTGGGTGACGTGCACAGCTTCTCAGCCTGCTCATTTCTCAGCAGGTTCACCTATGGGAGGAACATGATGGCAGCAGAGCTGAAGGACCTCATATTTAAACAGGTTTATGTTGAGCAGGCCTTAAGATCTCTATGCAGCACCGTGTTGTACAGTGCATACTTTTCCATTGGCAGTCAGTGGCTATGTTAGGGATGAAATCAAATTCCTTCAGGTCCAGAGGGTTTAACGAGAAAGTGACTTAAACCTACTGTTTTCCTTCCATAAGTATCCATTGGACAAGGATTTTAGCTGTGTATATACAGAAGTAGTCCTAAAATTTAGAATCATGTTTAGAGACTGATTTCTTTCTCAGTTTAAAAGCTTTCTTTGGTTTCATTAAGCTGCCAAGAAATATATTTAAAGCCCTGTAGACAGAGGAATTATTTGGAACAAATTCAGAAGTCTGAATGAATAATTCAATGCACAGGGCAAAGGAGAAATCATCGGCTTTTCTTTGTACTGCTTTTGTGTGCTTAGTGTTCCTATGTCAGAGAAAAAACTATCACACTGAAAGCAGAAGAGAATACGTGCATGCTGTGTAGCTTTGTGTATATATGTGCTTACGTGGGTAGTAAGCTGTTGGTACTACACTATTAGTCTCTCAGTCATTTTAGAAACAATGCATCTAAAGAGAGAAACCACAAGAGCTCCTTGTCAAAAGAATATAGCAGAGTATCTGTACTCCAGAAAGCCAGGGAATTCTGGCAATTGTTGAAGTTTTGTGAGATGACCATTTGAACTGGTGTGGCGGGTTGACACCTGACACCCTGGCACATAGGTGGCCACCAAGCTGCTCTCTCCCTCCTTCTCCCCAACAGGACATGGGGAGAAAATACGACAAAAAGCTCGTGGGTCAAGATAAGGACAGGGAGATCAGTCAGCAATTACCATCATGGGCAAAACAGACTCAACTTGAAAATTTTAATTAATTTATTGTCAATTAAAATGAGAGTAGAATAATGAGAAATCTAAAAGGCCCTGCTCCTGCATGGGTTCCTCTCCTTGGGCCGCAGCTTCTGTGAGGAGCCTCCTTATGTTTAGGGTCTCCATGGGCTGCAGCTTTATTCAGGGCACATCCACCTGCTCTAGCATGAGGTCCTCCATGGGCTGCAGGGTAGATATCTACTCCACTGTGGTGCTCCATGGGCTGTAGGGGGCCAACCTACATCACTGCAGGGGAACATCTGCTCTGGCACCTGGAGCACCCCCTCTTCCTCTTTCTTCTCTGACCTTGGTGTCTGCATAGTTGTTTCTCTAACATTTTCTCACTCCTCTCTCACAGGCACTGTGAAGCATTTTTTTTTACCCTTTCTTAAATGTGTTACCATGGAAGTGCTACCACTGTCTCTGATTGGCTCAGCTTTGGCCAGTGGTGGGCCCCTCTTGGAACTGGCTGGAACTTGCTCTGTTGGACAGGGGGACAGAAACCGTCCCTGCAGCGCCCCCTTACTGCCAAAACCTTGCCATGGAAACTCAGTACAACTGGAGAATAAAATAATGGGAAAACAAAAGGTATTCTCTTCATTGTGACAAGACAATGTATAAAGCCAACACTAAAATAATGCAGTAGGTTTGATTGAGAAACATACTTAGTCCAACTTATAAAAGTCAAGAAGTAAAACCAAATTTTTCAGTGAGGAGGGTACCATTATAGTAAATACTAACAAAATCTGAATTTAGTTCTTTGAAAAATTATATATATATTCCTCTTGAAAGGGTAGATTTGTTAATAAAAGGAAAAGTGGAAGAATGCGGTAATGTCTCAATCAAGAGTAGAGCTGTGACAGTTCATAAACGCAGGGTCCTGCATTTTGGTCACAACAACCCCAAGCAACGCTACAGGCTCGGGGAAGAGTGGCTAGAAAGCTGCCCAGCAGAAAAGGACCTGGGGGTGCTGGTGGATGGCCAGCTGAACATGAGCCAGCAGCGTGCCCAGGTGGCCAAGAAGGCCAACAGCATTCTGGCTTGTATCAGGAATAGCGTGGCCAGCAGGACTAGGGAAGTGATCGTGCCTCTGTACTCGGCGCTGGTGAGGTCTCACCTCGAGTACTGTGTTCAGTTCTGGGCCCCTCTGTACAAGGGGGACATTGAAGTGCTGGAGCGTGTCCAGAGGAGAGCTACCAAGCTGGTGAGGGGTCTGGAGACCAAGCCATATGAGGAGAGGCTGAGGGAAATGGGCATGTTTAGTTTGGAGAAGAGGAGGCTGAGGGGAGACCTCATTGCCCTCTACACCTACCTGAAAGGAGGTTGTAGAGAGGTGGGTGTCGGCGTCTTCTCCCAGGTGAATAATGACAGGACCAGAGGAAATGAAGTTGCGGCAGGGGAGGTTTAGATTAGATATTAGGAAGAATTACTTTACTGAAAGAACGGTCAGGCACTGGAACAGCCTGCCCATGGAGGTGGTTGAGTCACCATCCCTAGAGGTATTTAAGAAACGTGTAGATTTGGCACTTCAGGGCATGCTCTAGTGACAGAGATTGTAGGTTTTGGGGTTTTTTTTGTGTGTGTGTATGGTTGGACTCGATGATCTCAAAGGTCCTTTCCAACCATGAAAACTCTATGATTCTATGATAAAGTGAATGGGTTGAAAATCAGAAAAAAAAAAAAAAAAAGAAAAAAAGGAGAATCCTTTAAGTATATGGTGACATAATCATTTCATAATGTAGAGATTTGTGTGACAATAATATAACATTCTACTGTTTCTGAATAATGCTATATGATAAGTTAACCAGATTTCTTTTTCCAGCAGACTTTTCCAATTAAAGGCTCCTGTTTTTAATTAAATTACTATTTTAAAAATGGAAAATTAGATGAAGACTGAAAAGTAAAAATAAGAACTGCTCTGTCCTTGGATTTTAGGCATTCAACAAAGCTCTGGAAAATCTTCATGGGGAAACAGTAATCATAATAAATATAACAAGATATTTCAACATTTGTATTTCATTTCATGTATAAGTCTCTAGTGAGCTTTTCACTGACGCTTTCGAGGCAGTCATGTAGAGTATCCCTTTTGGTGCTTTATTGCTTTCTCTTTTCCTCCAACAAAATGCAGTTGTCTTATCTGTCTCCTTTATTCTGAACTGCCCTGTCTTTTCAGTGAATCACCAAAACAGTTTCTTGATCAACAGAAAAATACCACTGACATCTTATGAGTCAGACCTCTCCAAACAGAAGAGACCTCTCTCACAGAGAGGTAAAATGGAAGGAGTAGTCCTGGGTCAGCATTTCTAGATGACAGCTCAGGTAATGGGACAAAAGCACAAATTCAAGTACTGCCCTTGCCTCTTTAATTGGTTCCTTTGGAACTAGAAGATGCAGTTGTTGTAGAAGTGTTACATAAAGAAAAATACTGCCATTTCCATCTAAACTATTTCATATTTTGTGGGGGTAAATCTGAAATGGAGGAGGTTTCATGGGTGTTTTTTCATGGGATTTTTTATTATCATTATTTTCCTTCAGAAAATTCTACAGGCTATCTCATGCTCTTCATGTGAGCTTGTCTATCTAGGCAACGTAGTTGCATGCAACACTATGAAACAGTAGGTAGGATGTAATTGCGTGTTGTCTTATGAAGTAATGCTCTCATTCAAGAGTATATTTGGGCTAGCATACATGCCATTTTTTATGTTATGGTCTCCAAGAAAAGATGGTATTTCTTCTGGGAGAGTGTTTCTTTCTGTGAATGAAATGTAAAGCATGCCAGGGAAGTCTCAGAAATAGTGACACCACAGAAATGTGATCTCACTTTCTGTCAGCCTCTGAGACACAGAGTAGCCAATGAAACATTTCTCCTTACCTTTTCATCCTAACTTGACTGGTACCTGCTAGAAATCACTTTCTAGTTTCTTCATTCTTCTTTGCAAGCATGGCATAAAATCTTTGTGTAAAAAGGTTTTTTAAGTTCTGTAGCAAGAGCTATCTTAACAGTTGACAGTCAAGCTACTCACTTCATTTTATAAAAGCTGAGTAAAATAACGAGTAAAACCAGGAAATCCTGACTTGCTTACAGATTTGCTGTCAATAGGGGTTATTAATCACTGACTTCTTAAAATTTGCAAAAACATTAACATATTTTATTGTTTGGTTGGTTTTGTGCTGTTATGTTTCTTTGGTTTTTTGGTTTTTTTTTTTTTTTTTTTAAATAGAATTCTTCTCATTTGTGTCATGGTGCAGAGCTCAAGAGTTTTTGAAGTATTACTGGGCTTGGTACTTTCAAAGCATTATGATCACATAAGTAAAGTGTTAGGCAAGAACTTGGGAGGCTGTGATGGCAGAGTTGTTTTTTCTGCACGTATTCCGAAGCCGACATGCCAGCAGACCCTGAGACCAGCAGCAGCAGGAAGAAGTGGCAAGAGATCATAGGCAGAGACTCTCTGCCACGGGTTGGCAAGCAAAGTGTGTCTGCTTGTGTGGACACAAGACACCTTGAAAACAAGAAAAGAGCACCAAAGGGGGCCAAACCTAAGCATGTGCATGTAAGTGAATAAGAACTGCCTACAGAATAGCATTATCAGGGAAGCTTTCATACCTTTTCTGGGAAATCAGCAAAACTGGATGCTTCTCTGAAAGCACCTGTATGTTGACATATGCTACACGGGCTGCAAACAGGACAAATTAGTGGCCTGCGTGTGGCTGCAGAGCCACAATCTCATTGGGATCATGGAGGTGTGGTGGGATAGTTCGTGCAACTGGAGTGGATACAGGCTCTTCAGTTAGGATAGGCCCCGAGTGCCAGGAGGAGGAAGAGGAATTCCAACTGGTGTGAGCAGCAGGTATGTATGGAGCTCTGCCTAGGGTGGGTAATGAGATAACGGTTTATGGCTCAGGATTAGTAAGCAGGCAAACAGGGGTGATGTTATAGTGGGAGTCTGCAAAGGGTTGCCTCATCAAGAATGAAAAGCAGATGACGCCTTTTTCAGACAACTGGAGGAAGCTTCACATTCACAGTCACAGGGTTCTTTACCCTGATGTCTGCTGGAGGGACAAGAAAGCAAGGCAAAAGGAAACTAGGAGATTTCTGAAGTGAATGAATGAAAACTTCCTAACGTCCTGCTGGAGGTCCCCATGCTGACAGCAGCAGTCCCCTCTAGGATGGCAGAGGGTATGGGGACATCTGTGGGGCTGCTCTCCTGCCTATGGCTGTGCAAGTGTCCTGTTGGCTCAGCTGCCTCTAAGTCTCTTTGCTACACTTATGTACAATGACAGTGATAAGCAAATGCAGGAAGATTGCTCTGTGGTCTTGCAGGCTGGGCTGTGGCTCCTGGACCACAGCCTCCTCGTCCAGCCCCAATAAGCACAGACTAGTTATGATAAGGGCCCTGCTGCAAACACCTGTCATCACTGGGCCCCATAGACTGCCTGCAGCTCTTGTTGCAGCCGGGACATCATGAGCTCAAGGATTTTGGGATGGCCTTGGAAAATTGTTGCCCAAATGTCAGGTGGGAGGCCAACCACAGCAGCCCTGGGCACCATCCCCACAGCCCCCAGCTCATCCAGGAATGGAATTGATTGGGAAGAGGATGGTGTACATGCCATGAGGTGATGGAGGTTGTGGGCGTCTGGGTGACTGGGAGCTCTTCCTGCCTAGCTGCTGGCAAACTGTGGCTCTATGGCGGGCATGTTGGTATACTCTAAAAAGCCGTCTTTCACCTCCACCAAGAACTTGATGGACTGGACAGGCCCCTCGCAGAGGGATCACTCTGGTTTTCTACTGGTCCACTGTATCACACAGCTGAATCAAACCTGGTGCAGACATGGGATCACATAGATTGTTGTGATTTAACCCTAGCCAGCAACTAGAACCTTGCAGCTGCTTGCTCACCCCGCCTTTTTCCCCTTCAAGAAGGGTGGGGGGGAAGAGAGGAAAAAGGAGGGGAAAGGAAGAAAAAAATCTTGTGGGTTGAGATGAAGACAGTTTAAGAGAAACAGTAACAGAAAAGGAAAAATAACAATAATAATATGGGTCACTCCCGCCGCCCATTGAATTGTCACCATCCCAAGCAGTGATCATGGATTCCCGCCTCCCGGCCAGCCCCCATTTATATACTGAGAATGATGTCTGTGGTATGATATATTTCATTGGCCATTCCATTGTTCTGTCTGTTCTTCTATGGGAAGATAATAAAAAGCACTTGAATAGTGTAAACAGCACTTAGCAGCAACTGAAAACAATAGGTATTACCGACATTCCTTTCAAAGCAACCACTAGAAAGAAAATTAACTCTTTCCCAGCTGAAACCAGGACACAGGCCAAGTCAGACCAAGCTTTGGAGGAGATGGGACAGGTCCAGTCCAATGTTCTGGCCATGGTCTCAACGTGCTGCAGCAGGCTGGGGAGAGCCAAGGACAGCAGGTGCTTCCCTGTGGCAGCCAGGAAAACACAACCATCAGCTCCAGGAATGGGTGCTGAAAACTTCTGCCAACAGTCCCCAAAGCACAACCCAGCACCAGCCAGATCCCCTTTGGACCTTCCAGATGTTGCAGACATGCTCATCAGGAGTTCAGGCACAAGCCAGACTCAGCCAGGCTGTACCAGCACCTGGGGATGATCCGCGAGGATCTGCCTGCCAGGAGTGACAAGAACAGGATTTGGGAAAAGGATGGAGGTGTTTTTCCTGTCCAATCTCCTTATGTCCTGGGAGCTCCTGGGCAGCAGCTAGTGGTAGTGCCTTTCTGGGACAGGAGAGAAGATACATCTCATTGCCCAGTTCCTCCAGTGGTGGTTGTCAGTGGGCACACAGACAAGGTAAGTGAGGAGTGAGACTTGAGCGCTTATCAAGAGGTGGTGGACCAAGTTCATCCTTTTAAAATTGTTATTGTCCATTTGACCTGGGTGTATACCGGTCCCCATTTCCTACTCACCTAGTGGATAAGGATGTGCACGTCAGTTTACTTTATTTTAATTTTTGTTTTACGTGAAAGCCTCTCTTTTGAAAGAGAAAGAACTAATCATATCACAGGCCTGACTTTGGTGATGACCACGCAGACAGTTGAAGTGTATTTTGGAGAACTGGGGAGGAAGAATAAGGAGCTAGGAGTGGTAACTTCATAAACAAATCTGTTGTTTAAAGAACAATGAGTTAGACATGGGCTTGTGAGATCTTAATATCACTGTGGTTTTTCTGCATGGATTCAGAAGAGTACATACTTTGTAATCCATAATTTCATCACCATAATTTGCATTACAGCTGTTACACTCTTTGTATAAGGATTTTGTATCCATAAGTAAATTGTGAAAGGTGGCAGCTTTTTGGAAGACATTACTATTAGTATTTGAATGTGTAAATTAGCGTCATGGTATTACACTTAGTTATATAAAACTCTCAAAATATTTCAGTAGGTGTATTTCATTGTGGTTACCTTTTCAGTCAGCAGAAAAATTTACCACTCTCCCTTCTGCCCCCCGGAAAGAGAATTTTTGCCAACCCTCAGGTACAGTATGGATTTGCCTGTACAGCTGTTATTCCCCTTGTTCTCACTGGTCACACGAGTCAGAACGACATATAGCTGAACTTACCTGGCACTATATACAAAGTAGTTCTCATTTTAAGTTTTTAGAGCTATATTGCTTCCAGACCAGAAATCAGCTGGTTTATCTTCTACATGCCTCAGACTGCCCAAACTCATATGCACTGTGTTGAAAACTAAGATTACCGAAAAATCCCAACAGTGGCTTAATTCTCTTGTTTTCAAGAATTCAGTTTTCTTCTCTAAAACCTTTGCTGAGAGGAAAAATCTTTCTTAATTTTTCTGTAGAAAATACGTTACATTTTCGGGCAAGCATTTTTACATGTTTAGTCAGTGCTAACAACTGTAAAGGACAAAATGTGTTCAATATTTGTTCAAACACCAAATTTTTGTAATGTTGTTAATGTTTAAGATGTGTCAGGCACTTGTTTTCTATGTGAAATGTCTTGTAAACAGAAGGCATTTTAGCCAGTGTTGTTACTGGTTCTTATACAGGCATCTCGAACTATTCTCTGAAACTATGCACGTTTAATGTATCACCGAGATGATTACTTTTTCAGTAGTCTAGATAAACAATGCAAGTAATTTTATTCTTTCCAGTTTGATGAATGAGAAATAAAAATGATTTGCTTTAACTTCTATTGAATTATTAAATTGTATGGTACAAATTCAACACTAGTAGCAGGTATTCCAAAAGTTAGGATAAAAGGCATTTCTTGATTTGCTTGCACGTTTTATAACAACCTTTATAATATCAAATTATTTGTTCCTATTACATGGCTACTTAGTAAATTTAGATCCTAATTTTGCACACAAGACAGCCCCTTGCTGGTAAAAAAAAAATAATTCAAATTTAGGGAAATGCATTTTATAGTAGGAATGCACAATTTTATCCAAACACCAGCAGAAGAACACATAAAGCTGAAAACGAAACCCAGCATTCTTGCCACACAAAACAAGGTAAAAACCACAAGCTGGTGATTTTTCTTATTTCTAATTGCAAGCTGTGTGAATGGTCCATGTTCAGGATTTGAAGCTCGGTACTTGCACACCATTCTTGAAATGAAAGTGGTGGAACAGTGAGGTCTAATTTTCTGTGGAAGCTTTTTCTTTCCTTATGCAGTTTCGGAGACTCTTCCAGAAGGGGTTTTGCCTTACATACTTTCAGACAGACAGGTCTGGGCACCTGTGAGTATGCTCACTCTGCATATGTCTGAGTAAGGCACTATGAAAGCATGATCTTAATTCCTCCTTGACATGAACCACTGAAGTGATCCTGAGGTGAGCTCCTGACTTCTGTGCTAGACAGGACCAAGGACATATGATGTGGATGTGCTGTGCTCCTGCACAGCATCAGAACTGTCCAGTGTTGGTTGCATCAGTGGACAACAGTGGTAAAACCATGTGTAGCCTGTGATAGCAGTGCAAAAGTTATATGGAGATTTTGGCTGATTGCTGTCATCAATGCCTTGTTTTCTTCTGTCAGAATTTTTGTCTGTTTAAGTCAATATTATTTTGCTTAAATCTTCTTGCTGCTTTCTTATCTTTGTGTTTTTCCATTCCCTATATTGTGTGGATCTGTTCTGTGCACATTCTCACCGGTCCTCCTCACAATGTTGACATATCCTCAGAAGTTTGAGCTGTGCTTATGCCTCTGGGCTGTATCAAACTTAGCCTTCAGGCTGCAGGTAGGTGCACTCCAAGGAAGTTGAGGAGAGTAGGTTACAAAACAGGACATAAAAAAAAGAGAACAGGACATTTGAGTTAATAAACTGGCCCCTTTAGAAAAAATCGAAGCTGCTGATTATGATCTGCTTATTTGATACATTCTTCATATCTGGAAAAAAATGTGAGAGCAGACCAAGATGGAAAATTGCAACTGGAACTTATAGGAAGATAGGTCACCCCTGATAGCATTGTCTATATTGAAAATTCACCTTTCCTTACTAAGATAGTTACAGAATTTCCCAGGGCGCTAGGCTGAAATCACTGTTATACATCAGTGAAATCTGATAGATGAAACTCTACTTCAGAAAAATGAAGGAGTAAATCAGAGAGCCTATTAAGAACAAAACTTTCTCTTAAGGTAACTTTTACAATCATTTTTATCATATCCAAGACAAATATATATCATATCCCATTGTCAAATATAACTTTTAGTTACTCTCATTGTTTCTAATACTGATGGAGTTAATAATGAATTGTTTTGAAATTGTAACACTAACAAGAGCTCCTAATGTAGCCATTCTTTGCTCTATCAGCAAAACCACAAGCATGGAGGAATAGATTAGAACCTAATAGTGTTCTTCCTAAATAGTGGCTATAGAAGTAGAAAACCGTAATTTGACTGCTCTTCTGAAAGAAAGCAAGATCATTACACAAAAGTATAGGAAGGAAAAGACAGACTTGTATAGATTTCAGTATTGCAATAGCATGCCTGGATGATTCTTTTCTGTTTCAGGATTACTGCTGGTATAAGTTTGCAGTGTCAGCTGGCTTACAGATAATACGAAAGGGAAGAAATTGGATTCTTACAATACTGCCCGCCTCACTCTGCCTGTTGCAGGGAAAAAAAAGAAGAGATAAACCCTTCAACTGTTACAGAAGTTTTCTGCTGTGCCGTGCCCAATAAGAACTGTAAACCCTAAGAGTTTAGAGCTTCAGGAGTAGTTTTAAGCCTTGGTAAAATCAGAGTGAAAGCAGAGCCAAAAATGGGCAGGTAACCCCAAGAGCGGATCTGTTACACATGAGAGAATCTGCTCCAGGAACTCTAGGGACTTCACTCTCAAATTTCTATCAATCATGATAAGGACTATAACTTCGCATTACATTTCCTTAGCCCAGTTAGTGGTTCTTACCTGAAATAGGCATACAATTGCATCCAATGTGTCAATGCTGCACAAGTTAAATGAAAGGATGATTTCTTTTTTTCCCGCAAAATCCTTTTCCAGAAGAAAACACAAAAAATCAGAAAAATACACATATTTTCAAAATGCTAATGGGATGAGTGTGGTTTTTTTTTCCCCCTAGCTTGTTTTGAAAAAGTAGTAAAACATAGGAGGCTAAACAAGTTAAGTGTTTTTCCTATAAAAAGTTTTATTCCTTTCAAGATGTCACTTTATTGTATTAAAGAAATTTAAAGGTCAAAATCTTGGTAACCAATAATTTCTTTAAAAGTATTTTTGATTGATGTGAAACAGAGTTCACTTAAAGTTAAAATCTCATTTTCAGCTGTGATATTTTTTTTCTCTACGTGTCTGAATTTGTCAAAAATAATGAAAACTATGTCCAATCATAAACTTAACATGAATTTTTGAAGAAAATACTTTTAATGTACTCATTCTTCAGTTTTTCCTTTCCCTCTCATGATCTCATTTTGCCTACAAATATAGAACCATAAAATTGTAGAATGGTTGGAGTTGGAAGGGACCTTAAAAATCATCTAGTTCCAACCCCCTGCCCTGGGCAGGGACACCTCCCACTAGACCAGGCTGCTCAAAGCCCCATCCAGCCTGGCCTTGAACACTTCCAGGGATGGGTCATCTATAAATTCCCTGGGCCAGTTATATATTATATTATGTATATAAAATAATAAGTATAAATAATATTATATATTATAATAGTTAAATAGTTTTTATATGTTTATTTCTATATAAAATAATACATAAAAATAATATTATATTATATAATATAATAGTTGAATAGTTTACTCTCCCATTTTTTCACAACACAGAATTTTTTAGGGGGTGGAAAGAGCAATAATGAACCAATCAAGCTGTATCACAGCAAAAAAATGTTGTGCATTTTTCAGAAGACCGCATCAAATGTTCATAAATCTAGTTGCTAGATGAATTGACGGTAGACCTATGTTTACAAGCTGTAATGTTGTTCCTTCTCATTGATTTCCCTCATGGCATTGAGTAGATACTCTTCATACTACTGGTACTTTATCTCTGACATGGACACTGAAGATGATATCCGTAATAATATCCCTGACCTGAAAAGAAAGTGTGAAATTGGGAGGAAAGGTTACCTAAAGAAAAAAACTGTTATGTTCATTCTAGTGCCTTGATGGCAATGTAATTGCTGAGGACTAAAATTTAAATGCAAGGAATTATGTATGCATTAAATAGATATTTGCACTGAGCTCTCAAACCACTGTAATTTTCTCAAGAAGATGTGAAGAAATCTTTCTAAGCTCATCTCCTGTAGGTATTTCCCAAGAGAGTCTGATATAGACAACAATATGTCTTTCATAAGAATGTATTTCTGCCAGTCTGTGAAGTTAACCAACTAGTACCATAACATGTTGAGGCCTAACAAGAATACTCGCTTTAGTATTTAACACATAATTTTTTTGTTGGAGTGGAGGCACTTGACCTTTTTAAAGCAAAGCATGTCATGCTAGGATGTATTGCAAACACAGATTGCAGCAGCTATCTTCAAAAACAAAGTATTTCTAAGATTTTCAAAATGAAAAAATATCTCTGACATTATTGCTTTCCCCTTTTTTCTTCCTTCCTTTTTTTTTTTTCCTCCCCTTCCACCCTCCAAATTACTATCATGCAGCTCAACAGCTCAGCAGCGTTCTCTTCACATTGCTTTTTCATGAAACCCAGGTAGCCGTGCTGGTGAACATTTCTGAACACCAGATATTTTGGAGATCAATGCTCCATGGCCTGCAAACAGTGGAATTGTTGTTCTCTCTTTGTCAAAACCCTTTGTCAAAACTCTTTGTCAAAATTCATTTCCACGCTTCATTCCCCTTTTAAGATTTGATTTGTTGACTCCTTTATATGACTACTAAAAAATTTACTAATTGTTTACATGTAGTTAATATTCGTATTTTGGGATAACAAACCCAAATCCGGAGCAATAGGGAATCTATTCCTATACTTAGAAACTTTCTAATAACTTCATTACCTTTTTCTTCATTATCTCTAACCATCCTCTTTGTTGCTTTAGTATACTCCTTGAGTGATCAGCATCTGCAGTGCTAAATACTGCGTTTTATTAGTAGTGTTCTTTATTAAAGGAAGAGTAACACAACTGCTGTATTGATATATTTATTTTGAAGCTTAAGAAGTTGAAAGGGGGCAGCAGGTACATATACCGACCATGAAGGAATTTCTTAGAGGAGGAAAAGCGTGTATGACTTTTACTTCAAACTGGATGGGACACCCTGGCTAGCACAGAAAACTGATGAATCTGAGAGGAGGTGTTGATTTAATTTAGAATGTGGAGGAACAGTAAAAAGGAGATAAGGAGACCGATATCAAGAATGTCTTGTAAGGAAGTCTGTAATACAGAACTCTGTAAATGGTAGTGAAGATAACTAGCATGGAGGATGGAAAGACTGCGTTCTCAAAGGCTGCTGATAAGCTAAGACTTGGGCACAATAGACTTTTTGAAACATTGTGGAATGACAGACATTGTGGGTACTATTTACCATGGGAATGCATAAAAGGATCTTTTCACGTAAATCTTCCAAAATAGCTTCTTTGCTGCATCATCATACATTATCATTTGAGCAAGGTACCCAGAGCTAAGATTAAATTTAAAAAAAAATAAGAAAAAAATAAAGGTGTGTGAAAGTATCCTTTCTTTTTATTTACCCTTTTCAAAATGTAGTAAATACAACTGGCTCAAGGCTTTCAGAGCTCAGCTGCTATATAAATACGATAATAAATATTCACATTCTTTTCTCATCTCCTAAGAACTATTCAAAACTGAAAGCCAATTCCATGGTAAGTGCTATTAAAAATAAAATGTCTCTGACATTTGCTGAAAAATACTCTGAAATGTTCACTATTTGAAAGACTCTTCTATTGAGTATGAAGAAAATGAAAATCCTTGGACTCAATGCAGAAGCAGTTTTTGCAGCCTGGCCAAGAACATATCAGTTCAAAAAAAAAAAAAAAAAAAGGTTTCCTGTATATATTTTAAATATATGTATATAATGTATATACTTTGAAAAATGTTCTGAATCTTCAAATAAATGTTTATTTTAATTGGAAACATTTAGCAAAGAACACACTGGAAATGTCAGCTGTACATTCTAGGATAAGTTATCTTGAAGTTCCAAACTTCTGAAAGTTTTTTAAAGATTCTTGTCTGACAGTGGTTGCAGAAAACATGTATATCACTCAATTTAAAAAAGCATGCACACAGACACACCACGCTGGATTAAACAGTATACATCAAAAAATTTTTTGTATCGTAACATTTAGATCTGTTTAGATCATAACATTTAGACTGTGCATTTCTCCCTCTGTCTCAGGAAATAAAATTGGTTAAGGTTATTAATGAGATAGTGCTCAGAACTCTTAAATGAGTTCAGTTCCCTCACTGGCTAAATACAAATCAAGAAACCTGTTTTAAAATGTCAGCAAAGACAATCTTTGTCCTGTAATTTAAGGTTAAAACATATCACATAGACAGCTCTGAAAAGGTTCCCCTGTCCCATTCTCCCCCTTCTACCGCCTCCCCCCCAAAAAAACCCAAACAATTGTAGGTCAGGCCTGAAAATGTTGCAAATTCTAACATGCACCAGATAGATCTGAGTTATTTTATGGTAACTCCTTTATCTCATTACTGATCTCATTACTGAGGGACTGTGGAGATATGTATGTTTTTTGTGCTTTAATTTT
Organism: Alca torda; assembly: GCA_008658365.1. Lineage (NCBI taxonomy): Eukaryota > Metazoa > Chordata > Aves > Charadriiformes > Alcidae > Alca > Alca torda. The sequence goes on from CM018101.1 coordinate 69,873,626, forward strand.
TTTCTGCTGTATCAGTCATTTCTCTGAATGTTTTAATGTAAAAGCCAAAAAACAAACCCTAGCACAAAGTTTAGTGCGGCCATCACATAACACAACTACTGTTGATACTGCTACTCTCGCTGATTTGCTTATTTATTAAAAAAAAATTAGTTTAGCTGTTTTATTCTGTTCATCTATCAATGGTATAGGGTTGAAAAGATGGGAGAAGTTAAAAAAAATATCCCTCCTACCAGCAGTAGTATCCCTCCTACCACCATACGTAAATGTCTATGTATTTTCTAAGATATGTGTAGATTTGTAGTTCAGCTCTGTTTGCTTAAAATTTTCACATTGATGATGAAATGATTAAAAGCACTTACATAGAGCTATGTGTTTTGCCTATGTTGTCATTGCCCAGGTGCTGTGAAAGTAGCCCAGTGTCTGCTTCTGCTGTCCAGTGTAACGAGAAGTCTTTTCCTGTTTTTAATTTCTTATTCTTTAGAGTTTTATTTTAAGATGCAGATATTAAAACAGGAGGTCTTTCACCTACCTCTCTTTGAAAATAAATTCTTAACATTAGTAACATGAAGTTCCTAAAGCAGATCATCTTTGCATTTCTTACTGCTAGAAAAAAAGATTAATAGGGAGGAGACAGTTACAGGAAGTAATACAGGATTGTGAGCATGTGCATGAGAACTAGCAAGTGTAAAGAAGCATACTTGGGATGCAGATAGTGAAATTTCTCTAAAACAAAAGTGAGCCACACTATGCCTAAGAAGTAGAAAGCCCGCAAGATATCTGTGCATCGGATTTTTTTCTACATTCCTTATGCTTTAAGGCAATGCGATGCCACCTATTCTAATTTGATTAAAATACTAAGAAAGGGGCTGTTCAAATGCTTTTTGACAAATCGTTAGGCCAAACTGAAGGAGGCACAATTGGTGAGGATGGCAGGTTAACACTTCTCACGTGGCTGCGAGGAAGATAGGGAAAGTGTTTGGTCAGACGGTATCACTTGGAGATGAAGCTTTTCCAACTTGATTAAAAGCTGAATGTATGGCAGATGAAATGTTTTCTCTCATGCAGTAATGAGAGTTCGGCACTGCAGCATTTATTTTGTGCCTCGGATCAGGTTGCAGCAGACCTTGGAGAGGTCAGGCAGCTGATATAAAAACTAAGGCAGTCTTTACACGTGTGCCTCAGTCTTACTGAGATGAAGAGGAATTGCAAATACACTTCCTATCAGGCCCGATCCCACTGCCTATGCTCCCGTGGTGGGGAGTTAGCTCTTGAAAGGCCAGTGTCTGCCCATGAAGGTGCCGCAGGAGCTTTCCATCCTCAGAGAGAGATCTGCTCTCGTGGCTGCCCGGCTGTGCTCAGCTGCAAGAGGTCACCCTTCAGAGGAAAAGACACCTCTGTCTTTGCAATAAAGAAATGGTGGGAGGAAGAGTGGCACAGTGACATTACCTATAATAGTAGGAGCTACAGGGCAGAGTTCGTTACTACAAACCCAGCCAGGTCTACCGGAGATTTTTTGCCTGTCTGTCATTCATACTGTCTGCCTGTATTTGTCTTGGGTTTGTTCATCAGACATGCTTTCCTGTCACTCTAGTATCTACTGTTTTTAATATGAGGCCAGTTAAGCAGCTGTCATCTCCCACTATCTTTGGGGTTTCCAAAAAGGAAAAGTGCATTAGCAATATGACAGCAATGCTGTTCTCCCTAATGGCTAAGCCGCTTGTCATCTGTGACATGTTTCTCCTTCTGGAGCACTAATGTCTCCAGAGACTCATGTAACTTAGTCCCCCGAGGCACAAAACAAAATGCTGGCCTGTACTCTCACTGCTGTAGCAGAGCAAACATTTCATTTTCTCTACAGGATTTAAAAACATCCATTGGATTGCTTTCAAGCTGGAAAAGTTTCCTCACTAATGGTATCCTTTCACAAACAATTGTCATATATCCTTTAAATTCACACCATCACATGGAGGCCTTTTATTTTTTAGCCATTAGTAGTATACATTTAGCTCTCTTAAGCGCTTCTACCAAAACATTATTTATGTTCAGTGACACCAAAGCTCTTGATACTATGCTCTGCTCCAAGGCACTGTTTGCCTAGATAATATGTCATTTGCTTTGACAAATCTGTGATAGATAGAATGCAATTCTCTGACAAGGTAAAGGTTTTAAAGATTTAATTTATAGAAGTTGCTTTTTATTATTCTTAGGTTTGCACACACAGAAAAAGTCAACAGCTAATACTAAATGCCTATCAAATACTGTTGGCCTTGCATGTTAAACTTAAGAACAGCACATGACAATCTCTTCAGGGCAGGATTTAAATTTGAGACATTGTGCTGAATTTTTTTTTTTTTGGTAGTATGTGTTTTCCAGATGTTCCTGTTTTATTCTTTCTGCTTCTTCCTAGTAGGGAAGAGAACTACCAAAAAATCAGCTCCATCCCATACCACAGAGATTTTCTCATCTTTGCTTCCAAGGAACTTCCCAAACATTCCAATGGATATGTGCTCTTGTTTTCACTCCAGCTGTATTTGCTATATTTTTCGTTTCCTTTCCATCAATGCAAGGAAAGAATACAGACTTTTAATCGGGGGTTTGGAGTAGGAGTCATAGAGGATCTTAAATAAAATTGAAGCTTGGGTTTTAAACTTCTGCATGCAATTCCACTAAAATCTTTGTATGCAGCACATAGTATTTTTCCTGAAATTACAGTTTCTATCTCAATTCTAGAAGCAATCTCCTTTTGTGTTGGGTAAAACACCACATACTTTGTAATGGTCAGGATGTACCAGTTCTGCCTAAATCCTGGAAATGTGACTTAACTGGAATTTAATCGCGATGAAGGGGGACACAAGAAAAATACTGGGATGAAATTAATGCCTGGATATAAAAACTTATTTGAGACTTCTAGTCTACAGTTTTGTTTTCCTTTAAATCATGAAAATTTTTTTTCAGCTTTTTGATCAATAGCCATGGATATTGGTCTGGGAAGTGCATATACAAAATATAATGAAATGCAATAAAAATAATATGATTTGTGCATGTGTTATCATCCTCCATCACAGCTAAGTGATAAAATGACTAATAGTAACTATCTCTCCACAAACAAAATGATAAAACTAACCCTTCACTGGTGTATCACTGTGCATCCAGACTATAAATGGAACAACTTATCATGGTGATATTTATCATCTGTACATCATGGCTTTTGTTTCTTCTGTACCTACTACCTTCAAGACGAGCTGAGAGAGTAGACAAGCCACATTAAACCAAAAAAGTTATGTTGGCCAGTGCCGGGAAGAGGGATGGGAATGATTTGAGACCTTTGCGGGAAACTGCAGAATCCACACTTTCTGTTTGATGGCCTGGATTGGATATCAATCTTTTTTGCAATTTTTTTCTAACTTTGAGTAATAAAATTGGCAAAACATGTGTAAACAAATATGACAATTACCTAAGTCTGAAATACGTGCTGTGCCAAGGCAGTAAACAACTGGCATAAGATTTTGAAGCTACATGTCTTCTCCCAGGTTGGGTTTTCTTTTTTTTTTTGGCCATTATTTTTATATTTAATAGTAGATTTAAAAAAAATTCTAAAAATCTAATGATATTTTTTTATTTCTTGTACTTTATGTTACGAGTAAATTGTAGAATCTAGGGAACAGAGTTATGTAAATACGCAAAGCTGAGCAGGACACCATGTACATCTGAAATGTTCAGTGAAAGCTAAGGCAACACCAAAACATACTGGATTTTAGAGGCATTTGAGGAGCTAAGGTCCTTTCTCCACCATTCATAATTATTTACCTTATCAATATAGATGGAATCAATATAGAACATCCATGAATATGCAAACTGCATTTCATATTCCACTTTGTTAGGAGGGTGTATTTTTTAATTTTTGTTTGAACTGGAAAAACCTAATTCATGGTGATAGGAGTAGCCTGAACAGGGCGGTGGGAGAAGGTGGAGTGGGGGGTCCTGCAGGTGTTGTCCCAGTGCTGCATAGTTAAAGACCACTGGAAGTACATATGTGCAAAAGCAGGGCAACTTGACAGTGAAAAGTGTCCTTATTTTGTGTGCAGTTAAGTGTCTGAATAACCCTGGTGCACACCTGCTTCTAGACCGATTGTAAAGAATGTGTTTCAAATAGCTTTTCTCCTTATCTGAATCGCACATATAAATGCAAGCTGCACATATAAATACATGTGTAAATGTAAATATAAATATATAAAGATATAAATAAATAAACGTGTATATATATAATTTGTTTTATAAATGTTATATACTAATTAGAGACATGCACATATAAAAAGGTAATTGTTGAGGTTTGGTAGTATATAGTTTTTGACAGCATCAAACACCAGAGGGCTAGGACCATCTGCTTGCCAGGGGAGCCATGCTCACCTAATAGGCTTAATGAATAAATTGAAACAGGAAACAAAAGCCAAGCATATGCGATTGCTTTTAGAAAGGAGGAAGTGACTATAGGATTTACCTCTGAGGAAGTTTCTGTTGAGAGGGGGGAAAAGAAAAATAAACCTTGAAACCCTGTGATCCTAAAGTATGGGAGATTCTGATCCTAAAGCTGTTTAAATGGTTCGGGAAGGAAATTAAGTGCTGGGGGCAGGGGGGATGCATTTGCAGTACATATATAGTGTAGATGCATGCATGTGGTATACCATAAAAGGAGCTTCACAGTGCTTTGGTAAGATGGATCTCTACACCCACAGAGCCCAGGCTTTTGGCTGTGGCTTTGGTGGTACCATCCAAACTCTTCTTACTGGGACATCTATCACTTTCCTGTGACCTGCATCATGCTTTAATAGACCTTAGTCTTTCACTTATATGGGAAAGGATATTCATCTACTAGCAAGCAGAGAAACAAATTTATTTCTGCTTTTACTCTACAAATATTAGCTGAATTAGAAAATGGATAAAGCTCACTTAAGAAATCCTGGTGATTTTCCTCACTAACCATGTGATAGGAGTTGTTCACAGACAATGTTTACCTTTGAAATTAAATTCATTCCTGATCTAATCAGCTTTATAATTACCTAAATCGATTTCAATTTTTTTTTTAAAGACCATCCTTTACAGTATACATTCGGTTTATTTTTAATGTAAAAACTTTATCAGACTTAGAAAATTTGGAAATAGTTTTTTCCTCCTCTTGCCAAGTTGTGTTCTGCAGTCCATGTTCTACCTTCCTGGCACATAGGTATTGTAAGATGTGTGTGTAAGGCCTGTGTCTTGTTGTAATTCATTGCTACTGTAGAGGACCATAGAAAAACAATAAGTATCAGCACTTCATTTTACTATAAACATTACACATACATGGTGGAAGATGCTGAAGCTCTGTAAAACGCTGAAATGCAGATGTATCAAAGCAGTGATTATCCTTATTTCAGAGGAAAGTGGCTACAGTGGTGAAAGCACAAGGGGAAGAAAAGTTAATTTAATTTAGCAAAGCTGACACATAGTCTTAGATATGGGCTTAATTATCACTGTGGACTCTTTTTGCTTTATTGGTGTGCTGGTTTTTGATAGGACAGAGTTAATTTTCTTCACAGTAGACGGTAAGGACTATGTTTTGGATTTGTGCTGAATATAGTGTTGATAACACAGGGATGTTTTATTTATTGCTGAGCCGTGAATACAGAGAGTCAAGGCCTTTTCTGCTCCTCACACTGCCCCACCAGTGAGTAGACTGGGAGTGCACTAGAAGTTGTGAGGGTACATAGCTGGGACAGCAGATCCCAACTGACCAAAGGGGTATTCCATACCATATCACATCAATCTCAGCAATATAAAGCTGGGGAAAAAAGAAGGAAGGGGAGGATGTTTGGAGTGGTGGCATTTGTCTTCCCAAGCAACTGTTACGCATGATGGAATCCTACTTTTGTGGACACAGCTGAACACCTGCCTGCTAAAAGGAAGTCGTGAGTGAATTCCTTGTTTTGCTTTGCTTGCTTGCACAGCTTTTGCTTTACCTATTAAATTTTCTTTATCTCAAGCTACAAGTTTTCTCACTTTTACCTTTCTGATTCTCTCACCCATCACAACAGGGAGCGTGAGTGAGTGGCTGTGTGGGCCTTAGTAGCCAGCTGGTGTTAAACCATGGAAATTCATCAGGAGAGTAATTCTTTCTTCAATCCCTTCTTTCTCAAGAACATACAAAGAGTCTGACAGAATAGAAACCTGAATCTTCTGAATTCTGGGCTAGTTTATTTAGCGTGTTGTGATGTAGGGCCTAAACACAGGATGCAAAACAACAAAAGAAATTAGAGCATCAGGGAGAGAGAAAAGGCAGTTTTCTTTCAAAATAGAGATGTTGCTGGAAGAAGAAATGAATCCCACCTGTGGTTTCAATATTACTGGGAGAAGTCAGTTATGTTTGCTCAAAGTATTGGTTCTGATGCCAGTTGAATGTTCTCTCTGGGAGGTACAGCTTGGTTGTCCACCAAGTAATTTGCTGAACAAGAGTCATGCAAGCTTCTTCAGATCTTTCCTCTCGAGTGACTGTAAGCCCAGAAATACAACAATGTATAATGATATATGATGTTGCACTTTTCAGTGGTGATGGTATATAGACCAATGCACATAATAACACATGCTCCATAATTTTGAAATTCAATTCATAAGCAATTCCTCACAAGACCAGAAAGATGATGGAGGTGACATTATATACTTACATAGTTTACTTAACAGAGAGGTGACATATTCCTAATGTCTCAATGTAATGTCTCAGAATGAAGTTCTTCATTCTAGGTGAATTCCAGACCTGTGTCAAGCTAATAAGAAGCCTGGTTGAGTTGTATTCAAGATTGTTGCTATAAGTGGCCTTAAAGGTTATGTACATGTTATGTTTAACCCTGTGCTCAGAGTGAATCTGAGGGGAATTGTAAAAAGTGTTAAAAAATGATTGACACACTAATTATACCACTTGTTTGGGTCATGGGCCTCTTTCTGCAATGCTACTGGAGGTGAGGAGGCAGGACTCAGTGATATCCATCTGCCCACAGTTCAGTTTAAGATTGGGAAAATCATGACAAAACAACACGGAGCAGTTTATTCAGTAAGAAAAAAAACAGCACAATTAATAATCTTAATAATAACAAAAATATTATTCACATCTCAGGCAGAAGATACCATTAATTCTTCTTTGCACAATTCAGGTTAAAAAACTTTAAAATATCTGAGGAAAATGTTCACAATGAATGCAGCCCAAACTCTTGCTAGAGGTGTTTGTGATTTTTAATTCCATCTCAAAAAAAAAAAAAATCCATTACATTTCTCCTCACTTGTCCAGTAAATTATTCAATATCTCTGACATAATTGTTTCTTCTAAATTAAACTTATTTAATTGCCATATTTTTTTATTTTGCCTCACACTGAAAGAATGAAAACATTAATTACCTTTTATTTTCCCTTCTTTCCCCTGACGTATAGTCATTCTCTTGAATACTGTATGCTGGCTAATTTCATGAAATGCTTCAATATGTTAGAATAAAGAAACTAAATTTTGCTATTCAGAAAACATTTGGAGTTGTCACATTAGGCTGTAGAGCTATTAAATGTAATGTTAGCCATTTATCTTGAACTGACTGCAACATCACTATTCCTGGGGAGAAACACCTTAATTTGTTATGAGAGTCAATGGGCTACTTACTATATTTATATGGCTTGCTCAGTATAGTAGAAATTCATCACAACCTCTTAAAACATAGAAAAGTAATATTGGAATAGAATAGAATAGAACAGTTCAGTTCAGCTGGAAGGGACATACAACAATCGCCTAGTACAACTGCCTGACACATTTAGGGCTAACGTAAAGCACGTTATTAAGTGTATTGTCCAGAAGCCTCTTAAACATTGAGAGACATGGGGAACCAACCAGCTCTCTTGGAAACCTGTTCCAGTATGTTCCAGTTTCACCAGTCTCTCAGTAACAAAATGCTTCATAGTCTAAACCTCCCGTGGTGCAGCTTTGAAACATTCCCATGTGTTCTATCACTGGATAACAGAGAGAAGAGACTGACACTTCCCTCTCCAGTTCCCCTCCTCAGGAAGCTCTAGAGAACAATGAGGTCACCCCTCAAGCTTCATTTACTCTAGAGTTCTCATCTGCTCCTCAGAGGACATGCCTTCCAGCTCTTTCACCAGCTTTGTTGTGCACTTCTGGATGCATTTGAGTACTTTCATGTCCTTCTTAAATTGTGTGGTCCAGAACTGCACATAGCACTCAAGATGAGGCTCCACCATGGCTAAATACAGTGGGATAATCATCTCTTTAGACCAGCTGGTTATGCTGTGTTTGATGCACCCCAGGATGGGGTTTGCCCTCCTGGCTGCCAGGGCACACTGCTGACTCATCTTGAACCTGCAATCAACCAGCACCCCCAGATCCCGTTCTGCAGGGCTGCTCTTCAGCCACTCCTTTACCAATTCCTACTTGTGTCCAGAGTTACTCCATCCCAGATGCAGAATCTGTCACTTGGACTTGTGAAATTTTATGCTGTTGATGATTGCCCAGTGCTCCAACTTATGTCTCTGCAAGGCCTCTTGTCCCTCGGGAGAGTCAACAGTACCTTCCAGTTTGGTATGATCAGTAAACTTGCTAATGGTGCATTCTACTCCCACATCCGATAAAAATCTTGAACAGAACTAGCCCTAGAATTGAGCCCTGAAGAACACCACTGGTGACCAATCCCCAGCGAGATGTAGGCCCATTCACTACAACTATTAGAGCCCAGCTGTTCAGCCAGTTCTTCACCCAGCACACTGTGTACCTGCTCATCTCACAGTTGGACAACTTGTCAAAAGGATTCTGTGAGGGACAGCATCAAAAGCCTTACTAAAATCCAGAAAAACCACTGCCTTACCTTCATCCACAAAGCAAGCGACCTTATTGTAAAAAAATATCAAATTCGTTCGGCAGGACTTTCTCTTTGTGAACCTGTGTTGGCTCTGCCTGGTGATTGTATTGTTCTTTGAATGCTTTTCAGCAGTACTTAGTATGATATTCTCCATAATTTTTCTGGGTACTGAGGTTAGACTAACAAACAAGTTCATAGGTCCCTGGGCTTTCCCTCATGCCCATTTTGTAGACTGGAATGATACTCACTAGCTTCCAGGCAGCAGGGACCTACCCAGACTCCCAAGACCTTTGGTAGATGATTGAGACAGGTCCTGCTGTAAGAACCACTAGCTCCTTCAGTACTTTGGGATGAATCCCATCAGGTCCCATGGACTTATGAACATCCAGCTGATACAACTGGTCCATTACAAATTCAGTGTCCTCAAATGGAAAGTCACTGTTCCCATGCTCATGGTCCTCTGACTCAGAGGACCAGGCAGCCCAAGGTCTATCAGTATTATTAAACACTGAGGCAAAAAACCCATTGAATGCCTCCATTTCTTCTTTGTCCCTATTAGCCAGGTGACCATCTTCAACAAGTATCAGTCCAATGTTTTCTTTAGACCTCCTCTTGCTATTAATGTACTTAAAAAAGGCTTTCTTGTCATCTGACACAACACTGGACAGTTTCAGCTCTAATTGAGCACTGGCCTTTCATGTCTTCTCCCTGCATATGTGAACCATGGCTCTTTAGTCTTCATACAGAGCCTGACCTTGCTTCCAGAGACTGTCCTATTTATTTTTCCTCTTGAGCGTCATGAGGATTTCCCTGTTCAGACAAGCTGGTCTTCTGCCCTGCTTGCCTGACTTAAGGCATGGTGGAATTGGCTACTCCTAAAGGTGCTTCTAAAATGTGGTTCTTAAAGACTGACTAGCAGTCATGGACTCCTAAGCCCTGAAAGACTGATTTCCAGGGGACACTGTTAAGTAGCTCCCTGAGTAGCTTAAAGTTTGCTCTCCTGAAATCCAGGGTAACAACTCAGCTGACCTTTTTTCTCATTGCTCCAAAAATGTTAAGCTCAACCATTTCATTATCATTGTGGCCAAGACAACCACCTACCATCATCACCCACGAGTCCTTCTCTATTCATAAAGGGCAAGTCTGGAAGGACATCTTTCCTAGTTGGCTCACTGAGTACTTGTGACAGAAAGTTACCTTCCGCAAACTTCAAGAATTTCCCTGACTTGTTCATCACAGCAACATGGTATTCCTAGTTAATGTGTGGGAAGCTGAAATCTCCCATAAGGACAAGGGCTATCAATCCACAGATTTTCCTAATTGCCTATCCAGAGATTTCTCGTAATTGCCTGTAGAATAACTCATCAGGCTATCATCCTGGCTGGGCAATCAGTAGCAGACACACACTATGACATCTCCTTTGTTTTCCATCCCTCTAATCCTCACCCAGAGGCTGTCAACCAAATCATCACTGATCATAAGGGCTATACAGTGAAACCTCTCCCTTGCATACAGTGCAACTCCTCCACCTTGCCTGCCCTGCCTATCCCTTCTGAACAGCCTGTAGCCCTCCATCCCAGCACTCCAGCTGTGGGGCTCACTACACCAAGTCTTGCTAATACCAGTGATATCACAGGTCTGGGAATTGATCAATCAGTTATCTGGCAGAGAACTTGCTGTGTGAATTTTGCAAAAAGAAATTAAATGCATCATCTCTTGCAATAATAAGGATGACTGTGAGTTTTCCATATAAGTAGCAGTTAAATGTAACACCCAAGGCAGTTCCTCTGAATTAAGGTTCTGTAAAGGTGCATAATCCTTGCTCCACAGACTATATAGCCTACAGGAGAATTGAATTACTACCTTCCTTAATTGTGAGAGTAAATTCCAGTAATTATTTATGTCGTAGCAGAGGACAGAGATACAAAACCTACTGAAAGTTAGGGGTTTTTAGCGCTAGTTTTGAATCCAGATGCTGAAATTTAAAAACTCCCTATTGATACTTGCAGGTTGTCAATTGAGCCCTATGGCCAGAATCTCTGGTGTTTTTGTGACAGTCACAATATGTTGCAGCATAATGCAAGTCAGATAAATAGTTAAAGCATTTCATTAAAGAATTCCTCTGTAAAAGCTTAGAAACTATAGAACTTTGTTAAGGAATAAAAAATATAACAAAACCTGTGTTTAATTTCCATCTTTAAGGGATTAGCCATGGGGCTTATAAACCTAAATTCTTACTAAATTCCCAGCTGGTGTAAACTGCATTGCTCATGTGAATTGGCATACACATTGAGCATATCTGAGTCACGGATGAGAGTTGGCTTGATAAATTCAGTCTTGTACAGACTGACTTCTTAGGAGTCATCATGGAAAAATCAGGTGGCACAAATAATTAAGAATGTCCCTTGTTGTCCAGGAACACATTTCAGTGATTGTATGAAGCAGGCATATGAACGTATTTCTGCAGTGAATAGTAATACTTCTCTCTATTTACTTCTAAGCTGGACGTTGCAGTCATATCTCCAGCTTCTGTGTTTTGCAGTTGATATGCAGGGAACTGATATCATGACTGATTTTTTTTGTACATTCTGTGCTGACCCATCTCAAATCTCATATATCTTTTAACTCTTTACTTGTAGGTAAACTTGTGATGGTACTGAAAATAACCTATCCATCAACATACCTCATAAGTCACTCCTGAACTATTACCTTTAATATGTCTTTCTGTAGAATGACAACTGCTTTCTATTTAAAACCTTGTCTGCTTCCATGGATACATGTCATGAGCATTCAGACAACTGATGCTACTTCTTCGAGACAAGTTTTTAAGAAAACTAACATCTGAATTTAAAGTTTTTTTGGAAAGTCCAGCAGCAGTAATAAAACTACTGCTATAGCTTCTACTTTTCCATGTAATATATAGAACATAAAATATCTAGTCATGGGAAAATTCGTCCATTGGTCGTTGGATGGTCCTGATTCATCATTATGATTCTTTCTAATTCCTCAAACTGGAGGGTAAAAGGTGCGTTGGAAGGGAAGATGCATTGCTTGTGCTTTGTAATGCATCTGAACATGATGTGTAATAAACTTTCAGTTCAGGGAGCTAAAGTTAAGGGAGCTTATTTGATTGCTTGTTTCCAAATACTCCTAAAATAAACTGTGGCTCCATATGCTTGTTCCAAACAATGACTGTAGGATCAAAGCAAAGCTACTTCCAAAAGAAAACTTTTAGGATGACTTTTAAAATTTAATTCTATAGATTTCCATAACAGGAAAAGAGATTTTTTTCAAATTATTTATAAAGCTTTAATTTAATTTTACAGTATCAGTTTGGATAACTCTATCCCGTTCACTCTTGTAGGGAAGGACAACATTTTGCATAATAAAAATAAACAGATTTCCTTTTGATTTTCAAATGAGGTGAAAGGGAGAAAAGAATAGTTACTGCTACATAAATGAGTTGTACATGTTCAAACAAACTCAGTTGTTCCCAAGAGGAATCTACAGCACATACAGTTGGCATTAGGTTGTTCATTTCACTGCGTATATTATTCCTTTTTTATGTATTCATCTGGAGGTAGAATTTCATAACTTTCCTTCACCTGTGTAAGAATTTTTTCCACTACATATACCACAAAAGGGAGAAGTAAGTTGTAGTAAGATGTGTTCTTCTATGTCTAACAGAGGGAAATAAACGGGGAAAGAAGAAGAAGCTCTACCTGCCTTGTTTCCAGAGTCTCAGTAGTCAGAGTATTTGGCTAGGTATATAAATATGAGCAAGCTAAAATCCAAATGGGATAAAGAATCATCACATAACAGTACTGTTCTGGTTTTTGCTGGGATAGAGTCAATTTTCTTCCTAGTTACTGGCGTAGTGCTGTGGTTTTGGGTTTAGTGTGAGAATAATGTGGAGAACACACTGATGTTTTAGTTGTTGTTGAGCAGTATTTACACCAAGTCAATGACTTTTCAGCTTCCCAAGCTCTGCTACTGAGAAGGTGCACAAGAAGCTGTGAGGGGAATAGCCAGGACAGCTGACCCAAACTGGCCAAAGGGATATTCCATACCATATAATGTCATGCTCAGCATATAAACTGGAGGGAGCTGGCCAGGGGGTGCGATCGCTGCTTGGGGATGGGCTGAGCATTGGTCAGCGGGTGGTGAGCAATTGCACTACGCATCACTTGTTTTTTATATTCTGTTATATACAAAATAATAGAACTACAGCATAGTCAGTCTCACCTCTGTGCCAAGCAAGATCATGGAGCAGGTCCTCCTGGAAACTCTGCTAAGGCACATGGAAAATAAGGAGGTGACTGGTGACAGCCAACATGGCTTCACTAAGGGCAACTTGTGCCTGACAAATTTGGTGGCCTTCTATGACGGCATTAAAGAGTTGGTGGATAAGGGGAGAACAACAGATGTCATCTATCTGGACTTGTGCAGAGCATTTGACACTGTCCCACACAATATCCTTGTCTCTGAATTGGGGAGACATAGATTTGATTGATGGACCACTTGGTGGACAAGAAACTGGCTGGATGGTTGCACTCAAAGAGTTGTGCTCAACGGCTCGATGTCCAAGTGGTGACCAGTGACAACTGGAGTTCCTCAGGGGTCAGTACTCTGATCGGTATTGTTTAACATCTTTGATGGCAACATGGATGTTGGGATTGAGTGCACCCTCAGCAAGTTTGCCGATGACACTGTCAGAGATTGGAACCTAAAAATAATTGTCTCAAAGCTCGCTTAATGTTCTGCAAGCTGTTGGGAGGTTTGCAAGGTTTCCTGTCGGGTTTGCTGCCTACAGGCAAACAGCAGCTGGTGCAGACATTCTGCAGACCAATAGGATGTCTGGAAGTTTGCCCGCTGCTGCCTGCGTGGTGTACGTGCCAACCGAGGGTACCCCGAATTTATCGTGGCATGCTGACTTTGCTAAATCAAGTGCTGCCCAACCAACAGGGGCAGGAAAATCTCACCCAGCAACTGCGTCAAACGATGATTGGCCGAGCCAAGACCACCTGCATGCCGACTGATTGAACTACAAGCCAAGAGGGACTATAAACTAGTGCCATCCCAGACTACAATTGGGACCCTCACCACTCTCACTTGAGAACTACAGATCAACAGGACGCCGTTGAACTCCAAGGACCATCGAGACACCAGCAGGCCTGTGGTGGTGACTATACTCTTGCTGTGCTCTGTAACACTGCTTCTCTCTTTTCTGCCTTTTCTTTACTTCCTTCTATACTCTATTGCCTGTTTCAATGACTATTGATGGGGAATAACAATAAATCTGCAGTGAGTAGCATCTGCCCTCGTTTGTGTCTTAATCTCGCGTTTGGAATCAGCCTGAACCAGTCCCAGAACAAATGTTGTCGGACCAGGATGTAACAGACACCAAACTATGTGGTGCGGAGGACACTCTGGAGGGAAGGGATGCCATCCAGAGGGACCTGGACAGGCTTGAGAAGTGGGCCTGTGTAAACCCCATGAAGTTCAACCAGGCCAAGTGCAAGGTCCTGCATGTGGGTCAGGGCAATCCCATGCATATATACAGGTTGGGCGGAAAATGGACTGACAGCAGCCCTGAGGAGAGGGACTTAGGTGTGTTGGTGGACAACAAGCTCAACATGAGCTGGAAATCTGCATTTTCAGCCCAGAAAGCCAATTGTATGCTGGGCTGCATCAAAAGAAGGGTGGTCAGTACGTCGAGGGAGGTTATAGTGCCCCTCTACACTGTTCTGGTGAGACTCCACCTGGAGTACTGCATCAAGCTCTGGGGCCCTCAACATAAGAAGGACATGGACCTGTTGGAGCAATCAACAGTCCTTTTATGCAGCTATTTTTGCAACATTCTCTGCTTAGTAAATAAAGTATACCACCTGATTTAAAGTGCACCACCTCAGTACAAACATTTGTAGGAGTATTGTCAGCAGTTCAAGGGAGGTGATCTTTCCTTCTATTCAGCACTTGTAAGACACATCTGGGGTACTGTGTTCAGCTTTGGGCTGCCCAGTACAAACATATGGACTTACTGAAGAGGAGTCCATGGGAGGACCGTGAAGATGATGAAGGGACTAGAGCATTTCTTCTATGAGGAGAAGCTGAGTGACCTCGGGCTGTTTAGCCTGGAAAAGAGAAGGCTCAGGTGGGATGTTATCAATGTGTGTAAATACCTGAAGGAAGCGTGCAAAGAAGATGGAACCAGGCTCTTTCCAGTGGTGTCCAGTGACAACGGGCACGAAATGAAAGACACTAAATTTCATCTGAATACAAGAAAAAAAACATTTTTTATTGTGAAAGTGGTCAGACAGTGGGAAAAATTGCCCAGAGAGATGGTGGAGTCTCCATCCTTGGAGAAATTAAAAGCCCAATTGGACACAGTCTTGGGCAACCTGCTTATGGCTGAGTAGGGGATTGAACTACATGATATTCAGAGGAGCCGTTCTGACATCCTGTGAATATGATGGTTAGCTGGCATATCCCAAATATAAAAGTGAGAAGGGAGTGCAGATAATTTGCAACACCTCATCTGATTGTGGAGTGCAGTTGGACTGCTTTCTGATACAGATAGTCTTAGAGGTATGATTAAAGAAGTAGAACAAAAAACAGTAAAGAAAAACTAAAAATTCAGAACACTTCCTGGGGTACAATATCCTCTGTTAAAATCTCTGCACTACAGTGACTGCACCTCTCCAAGTTTTTGTTTAGACTTTTATTTATTTATTTGCAAGATTGACTTATGATAAGGGCATGAGGAGTATCTAAAAAAAAAACCAAAAACAAACAAACCAAATGAGACAAAAAGCCAGGAGGGATAGCCATTATGAAATAACTTCTTTTTTTTTTCTTAAGTGTGTTCTGTGATAGTTAAGCATTCAAATAACACATTTCAAATACTCCAGGACAGTGAATCTACTACAAATAGATCTTTTTTATTATTATTTCTGATATTTTCATGACAAGATCAGTGAAAGTCAAGTGAAATTGACATCTACTGTAAAAGTAACAAGTTTCAGAATGTGCTGTATAATTCTGAGAATGTCTTTGCAAGTGCCTGAATGAATGGACTTTAACTGTCCCTGGAAACAACAATGGAATCAAATCTTTACAAATGACTCAACATCTTGATTTTTATGGATTCCTTCAGAGAAAGGAAAATTCATGCACACAAGGAATTTTTTTCAGGTTTTAGGGGAGGGAAATATTGCATATTTAAGTAATTATGCAATTCATTTATCAACTTTATAGAACTGTTTCTTTCACATTACTTTCCCATTTAGCCTGAGTAACCTTAACTGGGTCCTAAGTCAGCTACAAAGCCTCCTGAGTTGGTGTTCTTTGGTCTTGTCTCTTTCTGAATAATGCTTTCATCGGTTCCTAAAATACTTGTTTTCTTACTTGCAGTTCTTGGATCAAATTCTTTCCTTGAACTGGTTCAGTACCACTGGCAGCATTGGAGTGGTGCACCATTCAAGTTAGCAGAATGGCAAGAGATGAGAGACCTAGGCCAAAATTTGTTTTTCAGTCTGTGCATAGGTTCCCATGTGTGAAATTTTCTCGACACATCCACGGTGTTTTTAAATTGCACATCTTAATGGATAAGACTGCTTCTTCATGTGGTTTGGAATAGTTCTCCACAAAATATGCCTCTGATGAACATTCGAAATTGACATCCAGGATGCTTGTTATATACCATTTGGAATTTGATTTGCACACCTTCTTATTTTTCTTATAGTTGCACAGTGACAAAATCAGATCAAAAATTCAAAAGCACATCATGCTCTTGGTGAAAATTTTTTAAGGTATTCCTCGGACTAAAGATGTAGACTAGCACTTCTGAAGGCATTTCTAGATGCCTAAATTATGATTTTCTTGCATTTGTTATGAGAACTAACAATTTTAAATCTGGACTGCTGCTCAAACCCCATTTTCACAAATGACAATGGGAAGCAGGAACTAATTACTGTGTTAAGGGTGTAAGTTATTATGACCAGCAAACACCCATGAAAGAGTATCATGCTAGGAAACTCATGTCTTTGAACTCAGTAAAAACAGAAATATTGCTGCATCAGAGCTAAGAAGTACTCTTTGCCCCAAGGATGTGATCAAGTGCTGAATCTATTCCAATACTTTTTTGTAAACAGCAAATATCAACGAAGTAAATATATTTGCTTGCATTCACATTGTGCGGTTTCACAACCTTTAGGGAGAGCTTTTGGGGACCCTTCTGAGCCTGCTGATTCCAGGCCTCCTCCAGAAGCCATATGTATCATGAGTGATTTGGTGGACCTTTAGTTGCAGAAGGCAGAAAAAAGAGGAAGGTAGGAAGTAGGAGGGGAAAGTAATCCTTTCTTCTTAAATGAACCTGTTCCCAAGGATATCATGAATAACCGGAATAACACAGTTGTTGTTGAGTGACAATAAGAAGTTATTTCCAGCTACTACAGGCAGATCTCTGGTATCTTGTAGTGCATCTCCACATGCCAGCAGTGTGTGCTCTTAAGCAGGGCTTAACAAGAGGTGTCTGAAAAGGCACCTAATTTTAGCAATCGCAAGGCAGAAGGACTAATGAAAAGACAAGAGTCTTTTGCATTTCACTTGGTGTGGCAATTGTTCCCTCAAAACTGCTGGAGCAGTTTACCCTTTTTCAAACACATTGTTACACCATCATAACCCAGTACTCTCCAAGAATGTAGAAGTTATTTGGAAAAATATAGAAGCAATAGTATTTTACAGAAACCAACAAATTTCTTGCATTTTTTGGTTTTTACTCCAGGGCTTTCAGTAGTTTATGGTGAAAATACAGGAACTGATTTTCATTTATGTTTAATTAATGTAACTAGAATACATAGTCTAGTTTAAATTATGGTGATTACAGTCCTAAGTTTAGCACCTTTTTAAGTATCATTAGGAGAGTGAGATCCTGGATACACTCATTTGGTGAATAACTGCTAATGTGTGCAGTCTATAAGTCACAGGTGATTATTCAGCACTGAAGTCATTACCTCTTTTCAGGGTGAGTATAAAATAATCTAAAGCAGGGGACTAGAATATCGTGCTTTGTGAAGGCCCAGTGCTGTGTCCTTTGCATATCCAATTGGGAGGATATCAGGTAATTTAACCAGGCAGATTCACTGAAGCTAAATAGATTAACACATCTAGTAGATTCAGTCTGAAAAAGTACAGATTGATTAGGATCTAGTGGTATTTCTGCAGGGTATGATTAACTCTAGTGTATTTCTCTTAAGGAAAGATTATACTACATTTTCTATCATATTCTTTCTGATTTTGAAGGGAAATGTATCTCAGGGACCCTCAGATTTCTGGTAGACTCATTTCTCTCACAGCTAGAGATCAAAATTTATTAAGAACTCAGTAGAAAAAAATGCTGTGTATTACAGAAATATGAGTACACCTGGGAGAAATAGAAAACAGAGTCACAAGAAAAGGTCTGGAGCCACTCTAAAACTTCAGGTAACTGAAAAGGTGTTGTAGCCTAAGATTACCTCTACCTGTGAGTCCTGTCCCACAGGGGCTACGTCACACTGACACAAGACTCTGCAAAAGGCATAAAATCAGTTTCAACATTTAAACCTGCTGCACAGTAGGATGTTTACATCCTAAGGACTCCAAAAGAAAAACAGGAATGAGTGAAAAAGTGGCTTTGATTTTTGAATGCAAGATGTCCTATTTTCTTAATAGCTGAATAGCATGTTACAGCCCTTGGGTGTTGTACTATACAATGCAGGAAACCAGATTTTTTTTTATGCTTTGGAAAACAAGTAGCCCAATTTCCTAAGTGCAAAAAAAAAAAAAAAACAACCAAGTCTTGAAGCTGCTTGGAAAAACTGGAAACAAATCGGCTATTTTTAATCGTTACCAGTTTTCATTTGAACTGAAACTCTGAATCTTTACATTTTGGCCTTCTTGCAGCCTATTGTTTCATTCAGTAAACAAATTAATTTCTACCAGGTGTAGCAACATTTTCTATGAACTAACTTCAATTAATTTTAGTAGAAATGGGCTACATCCTTCACTGGCACAGGTTAGAGTAGTGCTGTCAGATGTAGTGTAGCAGGGTTGGCTAGTATGTGGTGGGCAGCTTGCCCGTAGCTATTTTCCATGCCACACAGCCCTGATCAAACTGAATCGGAGACCTGGTGACCTTAACCAAAGACCACGTAGAAAACAGAAGTAACACAAACTTCTTCATAAATGCAAAGACTGTCCTTAGAGAAGAAGTTTAGCTCATTTCTCGATCATCTGCTCTGGTGTAAGCCAGATCTACAGCTGATGTTAATCAGTATAGCTGCACTGACTTAAAAACAAAGTTAGGCTGCTTTATGCCAGCTAAAGAGACAGAAATTCTGATATTACTTTTTGTGCATCAGATATTTGTGTAAGAGCTGGCTTGGCACCAACAATTCAGTTTTTACTCTCAGATGATAACGACTTCTAATGATACTGACTTCGCCTTCAGCCGGAGTTCACAGGTTAAATATGTAAATAACACAACAGGTTCCCTCACTATGTCTCCTGAGTTTTAGTATACTTTTTCTTAATCAAAAGACTTTTTCAACAAGTTAAAATTAATCATATTTCATAGATTTCTAGCTTTAAAATAACCATAATATGATACACCCTAAGAAAAGGGCAGGGCTCAAAATCTACCTGGCTTCCAAAGTGACTTGCATGCCTCCTCTCTGTATCTGTACTATCAAAATAAGTATGACGTCAAGTCAATACCTTAATATCCAAGGGATGGGGTTTGAATGTCACTGTCCTGTCTTAATTTGGACAGTTTCACTCTTTTTGGAATGCCAGCTTTCTTCTTTAGAAATCTGGACGTTTATTTAAGGATTTAGATGCTTTTAACCATGTAATTAGTAGGAATATAAACCAGCGGTATCAATCTCTCAAATTCTTTGCTTTCAAGGACTACTTGCACAGTCTTGCTTCTGCTGTCACCTGTTAAATAAAGTAAGATTTATGTTTCAGTCACTTTTCAAAGATAACAGTGAGCTTCTGCCATGACAGTAGTGTATGCATACAGTGCAATTCCTTCCTTCAGGAATCAGCTTGAGGTAAATCCATCTCTGGGAAAAGAGCAAAGGCAGGTAATAAGAAGTCAGATCTTACATTTTTGTGTGTTGATGTGTATTTGCAATAGCTGGGTACTTGGAACAGTGTTTTTAAGTGTTTAGATATTGCCTTTGCACCCAGATTTAATGAAAACATTTTCTTAACTTAAGTGTAAGCCATGACTCATGCAAAGATGGAAGACCATGTATGTAAATGGCTTTGCATTATATTTTTTTCTCACCTTTCCTCCCCAAGTTTTCTTTTCTATTTTCTCTCTGCATACAAACATAATAGAGTAATTAATCATATGATATTTTGGGTTTGACAGCTTTAGCTTCTTGAATACATTTATATCATCAATGAGAGCTTCTTTATGCCACATCCTTTGGCTTGCTATAGCTTGCCCAGCAATTCTTAATGCCATCTACTATTCACCTCAGACAGCATTACACAGCCACTCAGGAATGATTATCTATCTGGGAAATCAATAAACTGAAGCTCTATTAATAACACACATTATAAGGGATATGCCAAAATGACTGTCATGTTCTATTGTTTGAGACCTGTCTTAACATAGAGGAAGCTGTCAGAAACCCATTAGAAATAAATCATTCTGACACCATCATTCCGCTTTTTTAATAGTGGGGTGTCAGCACCTCAATATTTCCCTGTGCTAATAGACTGGGGGAGGAGGGGCAAGTAATAAAGTTCACCATCACCAGCAAGAGACTTTCATAGCTGGAGTTTTGGTGTGACATAAAATGAAAGCAACAGACCAACTTTTTATATCTTGCCTCAGGGTCACTGTTACAGACTAGTGATTCAAACACATTGATTTGAGAGGCATTTGGAAGCATGACTGCTTAGTTGCAGTGAGGGACTCTTGAAGAGATTTGTATCAGAATAAAATTGAAAATTACTGACAGAAATCACAGCAATTTAAATTAATTCCTATCCCTGGATGTTGTTAGTTTGCTCACAAAACATGGTGGCACAGGATCATATTGCATTTTGGGTAAGAGAAGCAGTCTCCATCTGACCTTAGTGGCTATATATCCTGATTTGAAAAAAAAAACCAGCTCCTCACAATCTATACCTCCATCATCCATTTCATGGGATGACACAACTGAAGTGTTACGATTTGCTGGTCTGCTCTGAATATTACATGACTCTCACAGCAGCCAGCTGCAATCAAGGGTGTGGGATTTTTGAACATAGCACTTAACAAGCAATCTAGGTTGCCCTTTAAAATAGATAGTATTGGTAAAGAGGAATGGAAGGAAAGTAATTGTAAAATTTCCAAGCATTCTTGGGACCGTATTTCACAGCAGATGCCTATAGCTTTTCAGATTTGCACTGCTCTTGTTTTCAATTTTTTGCATTGGTTTTCAAGACTGAGTAATGTCCTGTAATCCTGGTGGAAGAAATCCTGCCAGTCAGCAGGATCTGTTTATTTAGCTTATACACAGGCAGGGCATGTGCATGAAAAAAAAATATTATCATTCAGGTCCTCAGGTAACAGAAGCTCATGCGTTACTGTATAAGGCTGAATACATGCTCTCCATCACTGTGGGAGAAAGATAGCCCTCTATAGGCTCTCCGAGGGAGAAAGAGGCGGATACAACTTATCATGTGTAAGATAACAACACTTACCACCCACTTGCAGAGATCTGTTTTGCTAGGTAGATGTGTCTGTGGACCATTGCCCACAGGACTTCACAATATGAAGAGAGAAGACAAAACTGGTTCCAATTTGTGCATGGACATTTCAAGCCTCAAGTAACTGTACATCCTGTGACTTGAGCTGCAGTGCTGTCGTGGCCCCATATTTGCTAAAATTATACATGGTTTCAAGGACTGGGAGCAGTTTATAAGGAGTTTATTTGAAAATCTGAGTGAACATGAAGTTACAAACACTGTTTGGGGGGTCCAATAGGTTTTGAATTAAGTGCAAAAAGCAATTTGTTTACACTGTAGAATTTTTTGCAAAATTAACTGCTTTTAAACTTTTAGAAGTAGACAAATGACAGTTTGAATGGTTACTTGCTATGAAATGCAAGAGATGCTGAAACACCAGACTCACTGAGACACAAGACAACTGAAACAAACTAAAAAAAGACACACTGGTGTCTATGTGTACAAAACATGGAAATTTACAAAGCAGTTAACAACCGTAGATTCTAGTGAGTTAACAACTGCAACAGTGGAAATATAATTCAAGTTCAGAAAAAGGGTTTTGGTAGATCATTAAGTGAAATGTGGACTTTCAGGGTATTCAGCCCCCAAAGTTCTTGCCCTGCTGCCAACTAGGTGTTACCTTCTGTCTCTCTGTTGTGGTATAGGTGAGCAACACTTTCCCATTGGGGTGCTGTGCCTTCTCTCCAGCTTCTGAAGCTGATGTGTTAGACACGGTCTATTGGCTGGGAAGATAGGCATGCATATTTTCTCAGCCCCTGAAGTAGAGAAAACCTGTGTAACATTGCACAAAGGCAGGACAAATTTGCCTCTTGCTGAAATGAGAAGTAGGAGTGAGGACGAAGAAGTTAATGATATGCAAGCGTATTTTTGCATTCATATCTACCCTTCTCTGACTTACACATTTATGTGCTTTCCCTCAGCAGCAATAAAGAATGCATTCTGGGATACCACAAAAGAGCTGGTGTTAACCTTGGTCAGTTACCTGTTTGTAGTTTATAAACCCTAGTGTAAACAAAACTTTTAATTTATGTATTTGACAAGAATTTTGGGACTACAGGACTTCTCTCAGGAGTATGTTAACATTTAGTTAATATTTGTGACTTTATATAGATTTCACGTATCTTTAACAGTTTGGGTAATTTTTGGCCATCTCTGCTTGATAGAATGTTCACAAGTTTGCTTTCTGTGCCTCTGAATATTTGAAGAAGCACTATTATTCATGACAAGCAATAGCAAGTTCATGAACAACATCTTGTACTTTTACTGCAAGCCAAAAAGATCTGTAAGAGATGAAAAGAAAGACCTTTTTTTCCCCTCTTTTTATTTTTCTCTTTCTCTTTTTTTTTTTTTAATTGCTGCCTCTTGTTAGTACCGTTGGTACAAGAAGACTTAACGGTGTGACTGATATGGCAGATTAAAACCTGAGCTATTTTTTCCCCCCACTGGTTAGCACTGAATAACATAAGTTGTAGAATCCTGACTAGTTTGTAACCTGCTCAAGGTTATTATTTACATTGGCTGTTCATAATTTCAAAGCACAAAATGGAGAGACAGGAAAGGAATACTGTTTCTGGTAGCGAGGATTTCTCCACACCACAGCCAAACACCCTAGGGCATAGCTAGGAAAAGTAGAAGAAGAGCTGATCTGGCAGATTGCAGGTGCAAGAAAGATGTAGCCTTAAAGAATATGTGAGGAATCATGTCAGGGATTATATAACATTATTTTCCATCAGGAAATAGGTTTTTTTCTTATGCTGAGGGGCATACCTTACTTTGTACAGAGCTCCTTTAGATATGAATGGGACTGCTCAAAGTAAAATATCGCTTAGTTGCAGTAAGAGAGCACATTTTGTTATATGCAGCCTGGAACCTTGAGAAAACCTGTTTTCATTTGTTCACTTGTTACTTCTGTTACGTAAAAAAATGTAGAATTATAATAGGACTTCTGCTTTTCAGAGCTTTACTACAGAGAATACAGCAGTGATCTACACATTGCTTAGGAATGTTAACCGTGGTCTACCCTCAGGAGGGAGGTGCTGCTGGTGACATTTAAGCTGCCTATGAAGGAAATACCAGTTTTTGCAGAGGTAGAAAGCAAAGATGCTTGAAAATGGAAAAAAGCAAAAAGAAAGAATATTAGCATTGTCACAGAAGAGCACAGTAATAAAGAAAAAATGGACATGATGAATGAGAGGCAAGTTGTGGCTGGACAGTAATGGTTAGAATGGCAAGTAAACTGGATTAGAAGGGCGTGAGTGCACGCCTGTGTTTGTGAACATGTTTGTGATGGCATTAATGTTTTGTTTGTTTGTTTGCCTGAAGCCTTAATTAACTGCCACAATTTTGGAAGGAGAAAACAAAAGATGCAGTAGCCCCTTAGTCTAGTTGATATTCAGTTTGTGCAGTTTGTCATTCTGTTTTCAACATGAAGCTGACATTTTGCAGTGTGTTACAGTTTGTAGGGGAAGGTAGTAAGTTCTGTTACTCCACCTGACAGAGCTGGAAAATAAACAAGCCTTCAGGCACACTAGTCTGTTAAGTCTTCCATCACCAGTATGTCTGCAACATCTTATTTTGTTTAATTCTAGAAATTGAGCAAATGTGATTTACTGACTAGTATTTAAAACAAAACATCTACAACATACATATTTGTATTTGAAACAAACTACTGAGAGTCTGCTTGCAGTTTGTTGCTTAAAATATATTAAACAAAGGTATCAAAAGAAAGGTATTTAAAAGAAATAATTCATATAAAACCGCTACACAAAGGGTGGTAACTCTAGAAGATGGTTTTCTGTGGAGCTCTGTGGGAAATTTTGTCTACATTTCTTCTCCTGATGCTATTAATATAAACAATATAAGTTTGGTTAAAACACATTTATTTTTATTAGGAAGAAGGCAGAAAAAGTTTTATATGTATATATAAAAATTTATATATTTGGATGATAATGGCTGTCACAGGCTCCTCACTGGATGACACGAATAAGTTTTATGCTACTCCCTGAATAGCCTATGTCAAAGTTCTTCTACAGACCCGGATGATGCCATAGCGGTGTTTTAGATCTCTGCCTCTGTGATGCTGACTGAACAAGAGAAAAACCTTGTCAGAATCGCCCCCCCCAAAAAAGAAAACTCCCACTTACACAGCAAAGTGTGTCAGAAGTAGTATAACTTTTCTCTTATCCCTTAAAATTTTAGCTGTGGATCTCAGAAGTGCAACATGCAAAGGATTGTTGAATGCATTGAAGAGATGGAAAAACTAAAATACTCGCATAGTGACTTATACAAGGTCAACACAAGCACTTAAAAATCATATATTTCCCACCATAATTTGTAACCTGTTTTATCTCCAAACGGAACAGATGAGTCTCATATTACAGAATTGAGATCCTGACAATTAGTGAATCGTGTAAAGTATATTAATATAGAACAATAAAGCTGCTTCTGTCTACATATTATTTTGATTCTGCTTCCCTTTTTTTTCTTAAAAGTTCATATTTCAAGTTATTTTTTACTCAAAATACCACTACTTCAAGCCCACACTCCTGAAAATTGTTGATCTGAAAAATAAATCATTAATGTGCCAATTGGTTTGATTTCTTCAAAGTGACTGAATTAGAGGAGCAGATGAACTATCTGAGAACTAAAGAGGGATTTGGGGTAATTCTGTTGAAACCTGACAGAATCTTTTCTCCTGCAAATTGATGTATCGTCATCAAAGTCAAAGTCCAACCAGCTCTTAGTTTTTAGGGTCAAAAATTGCTTCAGTTCCACTAACGCTGATAAGGGTAGCTGATTCTGTGTTGCTGTAGGATCTGGGACAACCAAGGCTGTTACAGAAGTAAACAGTATTTCAGAGCCTGAAAATTGGTAGAAAGCAGCCTTTAATATATAGTACACTTAAGAAAGCAATGAGAACCTCATCGTGTACGCACACTAAAATGGAAAGCTGGAAGTAAAATCAAACCTTCAAAACCTGAAAATTCTAAATTAAAATTCCACCTGAAGAACATTATTATGGCTTTCTTGGCATATGCATGTGATGCAGACTAAAGCATTGTGTTGTCCCGACCTGATTGCTCATTGCTTCAGGACAATAGATAGTAAAAAACCCTGGATTGTTACGCTGCATTTCGTTCTTTTCCTCATCAGTCAGTGTGTGGTCCAAGTCTTGTTTTCCACATGTTGTTTGGATGCTCCCCTGACAACAGATTTTTTCAACTCATCCTTTTACCTGAGTGCTTCAGTGATAAGCCGTCCGTTTATCTTACAGTGCCCTTGGGAGGTGAGATGGTGTTACAGCCATTTCAGGATGTCCGTCCATCTGAGAGCACAGATTATTTTTTTTTCTCTTTTCACAAAACTTTCACATTCTTTAGCATCTTTACCTCTGTTTAACTTCAGTTCAAGGGCAAGTGATTGGTTTGACCTCAAAATGAGACCCTGCTAATTCATAATGTACATTAGAAAACTGGGGTGGCAGACACAGTGGTTGCTGTGAGCCATCAGTTAAAATAACTTGGTCAGTGTTACTGAAGAAATCTGGAGGGAAGGGAGAAGGAAAGCCAGTTCTGTGCAGTAGCACTGAGCCATCTTCACAGTAAAAGTGACTGTGTTCCCCTTCACTGGCTGGTAACCATGGTGCTGCTGCTTTCCAAATGAGTATCTGTATCCAGATGAGAGGTTAATAGTTTATACAAGAGAGATCAAATGCCTGTTGTGGGCGCCACTGACAGTTTTGTTACAGAAACATTTAAAATGGGTATTGGACATAAAATGTCACTTATTCATACCCTGATTTTGGTTTTGTTTACTTTTCCTATTATGAGAAGTACTCGTATCAGATCCCTTTTGAAGCAGCATATAGGATGGGTTGGCCAAGAACATGGTGTCCGTCACTCCGCTGGGTTCCCAGAAGCAGTGTGAGAGGGAAGGGTTTGCATATGCACGTGGAGGCTGTCATGGGAGACGCTTACTAAGGGATGTGACCAAACTAGTGCTGGTCCATAAGTTGGCTAGATTCTGGGCTCAAGGTCAGGTGAGACTTACTTTCTAAAAGCTGCCTTCAACATTTCACTGAGAGCTCTCACTGTCGTTGGGTCACATTCTCCTCCCAGGCACAGACAGACACGTCTGTTGCAATTAAACCAACAAGGCTGCATCAGGAAAAGTAGAGGGAAAAAATATGTAATCCGGCACTTCTTAACTCCTTATTATATTACGACAGAGGTTTTTCAATAAGCAAAACATAAAGGGAGAAGGGATGAGAACTATTGTAGCAGATAAGATTACTCTAATTAAATTTAATTAATATACTCTTGCACTGCAGTATTTAAAATTCAGACTAATTTAATAAATACATTAATCATACTGGTTAAGTGGAAATGAATAGGTAATTTAGTATGCCCTTCAGTTTCAACAAAAGTATGAAATCTTTTACCAAATTATATATCGAGGATAGAGGAGACTGGGGAAAAATATGACATTTGTCAACGTTTCTGTCCTTTCAAAAGTCCTCATGGTTAAGAATTGCTTTTCTAGAGCAGGGTTACTCAACCTTTTGTTACTGAAGGACCAATTCACCTTTAAAAAACAATCCATAGAACTTTTCCCCAGTATTGTTTGGTAGCTGGAAGGGAAGGTAATTAATGGATTATTTAGCATTTAGGTATTATAAAATTCTTTTTTTGTACAACAATATAATGTGCTGTTACAATTAAGAATGAGGTAGTTAAGCCTCCTGATGATTTAAAAAACTAAATGAAGTGACCATATATCCACCTTCAGAAACTGTTATATTTTGTCAACTTTCCGTGTCTATCTATTTTTCCTTCTTTTTACTTTTCTTGCTAGTTCATTCATGATCTTTTTGGGAGGGGAACTAATTGACTCATGAGGCCCTTTGTGAGACCACTAAAAGACTGGACAGTGTTGTTTTAGAGAGTTCATCTTTATTCATTAAATTTGTAAGTGGGTATGAATCCAAATACTGAATTTGGGTGGGTTATTGATGTAATTGTTCACTGGAAAGAATATATACTAGGGTGTGTTAACCCTGCATTCAAAACCAGCCTAGATATTTACGTCCAGTTCTTCAGTCAATATAAATGATTAAACCCTATTGTTTTAATGGCATTTATGAAGTAGATCTGGTCCATCTGATATCTTCTCTTGGAAGCTGGTGACTATACCTATTTTACGTGCAACGTGTTCTATTTTGCATCCTTCAGTTCTTGCTGTTGTACTATCCAAAACAGTGGACATTTCATCTGACTTTTTGCTTGTGCATTTAAGTTTCCTTCCAAGGAAAGCATGGTACATGCACAAGGGTCTCATCCAGCTGTACAACCAACATGTACAACCAGCCATGTTATCTATACTGGAAAGAGATTTTTAGGGCATAACAAACCTGTACTGCAGTGTGGGTGCAACAACTGGAGCCATGATCACTAAATAAATTATTTTGGAAATGGCACCTCTGACACACGAAATTTAAATCTCCCATACTACATTTCAGGGACTCATAGACTGGGGAGCATGTTTACGTCCCCTGAAAAGTGAGTGCATGCCTCATCAGGCAATCTGAATAACGAGAGAGGAACAAATGGGACACAGGACTTCCACTTCTCTTGACTAGCTGGTGCTTGATGATGAAATGGGTAATAGGAAATCTCACTTCTATACTTCAGTAAAACAGTCTTCTGGCTTCCAGAATAGCTGACAACTTAAGTGGTCTTAAGCAATTGCAAAGTTATGGAGCCCTTCAAAGAATCAAAACATCTTTTTTTCTCAAATAGCCCCTCTGGATCATTGCCAGGTATTGTCAGTACAGCGTGGAAGTGCCTGTGATTAAGACCCGCTAAACAGAGGTATCTGACAGTGGTGTGACATGCCACAGCAAAACTTCTTGTAGCAGGAAAACCAGCAGCAGAGCTTTGCAAGATGAGGACGTGCAGAATGCTCTCAGCTCCAGGGATCAGAGTCAGGAAAGGGACCAAAACCATTCTACTTGTGTTTAATGTTTGTACTGAATCTATAAAGCAACTGGGTTTCTGTTCCCCGTGGGATCAGAATTCTCACAAAGAACACAAAATGTTGTGGGTGAATGAATAATAACAAAATGTCAAAAACTGAAAAAAAAAAAATAATTCTGTGACTGTACCAGAAACTTGACTATTTGACTATGATTTTATATAAACACATGCTTATGTATGTGTGTGTGCCTATACATACATGAGTTACAGATGTATAGATTATTTCTCAAATATAACATTTTCCTTGAACTTTGTCCTGATGTCAGTTATTTTTTGATATATATTTACTATTCTGCTTTATCTTTAAAAATTTAAAGATAATTTTTTTTAAATGGTATTTTCATGACAAAGAGATCCCACATACCATTCTTTATGAATGTGTGGCTATTTTTCTTTCCTCTACTCTCTGTGTTTTGACAGTATCCATTAGAAAAGCCATGCATTTAAATTTTAGCATCCTAGATGATCTGGCTGTGTTGAGGACTTTAGGATCAATTTCATGAAGCTGAATTAATGGCTTTTGATGTTCTCTGTGGTTGCAAGTTGTCCTAATACTTTGTAAAATCAGGCTAACTACATTATAATGGCCACTTAAGTGACTCTAATTTATTGTGGTGTTTGTAGTGAGACCCCTGTTTTCCAATAAAGATTTCATTGTTAGGCTCCCCAGCAACCAGCATACTAATATTTTTTAATTGTCTTTTCTAAGTGTGTTTCTGCATGTGTTCTCTCTCTTCTTGATGCAGTCCAAATTTATAATGCACCATATGAAATCACAAAGTAAGGATGTACAAATATGTCTGTATTGATTCCATTATGGTAAACAACTTTGCTGTTACACCTGTTTCCTCACCCTGCATTTTGGAGGATACCAAGTTACCACCGGTGACTTTGAGACTAAGAGGTAATGTTGAGATAAGGAGTATTTTAGAGGTAATGACCTTGTTCTGCAGCACCAGCTTAACCCGGGACCTACAATAAATTTAGGTTGACTTACCTTTTTTCTTTTAATGTTTGACAAGATCTGCATCTTGAAAACAAACTTTGGGACTGTGACAGTGTGGAATAATTACTAAATTGGCTAAAAATACAAAAGTACAGCATTGTTCACACATTAAGGAAAAGTATAAAATCAAGAGGCTTCTGAGGTAGAAAACAGCTGCAGCTGTCATGAAGAATACAACATCCACGGTTCCCTGATAAGGATGCTTGTGAAGCTACATGAGGTACGGGGCAGGATGCAATTATTCCGCGGCTTTACCTTATGATGCATAGCAGATATGGGAATGGGACGATAGCATGAAACAGATAAGCTGCCAATTAGCTGCCTGCTCGATACTCGGAGCCAACATTTTGTCAAATTTTGATGAAATGCTGTCTTTTGTGTGAACTTTGCTCATTATAATGTCATTATAATACCAAAACACACCTCCATCCCAAAGGCTACCTGCCTCCAAGGTGCGACCGCTCCTTCTTGAGTCTCCGCCCTGAACTTTTCGAAAATTATACCTTTAAATGTGAAGCGAGAGAATTTTACACTGATCATAAAGTATTTATGACTAAAGTCACTCAAACTCCACCTTGAAGGTAAAAATTAGTATAAAAATAACCCAAGAAATGGGGGATACCCAGGGAAGACACCATCGCGAACAAGTTGAGGAGAACTCCATCACTGACTTCCAGGATCAGTCGACGGGCTGAGCCTTTCTTCCCCCCCATAGGGACGCCTTTGGGTAAGACTTAGATTATACCAAGTGCTTTCTCGGGAAACTTAGAAATTTCTCTAGAGAATCTCTTTCCTACATTTATAGCCAGGCTGTATCATATATAACTTTGTCGCGCATTTGATATATGTAATAATACTTTCATTTGCACGTGCTTTGCAGACAGTGTATTTATCACTGGCAATCCTAAGAACCTATATATCTGTTGCTTAAATAAACTGCACTGTTTAAGTAGCTAGTCATTTTGGGTTCCTCATTGAACGTGACCAAACACTCGAGAGTGGCTGTGCTGCTTCATGAGCATGACTAGACTGAAGGTGCAGTCCACTATTAGTGTATCCAAATCGTAATAGTTTAATACATATTAAACGCGACTGGACTGATAGTGCTGAATTGGGCATCAGTCAGAATTTAAAACCAGCCGCACCTAGCCTCCCACCTCGGTGAGGAGTGTTAGAACACAAAGGGGTTTATCTTCTGCCAAAACCGCTTTGCCTCTTTCCACGCAACAGACAGGAAGTGCAAAGCCTAGGACAGACCCTGCTGTATGGCAACAAGTCCAGTGCAGGGTCCCTGCTATGGGCAGGGCTAGAGCTCAGGGTGCGCAGGGGGAGATGGTGGGTACTGGGCTGGTTCAGCCTGGGGAAGCATAGGACTGAGGGAGAACTCTTTGCTCTCTGCCACTGCCTGGTGAGAGGCTACAAAGAGGGAGACAGACTCTTGTGGGAGATGCATGATGACAGGACAAAGAAATTCTCAATAGGTATAAGTTAAAAAAAATCTTTACCAAGGGGGTGGTCAGACTCTAACTGCCCAGAGAAACACTTGAATCTCCATCCGTGGAGTTACTCAAAACCTGACAGGACAAAGCAAAAAGTAACCTATTAAATGGCAGGGGTTTGGACTAGATGAACTGTAGAGATCCTCTCCAACATACGTGAATCTTTGACACATGATATATTAATTTGACTCTAACCTTATCTTCCAAGCTTTCTTAGGAACAGTCACAAGCATATGCCCGTGTTTGTAATTTCTAACTTGCATAATGTTTTTGTATAAAGATATGTTTTATATCAATAATTCCAAGACATAATAGATGGTTCTTTTTTTTCAGTTCCCCCTGTGCTGTTTTTTTCTTGTTAATATGAATCTTGTATTTTACTTTAGGAATGTTATTACAACTGAAATTAGCTCATAAACAGGCTTCATTTCCATGAAAAATCCAAACACAGATTTCCAGCTTTGGATCTGAATTTAGAGACAAAATCTTTATTTGGAGAATTTGTGGATCCAGAACTGAGCCTTCTAAAAAAAAAATACAACACAACTGGATCTATATATTTTTTTTTTCTCCTGTTGTCAGCTGGCTGTGGGGGCAAAATTCTGAATGTGGGGGCAAAAATCTGTCATCTTCTCCTTATGTGAAATAAAAGAATCTGTATTAGAAATAACTGAAATAACTGCTACATCTCCCTTTGTAACTCTTTGTATTCTAAATATATTTTAGATCTCTAGTGTGGCCTACTTTTTTAAGAAATATATGGTAAAGACAGATCATTCAGATGTCCAGGTTTCTCCCTTTAGAGTAGAGATAACTAGCAGGTCATGGCAGACTTCAGTTCCAGAAAAGGATTAAAGACATTGCTTCATCTCTGTATATTTTATAACAAGGTGCTACAATAAGGTGCAGTAATCTGTTGTGGAATGACTTGCTTTAAACCTGACTGGAGAGCAAAGTAAAATTTTATCTTCTCAGGATGATACATTGAAATGAATCAGAATGGTCTTTAACACAGCATGAAAGAAATGCACATCAGAGTTAGGAGTTAATTCTAAAAAATTCTTATTGCCCGAAAAGGAAAAAGACTTTCAGAAATCAGTGCAGACACAGGCTCATAGATATGGGTTTTCACAGTAAGTGTGTGTTCCACAGTTCACTTCCACTAGAATCAGGTCTGGTCCCTGAGATTTATGATAGAATCATAATGTTATAGAATTATGTTAGTATCAGAGATACATTTATGATCTTGTGACTTTGGAGGAAAGGAGGAAGAATAGTCATTAATGGAGTTCTGTTCTTTCATCTGATGGAAGCCTTGAATGCAGTTACTAGAGTCTAGTAGAGCTGTTATTGCCTCTAGGTAAATCTGGCTCCTGCTATGGAGGAACAGTAGAGTATGCAGCATTGCTTAAATCTTGAACATCATCTGACTGGAGCTGTTAGATATAAAGATATGTTTATGAATCTTAAGACAACTTCAGGTTTCTCAAAAGCCAAGCCAGAGTTTAAATATAAGGCTATAGGAAAGCATTTATTTAATGCTTATCCATAGATAGTCATTTAAATGTTTTAAAACAATTCAGTAACTTGGGAAACCAGCAGTATTGCCAGTACCATTGGGAACTGCAAACCAGCTTTCCTTCTGAGGGAAATAAGTCTGTGATTATGAGCTCTGTTGGTGTCCTAGTTTTCCCTTTGTGTAGTCTGAATGCCTCAGCTGGGACTGAGGGCTCTGAGCAGGATGCAAGCTTGATGGAGAACAATAGCATCACATGAACAATTCCTATTAAGGAACCTGTGCCCACATCAGAGTACATAGAAACATTTCCAAAAATTGCCTACCATCTGAAAGGTTGTCCACATGGCTGACTGAGGTTGGGATCAAACCCTGTATTGATTGATAGATCTGTTGATAGTGAGTGTCATATGGTTTTTTTGCATATTTGGCTATTTTTTTTCCATTTATTTTCTGCGAAACACCTAATTGTTTGAGATGTCTCCTTTCAAAATTGGAAGCCAGTAACTGTGGGGGAACTGGTTTGTACAGTAATGAATACATCTGTGTGGGGTGGCTGACACGCTGGAGGGAAGGGATGCCATCTAGAGGGACCTTGACAGGCTGGAGAGGTGGGCCCATGCCAACCTCATGAAGTTCAACCAGGCCAAGTGCAAGGTCCTCCATCTGGGTCGAGGCAATCCGAAGCACCGATATAGGCTGGGCAGTGACTGGCTTGAGAGCAGCCCTGAAGAAAAGGACTTGGGGCTGCTGGTGGACGAGAGGCTCAACATGAGCCCTCAGTGTGCATTACCAGCCCAGAAAGCCAATGGTATCCTGGGCTGCATCAGGAGAAGCGTGGCCAGCAGGTTGAGGGAGGTGATTCTCCCCCTGTACTCCACTCTCGTGAGACCACACCTGGAGTACTGCGTCCAATTCTGGAGCCCCTACTACAAGAAAGATTTGGACGTGCTGGAACGTATCCAGAGAAGGGCCACGAGGATGATCAGAGGGATGGAACACCTCTCCTATGAGGACAGGCTGAGAGAGTTGGAGTTGTTCAGTCTGGAGAAAAGAAGGCTCCGAGGAGACCTTATAGTGGCCTACCAGTATCTTAAGGGGGCCTACAGGAAAGCTGGTGAGGGACTTTTTAGGCTGTCGAGTAATGGTAGGACTAGAGGGAATGGATTAAAACTAGAGATGGATCGATTCAGACTGGACGTTAGGAAGAAGTTCTTCACCATGAGGGTGATGAGACACTGGAACAGGTTGCCCAGAGAGGTGGTGGAAGCCCCATCCCTGGAAGTTTTTAAGGCCAGGCTGGATGGGGCTCTGAGCCACCTGATCTAGTGGGAGGTGTCCCTGCCCATGGCAGGGGGGTTGGAACTAGATGATCTTTAAGGTCCCTTCCAACCCTAACAATTCTATGATTCTTCAACAGGGAAATGTTTTCTGTGAAACAGACTACTGAGACCTTCATTTAGGAATGTTCTTGTTCTTCCTATAAATGATGCATGCAATGCCCTCTGTTTATTACATCAAATTTCATTCCTCATATAGCACAGATCTATGAAAGATATTACAGCTGTTTACCACACTAGAAAGGCACCCACTAATTATCTTTAATTAAGGCTTTTGTGAAGGTCTCTGTTTTAATATTATATTAAGGAAATTTAAAATTGACTTCAGATCCTCAGAACTTACAGTTTGTATTGATAGCTGAACAATGCTAGCCTGATTGTCAAAAAGTAAAAAAAAATTAAAATAATTTATTCCAGGACTATTTAGCTTTTGTTATCTGGTTAAAAAGGAAAACCATTTGGCACAGTCCTCTAATTTATCCTGTCTCTTCCCCTACTTTCAGGTTGGTGGAGGGGGGTTGTTTTGGCTTTTTTTTTGTTTGTCTGTTTTGTTTTGTTTTGTTTGTTTGTTTGTTTGTTTGTTTTTAATCTGACAGAAGAAATCTTTTAAGAATCATCTGGCAATAGTTTTTTTGAGGTATATGCCGACCACCATAAAAATAATCGTAGCATTCCTGAATAAGATGACGGTTGCAGCATCCATTTTCCCAAACAGTAGAGTCAATCAACAGCAGGGAATGGTGTACTTCTTCATAATCTTCTTTTTCAAGTACATGCTATACTTAAAACACTCTTTGCTTAAGCTGCTAGGCTCAGGCAGCAAAACTTCTTTTTCCCAGTTCTGTTTCATGTGATGATTGTTTAATTAAAGAAATATGAACAACTGGGTCAGTGGGGACCAGAACATAAGACTTTTCCATTCCAAATCACTGAGTCACACTCATGTTGGCATTTTTTTCCCCTGCAAGAAACCACTTTTCTTTGCTGCACCAGTGAAACTGCTTCAATGGGAGGGACTTTTTTTCCTTTTTGTGACTAAGCAGAGCAGTAAATCACTTCTTTTCAGGGATGAAGAGAGGGAATATTATTTGACAGTCAAGAAAATACCATGGAAAGTGGACAAAGATGATCAATAAAATAATGTGTTGTCTCTCTCAACAAACTGTACAAATCTCAGAAAGAGGCAATTTGTTTTTTCCTTTCACTTGTAAATCTGCAACTGGGATGCTTCCATCAACTTATTTCTGTTCTACTGGGGTAACAGCAGTGGGTGCCACTTTAATCATTCTACAGAAAAAGGAAAAAAAAAAGAAAAAGACAAGAAAAAAGAAAAATTAGAAAAAAGAAAAAGAGATAAAAAAAAAACCCAGCTCTTAATTTAAACAACCTTCTTACTTTAAACCAATCTATTTTTATGTGGTAATTACCAATCTTCTTTCCTATAAGTTACAGAAAGTGTGAAAGACAAAGGCTTGATGATGCCTTCTCTGAATAGTCAAAGGTAAAGACAGAGCCAAGCTTTTTCAAAGGCATTGATGTGACCCAGGACCCTCCAGTTAGTTTCAAAAATAATATTGGAAAATTTTTAAAAATAAATTCTCTCAGCTTCCTATTGATTTTTCAGATTAGAGTCAAAAGCACTCAGGACACATGCCACAGCATTTACACCTAAGTTAACATACACAAAGGTATTTTAAGTGCAGATGGGAACCTGAAATGATCTCTAAGCACTAAAGCAAATAAATTCAGATTCAAGTCTGAAACTAGAAGGCAAAGCATAGCTTGCATTTTTGTCATAAGTGAAGGTTATTTTTTTTCCACTCATGACAAGAATAGTTTATTCCTATGGGTATTAGGTTTCCAAGTCTGCCTTCTGGGCTTTCAGAATTTTCAGATTTTTACTGAAGACTAACTCTATGTCAGAAATATATGGTAGAAAGCAAAAAAAAAAAAAATGGCATAAAAATACCTAATTATTAAAAAAGCAAAATAAGAATAAACAAAACAGGCCAGTGGCTCCAAAATTAATTTTTTTCTGAAGACCTGTTTGTGGCAGGTGCATCTTCCCTTGGACAGGTCTGGAACTTCTCAAAAATCTAGAAGCTGCAGCTTGGGGTTTGGGCCACCCAATCTACATGGTAATAAAGAGAAGGAAGTAAAGGCCCTCAGCCAACGAGGAGCAACATGACTATATATGACCACAGATCAGACTGAGTAGGGTATAAGTGTAACCTTGCCAGAGGGCAAATTGATTCAGTCCTCCCTGGAGCAGTAGGTCTCCCTGTCAGGGACTCTCCCCATGGGTTGGATCACCGCCCACAGTAACTCCTGCAGGCTAAGACCCCTCATGTTGTTTGGGGAGTGATTGCGCATTTTGGGTCATCATTTCTAAGGCTTAAGAATTCTTAAGTCGGCTGTGTAGTATCAATTCCACTTAGTGTCTTGAGCCTGTTGATTATTAACATTTGTCAGTCTTAAACAGTTTTGGTTAGAAAAAAGTTTATTTTGAGTTTATCACCTGCTTATTTTAATTTCTTGAAAGCCTCCATGACACTGGTGAACAATATTTTTAATATTCAAGGTCAGTAATGCTGGTTATACACATGTTTGTCTGGTTCATGGTTTTGCAGATAGATATTCCTTCAGATTAAGCCCTTGCTTAACTGCCAGTCAGGGACAAGACTGCCCAGGAGCTGCACGTGGCAAGTTGTGCTTAGCTTCGTTAGCACCAGGTGATTAATTGTGCCCTTCTGCTTGTCTTTACAGAGGTGAAGGTTGGAGTCCATGCAGCCATCCCTCCTCTACCCTGCAGACACAGACAATCATGCTAGTCACACTTGCATATTCTACCAGGTTGCTCCCTCTTGGAGGTCTATGTAGACAAACCCAGCTAGCAGTGGCTTTTAGTGACCTTGAATTTTGTGGGGTGGTGACCCATCAGCAAAAGGATTTCTTCCTGTTGTCAGTTGTCTTAGTCATCTGCTTCTCTCTGGTAAGAAATTAAGATATTCAGATACCTTGCTCCTCTTGTATCTCTGATTGAGGACTTTATATTCTCTGTGATGTTGTAAGAAAAAAAGATGTCATCCTCTCAGACACAGAATTATGCAGAGATTTTTGCCAAACTTTTCTTGGTCGCTGCATTCAACAAAATTTCATGCTAATATTTCTACTCTGACTGTACTTCAGAATATGATGAAGAATGTGTGCTGTGGTGGATTAATATGTATATGTTTATGTCTGTAGGGAGAGAATTCAGTATTGAAAGGAATGCAACATGAAAGGGTTACATGTAAAATACATGATACAGAAAGAGAAGGTGTCTGTACTTTAATCATTATGCCTAAGAGACCTTTACTTTTTAAGCAACATTTATAATGCTAAGCAATGTAATTGATATGCCAGTTAATTACTGCAATGAGTGATGGTGTCCTGGTAAAAAAAAAATCAGTATATCCTTACATTTGTTCCTTTAAATGGGTATTTGGGGTGGGGGAGTTGGGTATGAAGTACATATGGGTCAGCAGTCCCCACAAATGAAGACAGCCTGGGCTTTTATTGAAAAACCCATTTAAAAAAAATATGATTTTCCAGAGATAGATGCTCTATCAAATATTAATGAACTTTGTTATTTATTGAAGAAATCATTTCTTAGGGTTATGGGAACCAGGTAGAAAACTGTTATCTAAATTAGTCCTAGAAACAGAATGAAGTTCTTCTGATGCCTTTAGGATGCATTTCAGTTGTTGTCTGACACTTAAAGGTAAGCGGTGTTTTATGTACAATGTCTGCCATTTGATGACCTCAGTAGTTAATTAAAAAAAAAAGGTGGTTAAAACCCCCAAACATACTGGTTTTTCTCTCTTTGTGTCATGAGGACATGATCATGGTCTTTGAGGACTAGTATTGTAGTCAGCTCGGGGTTCCTGATCAGCCAGGTCCTGAGTGCTTATTATCGTATGCTTTGTGAAATTTATTTATACTTAGAAAAGCACAGGCCATCTATGGTCCTGTAGCACTGGTGCACACCACTTCCCAAGGGATTGCCTCAGATTGTGCGGGTTGAAACTGCTACTGCCTGCCAGCATGGGGCTGTCTGCTCTACTTAAACCCCATTGCCTCCCACATATTCCCTTTCCTCATCTCTGGGAGCCGAGTGATAGAAAAAAACAGACCCAGAAACAAAATACACGGTCCCTGAGCCTTTGAGTGGCAGGAACGCCAAAACAAAATAACTGCAATATCCAGTTATTTTAAGGAGATAATATGTTAATCTTTCCTACAGTTTTAGAGATATTAGGTTTCCTTAGCTTCTTTTACAGGAGCTTTTTGAAGCCCACAGGGTTGAGAAGCCCACAGGTGGATGAACTGTGTGTATTTACGTAGGTTAGCATGCTCAGCTGTTTGGAAACATCCTGCGCCTTGTGATCTGTGCTACGTGGGGAGGAAAAGCAATACAGCCCTCTGTGGCTTGCTCAGCTGCTCCAGAGAAGAAAGGTAACTTAATATGAATCATCTTTCACCAGTAGTTACAAATTTCAGATGTTCCTAAGCTTTGATCTTGACTCAGGTGCCGACTTCTCTTGCAACTTTCTGTAAAACTCTGTCCACTTCCATCTCTCCAATTGTATAGCAAAATCAAAACCGCTTGCTGGCTTCAGGCGGTAGGAAGACAAATTAGCTGATATTTTTGAAATGTTTTCCAGAGCATTATGCTCACATAAGACATATCTTTTGAGATTGCTAAATATTCAGCACACGTCCACATTGCTACAGCAACAAGATTATAGGTATTGTATTGATTATAGGTATTATATTGATTATAAGTCAATGGCAGTATGGGATAGAAATAGTTTAGCAGGTGTATCCAGGAGGATATTAATAGCATCCCATAAAATCGAGCAATAACAGGGTAGAAGTGCTAGCAGTCATTAATTTTTGTGGTGGAGTTTTGCTCTGTAAAACACATCATGTTGCTTACTGAAAGTAAATAGAGCTGCTTGTCTCCAGTAAGCATATGTGTGTCTCTCACTAACAAGATATACCAGTGCACTGAGAGAGGAGTATTCCCTAAAGAAACAGGAGATTATTTTAGTATAGTCCCTCTTTTCTATTAAGCACAATAATTAATAAAGTACCTAGCCTGACATAACTACTCTCAACATCTGTTCTCTAACCTCTACATAGCAGTAAAACATGCATTATACTAAAATTAGGTATTATCATCAACACATTCAGTTCCCTATGTTTTTATAAAAAGCCAGCAACCAGAAAGTAATTATAAATGCAAATAGAAAACTGTGAATGATACTCTGTCAGTAGATAAGCAATACACTACAAATAATCAATAAGACTGTGCTTGGGACAAATTTAGGACAAATGCTGGCAAAAAAAAAAAAAAAAAAGAAAAGAGAGGGGGAGAGGGTGGAGAAAAAGAATGAAAAAGTTTATGTCTTAAAATCCCTTTCTTTTCACTGAAGTGGCAATGTTTGCTTTAAACTACTCAATGGCTCTTCTCCAAATTTCCCAAATTAATTTTCTTCTTTATAGTGATGCAATTCTATTTTTGCTTAAAAATATTATTTCTTAAATTATTACTCAAATTGGTAACTGAAAAGCAATGAAAAAAATCTGTTGGAAATC
Source organism: Alca torda (assembly GCA_008658365.1). Taxonomy (NCBI): domain Eukaryota; kingdom Metazoa; phylum Chordata; class Aves; order Charadriiformes; family Alcidae; genus Alca; species Alca torda. The sequence continues at coordinate 69,913,332 of CM018101.1, forward strand.
AGTATGACCTTTAAAAATTTTGGTTTTCCTTTGGGAAAAAAAGAAGTCCTTAGGCTGTAGGTCTTCTCCTATTTCAGTAAAGTCACTAGCTGCAGAATCAGCATTAGATAACCTCGAAATTTCTTTCCATTTTTGGCTAAAATGTGTAAGGTTATTTTAGTTTTGATTAATGAATATTTTGGATTTTTGTTTTAGTAAAAATTCATGTATTTTGTCCGTAATAAATTTCATTAGAGATGATAAATTGAATATATATGTATACATATGTAAAAGACACTAAATGTATATGCTTTTAAGCATATAAATCTTCTATGGTAGAAACATATTATGAAAATCAGAACAACTCTATCAGATGAGAGATAAAAGAATTTTTTGGACTGAACTTTTCTGACTGGGTGCCTGGCTACTCGATTGGGTCTTGTCTTGCCTGCCTGCTTGTGCATTATAATTGTTCATATGCTCAGTGTCAAAGTCATGACCAGAGTCAGCAGGAAATGTCTGAATTTTTAGAGATTTAGTTTATTTTGTTTGCTCATATGTTTGCTTTTTACAGGTTTTTTTTTTGGTTTTTTTTTTTTTTTTTTTCCCAGTATGGTCATTTCTTCTGCAGCAACTGACCGCCATAGCATCCATCCATATTTCATGTAATTAGTTGCCTATCCTGTATTACTGACTCTTCAGCTGTAGTGAGACAACAGAATATATCTGAAAACTAAGGTCTGGAATAAATTATTATTTTTTTTCAATGTGATATATATTTGGAGGGGATAGTATGCTTACAGACAAAGTACAGTTTGATTGGGAAGTAGGTAGTGTATAGATTCATGTACAAAAGGAATTTCAGATTCCTTAGTGGAGACATATTTGACAAAAGCTCTCTCTTCTTTGCTGATAGCCAAAATTTTGGCTTTTGGAATTTGTTTCTGGTATTTTAGACTAACCTCCTGAACAGATAAAGTATACTTTAAAAGCACTGGTGTTCTCTTGGAAGGAAACGGCTCAAAATGTTTAGGAAAAATTTACAGAAATAAAGGTATTGTAATGGGAATCAAAACAGGAGCTGGTATGACAGTTTCACTAAGTTATGGGATCTTTTTAATCACAGGGTATGTTTTTGAGCTATTTCTTTTCTATGTGAGCAACCCACGTTTCATAAACAAAAAACCTACTCAAAGGCACAGTTAAAAGTGATCAAAGATGCTGTACTGCTACAATGAATAGTGACATAATGGTGTTACTACAGCAGAAGTGCCTCACTCCAAGATCAAGGATAAGAGGTCTGACTTTCTCACCTCTACAGTCCATCAAATTAAAGTTGTCTTTGTTTTGTTCACATTGTTTATACAACAATGAGAACGATTCTATGTTTGGATTATTATAATGACTTAATTGTGTGTTCATATGTCATGTTGAAAGTGTATGCACGTGTACTGGGATTTGTTCCATTAGTTTCCTGCATTCAAGCTGGGTTTTTTTGTTTGTTTATTTGGTTGGTTTTGGTTTTTTTTTTTTTTTTTTTTTTTCCATTGACTGGAATTTGTAACTAGAGTGTCTGAAAGGTTGTTTCTAACTTGTGGCTAGAAACCAAATTGCATCATGTTACAAACTTTATTGACAGTGTACGTTAATGAACAGAACTATTCTGAAGAGTTGCATCTGCCAGCTACCACCGGACTGTATCTGTATTTACAAACTGTAGATGACATAATTGCCTTTCCTGAGCACAAATGCCAATATAAAGAGGAAAAGATAAAACCCCCAAAAATCTAACATCTGAAACATCTCTTTTGCAGATGTTAAGAGTAAATAATTTGCTAGCCACTGAGGAACTTGAGTATTTCTTAGGTACTGTAGAGTCAGCGTATATGAACATACTTCAAAGAAAAACACATACAGCTCTAAGATTTCTCATGTGTGATTAATACTCAGGTCTGGGTATTATTTAATCAGACTGTGAATCTAAAGTACTAAAAGTGCTTTTGATTTTCACATTATGCAGGCTTGCAAAGGCGTTACACTCTTCAAAACAAGCTTTTCATATATGAGCTCCTTGACACAGCTCTGTTCAGGGTCGAGCTGCTGGTTTAAAAGTTATGCAAATTATAGCTTCTTACCCATGAAAGCACCCCTGGACTTAGTTGGATCAAGATTGTGACCCATCTGGTCTGAAATTTTATAAAATACTACTTAATATTCTACAATTTCTCTGTTGTATGCAATTATGCAATAATTTTGAAATAAATGCTGAGAAGTAGATGCATGTTTTTGCATGCCCAGGGTTAGTTTCTGAATGGACTTTTCAGCCTTTAATTAGTTCTCCGTGTGAATTTAATCATGTACATATATTTTCACCATTATTGATTGAATCATTGATTGAAGCAATTTGTTATGTTCACCCAGCTCCAAGCATATGCCATAACAAACCCTGTAAGGCTGACAATATAAGTGCGAGCTAAAGTGGAGTCCCTGGAAATACAACTATGTTCATTGCTCTGATTGTTTTTTTTTTCTTCTACAGAGAATTTTTCTGGTTGGTTCTATCAAGAACAACTTGCTAGAATATTAGCTTCGCAAAGGTACTGAAGGTCTTTGTGATAGTGAACTTCGCATTAACTGCAAAACAAAAGAAAGGTAAAGACATCATCATAGGACCTGGCATTTTAATTCTGTCTTAGACCTGATGCCACAAAACAAATATATTAATTTGAATAGTACCTACTGAAAGGACTGGTGATATTTATTTCCCACAAGGAAAGGGGAAATTTGCATAATACATGAAATGTTTCCTATCTGGGGATGAAGGAAGGATATGGATTGATGAGAACCACAGTATCAATTTGTAATTAATATGCTTTTCTCCCATTTTTAATAAAAAAAAATTTAGTACTGAAGTCTTTTTGGTGCCAATATTTGTATTTGTTGTAACATTGAAAGGAATGGCAGCACACTAATGGTATTGTAGAAAGAAAGTCATTGCAAGGGTGTAACTTCAATTTAGTGACTGTTTTCCCTCTTCATGCAGCTGTGGCTGTGTAGTACTGATTCTTCTTTCTTTGTACTGCACTGTTGAGATGAAGACCTACAAGACATATGGTTGCTAGGAACAACTTATTGCAGTAATGTTTATAACAGAACTAGCAAAATTAAATCCTATTTCAGAGGGATGTCTTTAAATGTCAAGCGCACTTTGATATGGTTATGGGGTCTCAAGTACATTACAGTATCAAAAACTCATGTAGATTTTCCATTCTAAGTTTTTTATTTTTCCTTCAGCACTGTACTGGGTCTGGATGGGATGGAGTTAATTTTCTCCATAGGGGACTCTATGATGCTGTGTTTTGGATTTGTGACTGAAACAATGTTGATAAGATACTCAAGCTTTTGGCTATTGCTGAAAAGTTCATGCGCAGTGTCGAGATTTTCTTTTTCTGCCCTCTGCACCTACAGCAAGCAGGCTGTGGGGAAACAAAAGGTCGGAAGGGTACACAGCTGGGACAGCTGACCCCAACTGACCAAAGGGATACTCCATACCATATGATGTCATGAAATGTATGTTAAGCTAATCAGTAAGAAAGAGGATGTACATACTATTAAATAGCTTTATTTTGTACATGGTATCATTTTTCATTGAGTCGGTTGTGTTTTCTTTAAGTCTGTAAAGTTTCACACAGTGTCAGCATTTGTTCTGCTCAAAAAAAAATCTTTTCTCCAACATCTAAGATAAGGTAGAGAAATTAGTATATTAATCTTTAGCTATAACAATGTACTGGGCCTGGCTAAGATAGAATTAATTTTCTTCATAACAGCTCATATGGTGCCATATGGTTTTGGGTTTTTGACAAAAACAGCGCTGATAACACACTGATGTTCTAGCTTTTGCTGACAGTATTTACATAAAGGATTTCTCTGTTTTTCACTCCACCCCACCAGTTAGGAGATTAGGGGGGTGCAATAGGCTAGTAGGGGACACAACTGGGCAGATGACCCAAACTAACCAAAGAGATATTCCATAACATAATGACATGCTCAGCAACAAAAGGAAAAAAAAGGGGCTCTAGGGACATGAGCCACATTTTGCTTTTTTGATTTGGGTTGCTTTTGCATCACTTGTTTCCTTTTGTTGTCTTCTCTCTTCTTCCACTTACCCTTCATTCATTAAACAATTTTGTTTGTACGTTTGTTTGTTTGCTTGCTTTATCTTGACCTGCTTTTATTCTTCCTTTCCTTTTCCTTGTCCCACTGGGACTGTGTGACCTTGTCCCTTTCCTTGTCCAACAGTGCCTGTGTGATGCTTAGATGCCCATCAGGGTTTGCCCACTACAAGGTGATTCTTTAAATCTAAATATTATATGGGAGAGCCTTGACTTAGACGCAAAACTGAAATTTATGAAAATGAGTGACTGGGTGTAAACAGTAAAGAATGAAAAAGTAAATGGATCTGTAGGAATGAAAGGCCCTGGATCAGAGTCCTTCAAAGATCTGAAGAAACACAACAACGGACAGGAACATCAGTATAGTTTTTCAGTGGTTGCCATGTTGCTTCTTCAGGACTTTCCTGCTCTTTTGTCACTTGGAATAGGGAGTTTCTATCAGGAAGAACGAGACACAACAGCCGTGTAAGCTTCAGAGAGTCATGAGAAATGGTATTTGTTCTGTGACCAAGTGAAAAGCTAGGGTCTTCCCATATGCAAAGCACTTTTAACAATTTAATTTGCCAGCACTTTTCTGCATCATTATTATCTTTTCCTCTCAGAAAGTTGTTGTTGTACTTTCTACCCCATATATTTTGTACCCTAACTTTTTGTGGCCTAACTTTGTTGTTCAAGGCTTAGTTCTTGCTTGCTGCACTCTTTCTTGGCCCCATACATATAAGATAACTTTCCTGATTTTTTGGTTGGTTTTGCATCTTCTTGCTATGGTTTTGAGTATTAGTCCTGCAAACCTGAGTGTAATTCTAATTTCAACTGAATAGTCCTTCTGCAGTTTAACTTCTGTGTTTAGGTACTTCATTTAGATGGGAGCTCTAAGTTCGCTGTTACCGTCTTCCTCTTCTTTGGCCTGTGCAGTATGTTCTACTTTTCTGTTTTGAAGAAATATTTTACACTGGTGGCCCCTCAAAGCATTTCTGTGCCTGAGTCTATTTGGTGACAATCAGACTAAGGATAAACAGAATACAAAATTCATCAAAATTCCAGAATATTTCCCTTCAAAGTCAGGATGATCCAAATGAATACTTTTTTAAAGAAGTTTAAAAAAAAAAAAACCACCAAAAAACTGCGCAACAAAACCAAGCCCTACACTCTCACCTTATTTCTTTCTTTATAGCTGCTAGATTAATAATTTGCATTAAAAAATTGCAGTTTTGTCTTTTCTTACGTGTAGTTATGAAAGCTGTGCACTCGGGATGTTGCATGTGTTGCCTATCCTTACAAGTGAAGAAAAGGGCAAAGTGGATGAATTTTTTCACTTCAGATTTTGTAGATTATGTTAAATGATTGTCCAGATTCTCCACTACTTGATCTCCTAGCATGTATTCACACATCCTCTTCTGACAGGATAACAATTTAAATATTCAGAGATATACACCCTCTACCTTCCAAAACACAGCATTGTTGTCCTAGAGCTTGAAGTAAACGGCAAAGGTGTTTTCTGTTGATTCATTTACATTGCCTAAACCTCAAAGAGCATTTTGCCTTGAAACAGGAATCTGTGGTACGTACCCTTAGAACTGTGTCCCACATAATCTTACCAATGAATAACTGATACCAGTGGAGAAAACAAAGGTGAGGTTATTGCAATTGTTCTGAGAAAAAGGGTTCATGCAATAATGCAAACAAAACCACAAAATTTGACAATTTGGTCTTCACTTGTGTTGTCAGAGAATGTGTTGAAAAAAAATTGATACAGGGTACCAGATTGGATTTGATAAAATATTGCTTTCTTCCTGGGACACAGTAACAATGACTTCTGATAGGATTCATCATTATTCAACAAAAACAACAGTTACAGCATTTATCTTGCCTTAACATTTAAGCACATTGAACACAAAGGGAAAACCCACAATAACAGGTTTTTGGTAAATAACTGCTTGGTCTTTGGGACATCTATTTCTCTCCTTCATCTTCCTTACTCCGTCTGTTTGACAGTAACTGTCCTTCTAATTGCAGTGCAGTGGTTTTCTGTAATCCGCTTATTTATACACATGCCTTGTTTCAAAATTACAAAGCTATTAATATCACACATTTGTGAGAACCAAAGGCTTTGTCTGCAAACTGGAGCATGCATGACTAAAGGTTATGTTAATCAAACATAAGTTGTTAAGAGAAAGTAAGTTAAACATGAAAATCTCTTGTGTGAAAAAAAAGTCTTATCCTGGAAGTGGAATGAAATTGGGTTTAGAAGTCTTATATTAATGACAAAAATCAGATGGATAAGTGATATAGCAAAGAAGTGACACATGAAAGAATATTACAAAAACAGCCCACCTTAGTGTATTTGCAGGTTTCCAAAGACTACAGGATTAACTGTTATGGCAGAGTGCTACTGGGATATTTGAGCTCTAGAGTGGTACCAGTGATGATGACCAACAAAAGAGATTATCTCCTTTGTGCCTACTTATGTGCATATGGTGATTGTTTTATTTCACTTCTCCTTTGTGAATTAAATGCTGAGAGTCTTAAAATGTCTGCCTGAAATTCTTAAAATTTTGGCTCATGAAAAATTAAAACAGTTGACATGAGTTGGATTTTGGGCAATCATATGGGACTCTGGAAGCTTAGTAAAGAAAAAGAGAATAGACCAGTGGATTTTCTCCCATACTGTTTGATAACCTCTTTATACTATTGTTCCTTCTTTGACATCCAGGGGCAGTAATTCCTGTCTCCTGATCTTTTGTCTCTATAGATTTTAAGCTCTCTGGTAGGCACCATCTTTTATGCAACTTCTTTCACATGTACTTTCTTGACTTTGGCTATGGCCTAAGCATTCACACATCATTTGTGGTGTCACACACACACACACTCTCTAACTCTTGGGTGCGCTTCCTCCTTCTTCAGGCTCAACCCTAGGTTTTATGCAGCAGAGTCGCAGGCATCAGATTTTATAAAATAATTTAATTGAAAGGTACAGTAGCAAGAAAAGCCCAGGCTGTGTGCCTCTAAAGAGAGGGACCTTGAACAAAGAAAACCCTAGGCAATTATATCGATATCTCATCTCAGGTACTCTTCACACACTGTCCACACATCTTTTAGTCCAATGGTGATTTTTGGTCTGGGGCCCTCTAACATCTTATTGGCTTCTTTTTTTTTTGTGTCCAGGTAGGTAGGCAGGCTCTTATCTTGTTGATTTGCAGCTTCAATCTGTGTTCCCATGATTTTTTTTTATCAGTATTTGTTCTTAAATACCTCTTATACCATATGTAGAATACACAGGGGTCAGACCATTAACCTTCATCCACCTTGCCTGTTAAGCAGAATGTACCTGAGAAAGGGATACAGAGCACCCAGGTGTTGGCTACATAGCCTCCCACCACTTGCACAGAATTGATAACCAAGAGAAAACCAACAATATCTAGCAATATCTAGCCTTTGATTTGCAGCACTCATCAGAATGACAATGTTTCACTTTTCTGGTACAGGGCATAAGAAACCATGGAAATAAAGCAGCCACAGAGAGCTTTCGCAATAACATAGCTACTACCCGGCCCATGATTGCCAAGCCCCTGCATCCTTTTGGCTTTTCCTTTTACTGTCCAGTTGTGTCCCTTAGTACTGCTGAGAGACATGTATTTGTGCCGTGGTTTTATCAACTTCTTCATAGAAATTGAAAGTTGCCATGATAGACTTTGTTCCTGTCCTTTATGTTTCTTTACTCCCTGACTGGGACACCAATACTTGCTAAGCTTTTTTTTTGTTTGCTGTCTGTATGTTCTGCACCCAAACAGCTCAGTTTGTCTCTTTCGACAGGCCTTGGTATAGACTATAATTCGGTGTAGTTCTGGGAATATTTCTGAGAAGGACTTGTTGCTTTACCTGAATAGCAAGCTCTGGTCCCAAAGCAAATGATCCTTCCATTTCTAAGAGCTTGGTTCCCTCCTGCCATCTCAGACCTTTATTTCTGTTTGTGCCTTTTATCTGAAAATACTTTCAGTCTTTTTAAATATTGCTTTCTTATAGATCTGCTATATGATAATTTAAAGCTTTACAAAGTCACTTTTACTAACATAGAAAATTGTTACAGCTCAGAAAGCAACTTGTAAAGCAGACCAATGGAAAAATATTTTACTCTCTCTTGCTGTCTTATCAGGTATCTATTGCTTAGCTACAAAACTGTAGCAATTGTACATCAGCCTTGTCATGATGGCTGTTCAAGTCAGATCATCTCGGTTTCATTTGCTTCAACTGATGGAGGCACTGGACTTGAGCACTCTCTTTGTCTTACTCTGTATTAGTACTGAATCAGCACCCTGTGTTTTGAACGCTAACTTCTCAAGGAAAAGGATTTCCAACAGGCATAAAAAGATGAAGAGACAAACAAAACATTGCCTTTATTCTGTTCAAACTGAACAGTATCTGAACTGCTGTCTTTGGAGAACAGTTTTGGTCTGGAAGCACAGAGCCAGCTTTTCAGTCTTCAAATGTTAGAGATAGTACATTGTGAACGTCTGCTTAACTTCCAGTATCCAAAATATTTTCCTTAATATGGAAATTCCCTCAACATGGAAAATTTCCCCAACATGGAAAACAGGCCTTGCTTGTCTTTTTTCTTCTATATTTTTCATCTCCCGTTTCACAGTCATATCTTTTAGATTAATTGTTTCTGAAATATTTAACTGCTATATTCAGTTATGAACTGTATGACAAACACCACTTGTTGAAGATAAATTCTTCCCACATGGTGAATACTACCTGGACACAGATACAGATTTCGTTTTGAAGAAAACTAATTTCAAAGCCATAACAAACTTGAGTAGGCTGTTTGTTTGTTTTGTTTTCTTTTGTTTTGTTTTGTTTTCAGAACTGGTAAAGGGTTCTTTTTTTTTCTTCTGGAAGTATTCTGAATTGTAACTTTCTCTCCTGCTTGTTTTTAGTGCTTGCTGAACTTTACATCCTGTAAATGTAGGATAAATTATTCTAGTATAATGTATGTAGCACATTTACTTACATCGCTGCTTTGCTACAGCCTTCACAGGCTTTCTTATTTTTGTAAAATTGCTTATTTAGCAGACTGTGGTACCGCCTTAAAAAAAAATTCAGTAATTTTACCTTTCAGTTGTCTCTTCTGACTAACGGCACTCACTGGAATTAATGGCATATTTTTCACACAATGTTTTCTTCCAGAGTGATAATGTCTGTTGTTTATAGTTGTTGCATTAAGGGGCAAAATGATTTTGGCAGAAAATAAACCCCCATGCGTTCTAACACTCATTTTAATAAAAAGAAAAGCTGAGATATTCAAATACTCACCACTCTGTGTCATTAAAAAGAATAACAGATTGGCCATTCTGCTAAGTATTTTTGTGGGAGTTATGGGAAATGGGGGATATTCTCAAATTGCAAGTACTAAAGGTATCTCTGAAAAATGGACAATATCTTCATTTTCCATTTCTCCACATGAAGGAATCCAGTGCAAGCTAAAGCAGCATTAATTAGGCTCCAAAGGAATACATGAAAATGCCAGATGTCAAAGTAGAAATATTAGCAAAGCTGTTAACATTCATAAACAGAGGTAAAAACAGCTCTTAGAATAAAATATTGTGTGTTTAACTCACTGAGAGGAACTGCAGAAATAGAAGGTTTATCTTAGTTGAAGATAGCCCTTGGAGGACTGATTCTGCTAGTGAAGACTAGAAATCTTTCCATAAGTCCCAAGAGCAAATAGCTGTTTAATTCTTCCTGAGCTTTAAAATTATTTTTGCTGTATGGTTCTAAAAAATGCTGCTACTAACAATGAGGTGAAATTAAAACACCTGCAGGTAACGGAAAATTCAGGCAAAGTCGAATCCTAGTTTAACATAAACATGCTGAACTCCAAAAGGGCATTGAAACTGTGCCTTTTTACACAAGATTCCTGCTTAATATATAAAATCTGCATTACTTGATTTTTAAGGATCTGCAAATACTTTGCTATTATGTTATCCCACTGTGATTTCTTAAGCAGGCACAACCTTAATGTGCTCCAGGCAGAATTCAGTATGCTCTTGTCCATTTTGCTTTCTACAAAATTCACCTGTCTGAGTTGCAGTGGGTTGCAAATCTAGTGTTGCTGTGCTTCACATAGATAACGTCCCACAGAAGAATAAGAAAAGTGACCCAGAATTCTGTCTACTCCAGAAAAGCTTTGCTGTTTCAAGGTGATTCATGAGTTAAGGTGGTCCCCTTCTTGCCATAATCAGGAGCCCTCTGTGAGTCCAGTCCACCCATAGACCCATTTCTGTCAAAAAGTATGCCTCCACAAGTAAGCCTTTGTTGAGTCTAAATCTGAGGTGTGCTTTTGCAGCTTAGAACAAACATGGGAAGACTAAAAAACAGCATTTTTCATTAAATGTTATGTCACCACAGGTTTGAATTAATAGAAACATGCCTAGATGATAATAATCTGTGTTTGACATTCACCAAATACAAAGTATTTGACCTGAAACGCAAATTCTGTATGTGAATGCTCAGAACATTAAAACAGAATTGCACATTCACAAAATGGCTGAGGTTGCAGACAACTCTGGACATTCTGTAGTCCAACCCCCTGCTGAAGCAGGGTCACTGTGATCAGGTGGTCCAGGATCATGTCCAGAGAGCTTTTGAATGTCTTCAAGAATGGAGACTCTATAATGTCTCTGGGCAACTGGTGCCAGTGCTCAGTCACTATCACAGTGAAAAAAATGCTTCCTGATATTCAGAGGGAACCTTCCTGTTTTTTGTGCCCATTGCCTTTTGCCCTGTTGCTGGACAGCAGGGGAACAGACAATGGCTCTGCCTTTCTTTGCTCCCATTCATGAGATATGCGTATATATGGATAAGATCCCCCTCAAGCCTTCTCTTCTGCAGGCTGAGCAGTCCCAAATCTCTCAGCCTTTTCTCATATGGAAGATGCTCCTGTCCCATCATCATCTCCACGGCCATGCAGTGGAATAGAAGGAAGGATCAACTCCCTCAACCTGCTGGCAACACCCCTCCTAATGCAGCCCAGGATACTGTTAGCCTTCTTTGCTGCAAGGGCACACTGCTGTGTCATGTTCAATTTGATGTCTTCCAGGACCCCCAATCCGTTTCTTCAAAGCTACTTTCCAGCTGGTCTGCCCCAGTCAGATCTGGTACCTGCAGTTATTCTTCCCCAAGTGCAGGATTCTACCTTTCCCTTTGTGGAACTTCAACAGGTTCCTGACAGCCGATTTCTCCAGCCTGCTGAGGTCCATCTGAATGACAGCACACCCATCTGGTCTATCAACTGCTCCTCCTGATTTGTATCATCAGTGAAGTTGCTGAGGATACTCTGACCCATCTTCCATATGAGTCATTAAGAGGTTAGGCGGTATTGGCCCCCGTATTCTCCCCTGGGATACATCACTAATGACTAGCCTTGAGTTGGGCTTTGTACTATTGATCGCTACCCTTTGAGCTCACAGTTCATCCAGTTTCTAAGCCATCTCTGTGTCCAGTTATCTATCCCATAGTTCATCAACTTGTAACAAAGCTAAAGTAAAGAATACTAGGAACAATTTTTTAGAGCTGCGGACCATCTTTAAGATTCTTTCTTACTGAAATCTGTTTTATCAAGAGATTAGAAACTGGTGTACTGATTAACACGTTAATACATATAAAGTATGTGAATCAGCATTTGGAAGCTATCTTTTTTTCGAGCATTCTGAGGGTTCATGGTTCTTAGCTAGAACTGTTCAGTGTAATAAAGAATTTTTAAAGCTATGTGTCTGGCCCTTGACATCTGTCTGTTTTGCAGAATGTATGAGGTGTTTCCAGTGCAACCAACAGATGCCAAGTAAAGTGTTCTCCAGCAAACACTGCATTTTGTTAAGCCAGTTGGATCGCATTAACTTACATGATTAGCCTTTAAAAGATCTAACAACGAAGCTTGTTAGAATATGAGCTCTACATTGATAGGCACTTTATGGAAGTTCTGTATAATTTAAAAAAGACTACACTATCTAATGCACTGCAGTCCTTTGTATGTTATGGGGAATGAAGCATTAATGTATTTGGATAGAAATGGAAATTCCTGTCATTACCATACATTTTATCAGGGCTATTGTTATTTAATTTTTTTTGCAAGAATAAAGCAATAGAATTTTACAGTGTTGTGTTATTTAGTCTGTTGTGTAAAGACTGGACAAGTGTTTGTATTCTAAAATTCAGATGTACAATTATTTTTCTCTCAAGTATTTACTGGATTGGGACTGATTTGCCCATATTAATTTTCTGCTGCTGAAGTACTTCTCTCTGAACAAAGCAGTATGACCTTGTCAGTTGAGAAAAACATAGTAACATACTGTTCAGTTTAAAATCTTTTAGAGCTTGTTGGCTCTGAAATTAAATTACATATTGCACATGAGAGGGTTGTTCTCACACATATTATGGAGAAAAATTTTAGAGCATCAGAAATGTTTTTTATTTAACCTATGATTTTGCAAATCATATCTGTCTTTGTTATGATGATCACTAATGCTACCACCTGGAACTTTACTTCATGTCTCATTTCTTTTTTTGCTCCGAAAGCCAGATCTAAAGTTACATGAAGAAATTACTTAGGGTTATATATTTAAAAAAAAAAAAATCTATCCCTCATAGGTTGTTAATAAAGACTGAAAATACTGAAAAGCATGAACTGGGAGGTTCCAATGAGAAAGTAATTTTGAAAGACAGAAAAAGCAGCATGGGTCTTTAATATACTGATAAATTTAAATCAAAATATATGGTACTGAGTCATTTGATTCAAAAGTTTATGTGCTTGAAAATGACAATGCTAACTTTTTTTAGAAACATTTTAAAAATTCTGTTTCTATTGTACTATTATTTCACTGAACAAGGTGCCTATTTGTTCAGGTTAAGAAAAAAAGAAGAAAGTTTATATAACTATGTCCTCATGTTTGATACAAATGTTTAGAGTAGCTTTGTGGAACTAAGGCTCAGAATTCCTGGATTTCTTCCATGTTGAAACTAGATTATATGGATACGTTTTTCAAAAAGTTCTGTGATAGAACAGTGTAGCAAATAGCTTTTTACCTATTGTCCACTCTTGTCAGCAAGTATGACAGATTCAATTATTTTGTGTCTATAAAACAAGATATGGATTATTTTATGTTCTAAATTTGTTTTGCTAGTTGACCTGGCCAGATTAAAAATTATATGGCAAAAGTTAGGTTCTCTGCTTTGTTAAATACACTAAAAATGTCCATTTTCTGCCTGGCACTGACAATCTTAAATCTGGATGGAAGATAATAGGAAATAATTTACAAAAGCAGATGCCAGCTCTCAATGTCATATCCTGAAAAAAGAAAGTATCTTTGCTTCACTGTATTTTTTTTCTAAAGTTTTGACCCCCAGTATGTTCAAGGACGTGGCCTAGCACTTCAGGAAATAGATGGAAAGTTTCCCACTGTCATGGGTGTTGGATTGATCACTTAATTGGAAGGCAGCAAGTATGCAGGGATGTCTGGAGTTATGACATTCTGGAATACATCCATTTGCTGCTTTATTTTGTTGCTGAACTAAATCAATGCTCATTTAATGCTTGTTCCAGATTCTACCAAAGTTACTATAACAATGCTATTGACTTCAGTATTCTTTGAATGAGAGCCTGGAAACCAAATTAATCATAGAACCACACAAGGTGACTATGAATCTACCTTAGATCAGGGTCCACTCTTTAGCGGCTAGAAAAGCCGCTGTTTGGATTAAAGCAGTAATTCCAGGTTTTAAGTAGCAAAGCGCGAAGAGCAGCTAAGTAATTACTAACTTTTCTTTTGAAGTGATTCACTAAAACGAATATTTTACCTTTGAAAAGACGGTGTCTTCAGTCCAGAGAAAGAATTCTGTTAAGAAACAGTTCCTCTGTTTGCTGTCATCATCCCCCTCTGCTCCCATCATTTTCTAAAAGATTTCTTGTAATTTTTGTGAAGCTGAACCTAGGCCTAGTGGACCAGTAATTATCTCCTAGAGAAAGAGTCAGTTTCATTTTCAGTGCAATTAGTGAATGACACCAAGAGTGTGTGTAGTTTCCTCCTAATGCAAGAGAACATTTGATCAGTTTTAGCCTTCCTTTGCCTCTGGCTCTGTGGAGCTGAGGGTATTAATGGACCATGAAAGGAAGGAGGTGATGCACCAGAAAATGACAAGACTTACATTATTTCCTGTGTCCTGCCTCCTGGCAAATGTCTATCAGGATAAGTAAATATGTGCAGCTCATGCTAGACCGTAAAATATTCACTTGGAAGCGTTTAGTCTCTAAATCAATGTAGCCTGTCTTTACTATCTTGAAAGTAAGGAAAAACTCCCATTTAAAACAAGACCAGCAGCCAGAACTGAGGGCTGTGGTGACAATGCTGTTCCAAGATTTCAAATTTCATCTAGAAATTCAGTGCCATCTGCCCACCTGGCTCAGGAAAAAGTATGAGCATTTACCTGGTGAACACACACACAAACAAATAAAAAAGTGTATCTAAAACATATGCAAAAAGTTGAGTTCTTGGATGACAATAAGTACAAATCTCTCTTTAATGTGACTGCAAGTAGACTGACAGTTCTGTGAAATTAAATTCTCTCTTTACCAGTTAAAACATAAGAGGTGATGATACAAAGATTTCATTATGTTGTTTTGCCATGGTACCTCAAATAAAGTCAGGAAGGCTTGTTTGGGAGGAAACGTTCATTAGTATAGTATAGATTTTCACTGAATCTGTGTGATTAAGACTGATAATTTAGCCTTATTAAACTCTAAAACTGTGTCTGCTATAGAAGTTGTATTTCAATGAATGTCTCTCTAAAATCAGTTCCCTATTCTTGAAGACAAGTGTCTGTAATAAAGCTATTTTTCTGCAGAAAGTCTCTTTATAAACTCCTATGCTACATAAACATTTTATAAAGGTTTGAATATTTGCACTTTCACATTTTTGTTGTCCTCTTCATTCTTTGCACAGTGTAGGCAGTACTTTACAATACATTTGCCTTTTTCTCATACTCTGCTGATCTATCCGTTAACATTCCTTGAGAAAAAAGTAAATAAGGGGAAAATCAAGAAAGCCTAAAAAATTCCAGTTTCAAAATGGTGCAACTTTAGTCTGTACTGTCTTTGTGGAAGTTATTATTGCACTCTACTTACACACCTCCTAAACTTGACAGCTGGAGACAGAATTTCATTGCAGTGTGTGTGTGAAAGATGAAAGTAAAAAGATGGACTAGGGAAGCATGTGCTGTGTCTGCTTGATTCAATGAAGACAGTAACTTTGAAGATTAAATCCAGGTCTCATGGCATGGGTGCCATGGGTGAAGGGGAAGGGAAAGTATGAAGTATTTTATTTACTATAATTCAAAAGTTGATTAATTTCATTTCAAATTAATTAAAATTTATTTTGTGCGTGTGAGAGATGGGGTGTTGTTAATCTTTGGGGATCTTGCTATACAGAAAAGGTGTAACCAATGACCCCACAAATCTCTGGCCAGCTCATTATCCCATCACACAGCAGCTGACCTCAATGTTACCACAGGATAAGTCTGAAACCCTAATCAGGGATGCTGCCACAAATAATCATATTTGCAGGACCTGGATGCAGCATTGAAAAATTAATGAAAAGCAGAACTTACTCCTGTAACACTTTTCTAAAAGCTGAAAAAAGGTGTTCAATAACAATGTCCCTTTTGTTCATTCTCTGAAGAGGAAATTGTGTAGAGAGAGGCTGAATCCCAAAAATATGAATTTGTGATAGCAAAGATAGAGGTTTTTTTCCTTGTATACAGCATAGCAAAAGGAAAATGTGATATTATTCACTCTCAAAGAAGCCATCTGAAGGAAAAGTGTCCGGTTTTACTCTACTTAAGGGCCTTTTGGCTAGATTCATTCAACTGTATCAGTCAGTGTCAAATCAAGACCATAAGCTCAATGGAGTGGCCACATTAAGCGCAAATTTATGGATTCCCCCTGTGACATTCAGTACCTTGAGACTCAGACCAAACCCTTGGCTCCCTATGGTGTGTTTCCTGGCTGTGCCCATGGAAGAGGGGACAAAAAGAAAACTGAAGGGCGCTTTTCAGTGCACATTGCAAAGATGTCTCCACTAGCACAGTGAAAGGGTGTGCCAGCTGGATCCACAAGATCCAAATGGCTTGTCTTGTGAATTGTTCCTGAGATCCATAGTGGTCTTCCCATCTGCAAGTTCCCAGTACTGTCCTCGTTCATCAGGTGTTTCTGAAACATTTCCCTCGTGATTGTAGAAAAGAACTTGAGAAATTTCCTGAGAGCAACAGTAATAATACATGGTAACACTGTCAGTTAGGAGTGATGGAAACTTTCAGAATAGGAAATTGTCCTCCAATCCTGAGATGTTCCTCAAGGTCCTGCTTTGTTCTTACCAGAGACTGGAAAAAATCTTTGTGTGAAGGTATTAGATTTTCTTAGAGTAACAATTTTAAGATTTCAAGTTCGAAACATAACAGCTTCTTCAAATGTGAAGTCTATTGATCCAAGTCAATGCTTTGTTGTGTCTTGTTGAGGACGTCATGTATGTGTGACAAACATAAAGCTGTATCAATGTAATGATCCTGCTCTTTGTTTTAGTCAGGATCAAAGTGTTCTGTACTCTCTTGACCTTGAAACTTGTCCTGGACAAATTTAAAGTGCAGAAATTAAGGATGGGTAAAGCCTATGACCACAGAATTGGTAGCTTAGAAGCGTAAGCAGTGCAAATAAAATAGTGTAAAATCACATTCCAAATGACCTATTGTTTAGAGCAATGAAGCCTTCCAGGATGTTTGGTGTAAGTGTGATGACTTCTTCTGATGTTAATCACTGTGGGGAAATAAACCCTAAGACAAAGGAAATATGCTTCATTGTACATGAAAGGTGCAAAAGCCTTGCATAAGGCAGGCAACATGCAACAGATACATCAAACTGATTCTTTACACATCCTGGAATTTCTTAATGTGCTGAAATCCTGTGACAGGAAAGTTAAGGAGAAACCCAGATACTCTGGTGGTGAGGACTACTGGAACAGTTGCAATATTTGGATTATAATGTTTTTTGGGAAAAAAAAAAAAGTATTGCACAATAGATGTCTTCCCTGTAGTTGAATGGATGATGCCAGTGTTTATGAAGGCGTTTCCATCTGTTCTCCAAATATTATGTTCTAAATCAAAAATGGTTTGCACACTGAAGAAGCAAAAAAACTTTTCAGAGCATGAGGATTAAGGTAGTTCTGTAATTTTGATCTGAGCGTGATATGAGCATTGCAAGGGGATACCTGGTGCCAACAAACTGACGATGACATGCAACCGAAATTGTCCAGTGTTTTGGATCAATGTTATGGGTTTCCAGGGGGACTAATACGTTGATTAGCAGGACCTTTTTTCAGGAAAGGGAGTAGCTGCCACCTGCTCAATAAAATATGCTTCTGTTGTTGTTTGCAATTCTGCCAATGCTGTAATCTGTTGCTATTCTAGCTTCTTAGAAAATGCAATAAATTTACTCACCTGAAGTTAGCAGATATTTAGATCGTCACAGGTTAGGATTTCATTGTCAGCAGGGAACATCAGATATACTGCCTCTATTAAGACATTGAGGAGACATTTTCCATCTCTCCTGACAGTTATACCATATTTTAACATATTCTTGGCAGAAAAGCATTTCTGAGACTCAAATCTTGTGAATCAATCAGAAAATTAATGTCAGCCTTGTAGTGTTACTTCTTATTTGCAAATAATCAAGTTTTGTGGTGATGTTTCTTTTTTGTTTGTATTTGTTTGTTTGTTTGCTTGTCTTTTCTTTTGTGAATGAATCCCTTTTTGTAGCCAATACTCAATATGGGTTTTTTAAAATGGGATTTGAAGGAGTACAGTGAATTATTGAATTCCCTGAATAAGCTTGATTTCAGCCACTTTTAACTTTCCTAGCTTTCATTATTTGTTTGGTAACTTTCTGAGTTTGATTTATATATACAGAGATGTTATATAGAATTAGTATAGAAAGACACATAATTCCTTTGTAACCAGTGCAAGTCCCTACAGAATGCACTGGACCTGCTTAATCTTGAACTGGAGAAGGCATGACTAAATACACCGTCTTAGTCTGAAAAGGCATAAAGTCTTGTAGGAAAAATGTGACTAAAGCTACTGCCACGTTCTACACAGCCATCTTCAACTGTGAACCTGTAAGAACTTTAAAACATGAAAGATATACTAAAAGAAATACCAGATACACTATTATAAACTTTGGCAAATTTTTCTTTGTTCCAGTTCACCAAAATCATCTTTCCTTTCCAGTGACAAAGCCCCCAACACTGATAATCTTTCCCTCAATACTACTGTGTAAAACGAGAAATATTTATGGATACCTGCCTGGTTGAGAAGAGTGGAAAATAGCTATCTAAGTGATTTCTCCATAAATGATATCAAGAAAGCCTAGGTGCAGGGAAACAAAAGTACTATTATAATAAACCTGATAGTAGTTCATGTGATACAGAGTCCAGCTGATATCCTACCAAAATAAAGTGTAAAACTATGACTCATTAATAGGTTGACCTCCTTTCAGGGTGGTCCCTTCCAGTTGCTGATCAAATATCAAAAAAGCTTAGAAATAGGAAAGTTCATACCCCTTTGGAAAACAATGCTTAAAAATACTTGACATAAACTTGAAATCTATGTTGTTGTAAAAATATACAAATACCACATAATTTCAAATGGTTATTTAACTACTAAATTACGCTGATAGGCAATGTAATCAACAAAACTCATAGGATATGCCCTATGACATCATTGATTCTCCACAGAGTCTCCTCTGATTCATTTGCATGCTAGTTGTCTCTTCAGCAAGCTTTTACTTCACAGGTCCATAACAGCAATGACATATTATTAAAGCTAAAAGTGTCCTTTTTTTCTTTCTGTTGAAAGTTATGTAGCTTTTAATCTCAGCTGTATTTGAAGTGTTTTAAGGTACCTATTGCATATTTATTAATATTTATTAACTGGGTGGGTTCTTTTCTTCAGATTCTTTCACCTTTTCCTTTCTGATTTTGAAATCAGACTATTGCTGATGTTAACAAAACTCTGTTCAGTAGCTTTTGGTGGTTTTTTTTGGGGAACAGTTCATATCTTTTCTACAGTTCAGTATACTTTTAGTACAGATATATATCACAGTAACATTTGAAGCAAGTACATTTTCCATTCCTAAATATGCTGACATCGAGATAAGGTTCCTCTGTTCACTAAGAGCTACAGGTAGTACAAAAGGCACCTGAAAGACATATTCTGAAAGAGGAATAACTTATGCTGCATATGAGTCATTAAGTTGACAATGCTAGCTGAGTAGAGAAAGAAACTATCCAAGAGAATATTTTACTCTGGAGAAAAAAAAATCACTTTTCTGAAGGTTTAAGAAAGATCCGATATTATGATAGCACAGCTTCACATGACAAAAGGTCAAGAAATAGAGAATAAATTGTCAGTCCTGTGACAAGAAAGCAAATGAGACCCCATAATTAATTTCTTAGGTACTTGCCTGTGGATTTTCAACTTCCACATGATTTTTCCAACTTCTATGAATGCAGACTCCTCTTCCAGTTGTGCAGATTATGGTGGTGTGTAGGGTAGCATATCTGATTTTATCATGGAGCTGTTACAGAGCAGAGGCATGTGGTGTTGGCCCAGTTTTGGTAATTGCATAAACCAGAATGTGTCGTAACGCAGAAGCTTGTAATTGCCAATACAGACCAGTATTATTTTTCACATTATGGCAGTATTCACCTCCATGCCTAATTTTGTGTCAAAATAACTTTTAAGTCTCACTTCTGCTTTGCTTTTTTCTTCAGAAAATTTGGGTTCCAGGTGATGCCCACTAGACATGTGATAAATTGTAGATTATGTGTGCATGTGAATGTGTACACACATACTCTATCTATGTAAATGCACTCATATTGTGAAAGACCTAGATGAAAAACTTCATGCTTAAGATATTGGAATACATTTTAGGAAAGTAGTTTTTAATATGGTTATTTGTTGTACCAAACCCTTGGTGTGTGACGGGTTGCTTGATCTAGGATGTTTAGTCTAGCTGGACAATGTGAATTCCTGAACTCTCCTAAATCAAACAAGATCTTGTTGCTGGAATTTCTCACATTGGTTTTGAACCCCAGACTCAACGTCTCTCCTTTCCCCAGTGCTCTCTGCCACATTAATCCTCCATTTTCTCAATCTGGTTAGTGCCCAAAATGACAAGTCAAATACTTTAAATCTATGATCTCAGCAGATTACTGTGTATGCTACAAGTTGCACAAGTTGGTGTGTAGCATGTACCTTAAAGAACATTTGTTAATAAGCACATAGGCAGCACCTGCCATACAGTATTCTGAATAGAATTAAGCAATTTTGGTCTCGATTATATTTTTGTGGTTGTTAGTATTCTGCATGTGCGTGATGTTGTGTCACTCTGAATTGTCAAAGGTTTTGGAAGTAATCAATTGATTTTCAGTTATCTGCTTGAAAGGTTTACTAATTAAAAAAAATAATTTAAAACTTTTTCCATTTCTTCATTTCTTTGTGGTGGTCTGAAAAATGGCATTTCCAGCAGCACTATTCTGGTTGCCATAAAGCCTTGTTTGATTTATGATAAATGTTAATTGCCTTCATATCCCTTCCAGCCTGTCCAAGTAAGTGCTCTAGGACAATAAATGCCACGCTCATTCAAGCACACTGCTTTCAGTATATTATCTATTAAAGCCACTGTGGATTAAATGAAGCAGATAATATGTGATGAAATGTTTATTCTCCTCTTTTGGCTCACAAGACAAGTATGCATTACTACATCGCTGGATATCTTGCCTGAAGGAAGAGGGTTCCTTTGCAGTTGTGTGGCTCTAATGCATTGCTTTGTTTCTTTGCACTGCATGTACATTACTTTTTTGCTAGTGGAGCAGGAAGACAAATACTTAGCTGGAGAAGAAATACATTTTCTTAGGGCAAAATATTGTTGCAGCCAGAGGTGAAGCAAACTGGGAAAGCATTAAATTCAAATGAAGAATGCACTTTTAAAATCAACAGCAGTGCCCCCAAAACATAAAAATTATATTATCAGTGTATTTTCTCACCCAGTACAGAGAAATGAGAATCTTTTACTACATTTGACTAAATACACCCGATATCCTCTTAGAAATTTGAAAACTCATAATATGGTCCTTTCATGTTTTTTTTTTTTTTTTAGACATTTTGCCTCAAGGGACTTGGCTTCAAGTAAATCCGTCACAGAAAAGTATCAGAAGTGACGTCTCCACTGCTGCACTACATGATGAAAGATTACACGCTGTGATCATTGCAGCTTCGTCATGGTGTCATTACCGACATCCCCCAACCTCAGGCAAACTCAGAGACACTGTTTAACCTCACGATTCCCTATAAGGTTTTCTTAGAATATTTTAATTATCTTTGTTCTAAGGAAGGCACGGATTTTCTGTATCTGTGTCTGTATCTATATCTATATTGCTGTATCTCTCTTTCCCCTCATCTAATCTCATCTCTATTTATGTCTAATCTGTCTATATCTACACCTATGTCTATATCATCTATATCATATCTATCTATATATCTATCTCTATCTCTACCTCTATCCCTATCTAATCTATATCTATACCTATATCATCTCTATCATCTATATCTATATCCATATCTATATCTATATCTATATCTATATCCATATCATCTATATCATCTATATCTACATCTGTCTACGTGTACCTGTATCTATCTATACCTGTCTGATCTACATAATCTCTCTCTCATATATATACATATAACTACAGCATCTCTCATTTATGTATTCATGTGTATATATGTACATATATCTGTAGCAGCTATCTATATCTATCTATATCTATATATCTATCTATATCTATATCTGTATCCGTATCCATATCCTTATCTATATCATCTATATCTATATCATCTATATCTATCTATATCTAATCTATATCTATGTATCTATATCTATCTAATCTATATCTATGTCTATATCTATATCTATACCTACATCTATATCTAAACTATCTATATCTATGACTATGTCTATGTATATGTCTGTCTATCTATCTTTACATCTCTGCCTATATATCGTTGTATTTTCTTTTTCATTCCTGGACCATGTTAATATATCAGGTAAACTAGTGTTAGTGAAACACAGAGAAATTGGCAGTCAATGCAAAATCAGACAAGTCATTTTGGCAAGTATCTGTACAAGAGATTATAACACAAACAGTATTATTTATTTATAGCCAAGATATCAAGATTGGCTTCCTTTTTTATCTCTGGGTCATTTCTTCAAAACAGGCACATTAAGAGGAAATCATGGAACTTCAATTGCTGAATATCACGTAGTTGGCGGTTCACCACTGTTGTTATCAAATGAGAAACGCTGAAAACTGAGGTCCACATTTAAAAAATATTGAACATAAAATGGAAGCAACAAAACACACATGTATAGCAAGGTAAATAAACCATATGGCTATATATGTAGGTAAAGAATTCCTGGGGTTGGTGAGAGCAGTTCATTTGAAATATACCTTGGTTTCGCATGCAGAATAAAAACTTTCTATTTTTTGTATTTATGTTTAATATATTTCCCATTCTCCTTTTCTGCCTGAGGGTAACCCCCGTAAAAACCCCAACCGTTAGAGACTGTAGTGTGTTTCACAATGCTATTGTCATGAAAGAAATAATTAAGAAAGGTTTCTTTTCTAACCACTTAAAAAGCTTGTTGACATGATTAATGATACTTTTTTTTTTTTTTTAATTCACAGGGGAATTAACTGCCATATTGAAATGTTTGTGGTTTGAAAATTTGCTTATGTATGCTTATGTTTGTGTTCACATTTTTATCACATAGTTGTGATACCTTTGCTCATTATTTTCAGCTTTTCTCAATGTTCCCTTCACCTTCATAGACTTACTTTGTACTAGTATTCTTAGTTCCTATAATAAGCTAATTATAGTGATACAAACTTGTCCATGATCTTTTTTTTTTTTAGGGCATATTCTTCTTTCTGTATGCAAATGTGTTCACAAAGTTTTACAAAAAAAAGAAAATATCATTGGGTTTTTTTTCAGAAAGTGTTTTACACAAGCTGTCTTTCCTCCTGTGTGAACTTAGCACTGCAGTCAATCTGTGCTCAGACGTGCAAAATATCATGGAAGAGGTTATAATGATAGATCTCAATCTGTGCCATAGCCACTGCAGGATGTGCTTGAGCACCTTGTCTGTATATTTAGCAGCATTTTCTGGAAAGCAAAGAGAAATCTATCACCCACCTTCTATTTCAAAAGGTCAGACAGAATGTCATTTAGCTTTATCTTTCATAGGAAAGTAGTGTCATTATAGTTTTTTAAACAGACATTTAGAATTTTTTGTGTTCTGCTTTTTGTCTACCACAGTGTGCCTACTAATACTGTAATTGTTTCCTTCTGTGCAAAAACATACATTTTATTGTAAGATTTGGGTATTTGTCTGTTTTTCACCTTTTTTTTTTCGGTGAAAATATGTTTGGTAGAAGTAGAAAGTTATCATTTTCAGACAAAGAGGATATATCCGTACCTCAAAATGCAGCTGTTTGTGTGGTGCACTGCCCTCGCAATAGGTATTAATGACAGAGGAGAACCCCTGGCAGGCTTTGACTGATGTGCTTTGGCAACTTTCCTGTAAGATTTGCTGCGTAAGATTTTCCAGCATTGACAACCTGGTGTTCAAGGTTTCGGTCAATTGAGACTTCTATATGAAGTCAATTCAATTCTCAGATGTAGTCAATAGCTTTAGAGAGCATACTGTTGCTTTTGAGCTTTGGGTTCTATTCCTCCTGTACCTCATACAGTAAATATATTTCCCTATAAATCAAGCTTTCTCTTTATGTCTTCAACAAAACATGGTGCTATTGGTAAAACGTGTTAGTTTGGGGTTTTTTTTTGTGTGTGTGTATTTTTGTAATGTTAGCATAATAAGATATATTTGATCTATGGGTTTGACTTTCTGGCTTCTAATCAGGTCATATCAAAAACTTAATTTCCTATGCTCAACTTTAATCATGTTGTGGCAGACATACTTGAAGACAACCTCACCCTAGTATTTGAACTCCTTCTCACAGGTAGACTAAAAGGCAAAAAGGTTTCTTCCATTTTTAATGTTACCTCAAAAGGTAATGCATGGAGCCAATATGCATAAAAGCTAGTTTCATGAATTTACTGTTTAGTAAGGCTTTTGATTAGCATTATTGACTCATCTTCTTAATAACAGGAGAAACTGGTGGTATAAGATGTTTTATGATACTTCATTTTGAAGTTTTTGAGCCCTTAATATTCTGGGTTGGGGTTTTTTTGTGGTACATAATGGGACAAAGACATGTTTTGTAATGGAAAAATAATGAGGGAGAAATGTACTCTGTCCCCACTGGTAGATTAGGGATTACTACACAAGCCTGGATTTGAATTTTTAGCTCAAACCTGACAGCACAAGCATTCCTGTGTTCCAGTCACTAGAACACAGGCTCTTCTAGTCTCCTTACCAGCCAGAAAATCTTTTTATACTGAGTTTAAAGGAACCGATGTGAAATCTTGGCAAAAAAAGACCTAATTTGATGAGGAGCAAAAACAGCTCTTGGAAAAGTTCCTAGTAGGTGTAGTACTACTGCTTCTTAGAGCAAATTATTTTGATTAATTTATGTAGTTGTGTTTAAGAGATTGATTTTAAGGCTTTTAAATGTTAATGGCTAAAGAGAAGCAAAATGAGTCTAGAATTTAGGGAGTTCTTGAAGGGATTTGTAGATGTGAATGGAAAGCATCTGGGAACCAAAGGCACCAATTTTATTGCAGATTTTATACTACTGAATTTTAGATAAATTAGTTAGTTTCTCTCTGATTCTTAATTCAGCATCTGTAATATTTGTAAAATTACCTCACTCTTAATTTATATATTGTTTGATTAGAGATATATATGACTGTGAAGTCCTTCAGCACCATGGGAAGGAAGTAACAAATTTGTAGTGCAAAGCATTACTAAGTAGAAGAGAATCAGCAGAAATTTCTTATCTGCTGTGAACTCTGGAGTATGGAGTGACTTTGTAGAAGAATATCTGACTCAATCTTACAGCCAAATTTACCTACACTATTATTTATTTATTTATTTATTATTATTTATTTCCCTTCAGTATGCACATATAATTCCTAGATGGTTGTTGTAACCAGAAATGAGAGAAAGGAGATTCTCATGTATGCATGCATTTAAACTACATAGCTTTTCTTTTCTAGAGAGTTGCCTATTCATTTCCAGTGGAAGCTGACTGTTACTGAGCGTGTGGGGTGAGCTAATCATTAGTGAACAGTTTAAAAGTATTGCTTTAAGAAGTGAAATACTGTGCTTAGCTATGCATAAACAATGGTCTCAAGGAGTCTAACTGATCTCAGGGACTGAGCAGTTTTGTGGGATCAGGGTCTTGGTGAACTGGCTTTTCACAATACTGCTGTTAATATCATTCTTATTCTATACTATGAAACCACTGAGAGTTAATTTTTTTTTAATCCCATGACTCAGAAATTTTCTCCTTCCCACTTACTTTGTACATTAGCATGACACTAACAAAGACAAAATATCACAACATAGTCATATAATTATAGAATGAATCATAGAATCATTGAATGCTTTTGGTTGGAAGGGACTTTAAAGATCAGAAAGCATTTGTGTATCTATTATATAGGTACCGTCAGTGTAAATCCATTTATGCTCATGGTTACTCCACTTGGAATGTATTCATTTTCTTATACACACATGCCTACATCATATTTGTATGTGACTATAGGGCTTGGCATATGCATTGTGGATATATTTACATTTGACAGATACAATCTGGGAGATCAATTCAAGATATTAAATCCAAATAATGAAATATGTGTGTGTCTTTTTTTAATTCCTCTGAGTATCTAAGTTATCTGAAGCTATTCAGAGAACAATTCTATGAAATTTAATTATTAAATAGGTAACTTTAAAATTGGATAGTAAACTAGAAATATTCATTTTTATCAATCTACATTTTCTATAAAGTACATTGTTTCAAAAGCTTCCTTTTTATTTTTTTTTTTAATTACTATTAACTCCACACTGCTGTAGCCATAGTTTATGTATTTATACAAGTTTGGATGGTTAATCAAACCGCTTTATTTTATCTTGTGGCAATTAATACTAGTCACTTCCTGTCCATTTCCTGTACCTCACTGTGCTCTCAGTAGCATTGTTAAAGTGCTTTAACAAACAGATGTTACCATCTGTAAAATAAACAGAGTGTAAAAGGATAACTGTCCTGTTATAGTTTGCATTGCAAGTTATATGAAAAAAATAATCCCTGAACTCTCTGGTGTAGATGACCAGTACTATAGTTGCAAGCAAACCTCACTTTCAAGAAGAATTCTTATAGTGCTTTTGCATAAAATTTAGGTCTGAAATACTGGCAAATGAAAACACAGAAGCTCACTAAAGTCTAATACTATAATGTATGGCTTGTACAAAAGTTTTCCCTAACAATTAAACTCTTATTGTGATAGGTAGTCAGAAATGTTTTCATTTAAATGACTTATCTTTGGAAATTAACATGTTCTGTTCCTTAACAAGTGTTTTCTGCTTTTCATATTAAGAAAAAAAGCTGGTAATTGTATGCTTTTTGAAATTGTATCTATCTGATGTTTATTAAAAAAACCCCTTATTTCTTTAAAATTATTATTTTGTGCCCACTTTGGAAGAACATGCGGTGTTTTGACCAGCTTATCAAGTGCTCGTCAGAACACTGTAATCCGTGTAATAGGCAGTTAAGTTCTATCTGTTGGGAACAAATATTTTCCTAACATACATTTTATTTTCAAGTGGCTAGAAAATTTGATGTCACTGTCCAAATATTGTATGAGTATTGCACATACATAAAGAGACACCAGAATATGAATAAATAGAATAAAAATACTTGCAGTCATGTATGGGATGTTCACAGCTGAAATTGTTTTTTGTGCAACCAAGTCTTCTTACAGTTTATGCACAACTGCTGCTATTTTCTTGCTTATTTTATTGCCAGCCACATCTTTTCCCAGGAAGTCCAATAGCCATTGATACGGAGGTTATAAAGGATACCTTAATACAGGAGATTTAGGAGGTCAGGTAAAGGCACACCATGCACGTTTACAAACCTGCTGAGTAGAGTAAGTATAGTCAAAGCCTAGCTTACCAGTCTAATAGTCTTCCGTCAAGCTTCCTCTTCAGGAAGAGCATGAAAACTGAAGATCAGTGGAGACTTGTGAGCGAGTTATGAGATCCAGAACCTTGCTAACACAATCATCTTTCCCTGGAGTGCTCTACAGTGGAGTTCAGTGATGTCTGGAAAATAGTTACCTTTCCCCTCCCACTGCACTCAAGTTTTACATGAGGATTGAATGTATGCAAAGAAGTGCATACAAGGCACTGTTATGGAGAAATCCCCAAAACCCTTTCTAGGAAGTCTACAGCATGGTGTGCCTCTGTAAAGCGTATGTGTACTGAAGCATAAAGTATGATAAGTTAGATATCCCTATGCAGTTGTAGAGGGACTGCTGGGATCAAGGAGACATGGTGGCATGGCTCATATGACTAGAGTGTAGCAATGAAGGAATACAGGCTTTTCAGGAAGGCAGGCTGGGAAGAGGTGTAGAGGCAGTTGTCCTCTATGTGAGAGCACGTGTGACAAGGGAGATGGCAGATGTCATTACAAGACCACTCTTGATAATCATTTGTCTGTCACGGGGATTGGGGAAAATGCCTGAAGACTGAAGGAAAACAAATGTCACTCCTGTTTTCAAGAAGCGCAAGAAGCTGTATCCAGGGAACCACAGGCTGGCCAACCTCACCTCAAACCCTGGGAAAGTGATATAGCAGTTAATCTTGAAAAACATTTCCAGGAACATCAGCAACAAGAAAATCATCAGTAGTAGTCAGATTGGCTTCAACAAGGGGAAGGCGTGCTTGATTGACTTGAAAAACATTTATGATTAAATGACTGGCCTGGTAGATGAGGGGAGAGCTGTGGATATTGTCTGCTTGGACTTCAGTAAGGTCTTTGACACTGTCTCACGTAAGATCCCCACAGAGAAGCTTTTGATGTGTGGGATGGATGAACAGTGAGGTGGACTGAAAACTGGCTGAATGGCCGGGCCCAGATGGTGGTGGCCAGTGGTACAAGGTCTAATTGGAGGCCAGTAACTAGCAGTGTACCCCAGGGATCAGCACCAGGTCCAGTCCAATTCAACATCTTCATTAATTTTCTTGGTGATAGAACAGAGTGTACCCTCAGCAAGTTTGTAGATGACACAAAACTGTGAGGAGAGGCTGCTAAACCATAGGACTGTGCTGCCAACCAGAGGGACCTAGACAGGCTCAAGAAATGGGCTGACAGAAACCTCATGAAGTTCAACAAGGGGAAGTCCTGCAGCTGGGGAGGAACAACCCCAGGCACCAGTATATGCTGGGAGTGGTTCACCTGAAAAGCAACTTTGCAAAAAAGTCCCTGGGGGTCCTGGTGAACACCAAGTTCATGAGTTCACCAAGTTCAAGTTCACCAAGTTGAACATGAGCCAGCAATGTGCCCTTGCTGCAAAGACAGCTAACAGTGTCCTAGGCTGTGTTAGGAGGGTTGTTGACAGCAGATTGAGGGAGGTGATCCATCCCCTCTAGTCAGAGCGTCACGCGTACTTTGTCCAGTTCTGAGCTCTCCACTTAAAAAGAGACATGGACATATTGGAGAGAATCCAGTGAAGGACCACGAGAATTATGATGGCACTAGAACACCTCTCCTATGAGGAAAGGCTGAGAGAGCTGCAGGAGAGGACCAGGCTTGAGGAGAATCTTATTAATCTATACAAATACCTGAAGGGAGGCTTCAAAGAAGAAGCCAGCTTGTTTCCAGTGATGCCCAGTGACAGGGCAAGAGCAATGACTACAATTTGAAATACAGGATGTTCCTCTTGAAAGTCAGGAAAAACTATTTCACTGTGAGAGTGAGAGAGTATTGGCGCAGGCTGTCCAGAGAAGTTGTGGAGTCTGTATCCTTGGAGATATTGAAAAGCTGTCTGGACACATTCTTGGACTACCAGCTCCAGGTGGCTCCAGGTGGCTATGCTGGGGGGTTGGACCAAATGACCTCCAGAGAACCCTTCCAAACTCAACCATTCCAAGATCCTGTGATTCTATGATCCTGTGACTCCATGCTGATTGTTAAGGGCCTCATAGCAGCTGGGAATTTTTTTTTCTTCCAGCCTATATGTATTTGCCCATTCATCTCTTTCTGTGGTGGCATGAGTGTTTTTATTTAAACAATTTTTTTCCCTCTGTACTTCAGCCTTCTCCCTTGTCACTGCACCTTTTATTTGTAGAAAAGTGATGTCCTTAACACAGATCCATTTCTGCTGTCTTGGAAAGCATGGATCTGTTTCCTCGTTTTCTTTTAAATTAAGTTTTGTGTAATTTCTAATTAGATTCTTTTTTCCTACTTGTTCACATTCCAGATCAGCTTTTTGAAAAAGTTTGTCTTTAAAACTGTGAATAGTATTCGACATGAGATCTTAGCAAGATTTGGGAGAGTCACATTCAGTAATACTTCCTTTCTATAAGAATTAACTAATGAATTCTACATTTTCCTATTTTTTAGGTATGTCATGTTGTTGACTTGTTAATCTTGTGATCAGTTATGACACCAAAAGCCTTTTCAACTATTCACATTTGTTAAACTCACAGTTTATTATAGTAAGTTTTCTTACAAATTCCTGAGAGTCTGTTCTGTATTTTGTAGAACCTATTTAACTCTATCTTATTCCCAGACCCATCCCCAGGGCAATCATAGTCCCATCCTCAAGGCAATTCAGTTATTTCTGTGTCTGCATTTCAGTATCAACCTGATTCTTTTCTGTATTGACGATCCTTTGTGCCATCAGAAAATTTAATCAGCATGTGCCTCTTTTACCGAAAGGTTACTTATGAAATCAAGCAAGGCTGGTTCCAAAGCAGGCCTTGAGGAGCTCCACTAGTGACTCAGCTCCACAGTTCTCAATGCAGCTTTCAGTATTAATTTTATGCTCTCTCCTCTTATGCAGAGCCCTAGCGACTCTGTAGTTCCTTAACTAATGTCTTCTAAAGTTTTCCTCAATATGTTTCACTGAAGATACTGAAAATGCAGCCTTGGCTGAACTTCTTAAGCACATACAGGTGCTGTATATCTAAGATGTGAAGAAAATGAATGTAGCTGGGCTTGTGACAACACTGTTTAAGTAGGCAGCATAATAGGTATACCCAAGCCACTTGTTGGAACAAATAGGTGCTTAGTAACTGAGTTTCTCAAAGAACAGCTCCAGCCACACCTGCAAAGTTATTAGCTTGAGAATTAATTTCTCAGTGGAGATGGTACTCTCTCATGCAGTGACCCAGTGGAAAGAAGGAAAAATCAGCCCTTGCTAATTGAGCAAGAGAGAATTTTTTGAGTTTTGCAAGCAGAACAAGTGGAAATGAAGATGGTGATAATTGGGAGATAATTATTCCCAGTAGCACTTTTTGTACACTCTGAGATGCATGCATGGAAAGAGACTGAAAACAAAAGATATGGTTACTTCATTTTTAACCCTCAAGTAAAGCTGTAAGTAAAAATATCCCAAATAGAATATAAAACACATTTTAATGCTCTGTTTCTGAAGGCATATAATTTAACCTTCGAGTTTTATGTAACAAAAGTACAAGGTTGATTTTTACGTATCGGTTATATCTTATTTCTCTCTTTCCCTACCTCTGTGCCCAGGAAAAAAGAGTTTCTGCAGTCTTTTGAAATGTATTTTTAAATATTGCATTCATGTAGTATTTAGTCTTGTGGATGTTGAAAAACCAGAAGAACCTATATAGTGCGAGTCAGTTCATGACATGTAAATAATCATTTATTTGTTCTCTGCAACTCTAACAGTCATCCCAGGGGTAACAGAGGGACTCACATAGGAGGTCAATGTCAAGTTGAAAGCATGTCTATTCTGCTAGCTGAAGGCCTACCAAAAATAGATGTTTCTAAAGAATTTCCTTGCTAACCTGTATGATAGCACCTACGGCTGAGTGATGGTTTGATTTTGAATGGCATGAGGGAAGAAGATGGACAGATAGCTCATTTCAGCAGAGGAGTTTGACTACCCACTGAGCGCCAGTGACAGGGAACTGCTGTGCAACTCTAAAGGTAGAGCCATTTCAGGTGGAAGGCCAATAGGAAGGCCATTAATTTACTCAAAAGAGAAAAATCAGACTAAAAAAGTTAGGAATGATATTTTTATGAAGTACTTATGTTAAAAAAAACTGTTCAAACCAAAAATTGTACCACCAGAAGTTAATAGACACCTGGATGGATTTTAGTACTGTCAGTCTTCCTGTCTGGGTACTTAACTTTTCTGGTGCTATGACTTCAGTTTTGGGAAATGCTGATGTTTAGGCAAGTCTTTTCATTGCACGTTTTTGAGAGAGGAAGGATGTGGGAGAGAACAGAATCCATTCTGGAGCAGCCACCTGTGCAGTGGTTAGAAACTCTTCTGTTTTGTGGAAAACTGACAACATCGTCTTCTCTGATTAGAAAAATCTTAATCACAGAGTTAGAACCAATTCTCTTTCTCGTGTTTTTGTTTGTTGGGGTTTTTTTTTGTTTTTTGTTTTTTTTTTTTGGTTTTTTTTGTTTTTTTTTTTTTTTTTAATTCTACCAAATTCATCTAAATAATTATGCTACATGAGACAGAGAGAAAGAGAAAATTAATTCAGCATAGAAAATGGTCTTCCACATATCAGGTGAGTGGCCAAACCCAACCTGATAAGTTGCCAAGAAAACGTTTATCAAACTTGCATTTGCTGCTATCTTCCCTCAGATATGTTTTCTTGACATTTTTTTTGCTTTTACTATTAATGTTATTCTAAACTAGTATATATCAATGGCTACTGCCACATATCACAGCCTTTCTTTTTAATATTACAAAGAAAGAGGTACTTAAAAACCCATAGGTGCACTCTTAAATTCTATGATATAAGCACAGCTGGGAATACATGAGTGTCTGTGGCAGCATTTGATGCATTGTCTGGGAAGTTAAACCTATAAACTAGGTAGAAGCAGCTACACGGTGCCTGGGGCTGTGTGACATATTCACATTGTACAGTGCATGTCTAAGATTTTCTTTCGCTCATTCTCTTGATATTTTCACTGACCCTTTTCTCTAAAAAAATTTAGCAAGGTACTTTTTCTCTTGCTTGCTGAAGCAAATATTTTTCCATTGTGTTGTTTCCGGATGTAAAGTGTTTTATCACGGGAAAGGATATTTTAAGCCTGACATAACAGTCAGAGAGAAAGAAACAACGGGAGGTTAATGACTTCTGTTCAAACGTGGTGGTAATCACAGAAGTCAAGGTGCGAAGTGATTTCATTTTTTTCAAAGTAATATAGATGCATCTTGGAGGAATATGGAGTCACATGGTAACAAAAAGTGTCCTATTATTCTTTGAAAAAAGTGATTGAACTGCTTTTTCTTTGTGATATGCCCAATCTATGCAGATGATCTGCATTTTTTTTAAGGGCAAACCTTAACGCAGAAACTGAGTAACTGTCTGTTTTTTCTTTCTGGAGTGTTGAAGGGCAGAAAAGGGATGAAAAATGTAGAAAGAAAAAAAAAGACAAAATAGTAATAAAAATTAATCGGAAAAATTGATCCGATAGTTTGCATATTATACTAAATGTCAAGTCACTGAAAATTTAGCACAATAATTTTAGGCCATCTCCAGAGAGTGAAATGCACATTTACAACAGAAAGAACCCAACCCTGTGGATAATATGAAATTTTCTGTCAGTGTATAAACACACACCAAAAAAAAAAATCTAGCTTAACATTTTTAAGGTTTATGTAAAATCATGACAGTTTTATTATTCTACAGAATTACATCATTGTAGTTATACATGCATCAGTAATCTCCAATAGGTCAAGACTAGGATTATTTTTTAATGACTCCCTTAAATTTGGGAGTTTAATCAATAGTAATACACCCACACAAACTGTACTCTCAGAATTTGATTATGAATTGAGGAGCACAGTTTTGGTCCACTTTAACTTTGGTTGACATCATTTTTTCAATGCTTGGTTGAGTTAGAAGAACATAATCCTTAGTTGGAGAAGAGACTGAACAAAATCAAACCAAGTAAAAATGCCACATAAATACAGAGACAGCATTAGATAGCAAAATTGGATTTATCTGAGATCATAACACAAAGCTTCACAGGTATTTGTTCACAAGACGAAAGTATTTGCTGTGGCCCTGATTAGAATACAAGAGTTTGGGTTAGTATAATTCCAGCAGTTCTCAGTGGCCTCATGTAGTTCACTACCCTTGTTCAGAATGAGCTTCAAGCCACTTAGTGCAAATAGCACAATGTTGCTTTTTGTTTAACATGGTCTTGTAAAAACTGTTGACTGAACTGTTCAAAGACTGAGAGACCCTACATCTAAATATTCAAGATCCTAAATATGTGGTCAGGTTTTTATGCATGTGTTCCATATATAAATATAACTTTCAGTACTGAAGTACTTCAGTTTGCTGATTTTGAACTTTTTTTTCTTCCTTTTTATTACAGTGAAGAAAACATCCAAAATTAAGCAGATGATTGAGAAAAGTAACACTTCATCAAGAAAAAGGTTTGAAGACCTTCTCTGCTGAAGACAGCAGCATGATTTTCCCAAGTAAACATTTATGTATCTGTATTTTTTTCTTGAATTTGTACAGAGCAGTAACTGATTGCAAATATATAAAAAATATTAAAAAATGGCAAGACATGAACTAAGGTTGCACTCTGCACAGTTTTAAAGAGATTTTGGAGAACAAAATTGTATGATGCTTTTCAGACACCTGCATGGAGTTCAGCCTTCCATTCTGGGATCAGGCCATCGGTTTTGTCCGTGTTTGTATATCTATAGCCCTTACTTACAGATACTTAAAAAGCATTTTTAATCCCTGTATGGTAGTACCCTCCAAGACCAAACACAGTAATTTTTGATGTTGAGGAAATGAGAACTGCAAGGGTCTATTCTGGGGCCTGTCCCAACTACTGTCTTTGTTGGAGACTTGTGAAGGTGACCAAATGCATTCTGTCAGTTTTTCAGGTGACATCAAGACCGCGGGGCTGGTTCAGTTGTGAGCAGAGACAGCTTTGGGGCACGTAACAGTACCCTGGTGTCTATATGTTGAGGGGACAGGGACGGACATGAGAGTGATGCTGCAGCTGGAACAGAAGAGGTTCAGACTACACATATTGTAAACAATGTGTCACCCTGCGGATAACTAAAAGGTGGAGTAGGTTGCCCAGAGTGGGTTTGGACTCCTCACCTCTGGACATTTTTATGCCCCCTTGGGACAAAGCCCTGTGCCTCCCCACCTGAGTTCTGTGTTGGCCTTGCTTGGAGCAGGGGATCGTGCTTGAGGCATCCTGAGGTCCCCCAAATCCGCATGATCCAGTGATTCTGTGTATGAAACAGACACTATGAGAAATGCCTTCAAACATCAGATTTGAGTTGGCATTTATTGGCTGTGTAATAAGGAAGGCTTACTGTGACAGTGAAACAGAACTGAATGCACCATTTCTGCTTTGGAGCTTCCTTTGCTGTTTTTAATATTCTTGTAGGTGCTTGCGCTGAACAGATGGGCTTCCCCTTATGTGATTTGAGAGTGGCCTTTCAGTTCCATCAAGTTTCCTGTGCATTTCCCATTATATTTCTTTCTTTTTCAGCATCTGGTTCTTCTCCCAGCCACACAGGTTTCAGTTGTGAAGAAAAGTCATTAATAGACAAAGACAGATGGGTTATATCCTTCAAGTCCTGGTGCATAGTATTGTCTGGAACATACATTTTCAGTAAAAATCCTTTCTTTCTCTGCCTTGTAAATATCACACAAGACTGGAACTTTACTGTATTAAGATTGACTTTTATATTTTTTAATAACAAAAATCAAGTACATTGTTGGATTTTAGTTGTTTATTACAAAGGAATCAAAATACAATTTGGAAAAAAACTTCAATTTTTTGAACAGGTGAACTATCATATAAAGCAAGATGGAGGTTTCTCTACTCCACCATTCTGCTTCTGATAGCAGTCACTTTCAAAGCCTCAGGAAAACTGCAAGTATAAGGCAAATCTATGTGATACTGTCTCAGCCACAAGAAATGTGGCATACTGATGTACTTTGAGCCAAAAGCTGTAGCTACAGCTTTCTGTTTACCACTGCTTTATGGATTTGAGCATTAATTTGCCTGTAAGTCTCTGGTCCCATCCACAATATCCTATGACTAAAAATATAACCAGTTTAAATGATGTCTTATGTGGAAGGTAATGTCTTTGTGCCTTTGGGTAGCTTAAAAAAATAAAAAGTAAAAATCTTGCTAGCAACAGTCATATTATTTGACATCTTCTTGTGTCCACCACACAGGTATTTTGAAGCTGTCTGAAAGATTAGCCCTGGTTAGTTCCTTTTGTCTCTAACAGGGTTTGTAACAGATAGTTCACTGTAGAGGATTCTACAGTACAGTTTCCTGTGAAAATAATCTAGTTTGCAGTTTGCACAAAACCAAATCCATGCTGTAAACTGAACCAATGTTGGGATGTTGGGTAGCTGGGGACAACTGGCAAATCCACTTCAAAATCACATCCCTGCTCTGAACCATCATTTCTGTGTGCATTAACCATACTATCATCCACCTCACCATTAGTATTAGTGGCTAAATTATTCATCTTCCTCAACAGAAGCCATTTTCAGCCTTTTCCACTCTATTTTACAGTTTCTGAATCACTTCTTGTTCTTCCATATGTTTTTTCAAAGGAAAAGCAAGTGGGGAAAAGGTGCAAGGACTATACACATTCTTCTAATTTTCAGTGCCATATGGCTTTAAACAGAACCATAATAAAGTTCTCTGTTGTTTTGGGTTTTGGTTTTTTTTTTCCCTTTCTAACATTTCCTGACATTTTCTTTTCTTTTCTGCTGCTGCTTAGGTGATATTTCCAGTGAACTATCCATAAGGACATCAGGATCCTTTCCCAGAGTGACAACAGCTCACCAGAGTATATTTACAGTTAGCTTGCTTTTTCTCTCCCTTCCGCTTTGCACATAAGATCAATGAGTTTCATCTCTCATTTTCTGGCCAGACCCTCAGAACAGTGTGAATCTTCAGCAAGTTTTCACAGTCAATTTTCATTTTTCCTGTCTTGAAGATGTTATTTCCCTTACACGCTTTGTCACATTACAGTTTGTCTCCTTTTCAGAACTTTTAGAATAAGCTGGCATTGTACAGGGGGAGAACAAAAGACTTGCCTTCTGGTTGTAATACATGGCCATACTATAGAGTAGTAACAATAACAATAGTAATAACAGTAACCTATCTTTCTTTGAGCTATGTGAGATTAATCCCATACCAGCCTTTTCTTCTTACTGTTTGCAAGGTCTCTCCTTAAGAAAGCTTTCTAAAAATCCAGGTATATTCTCTCAGGCACATCCCTGTGATTTCTGACCTTTTGAAGTCCTGCAAGGTAGTCAAATGTATTTGAGAGGTATTACTTCCTTCTATAAAAGTCATGTTGGCTCTTTCCCAACATATCATATTTATGCATGCCTATTATTTACAGATGATCTGCAACCACTTAAATGGTTGGGATAACTTCTCAGCTTGAGTTAAACACTCTGTTTTCCCCACTTATATGTTTCATTTTCAGTAATGTCTGTAGCATCTCTTAGGCCAAAATTTCCAGCCATGACAAAATGGAAGAATTAATTTCTGTTTAGAATGTTCCATTTAGCAGGATCTGAGAATAAGTAATTTACTGGCCATAGTAATGAGGTCTGTTAACACTTCCTATCATGTATAGCTGTCTACATTTTGTCATTTAGAGAAAACAAAAAGGGAATATTTATCTTCAGAGTACTATACTCCTTCAGCATGTAAGAAAACCATTGTCAATCTTTCTGGATACAGTTAATATACTAAACTAATAGAAGCATTTGCGTGTTTTTAGCCAGTTTTAAAGCTGTATCTTCAGTTTAGAAGATAAAAAATAAATTTTTGCATATACTTCCCAAGTAAGAAGGTAAGTGATAATGGATAAACAAAATTTGCCACTGAAGTTGACTGCTAGAGGATCAAATCTGCTTTGTACTTAAGTGACAAAATTGTGCCATGAATGGAAAATCAGAAAACACTTGTGACCTGGTTGGAACCCAAAAGAAAATCTGCTTTGCACTTGGCTGTTTCTGTGCCTATTAAATATTCATGACCAGATTTACCCATTATAGAAATGCTAACTCATATCATTATGCCACATAATGAATTACTTCCCCTGTTGAAAATAGTTATTATAACTTCGTATCTCATCCAATCGCATGTTAAATTTTCCCCTTTCCCCACTTCTACACCTCATTTTGTTTGCTGAGGTATTTTTGAGAAATAAAGGTAGGGCTGTTACCTTACACGATTAATTTCAACCTGCATCATACAGGTATAGGTGCCTTACTTTACACCTCTTAGGCCTTCTGAGGCCAAACACCTATGTAGCAGATCACCAAGTGCATATTAAAATCTGTTTTTCCAAATGAAAAGGAGAATTTCATTGCAACAATTTCTGAATGCTGCACTTCATTAGTTTGGGAGTGGGAAAATTGGTGTTGTCATGTATATGCGTATGTCAACCTGCCTCTATGCCCAAATAAACCTCACGGAATTGATTATCTTGTAGACTATCTTCATGATAAATTATGTTTATATGTGGACCTTGGGCTTTCTTCTGGTGAGGTACCTTTTGTGTCCACATTCAACGCTTGTTTCCATTATCAGGAAAGAAAACCCATGGTTCCTGGTTTTGGGTTCAGTGGCATGACCTTACAGCAGGAAACAAAGGAGGAAACAGGAAGAAGACAAGTCCAGACTAAGGTGGATTGTCCTCCTTCCCGCCATTCTCAAAAGCAAGGCTCCTGGTCACCATGCACTGGATTTTTGCTAATCACCCTCTCAGTGACACAGATGGAACAGAAAAACACTGAGAAGTCTCGCCTTGAAGAGGAAGCAATCTGTTTCTACAAGTTTAAGTTATCCTAAAGAGTTTGAGAGCTGGAGATACAGGAAACTGAGGTTTGCATTTTAACCTACCTCTGGATTGTACCCATTGGCACATGACACAAATTATGGCTCAAACACAAAGTTCTGGCTTAACCTAAATTTTGTGCATTCCAAGAAACCATGAATCACCCCTGCTAGGAACTCATTTTTGCCTTCCCTTACCTTTCCATTACCCCAGAGTACCTGATTTGCATGTAAATGGTTTGAGTGGGTCATGTAACTTTTAAAAGATGGTACAAGCCTTGGTCACTGAAAAGTGTTCAGAGTGATGATACCCAACATTTCCTTATGGACAGAGATATTGAATGCAATATGTATTTTTTTCACACTGTACCAAATGGAAAAGAAGTCAAATAATGTTTTTTGTTTGTGTTGTTTTATAACTTCTGTACTTATGGCAGGTAATTTTACTTATCCTGTTTATTGGTAGAGACAGCTTTAATCAGCCCCTTGACACAGATACATAAGTATCCTTAACTCTCAAGTGTTTGATTTTATAACATAGCCACCCGTAACAAGAAACCCTCTTCAAAGTAAAGTTGTTCATGTTTTCTGAAAAAAAGTTTTGCTGCTACTGCTGGATCACTATGAATCCTTAATCTAATTGAATCAGCTGGAAGACGGATGGCTGGGAAAACTTATTTCATTGCAACAATTTCTGAATGCTGCACTTCATTAGTTCGGGACTAGGAAAATTAATGTTGTCACGTATATGCGTATGTCAACCTGCCTCTATGCCTGCATATGCCTGAGTTATAGACATTTGTGTGCTTTCAAAGGGATCATGGAAGAGAAATTTTAAAAAGCTTTTTAAAGAGAACTTTTAAAAAGCACAAACTTATGTGACACACTTTGTAATTTATTTGTTTTAAGGAAATCGGATTAGTTTATTTAAATAAGCTCTAACATGTTAGTCCAGATAGTTCAGGCATTGCATTTAATATCATTTATTTTTATATGGAACTCTTAAAAGGTGCATAGCAGAAAAACAGTGCTTGTTTATAAGGACCTAAGGAACAACAATATTTTCTTCTCCTTCAGGACCTCAGCTGCAAAGTTAGAACACAAACTTCTCAGGATCATCAAGCACACGTGTCTGCGGCCCTCAGCTTCCTTCTGTGAAGTGTACATACCTGCATGAACAGCAGCTCTGACCCTTCTCACATCTGCTGTCAGGCTGAGCTAGATAGAGAAGTCTGAAACACATTTTGTTGCTAATTTTGCCCACTGCAACAACATACTTTAGAGTAGTACTCAGATATATGTATGGACAAAAATCTTGTTTTCAGTTTCCCCTCCTTATGTCTAAATGGATGTTTACGGTAATGCAGCCCATTTTAATTGTCAGACTATTCACGTCAATGAGTTTACACTGATATGAGAGTTTTAAAAATAAGGGCTTTTTTGTTACGAATAGCAGTACCTTTTATTTGACCTTATCTTTGACCTTTGTACCTTACCGTATCTTATCTTTGACCAATCTGATAGCCTTTTATGATGGCTATGATGACTGGTTGGGTAGACAAAGGGAGAGCAGTGGACATTGTTTACCTTGATTTTAGCAAGGCTTTTGACATTGTCATTGAAATCCTCATAGGTAAGCTTAGGAAGTGTGGGTTAGGTGAGTGGATAATGGGGTGGACTGAGAACTGACTGAATGGCAGAGCTCAGAGGGTTGTGATCAGTGGCACAGAGTCTAGTTGGAGCCCTGTAACCAGTGGTGTTCCCCAGGGGTCAGTACTGGATCCAGTCTTGTTCAACATAGTCATCAATCACCTGGATGAGGGGACAGAGTGCACTCTCAGCAAGTTTTCTGATGATAAGAAACTGGGGGTGGGGGTGGGGGCAGTGGCTGACACACCGGAAGGCTGTGCTGCCATACAGAGAGACCTAGACAGGTTGGAGAGTTGGGCAGAGAGGAACCTTATGAAATTCAATAAGGGCAAGTGTAGGGTCCTGCACCTGGGGAGGAATAACCCCGATACATCACTACAGGTTAGGGCTTGACCCTCTGGAAAGCAGCTCTGTAGAGAGGGACCTGGGAGTCCTGGTGGACAACAAGTTGACCATGAGCCAGCAATGTGCCCTTGTGGCAAAGAAGACCAATGGTGTCCTGGGGTGCATTAAAAAGAGTGTGGTCAGCAGGTCAAGGGAGGTTATCCTTCCCCTTGACTCTGTCTTGGTGAGGCCGCATCTAGAGTACTGTGTCCAGTTCTGGGCTCCCCAGGTCAAGAAAGACAAGGAACTACTGGAGAGAGTCCAGCAGAGGGCTACAAAAATGATCAGGGGACTGAAACATCTCTCTTATGACGAAACATGTTATTGAACATAAGGAAAAACTTCTTTACTCTGAGGGTGACAGAGCACTGGAACAGGCTGCCCAGAGAGGCTGTGAAGTCTCCCTCTCTGGAGATATTCAAAACCTGCCTGGATGCGATTCTGTCCAACCTGTTCTAGGTGAACCTATTTTACTGGGGAGTTTGGACTAGGTGATTTCTAAAGATCCCTGTGATTCTGTGATTCTGTGGTTCTGTGTTTCTGGTTCAAACGGTGATCCACTTCATGACTAAAATAGTTTCTGTGGTGTCTTTCGCTGAATAAGGGTCTGCAGTCTTGTCCTTTTGGCTAGCTGAATAGGTGAATGCAGATTTTAGTTTTCCAAGGAACAGCAGTTCACCTTCATCCTTAAATATGGCAATGAATAACTGCTTGTGCTACTCCCAGCAGCCTACCTCTCTATGGCTTAACACGCTTTATCCTGCAGCAGACACAACAGTCTGAAAGCAAGACAGAGAGATTATAGATGAGAAGATAGCATATTTATATTTTTATCTTATTTTTAGAAGTACAACCAGTTTCCTTGAGGCAGGTCTTCCAGTAGAAATGTTTTTATTCAGTGACAGAAAATTATTTAAAGTATGATTTTACACTGAGTGTGCATATATCACAGAAATTCTGCTAGCATTATTTAAAATTTAAAAGTAAATAGTAATTTATATATAACATTTTTCATTCACGTATTTCAGAGTATTTTGCCAAACCAGCTATCGTCACAAGAAGTTTAGCAAATTTTCTTAAGGTCATAGGAGACATTATTCACAAAGTGAATGACTGAAGCAAACGTCTTGTCTGATGCCCCATTCAACTACTTACTTACACTATTTCACTTATAGGAGTTCACCTTGACTATATATGTCAAGAGGCATTTGCAGGTTCATTAGTTTAGTCTGAAAAAAATCTTGAGTCAGAACTTCCACTATATTAATCTGCATAGCTATTTTGACACTGGTAGATCTGTATTTTAAAAGATCATACATTTCTGCACAATTGCTTACTCTTGTTAAAATACTGGCCTCAAATATGGGTATTGCCTGCTGTCTAACAGCTTCATTTGAGAATTAAATTTCAAAATGGTACTGGGAGGAGAAGCTTAGATGGTTGGGAAATTGATGCATCATTTATCAGACTTGGTCCTCAGTTAGTGAAAGATCAATATAAGCCATTCCTGAAGTCAAGATTGAGGACACAACTCTTCAATTCATACAAGCTTAACAGATACAGCAAATCACTTTCAAAAATATGTGTCAGCATCCTCAGATGTTTGTAGATGTATCTAAATGTGAAGGAGTTGTGTAGAAAAGCAATACCTATGCATCTGAGAGACCAGAGAAAAATCAGAATAGATATTTCAGTCCCATGAAAGATGATAATCATGCATGATAATTCATTTAGTAATTCAAAGACCAACTGACAGTACACACTGTGCATGTCAATGCACTTCATATGAGAACAGCTGCCATCTCATTTTCAGTTCTTCTATAATCATGACCTTTATTTTGAATGGAAGTAGAACTAACGGTATCCTCTTGTGCTTTGTGTATATCCAATGTACCTGACTTGACATAGTGCAAAACCCTAATGGAATATCGGAGCTGCATTCCTCCAAGTCAGGACAAAGAGGAGTCACTAACATTATTTCATGGTGTGAAACATGACACAGTCATAGTTGCATTCAATAAGTGTTTTAGCAAGTTGTGGTATGTTATAAAAAATTATTAATAAATTTGATTTGGACATTAAAATATCTCTTTTAAAGTTGTTAATACAAATTATGTAGACAATTAGATTTATAAATATTTTATTCAAATAAGTTAATCTAGATGTTTGTTTATTACTGTTTAAAAAGATATTCCCAATGGCTCAGTATATCTAGTTATATGAATAACTCGGATTGCTTTATTCAATCATTAGAAAAGGTTTCAGTTATTTTGTTTATTCACATATACCAAAGGTCGAAGAAAACTGACTTAAAAGACCTAGACCGTAGAACAAAACCGTACAAAAGTACTATTTTGTATACTTGATAATAAACTGTAGAAGAGGAAGTGTTTCCAAATAAATAACAAAATAAAACAGTATTATAATCTGCTCATTTTGGAGGAACTGACTTGACTCTGTATGACACAAAGAGAAAAGGCAGAAAACATGAGCACCTCCCATAGTTTTAGTATCTTCTGGTCTGGATGTCTCTGCTAATTTATGTTAATACCTCACTTGGTGACAAATTGGGACATGCTGCAAAGGCAAAAAGCCGCGTAAATTCCTGAACTTCTTTAACTGCCTTAATGCCATTATTTTTTCCATTATAGTATCACAGAATCATAGAATTGCTGAGGCAATTGGAAGGGACCTTCAAGATCATCAAGTCCAACCATTAACCTACTCTGACAAAAACCACTTCTAAACCACGTCCCTAAGCACCACATCTACCCTTTTTTTAAACACCTCCAGGGATGGTGAATCCACCACCTCCCTGGGCAGCCTATTCCAATGTTTAATAACCCTTTCAGTGAAAAAATGTTTCCTAATATCCAATCTAAACCTCCTCTGACATAACTTGAACCCGTTTCCTCTTGTCCTATCACTTGTCACCAGGGAGAAGAGGTCAGCCCCCATCTCTGTACAACCTCCTTTCAGGTAGTTGTAGAGGGTGATAAAGTCTCCCCTCAGCCTCCTCGTCTCCAGGTTAAACAACCCCAGTTCCCTCAGTTGTTCCTCATAAAGTTTGTCCTCCAGACCCCTCACCAGCTTTGTAGCCCTTCTCTGGACACGTTCCAACGCCTCAATGTCCTTCTTGTAGTGAGGGGCCCAAAACTGAAAGCAGTACTCGAGGCAGGGCCTCCCCAGTGCCGAGTACAGGGGGACGATCACTTCCCTAGTCTGGCTCACCACACTATTCCTGATACAGGCCGGGATGCTGTTGGTCTTCTTGGCCACCTGGGCACACTGCTGGCTCATATTCAGCTGGCAGTTGACCAGCACCCCCAGGTCCTTTTCTGCCAGGCAGCTCTCCAGCCACTCCTCCCCCAGCCTGTGGTGCTGCATGGGGTTGTTGTGACCCACGTGCAGGACCCCGCACTTGGCCTTGTTGAACATCATACCGTTGGCCTCAGCCCATCGGTCCAGCCTGTCCAGATCCCTCTGCAGAGCCAACCTACCCTCAAGCAGATCAACACGCCCGCCTAGGGATTACTACATGTAAGTCTCTCTGCTGATGTTTCCAGGTTAGGTTGAGTGATACAAGGAGTTTTAAATAACTGAGAACGGGTCCTGTGTGACCTGATATCTACACAGAGATGACGGAGTGCAAAAACTTAT
Organism: Alca torda; assembly: GCA_008658365.1. Classification (NCBI taxonomy): domain Eukaryota; kingdom Metazoa; phylum Chordata; class Aves; order Charadriiformes; family Alcidae; genus Alca; species Alca torda. The sequence continues at coordinate 69,957,385 of CM018101.1, forward strand.
GTATAGGATTGACTGACTGTGTCAGGGAGATGGAGTATTGTAAATGAAGAAATTGTGAAGACACTGAGCCCCCTGAGGTGGATTCACCCTCAGTAAGAAGCAGCAGTTACAGAAGTAAGCTATTCCTGTTTGAACCAGTGCAATGGCTCCCTGTGCCCAAACTTCCACACTCCCTACCTGCTTTCAAAGACAGTAGCCGATTTTCCAGCAAATTTCTCACAGAATGAAAATGTAGGCTACACACAGTTACAACTACACTAAATGTGGTCGTGGGAGAGGACGGACAAGGTTTTTGTTTTCTCAAAGCAGAAGGCAGATTGTTTCTATCAAGGTGTGTGAATAAAAAAAAAAAAAAAAAAAAAAAAAGATTAAAGTAAATTGAGCTTCTCTTGTATCCCAAACCTGAAAACACAGTTGAGGTATACTTTAGTCATTGCCTCAGCTGTAAATCAAGATGTGAGGATTTCTTTGAATAATTGTAATCATGTAGCATTATACCTGATGAGTATCCCCACCTACTGCTATGGCAATCCGGATCACAGGAAGGGCAAACTGCAGCCATATATATATATTTTTTTTTTCACGCTGTGCTTTTCTCTGTTCAAATAGATTAGAGATACTTGCTACTCCTTTGATAGTGATAATAGTGATAGCAATAGTAGAGACATACAAAATTTTCTGGAAGGTTTTGTGAACCATAATCAGGAGCGTGCCCAGAGGGAATGAGTGTCTAGTACCATGATATAGTTCTCCAAGTTGGCCTAATTGATGGCTTGACAAGAGGGTGATAATATACATCGGTGTTACATGATTGCATCACTTCCCTTGTGGACATCAGAATATCACCTTCATACAGATTGTATGACTGCTGTTATCCAGACTAGAAAAAGGAAATAAGGAAGAGAAGAAATAAGGTATCAGAAACATTGTCGTTGGAAGGTGAGCTTAGGTTTGATTCTCTTATTGTCAAAGGAGTTGCAATAGGTCAAACTTGTGCATGATATACTAGTACTTATGCATTTAAAGAACAATTTGTTATTTAATGTCCCTCCATATCTGCATGACATAGAAAGATACATATTTCTGGTCTTCATGTGAAGTCTATTATGGGACTGTCTAATTCACGCACTATGTAAATCTCATTATTCAACTTTAATATTTCTTTTTCCCACAATTGCAGTGTGATATTTTTGTTAGGAAACAGTTGAGAAAAAGTGATATACCTAAAGTCATGCAAAAGTAAATGAAAAACAGAGAACTGAACAGTGTCTGATGATGCTTTTATAATAACTGAACAGCTTTTCCCTTTTAAACTTAAGCTCACTAAATATGTAAATATGAAAAATATTGGTAAGAAATAGGCAAATAATCCATGTAACCAAAATAACAAAGAAGCCAGTAAGTGTCCTGATCACTCTGAAGATTTCAGTTGGTATTAATACCCTTAGGAACTAATAAGTTTAGCATCCCAAAACTTACAGCTTAAGTTGTTGTTTGTTATTTTGCATTAGGATATATCAATCTTTTTTTTTTTTTTTTGGGCGGGGGGAGAAAAGGGTTGTTTTGTTATAATTTGTTTTATTTATTTTTCTTTTGTTGACACCACCACCTTGCCATTTTCAAATTGTCTGAGCAATTTTTGTCACAAGCAGCGATCAAAGCCACCTCAGTGGCTTCTGCTTGTCTGGTACTCATTTATAAAGTGATAATGTTATGTCTAGTCACCTCACCTCTCATTAAGATTTACATTCTACATAGCACCTCAGGTTTTTTACAATGAAATTCATGGTAGTTCTGTTCTTTGTCCTAATTTTTATGATCTGAAAAAAAGGTTGAATAATGCACGTCATACTGTGGGCAAAGGTGTTGTGTACTGCGTATCTCAAAGACTGAAATGTAAAATAAGCTATATGTGTAATTCTGACTTTCTGTGTACATGGAATGATTCTTTAAGGATGAAGAAGTTTGCTATACTTCTGTATTGTGGTCTACACTGCAAAGTCAACTGTCTTAGGTAATTCAGAACTAAGCCTACAAAATAAGCTCTTTGAGAGACTTCTTTTGACCTCTTCTTCCTATAATGTCACCTAGAATTCATGTAAAACTTTGAGAATCTTCAAGAAAAACTGTGTCACTGAAAAAATGTTCTCCACAGAGTAGAAAACTTTGCCTTTAAATCTGAGCCATAATGTTCTCCTGTGTAATCAGAGAGAAGTAGTAGTAAACCTCTATCACGGCAAGGACCTGCAAGAAGAAGTACTCAACACACACATCATCTTGTCAGGTTCCAGGCGTACTGTCTGACAGAGGGTGTGATGTGGTGTTAGGTGCACATGTAAAAAGCCCTTGTACTTTCTTTGTGTGTGACTAATGATCTCAAAGGTTAATTGCCACCCAAACCTGCTTGGATACCAAATTGAGCTGCATATTGCAAACTTACTTAATGCAAACTTACTTCTTACATGCTACTGATCAGAATTAAAAAGTTCAGGGACAGTTGGACAGAACATGAGAGTCATCAAGGGGAGCTGCTCTGGAGCTGGCCGGACCTACAGTGGAGCAGCAGATCTTGGTACACAGGAGGGTTTCCTGAGGTAGGGAGACACCAGGGCAGTGGAGAGACCATTCAGGAGCCAGCAGCTCTTGCAAGAGATGCTGAGGAGGCCTGGTCATTGTCAGAGCAACAGTGACCACCCCCACACCTATAAAAAGTCACCTGGGGAGGGTGAGTGAGCAGGAGTGCTGTGAACAGAATGTGGCATGTCAGCCAAGGTGTGGTGCAGCAGTTTGCATGGCAGGGCAAGTGGAGAGGCACAGAGGAAGGATGTAGTCACCCTACCAGCTCAAAAGATCTCTGCCAGGATGGTAGGTACTCTCCTCAGAGCTAAAACTAGTGTTTATACAGAGAAAGCCCCTGTGATGTCTAACACTTCTACCTGGATGGAACTGGTAAGAAAGGAGACTTCAGTACAGACGGTAGTTTATAATGAGTGCCCAGACCCTTCTCCTGGAGAAAAGGAAAGTAAAAGTTGTGCGCAGGTTGATAATCTGTTTCATCAGGTGGCTGAGCTGCAGGAAACAGTTAAAAGGCTGCACAGTATTAGAGGGACTGAGACAGAGACAGATAAGTGGTTTCAGGACCATGCTCCTGTAGCGGACACCACAGAGGATAAGGCACCTTGGACCCCGCTGACCCACAAAAGCAGGATTCTGCCTCAGTCCCCACTCTCCAGCATTACAACCATAAACAGATATGAAACTTTAACAGCCATAGACACCCACAAGCAAGGTCTGCAAGGAGAAAGTGTACCAGCAGCATGCAATGGATACTGCAAAACGAAATGATGAGTGTTTGTAGTGGGTGACTCTCTGTTAAAGAGAACTGAGGCACCTATCTGCCAGCCTGACAGAGAGTCATAAGAAGTATGCTGCCTTTTGGGAGATAAGGTCTGAGATGTTGCTGAGAGGGTGCCACAACTTGTCAAGAGCACGGGACTACTATCCATTGCTATTCTTTCATGTGGACATGAATGACAATGAAAGCTGGAACCTGGGCAGAATCAAGGAAGACTACAAGCCTTGGGGTTGCAGGCAAAAAGTCCTGGTGCCCAAGTTATCTTTTCTTCCATTTTACCAGTTTGAGGAAAGGATGCAGCCAGAAATAGATGTATAATGCAAATCAACCTCTGGCTTCATGGCTGATGCAGTTGTGAGGGTTTTGACTTTTATGACAATAGGATATTCTTTAATGACTATAGCATGTTAGGGAGGGATGGGATCCACCTGTCTAGAAGAGGCAAGGGAATCTTTGGCAACAGGCTGGCCAGCTTGGTGAGGTAGGCTTTAAACTGAAGGACTCGGGGGGCAGGGTCCAGACTGGCAATGCTCACACCACTGCAACAAACTGGGAAATAAGCCAAGCCAACCTCAGCAGTGATAAATACCCCTTAGCTGCCTCTCAAGATGAGAATCAGAAGAACAACCACCTCAAGTGTATGTATACCAATGCATGCACCCTGGGAAACAAACAGGAGGAACTATAGTTCCATGCCCAGTCAGAAAGTTATGATATCATAGGAATAACTGAAACACAGTGGGACAACTCACATGACTGGAGGATCACAATGGATGGCTATAGGCTGTTTCCTAAAGGCAGGCGGGGAAGAAGAGGACGGGGAGTTGTGCTCTATGTTAAGAAGAACCTTGAATGTATAGAATTCAACTACGGCAATTGTGGAAGCCCTATTGAATGTCTCTGGGTCAAGATCAGAGGGCATATCCCCAAGGCGATGCTACACTAGTCATCTGTTATTGACCGCCAAACACAAGATGAAAAGGCCAGCAAAGCATTATTTGGGTTACTAAGCAAGCTTTGGGTCAACAGAACCTGGTTTTTATAAGTGACTTCAACTATCCAGATATTTGTTGGAAGAACAATACCGCAGCTCACATGTCATCCATCAAGTTCCTGGAATGCATAGAGGACTGCTTCCTCATACAAATCTTACATGTGCCTACCAGGAATGATACACTGCTGGACTTGCTACTCATAAAGCAAGAAAGTCTGCTTTGTAGTATCTCGGTTAGTGACAGCCTTGACTGCAGTGATCACAATATTGTGGTGTTTGTGATCCTGCTGAGCATGCTGAAGGTTAGTACAAAGACAAAGATTTTAGATTTTAGAAGACCAAACTTCAGCTTACCCAGAGCTCAGCTGGGAGGGATTCCATGGGAAGTTTTCATGGAGGATAAAGGAGCTAGAAAGTACTGGGACTTTTTCAAGAATGCTCTCCTGGAAACAAAAATACAGTTCAACCCCTTTAAAGTTTAAGGAAATTAGTCAGAACAAGGTACCACCTTGGCTTAACTGTGAGCTTGAGTCTCCTTAAAACCAAAAAAGAAGCGTACCAGAGATGGAAAAGTGGATGAATACCCGTTGAGAACTACAAGGGCATTGCCAGAGTGTGCAGAGATGCAGTTAGAAAAGCAAAAGTTCAGTTCAAATTGAAACTGTCCAGAGATGTCAAAAACCACATGAAAGGTTCTTCCAGTACGTAAACAACAAGCAGAAAAAGAAGGAAAATATTGGCCTGCTGTTAAACAGGAGAGGTGAATTTGTCACCAACAACACTGGAAAGACAGAGGTTGTCAACACTTTCTTCACCTCTCTCTTTACCATCACAGCTGGGCTCCAGACCTTGGGAACAACAATCCAGGTTGATGCAAACACAGACCCACCATCAGTGAAGAAAGTAAACTATTACAGGAACTTGACCCCTACAAATTGATGGGCCCTGATGCTATCCACCTGAGGGTCCTGAGAGAGCTGGCTAACGTCATTGCGAGGCCACTGTCCATAATCTTTGAGAAGTTGTGGAGATCGGGGGACTTCCTAGAAGACTGGAAGAAGGCTAATGTCACCTCCATCTACAAGAAGGGTTTACAGGAGGATCCAGGAAATTATAGGTCTATCAGTCTGACTTCTGTCCCTGGGAAAGTTATGGAATGAATCCTCCTGGGGGCTACTATAAGTCAAATGAAGCATGTGACTGGGAAAAGCCAGTACAGGTTCAGCAAGGGCAAATCATGCTTGACCAAATCTGATTGCCTTCTACGACCAAGTAACCTGCTCGGTCAATGACAGGCAAGCAGTGGCTATTGTCTACTTGGATTTCTCCAAGGTGTTCGATATGGTTCGCCACAGCCTCCTCCTGGAGAAACTCATGTGTTACCATCTAGACAAGTGATCTGTGTGGTTGGGTGGGAAACTGGCTGACAGGTCACACCCAGAGGGTGATGGTAAATAGCTCCTTTTCAAAGTGGCAACCTGTCACAAATGGGGTTCCCCAGGGATCGATACTGGCCCAACATTGCTTAATATCTTCATGAGTGATCTGGATGATGGGATCAAGTGTACCCTGATGAAGTTTACAAATGACATTGAACTGAGTGTGGGAGCGGACACTTCAGAAGGGGGAAACACCCTGCAGGAAGACCTGGATAGGCTGGAAGAGTGGGCTAGTAAGAACCTTCTGAACAAGGTTCATATTCAAGAAGGACAAGTGTAAGGTCTTGCACCTGTGAAGATAATCCAGCAGTGTAGTACAGGCTGGGATGTACCTGTTTATGGAGCAGCTCTGTGGAAAGAGACCTGTGGGTCCTGGTGGACAACAAGCTCAATATGAGTAAACTGTGCTGCAGAGTGAAAGGACATCAACAGGATGCTGGGTTGCATCAACAAGGGCATCACCAGCAGGGAAGTCATTATCTCACTCTACTCAGTGCTTGTCAGGCCACACCTGTGGCCACAACTGTGTTCAGTTTTGATCCCTGCTATACAAAAAAGTTGTGGGCAGGCTGCAGAGAGTCCAGAGAAGGTTTACCTTCCATCTACTACCAAGATGATCAAAGGACTGGGAAGCCTGCCATATGAGGAAAGGCTGAGAGAATTGGGTTTGTTAAGCCTTGAGAAAACAAGGCCTAGGGGAGACCTTATCACCATGTTCCAGACACTAAAGGGTGTCTACAAAGAAGATGGAGACTCCCTTTTTACAAGGAGTCACATGGAAAAGACAAGGGATAATAGGTACAAGTTACTCCAGGGGAGATTTTGATGATTGGACACAAGAGGAAAATTTTTCACAGTGAGAACAATGAGCCCTTGGAATAATCTCCCAAGTGAAGTGGTGGATTCCCCAACATTGGACACTTTTAAGATGCAGCTGGACAGGGTGCTGGGCCATCTTATCTAGACTGTGTTTTTGCCAAGAAAGGTTGTATCAGATGATCCTTGAGGTTCCTGCAACCTGGTATTCTATGATTCTATGCGATTTTATAAATATATTAATTAAAAATTCCTAAATTCAGTTATAAGTATATTGTAAAGAAAAAAATCAAAAGGAAGATTTTTTTTTCTGTTAGAGGTATCAGTTTACTAATTTCTAAAATCTATTGATCAGTTTTACTTTCATGAAATCCTTTATTTACTTACGATGCTAGAATGGCTCCATTTCACACAAGCTGTATTTCCAATAATGGGTAGGTTCAAAACTACAGAATTACCAGGAAAGAAACTTTACTTCTAAACCGTAGGCTAAACCTATGGTTTAACTGCCTTTACTCTCATCATAATGAGCATATTTTCTCCTATTAACTTTGTTGACTGAATCTATGAATATACAAATCCTTTCTTCTTCTAGCATAAAATACCAATGAAGGGATTAAATGCTCTATGAAAAACTAATTTAGTTTTGTAGAAAGTTGTCCTTCCAAGTACAGGTGTTTTCATGTGTGTCTTAACATTTTCTGCTCATGCTTGTTAACAATTTCTAATTTTATTGGTCTACCAAGAAAACAGTTGTCTGTATAAACTCTGTTGACATTTCACAACACTTAGGGATAAATTAGTTATGTATGCAGAAAGTTCAACCTACACCTCCCCAAGCAGTCCCTAAAACTTCTCTAATCATGTAACTGTTATCCCAACAGGTTATTTTCTCTTAATCATGAAATTCCGTTAAGTAGCAACTGTTACAACTTGAACTTTGGTAGATACTAGGGGGATGGTGTGAAATACTATCAGTTAAAGTTCCTTTAGAGACTGCCTATTTTGTGTGGCACTTTTGATAGGACTAGGACTGAAGCTTTTTATTTTCTGGGAGTTTACTGTCACTTCATATCGGTCAGCTGTATGTCAGCTCTACCTAAATCAAAAGACCAGACGAACAGCTGCAGATCTAATCTTTCAAGTCAAATGCAGATGCTTTATCACCAAGTGAAAATCAAGGACACAGGTAGCTCTTGCTTTTAACCACTAGTATTAATTTTACTTTTATTATCCATACTGCAGAACACTTGTGATTTGCATTTAGTAATTAGCAAAATATATTGCCACGTGAGTGGAAATCACTATAACTAAGCATACTACTTCTTGAAAATAAAAAGAGGTCCACAAGGTCAAATATCAGCTTTAATTGTCTCTAAAACTGACTTTTACATATAATCATTGCTCACATTTTGCACCAGCTCTTGATCTCACTGTTGGTTGGTTTTACTACTATTGCTACTACTACTGTTGTTGTCATTATTATAGACATTTCTAAATTATTTGGCAATATTTTAGAACAACACTTGTACGAAGTTCTTGTTCTAACTTGTCTGGGGTTCAGAACTGAAGACAGGATTTTTTGTTTTCCCAAACCTAACTTTAAATGAGTCAAGTGGCTTTTAAGCTACAAGATTAAATGCTGCAAAATCAACTCATTTCTTTGTGTTCTCCGCACACTTTATTTCTTGGCATATTTCCTTACTTCTATGAGTTTTGTGTTCTCTTGGAAAGATAGTAGTGGCCACCCTTATGTGGAGATGTTTGAAGTACATATATGTCCTTGACAAATCCAGGAATAATTAAACTGAGGAAACACCATACTCAGAAGAAGTAGATTTTCTGTCTCAGCTTTATGGGCCATGATGTTCTTCCTCTGTTACAAGGAGAATCAAAGGGCAAATAATAATAAGATTGCACACGTTAACTGAAATGAGTCTTGGAATAGATTTAAATAAAAGAGTTGCCTAACCAGAATTTTAAGTCTTATTTGCCAAAGCAGTATGAGAAGAATGGCATTCCCTTAAACATATGTAGTTTATAAAGTTGTATCTAACATTAAAACTCAAATTTGGAAGACTTATAGTCATCTAATAGCAAATCAGTGGATGTGTGAAACAATTATATGGTAGAAAAATTGTTTCAAGTCCTGCTTGACAGTGTTATCTTATTTACAGAAATCTAGGCAGAAATTCCTCCAGCTTTTATTGGTGTAACTCAGGGGAAATTCTCCGTTCTTGTGACTTCACCTTCTCATGTTCATTGCCTTGCATTTTGCCTTTATGCAGAAAATGAAATTAAGATAATTCTACACATTTGTAGGTTAAATCCAAGGCCTTATTGAAAATTACCTTTCAAATGACATCTGGTAAGGCTTTAAATTCCTAATAACCTAGGAGAAGATAATGTTCTATGGTTTATTCATTCTGAATATCTAAACTTTATGTAAAATTATAATTAGGAATTTGCAAAGAGTGAATTATTCTACTCACATATTGTTGCATTCATTAGTCTGAGAATACTGAAAGAAATAGCTGCCAGTATTAACCAAAAATTCTCTCTGCCAGATGTTTTTATTACTATATTACTGATATTATTTAATTTAATCTCTGTTTAATGTAAAATCAAATGAAACAATAACCATGAAAGAAGCTTTTGACTACTCTTTGTAAATAGATGTCTTCATGGTGGGAAGAGTTTTCTTCAGTGAATTTAACTCAGTAGGTATTTGAAACATAACACGTGCTACTCCCAAAACAAATAACAAAACTTAGAGAAGTCAAGAATGACCTGTTTTATGTGAAGATCTGGTGATCAACTCATGGCATGCCTAGTAACAGCTCTTTCTTTAATCTTGGTACAGCCCTAATATCATAAATGGTTTTGATTTTCTTAAATATCCACTATTAAAGATATGGTCTGTGACAGTGGCCTTTGCTTTTTTAGAATAATGTAGAGATAGACTGAATGCCTTATGGCAAGCATTAAGAGTTGCTCTTATTCCGAGTATATCATACAAGATATACTTACAAGAATACAAGCGGGCATGGCCCTATTTTTCATTTGGATGGCAAAGACACTTTCACTATCAATATTGTCTTCACTAATTATTAAAGCAACAGAGCAGCCAGCCCAGGCTGCACAAACCTGTTGTGGGTATGTGCTGTCAGTCAACAAAACTAAACTAATGAGAAATTATTTGCACATAAAAGGTAAGTCGTTGCAATGCAGTCTTCTCAATACACACATTTTCTCTAAGCAAAGCTAGTTAGAGCGTGAGCACTTGGAATGATCATCTAGGTCAAATAGAAGTCTTTGTTTTTTGCACCAGTGAGTTTGGCTGAGTATAGGATTAACAATGCCAATATACTGCATTTTTGTTCCATAGTGAATTGGTGTATATGAAATCACTTTTGCCTGAAGAGTGAGTTTGCGTATACTGCTGGTTAAATTTTTCACTGAAATCTTAAAATATTGAGTTCTTATCCTTTCCAGTTTTGCTGTGACTAAATGGTTTCATCCAAACTGAGTATCTCATTAAGTGTGTAATGTTGCTTTCATTGCTGAAAAGCAGAAAATCTTGTAAAAGTAGGTTACTATTCTTAAAATCAGAACTTAAAATGAGAAGTGTATACTGTAAATGGCTGAACCATTTCAAAATAGAATATGTTATTTGATATTAAAAACAATGCCAATTTGGTTTGATTCACTATTAAGAATATAGAGTGGCACAGAGACATAAACACAAACATGAATATGAATCACAGAATGGCAACGGTTGGAAGGGACCTTTGGAGATCATCGAGTCCAACCCGCCTGCCAAAGCAGGTTCACCTAGAGCAGGCTGGAGAAGAATGCATCCAGGTGGGTTTTGAATGTCTCTAGAGAAGGAGACACCACAACCTCTCTGGGCAGCCTGTTCAGTGCTCTGGCACCTTCAAAGTGAATAAGTTTTTCCTCATGTTTAGATGGAATTTCCATGTTCCAGTTTGGGGATGTTGCCCCTTATCCTGTCGCTGGAGACCACTGAAAGAGTCTGGCCCCATTCTCTTGACATCCGCCCCTAAAATACAAACATCGACGAGATCCCATCAGAATGGAAATGTAAAAATAGGTACAGCTCCCTTAGATTAAAAAACTGAAGTCATATTGGAATATCACTTTGTCTTTGGGGTTTTTTGGGCGGTGGTGTTTTTTTGGGGAGTGGTATTTTTTTTTCCATTTTGTTTTCAACGTCTGTATAGAATTTAGGACCTGCTACTGAGAATATTGCTTCAATTACAAAGTCGCAGAATTAAAGTTATTGTCCTTTCAGTAAATGTTTTTTCTTACATAAAAAAAAAGCATGACCAGTAGATACCACCTTTGTTTTTATTATGACAAACATTATCCTTCTTTTCCAACTTAAGAAGATATGAGTTATGCCTCCTCTCAGATGACCATGAATATAAAATGATTCTAAAATACATTTGGTACTTCAGAGAAAGTAAAAAACAGCAGGTTTTTCATTTAGCAGGACCTAAATAGTGTTGTTCAATTCTTTTTCTTGTTAGGTTTTCCATACAAAATAATTTTTTTTTCTCAGAAGAAACTAATATGTTAATACTGTCACTTTTATTCAAGTGTTGCCCCAGAACACCAGGTGAAGTTAAATTGAATAGTTGAAAATGACTGGGCAGTGACAGGTCAAAGATTTCTTCTCAGTTATTTTGATTCTTAACATATTTATCTTTACAAAATAATGATTATTTTCAAATTATTCTCATTTCTTCCAGGAAAATAAGATATAACTAAGAAATCTGATTCTTAAAAGAAGCAGATGGTTATAAAACTTTTAAGTTTAAAGAGTCAAAAAAGAAGAAAGAGAAAAAGAAAAAAGAAAGTGAAAAAATAAAAAAAGAAAAAGAAAAAAAAGAAAAAAGAAAAAAGAAAAAAAGAAAAAAAAGAAAAAAAAGAAAAAATAAAAAAAGAAAAAAAAGAAAAAATAAAAAAAGAAAAAAAAGAAAAAAAGACACTTTTCTAACCAACTTTCCAAAAACTACAAAACCGTATGCATACTGAACAATTATAAATAAGTAGGAAGTCACTATATTGTTACCTGCTGCAATGGAAAGTCCTCTTATTGGAATTTAAGAGTATGTGGCAATCAATCCAGTAAATGACTATTTGTTGCATATAGGACAGGAAGTATAAGGGCAGACTCATATGAAATATGTGTATATTACAATGTCGAATTTCAAGAACAACCAAAGGTCAGTTGCTGTTTTAATATATGATTCTTGTACAAAGATCCTCACTTTGATGTGTGTTGAATACGTTTTCTTTCTTTATAATGGAACTAGTTTTTAATTTTTGTCTAAGTTTTTAGCATTATAGCTGCCCTGGGCAGGAAAAATAGATTTATTAACAATGTGTTAATTAACGATTAACAATAATCAATTAACAAGTTGATTAAAGTTCTAGGTTTCACTGTCTTATGAATAAAGTTAGGTATTACTGATCTGCCTTGTCTGTAAATGTTTAATTGCCTAAGCAATTTCCTAGGGAACATTTCTTCTTTTTTTTTAATCAAAAATAATTTAGTAATAATAATAAACTTTTAATGAGGGAAGAAGACAGTCTGATTTTTCACATTCCTACTTGATCTGACATGCCTGACATCTGACATGCCACATCTGACTTATGTGGCTTACTGAATTAATCCGCCAAACTAGGTGAGAAAATTTGGTTTTGAGACATTGGTTATAGAGAGTGTAAGCACTTCATAATACCATTCTTGAACAGGTAGCAGCTCTCACTGTTTACGACGATTCTTCGTGAAATGTGCAGGCTACTTCTCCAATAGGTGATACACTCAAATTAAATTTAGGAGACTGGGGTTCCCATACTGTCTCTCTCATCTTTCTGCTGGGTTTAAACATCATTACTTATTTTTCAGTCCTGCAAAACCAAAATGTCAAGAAATTTGTTTCAGTTGATTACCTCTGTGATTCTAGAAACCTTCCAGAATGTGAATTTCTGTGACTGACTATCCCCACAGCCATTCCCCCTAGGAAATTTGACATCCTTTGCTTAATGAAAAGAACCCAGATTTACTTTTATTTTCTTTGTCAATGTTCATTTTAACAAGGCTTTGAGATGAAATCTTCAGTTGACTTTTTTACTTCAGATACTTTTTGGATCATTCCACAGTTGCTCTCCTCAAAGAACTTTCAAGATTCTTTTTTCCATCAATAACAACAGAAAAGGGATTTTTTATCCCACTATGGTCAGTTTTTGTGGTCATATCACCATGTATGTAATGGCATCTCTTTTATACCAAATAACCTTATGATTTGAAAAGAGGCACTCTCTTTAAGGAAATGGATTGTCAGGAGTCTATCTGATACAATGAGGGAAACAAAACACCTCTCAGCTGTAATCTTATGTTTCCTTTTGTTTTGGCGACAGCTCCTTTGTATGGCTTATAATATAATATGGCCTTTATGGCCAATTTTGTCAAAAATGTGGCCTCAGTTTTCTTTGTCTTTCAGAATTCTTACCCTGAGTTCAGGTCAACATTTGGACCCTCTGCTTATAATTTGTTCTTTGTAGGTGTTGGGAACTGAAGTAAGCTTAAACTTGATTATTCAAATCATGTGATTTGGGTAACATTAGTAGCTAACTTGCTTAGCATGAGTAGCTAGGTTGCCGAAACCCTAGGCCACAGGCTGTAACCTAGCAATGTAGTGAATTTAGGCTGATTTCCTTAATCAAAGAAGAATGGTTACAATTTTTGCACGACTTTTGTATATTGTAACTTAACTAATATAATGAAATTTTATAACTAATATTAATGAAGATTGTATGTTTAACAATGTGAATTAGAATGACCCTTATGATCAACTGAAAAGGGAAATATAATTCTTGGAAATGAAGAAAGGGACGATTCTACCTGGAGTCAGCAGAAGACGGAGGAATTTCTGGTGCAGATAGGACAAAAAGAAACTATGTAAGAAGCTAAAGGCGCCAACACCAAAACTCCAGTCATCAAAGAGGACACGTAGCCACTGAACAATTTGATTGGGTAACAGACACATGCTTGTCACATGAATGCGTGCATGAAGAGCTTATGTCATAGAATGTGAGGCTTTAAAAAGCACAGGGAAGTAACCGAGGGGGTCACTCTGTGGAGGCACTCAACTCGAGCTGTATTAATCCAACTCTGTGACAGAACCTACGGTCCAAACTCTTCTTTACAGTCGGAGGCTAGGATAGGTTCCAGGTGCACCCAGACTGCTCTCTGGGTAGGAGAGTCCAGTCTGAACCTTGTGACTCAGCAGGAAGGTCTTCCCAGATTCTTCTTCAACAGCAGGTTAATTTGTAAGCCTACTTTATAGCTTGAGATTTTCATAAATTCTTGTGTCTTTTTATTGTTTCCAGCACTCGAAAACCTTGTTTTGGTTTTTAATTTTCCTAGCACACTGCGTTACAGCCCCTATTAGTTAGTGTGTTCTGTCAAATTCCTAGCTTTAAGTGCATGTTCTTCACATTGATTTCAGTCTTCTAGTTCTCTATACTAAGCTACTACTGAAGTTATAACTTTCTGAATTGGAAGCTTCAGGAGTTATTTTCAGAATTTTTGTTTCCAGGTTTTTTGTTCCATCAGCAACTTAATGGAATTGAGTGGGAGAGAGAAATCCTAGTGATTTTTCTATGAAAAAAAATGTTTTAAAATATATCTTTTGTTCTACTGATCCCTTTATCCATGTGTCCCAAGGCTAAATTCACAATAGAGTAAGAACACTGTCACATCTAAATATAAAATTTAGATTCTCAGAACAGCCCAGCAGATGCTGCACAAACCTCAGTCCACAAAACACACAGTGTTCATCAGAATTGTCCCTCTGGCTATCTCAAGCTGTTGTGATAGGCATTCGCAGGACCGCACAGCCTCACCTGTGCCAAGCACTTTAGCCTGTATTTTGGTTCCTGTGTTGCCTGACTACTTTGTATGTGGGGTCTCATCTGGTAAAAGTGCAAACTGCAGCTCTCTCCCAAGAGCTTATTTACAAAATCAAGCAGGGTGTGCCTGAGAAACTGTCACTTACCTCTTCAAAGGATGTCCCAAACTACCATCAATAAGTTATTCATTGTACAAGAGGTGGTGAAAAAGAGGACTATTTCACAGTTCAGAAATTTGGACGTTTCCTACAGCTTTTAACTACTCCTGCCCTGCCAGCAAAGGCTGCCTGGGTGCCTCACCAGGGTTGTGGCACCAAGGCTTAGCCGAATAACTTGTTAAAACCAGCTGCCTTTTGTCTGTGTTGTCGAGTAAGTAATAATTTGTACTCCTAACTGGTACATACCACACTTGCAATCTCTACATATGACTGATGATGTTCAATCAAATACAAACCCTCTTCTGTAACACATTCTCCCCTGAGAACCTCCTGGCTTTCGATCTTTTTTTTAACTTCTTCACACAAAACCAGATCAGAACGGTGTGGTGTAATGCCGACTGCCACAAAATGAGCCTATTGACAGCCAAACCATCTACTGTTAATCGTTTAGCCTTTGAGTGATTATTGTGTGTCTACAGTCTTTTCCGTTCCCAAGCTATTGTTACCATATAATTTACTAGCATATCTCAGCAGCCACCAGTGCTACTAGCAATTTCATACATTTTCTTGAATCAAGTATTTTTAAATGACTGTATTTTTCTTAAGCTTTCTTGGTTTGTTTGCAAAATTGTTGTTAGTATGTCTTCGTCTCTGTTAGACCACAACATGAGAAAAGCAGTGTGTTATACACTTTTTGCAAAGGGTTTTTCTTACAAAAAACATGGTTTATTACTTTGTAATTGTATTTCCTGCAATGTGGCTACATTAATGATTTCTTACTTAATTGCAGATTTTTTAAAATCATAAAAACTCTCTGTAGTGTGTCTTTTTTTTTTTATTATTTATTTTCATGGAATTATTCCACCTCTCATTTAACATTTTTGTAATGAACATGGCTTGAATTATTTTTTTAGTTAAAAAAGAGCTTAGAATAGGAACTCCTGTCTAGGTCATGTCGAAAAGGATCATTTTTTGCAATGTAACCACTGTCAGCTGATGTCAGCTACTCTAATGACATTAACTGCATTCCTTTCTTATTCTGGATTGAATGGTTAGATGAAGGGAATTTAACAAAAAAGCTGGTGGATAGAAGAAGCGTAATGCACAAAAGACTACTGTGAGATTTTGCATGCAAACAATGTTGGTAATTTATATCCTGATATGATGGAAAATTGTAAAACACTTTAAATTTTATTTTGTCACTCTCCTCTCCTTTTCTGCACATGTCCTGCAGCTGAAGCCACAAATTTCCTCACTGGGGAGACCATGGTCCCCAAGAGTACTACTCTCCTACACTAACAATAAAAAAAGTAAATCTCACTTCACACAGCTGTACTTACATACTCAAAAAGAAAAATGTCAATAAATAAAAGCCCCTGTTGCTCAGCGGGACATTTTCCATTAAAGGCATTCTGATCTAAGGAAAAAAAAAGAATCTTCTTTGAAGTTTCGATTTGTTACTTGCTGCGTAGACACCAGAATAATAGGTGGTATGATAGAAAGAAGTGAAGAGTAGATGAAGAGAAAAGTAAAGTAATGCACCTGTTTTTACAGAGCCTGGAATTTACTCTTTGCACAAGATCTCCTCTAACGTACAAGAAAGCTGTCCCAGTGTTTTGCTTTTGCTTTTTCATCAGACCATGACTTCAAGGTAACCTTTCCAAAACAGACCTGTAGTATCTCCAATTTACCCAAGGGAAAAAAAATCACCAGAAGAATGCCCCTAGTGATGTGCCAATTTAACACTCACAGTACTAATCTAGAAAATTTTTCCTTTGAAAAGTTTTAGGGTTTTTGTGAGGGGGGCCGGGATAGTTGTTTTTCTCTTTTAAGCAGATACAGGCTTTTCTGGATACATTTTTTTGCATTCAGAACAGCCTACGTGCATTCCAGAATGTATTCTGGGCTAACTTTCTTATTTAAAGTAGTTGTCTGTATCATAACTGAGTACTGCATCTGCTGCTGTAATGGTTTTCAGGTTGCAGCATTACACTCTTCAGGGAAAGCAAACCTTGTGGTTGTTCTAAACTTTCTTATTGGTGTTAGGTTAAAGTTACAATTGTATGTTTTCATCTGGAAGGAAATATTCAATGCTGTTACTTCCAATTGGAGGCAGTGCACCAGTAGATTTTCCAGTAACTGTTGCTCATGCCTTTTAGGAGCTCAGACTCAGTTCATTTCTTTGGCCAGGGAATGTGAACTCCCAGGAAAGATATTGCTCACTAGACTAAAGAATATGTTGTTGTGGGTAATATTCTATACTTTCTAGTACTAATGTTTCTGCCAAAGAAAACCTAATTAAGCAAAACAGAAAAGCATCTAAAAGTGTGATTTTGAGAGTAACTTTTTCCAGCATGTTTTCGAATGTAGTAGCTAAGGTGTTCTCTAGAGATATAAAAATATCTAGGAAGGATTTCAGAAACCATCTGAGAGAAGCTGAACACAAGTCTTTACCAGCCATGGGAGAGGTATCTCCAATGCTGTAAATGTTCTAAATAATTTTTTTTTTTTGTTATTCTTTTTCTCTACTTTTGTTGTCTTCTGCTTAAAGAAAAAAAACAACAACAGAAGAGGTGGGCTTAGTTTCATGTTAATGCTCTCTTCTTTACCAGTGAATTTAGACACATATCTATTTCTTGTGGGGTTATTTTTAACAGTAACATCAGATGACTGTATTACTGTCCTGAGAATTTACACATATCTTCTATGAGAAGTTCTGCGCAGTATCTTGTTCTTAATCTATATAACACTTAGTCGTCACTTAGAGTAGAACATGTGTTTCTAATATTTTATTCTTAAAAACCAGCATATTGTAATATTGGGAGCCACAGAGAAATTAAAAAGGATGAAATATGTCTCTGGATTTCCTTTTTTTTTTTTTTTTTTTTTTTTTTTTTTAATTCAGAGGCAAAATCAGAAATCTGATATTAAATTCAGTCAGAATAACCTTTTTTCTTTCTCCAGGCTTTCCAGTTAAGCACATACAGTAGGATATTGATTAATTTCTTGGCACCATTCACATCATTTCTTTGCCATTAACCCTAAAATCCCAACATGCCAGAGACAATTGCATAGTTGAATCTAGAGCTATGACATCAAGTGTTTCTCATGAATAGCACTTAATGTATACATTTAGCATACACATATATGGAAAAACTTATTGAAGTAGAGAATTTGCTTCATCCTTTTGCAAACAATTCCATCAAGCCACTTTGCAAGAATGTAACATTCTGCACATTATGATTAAGTGGTGCATGGGATGATATTTTACAGTTGAACAATAAAATCTCCTTTGTTATTATAATTATTGAAGTTCCAGGGTAGGAAATTATAGTTAATATTTCACTTATTTCAACCATAGATTGCACTTTTTTCTTTATGTTTGGTACAATGTTTTAAGCAAAACGCTTTCATTTTACTCATTAACATGTGAATTAATATATTAACTTAAATTATTTTTGCTTAATTCTTCCTGGCAGAAAATCTGCCAGTACTTTCTTGTATTTTTCCGGGAACATACATCCTACCTACAACTAGCGAACAGTTCTACCTGTAAGTGAGTTGCCCTTACAATGCAATGGTGTCCTTGCTTTTTTCTAGGAAACTACCCTGCAATTGTGATATGCAGTTTGCAACACATAAAGTATCCAAGAGAATTTTTCATTTTAATTTTCCTAAAAACAAAATAAAACAACTCCAAACCAAACCAAATACACACACACACACACGAAAAAAAAAAAAAAAAAAGCCCTACTGGACTTTCACATTATTCAGCCTTCAAAATACTGAATTAAAGCAGTGCAGGTTTCTCAAAAATTCAAAGGTATAAACTAATGTCGTAGGCAGGTTGCATTGTTCTCTGCTCATTCCCAATACAGTTGTAGAAGGTTTTGTAACATTAAACAACTTCTGCACAAAATAGATGAGGACCCTTCTGAGTGAACTTGATATATAACTGATAGCTAATTCTTCTGTCCCAGATGTACACTGTGCTTGTCAGTGGCACACATTATGCCTTTGATTTGTGAAAGCTTGTAATACAAGTGCATAAAACCGCCACGCTGAGAAGGCTGACATTTGAGCTTTTTTCGCTATCCATTCCCAAGGTTAGGGGAATTTCAAAAAACTGGAAGTAACAACAATGGAAATGCTCACTGGAAATCGATCGTGGTAGGTAGTGCATCACCTACGTTCAGACACTACTGCACTGGTGGAGGATGGATAACTTTATTGGTAATGCACTGAATTAGCGTTTAGGAATTCTGAGTACAATAGTGTTTGCTTATTTCCGTTCCCTCAGGGAAAAAAAAATAATCTCTGTCTCATTTCTCCTTTTGTAAAACAGCAATAATATTGCTTTATATAGATGGATGGAGGTAAAGCTTGTAGTTGTGTGGGACTCAGATGTTTGTAGTGATTTAGTTGGAAATTTTAGATAACCTCGTAGCAGGACCCAGAGTACCATAGAGTCATAGAATGTGTTGGGGTGGAAGGGACCTTTAAAGGTCATCTAATCCAAGCCCCAGTTGGAGACTAGCTCTGGAAAGATTCAGAAAGAGAGAAATAAAGTTGTTTGAAGCATCTGCAACAGGAAAATATATTTTTTAAATCCTTTATTTTTTTTTCTTGAAGAGAGTCAAACACACTTATAATCCACATTTTTCCTTTTTCTTTTGGTTTCCTTCCTCCCTCACTACTTTTCCAGCTTGTCAGATGTTCTCTGTTTTTTATTGGTTTCCCCTTTTCACTGCCTACATCTTTTACTCAGTTGAATTCTCCTTTACTCAGTCGACTTCATGTCTTCAGTTATCAACTCTCAACTCTACATTTGCGTTCTTCCTTCTCTTCATGTCCTTTTTCTTTTGCTATACCATTGTTAAATCTTCACAGTTGACTCTATGCCCATGTTTTCTGATCCTGCTGTTGTTTTGATACTGTAGAGTATCTCTCTGAATTTGAATTACAGGAACATTCCAAGGCTGCTCTTTCCATGTGTGCTTCAGACTTACCTCTGCATAGTTGGAAAAGTCACCCTGAGCAAAGTTTGTTATTTTTCCCATATGGCCACTGATCTCACTTGTGATTTTGTCAGAACAATAAGAACAATCTCTATACATATTTAGCATTTTGTAGGATTGTATAATCAAGGGGGGGGAAAGCTAAATTCAGAGAGAAGTCTTTCTTAAAACTTCAGAAACTGCAACCCAGAGTATGTTCTCAATGCACAAGTGGTTTTAGAGTTCATTTATCCAGCACTAAAAAAACTAAGTCTTAACTTGATCTGAGGTACTGCTCATACAGAATGAGATAGCAATTTTATAACCCAGAAAAAAATAGGGAAATATAGTAGTCAAATAATTCAGATTTTTAACTCTCACAATAAGTGACAAAGAGCATATCAGAACGGTGTTTTCATTCATCTGCAGTTTTATCCCTCCTTGCTCTCTCCAGAGAGCAGTGATATCCTATTCTGTGTCATCCCAATGTGAAACTAAACAACCACATGAGGCTTGTGAACTCTGAATGGAGAAAGATGTCTGAATGTGGTCTTTTCAGAGGCTATCATCTGGGGGGCCAGAAATTTTAGTTGGAAAAGAAAGAAAAGTTGCTGTGACTTGTATTTTCTCAGAAAGACTCACCAAAAGCATTGTGATTTGGGGTGATAGCAGCCCAACTAATTCCTTTCAGCAATGACGGTTCCATTTTTTGCAGCTTTCCTCATTTATAGAAAGCCAAATAAGACAATTATCTTTATCGTATGGATCCTGCCCTTATTACATTAGCATATTATTCTCTTACACAGCTACTAGTCTAGAATCCAGTCCTTCACGACTTTAGTATCTCATTGGGCCAAAATAATTGTATAGTTATTTCCTGAGGCAAAAGAAAGAAGTCTGAGTTTTTTTGGTTTGTTTTACGTTGTCAGATTTCTTTTGTTGTTTTTTGTTTTTCTTTTTCTCTACCTATACAGAATAAAAATGAATGCATTTCTAAAATGCAAAAGAAGTGATTTCACTGCCACTTTAAAGTGAAAATAAAAATATGTAGAAACTGGAGAAATGTTCCTTATCTTTTAAAACTATTATGTACTGCATCTGTAATTTTGACTGTTTTCTACTTCACTGGATGGTCAGAACAAACAAAGTTCAAGTGTTGACCCGCGTCCTTAGTTTAGTACATTCACAACTAGAACTAACAGATCAACATTGATATCAATTTCCAAGCATTCATTTCCCAAGGGAACCTGTGTATGTGCTTGTGGTTTTTTGGGGGGTCGGTTGGTTTTGGGGTGTTTGGTTTCCCAAAAGAAAACTTGACTGCATTAGTTCCTTGACCTGTCTTCATTCCACTCCATCTGCAAAATGGGCCATGATGATGCAGCTTTCTTTCTGAAAGGATGTTAAAATTTCTGGAGGAAGAAATTAATATTACTTCAACACTGTGTTTTTTTAACCATACGTCTCAGAGAGTACTCTAACAGCAGGAGTGTTCAAATAGTAAGATCTTGTTAAAATTTTTGAACTAAATTAATTGGAATAAATGATACAAGTGACAGTTACAAAAGTGGTTAATGCAAAACTAAGCAAAAAATATTCATTCTTAATCCCAATCTCAAATTAGATACTGGCAAGGTTGTGTCAGATTGACTCAATTTTTTCTCAATAGTAATAAAGTTTACTCTACATTTCCCATGCAATATTAGAATGGGAAGCTGTTTTTTTCAGATTATCTGTAGCTAAGAATACTACAGATATATTTAAAGCCTAGAATTAAGCAAACTCATCCAAATAGAATTAAACCATTTTTTGTAATGACCATTTAAGGAGACTGCTGACTGAGAGATCACATTAAATCTTGTTCTCAGAGGTTTTATTATCATTTATGACAAACAAAAACACAGTACCTACTCTTACAAAGCCTGAATGATTTCCTGTACTCCATATATACATGCACAAGCTCCTGTTTTCATGCTTCTTAGAGAGGACTTCATTACACAACTCAATATATATTTCATTCCATCTGTGTGAAAATCAACCTTTTAATTAGATATAATTAATGGGGGAAGAAATCCCCAGGTTGCCCAGAGAAGCTGTGGATGCCCCATCCCTGGAAGTGTTCAAGACCAGGCTGGATGGGGCTTTGAGCAACCTGGGCGAGTGGAAGGTGTCCCTGCCCACAGCAGGGGGGTTGGAACCAGATGATCTTTAAGGTCCCTTCCAATCCAAAACATTCTATGGTTCTATGAAAATATAAAGAAACTTTCTGCTCCCTTTATTTCCCAGTTATCCTCCTATTACTGACAATTTCATGCTAAACCCAAGGCATTTGTAAGTGTTGCAACTGCCACTGACTTCTGCAGCAATTCCTTTGAAGCATCACTGGTTTTGATCAACTACTTCAATCATAATCAGAAGATAAATCAATTGACCGCAGCTGTGGACAACTATTTGAGTGCGTTGCCCAGATAACACTATTAGAGAAGTGATGTTCAAAGTTTAAATGTCTGGTCAAATTAGATTATTTTTGATTAAGGTTCTCTATGCTACAAGATACTGAGGCTATGCTAATGATTAATTGAGAGAAACTGTGCTTTAGGATTAGGAAAGATTCTTAAATTTTTCATGCACTAAAATGAGCAGCAATCTGTAGCAAGCCTGCCATGTGGACACACTGTGTTAATTATCATCAACGTGCATTGGATGGCTGGTTTTTTGCCTGCTTGTTTAGGGTTTTTTGTCCCCTTAAGAAAATCTGAGGAAAACTTACTGGGATGTTATTAGATAATCTGTGATCCTCTGAAAGTGATGAGTTACAAGCAGTGGATACAAGTTGCAAGTTATGTAAATGTAATGATTTACTACAGTTGAGGACATAGACCTATAACCTGTAAAATAATATTATTGATTTAAGGCTTATCTGTTAGGTACATGATGTAGAAATGTTTGTAGACTTGCAGATGTAAGATTTCAGAAGACAGATAATTGATGATTTAATCTGACAAGTCCTCAAGAGATAGCCCCACTGTTTAAGATATCAGTCACTGATGGATAAATGGCAACTTTGTCATCTAACCCTATCCTGGGCAGTACCTAGATATGCTTTTATCAAGCTGGAATTAGAGCATGCCACTGTTTGAGTACTACTTCTACTTTGCTCCTTGTTGATACTGTTTTGAAAGAGAAGGAAAAAAGGTGGGGGGTGATATTCATTAGTTTTTCCTCTTCTATCAGTAATTCCCATGTTCTGGTCCAAAACCAAGTAATTAATGGCATTGTTATTCTATATGAGATCATAAATGTAAAATCAGAGTCAGGGCAGAAAACCAGTGTGCTTTATAAATAGAAAAAAAAGTCCTTAAATTACAAATGAGACAGTTATTTTCTTCAAGACACCACCTGTCTGCCATTCCCACTTAAGTGCATTGTAAATGTGTTCATGAAGGAAGCAGAAGAGGGAATATTTTGCCTCCCACAATTTTCATACTTCCAAACAAGTTAATAAATTGTTATTCATACAGACCACTTAATGATGTTTTTTTTCTTCATTATCATGGAGGTGTCTGAGGTAGGATCTAATTGTATAGTGGTATAATCTGGAATAATTTTGAACCTATACTCTACAATTCTGAAGTTCACACCATGTGCTATTGTAGCTTCCTCAATTTATTTTGCAAGTTGCAACTTTCTCAAAGATGTAAGAGAGATCTAATCTTTGCCAACAATCCCTCAAATTGTCTGGTGCTCTGCTGATCCATTCTTGTAAACACTGATGATATTATATGTGTGATCCTTGCACCCTCAAGTAGAGAATGCTGGAAGGAAAATTTTTAATTTCTTCAGTTACTGGAATATAGTTGGACTGAAAATATTAGTATAAGAAGATCATATCATCTAATCATTATCTCTGTGCACTGCTAAGGTTTTTATAAGACAGCAGCACTTCACACTCACTTTGACCCTGGGCAAATAAAGAGAGCAGGTACAATTTAGCAGGAAATCAGAATCTATTCTTTTTTATTGTTTTTATAATAGTTCACTATGTCTGTCCCTACCAAAT
The DNA here is from genome assembly GCA_008658365.1 of Alca torda. Lineage (NCBI taxonomy): Eukaryota > Metazoa > Chordata > Aves > Charadriiformes > Alcidae > Alca > Alca torda. The sequence goes on from CM018101.1 coordinate 69,981,148, forward strand.
TCCTAATTTAATGAACTACAGTTTCAAGGGTGAGTCATTCTATTTTGTAATCCAAGCAAATGAGTATGTGTGATTCAGTCTAAAGAAACCTCTGAAGAACATCACGTTGTAGTAATTTAAAAGAAAAAAAAAGTGAGAGGGGAAAAAAATGAATCAACATTGGTGTTCCTGACACCAAGAAGGGGAGAAACTCTATCTCGAGCTTGAAACCCCATTTATCCTTACGCAGCATTGACCTTACATCCAATCATGCATTCTTTCTTCCTGAGATCTGCAAAATTCACCTTGCAAAACAGTGGACATAAAATAGGTGTTTATTCAGGTGTTTTCCTTGTGTGATAGGAGAATAGATCCCGTATTACTGTAGGACTTCTCACACTAAAAATTTGACTGATACCTGCAACCTTTGCCCATAGAAGGAGCAGTTCTACCACTGGTACTGCTACTGTAGCAGGCAGCATTGCCAACAGGCAAGAGACCAGTGATGTTTCCTCTTCTGCATCTACAGCTTTTGCTTCAGTTGGTGCTGAAAGAGGGAGGTGGCTTCAGGATAAAGGTACTACAGCTCTGAGAGAGTGGAGGAGGAGAAGATGGTCACAGTATCTTCAGTGGTACTTTTCACTTCAGTCTCAAACACCAAACAATGTCTCCAAAGGAGCCTCACAGCTTTTAAATGTTTAAAGGAAAAAGAAAAAATAAAGAGAGAGAAACTGACTTTCCTCCTTCCCCTTTGTCTCCCCTGTTCCCTTGGAACTTCACTGCCCAAAAGCTTAAAAGGCATTCTAACAACTGGTGATATCATTATACTGTTTAGGGCAGCCAGATACAGTCATCACTGAGCAGTTACTTAGCCTTGATAATCTTTCCTTTTATGGCTAGATTATGACTATATAATTCCACTGTGATTAGTGTGCTGTTCAGAGTTACATACAGAAGTTCAATGAGATGTCTATTGCCTACTTTATCTGCTGCTTCCTTTTACCTATCTTTATGTTGTGTTTAGAGACTAGGAGGCTTTTTATGTTTCTTGTTACTGATGTTATGGCTGTTATAAGAAGATATAACCCAAATTAAAACCTACTCCTTCCCCCAGAAAGCTCTGTCACATTACTCAAAAGATGCATGTAATTTTATGTCTTCAGGATCCTTCTGCTTCCTATTTTTATACTTTATGTGTAGCTTCAGGATGCCCTATTGAGTTCTGCAGGCAGCATTCAGCATTGCAAATTTACATAAATTGTACTTTGTCAATATTTTCGTAAATGTTAAAGGTTCTGATCCCATCTATGTTTATATCATTATCAGAAAACATAAAACCAACAAAGATAACCTACCTTATTGTTGTTTGTCTAAGTATTTACTAATTACTATTAATTTGATTAGTACAGCAAATTAAAGCAGAAAAGTCAGAGTTTATTCATGGTTAAATTACAGAAATCAGTGGGTTATACAGTACGCATTTTAATTAAGTCATGAACATTTAGCACTGTGTGCTGGAAATACAGATGGATTCTCTGGTTTCATTGAAATTTAACATTCATCTCATACTATTTAATTTTTGGTAGTATTTTCTATCTGTGTGTCTGCAAATATCCACAGTGTAATCACGCGGTTTTGTTACTAGTATAGGTCCATAACATGCCAGAATTAACAGAAAATTCTTTCCTATAGATGGTCAAAACAATCCTATATCTCCACTAGAGGCAATGCAATAATTTGTTTTTATTATCATGAAATAAACTTTAAAATAGTCCTTGATCCTCGGCTGTTCAGCTTAGAGGATAGGTGTTAAGACAACCTTAGATTTGCAACACTACACTGCATGAAGTGCTGTTAAACTATGGACCGGACAAGTTCTTCACCTGAGGGTCTGCGTAATGTAAATTCTAAGTAATAACATTTAGATATCTGGTCTCCATTCAGAAATTCAGTATAAAATTCTTCATATGTTATCTTTATATAATACATAGGGAAAATTAAGAATCTCCCAGGTCAACTCACAGTAATCAGACAGCACCACAGAGAGAAAAGCCCTCTGTCCAGACCTGCAGCCGTCTCTGAGTTTGGTAACTCCAAAGGCACTTCAAGACCAAGCAGGACACAGGGGCCTGCAGACTTTCTCCAAAATAACTTTTACTTTTGGCTTGTTTGCTTTTGATGGATATCAGGTGGATATAATACCACCCACTCTCTTCTGTACAATGGGCAGAATGAATTATTTCCACCAAAAGGAAGGGGGATATGCAGGTTTCATTATCTCCTTAGGGAAATCTAACCTGTAATCTTCCATTTACAAAATGTACTCAAATATTAGTTACATTTCAGGTGAGGAGAATGCTCCCACCCATTAAAATCTGTTAAATTCAAAGATAGAACAGGCAAGCAAGATCTTCATCTAGGTCCATTTTATCAGGTAATTGTCCTAAAATCTTATTATTTTGCATGGGCCAAGGAATATGCCTTATTATCCCATGAAGACTGGAAAAGAGAAATTGGGGGAGTTAAAACATTCTTTAGGCAAATATTTGTCAGTCTCTTCTGATGGAAGAGAAGATCTTGTTGCAAACTGCAGCTCTGAACTGGCTGCCAAACGGGCAGTTTTGTTATTCACACAGGTGGAAGCTGAGACGACAGTGGCCCCTGGAGACACCTGGGCTTTTCTATCAACCTATTGAGAAAAGTTGTCCCAAAGATGTATTACTTTCAGCTTTTCTCCTTGTAGCTACTTGATGAGTCTGGGAGGTCTGGACTTGTGAGCAGGTACCAGGATATTCAGGGCTATGCAATGATGTGCTTCACCCAAGTTCAAAACCTATCATCAGATTGCACAAACAGTAAAGAAGGTGCCAGGGGATTTTGTTGTACAGCTCTCATTTACACTAATGGAAGCTGTGTGACTTAATCCCTGTGATCAGTAATGAAATTCTGTCCCTTAACCAAACATATGAGGAGAAATAAGGATCTAATTCAGAGGCTGAATGAAATTTTTGCAAGCTTATGGTGCAGTGATTGCCTCCTCCTCTCTATAGGAAAAACTATTTAAGTCAAACATACAGAAAATTGTAAACTGTGAAAGTACTGAATGTTACACAGCTTCAGTCCAAGCTCTGTCTCCCCTTGCTGCTGTTCTCATTGGTATGTAACAGGTGCACCATACAGAGTGCTGGCTTTAAAAGAGTTGAATAGAATAAATGTCAACACTAAATAAATCCTATTGCCAACAAGCTGCCAGGAAACGTTTATCACACTTCTGGTAATGTTCAAAACAGTTACTGCACAATGATGAATCATACCTTATATTGCACACATGTTGATCATAAACATTTATCAAACTTCTGGCAATTTCCACAGTGTGGAAGAGACACTATAGTTCGTTGAAGGGAATGTCTCTCTTCTATGCAGTAGGTAGATTTCTTGTCTTAAAGTACAAGCAAAACATCTTTAACTAGTGTTAGGTGGTTTTGCCAGAGATAATGGGGTGATGGATTTCTTTCTGATGTCATCTACAAATTTATTCATAGAGATGCACTAATTTTACTGTGTTCTGACAGCCTTCTTTTATTGTCTGCTTATTATTTTTCCAATAAATCTTTGTTTTCATATTTCCTGATAAATCAAGTTATAAGTTTTTCATGGTATCAGTAACACAGTGAACATTACATTAATTCCTGCAGGTCTTATTTAGGAGACTTTGAAGTTAATGAAGGCTTAATTATGGTTTAATTGGGTACAGACACAGGCTGTAGTGTCTACTGTTGTAGCAGATACATGCTTCAGCCATAAATCATGTATATTGAACCAACGCACAAAGGCCACAGTAAATAGAACTAAGTATATTGCTGTATATTTTAAGTAGAACCAATTGCATTGCATTGATGACCATATCAATGTTTAACTGTTTGGAGAAGGTGATATGTACTAGCTTAAAATAAATAAATAAATAAAAAATTTAAAACTTCAAGTGAGGATCATGCTTCTCCTCCATTCCCCTATAACATAGGCAAAATGGGTTCTGAACTATACTATTGAAAATTAAATGATAGTGTGAATGAGTTTTGGTACATATTAGTGTTGTAAACCTCTATCATTTTGTTCTCCAAGTTGTGACATGTGCCAGGCACATAACTTTATGCTACTGATGGGAACTGAGAGAGCAACTTAGTGGTCTATGACAGAAGAAAATAAACTTTTATACATTTTTATTTCCAGCCTCATGCCCTAGACGTCAGATAATTCTTTAATTTAGACCTTATCATCTGATCTTGTGCTTGCTGTAATACTGCTATGATGGATCAGGAGCAGGGAAAATTCAAAGGCATTTGAGGGCAAAGTGAGACTAGTAGTCTGTATTTTCCCCAGTCTAAAAAGAATGACAAAGTCTTCTCCACTATCCTTTGTTTTCATTAGAACAGTGGGCTCAAGATGCTTTTTCCTTTAAACATGGTTTGGGGTTTTTTTTTTGGTTTTTTTTTTTTGTTTGTTTGTTTTTTTGTTTGTTTGTTTTTTCCCCTGTATTTATATTCTGTATAAAGAGAATGGATCTAAAACTAGGATTATGTTAGGAGAAAAGTCCCAACATACCCTTGTCATGCAATAAAAATTAATGATCACACACTCTTATTTTGGACAAAATCAGAGAGTTTTAATATACTTCACTGGCAAATGTAAAGTGCTACATCATAATATATGATCATTCAGTTATTATCCTAAAATTACTATCTGGTAACTTAGTTATGCAAAGCTTAACATTCTTATAAATGTCATTCTGAGAATTTCTCCCTCCCTTAGAAATAAGGGACAATTAAGGCATCAGAAATGGAAATTTCAAGACAGATAAGGGTTTTTTTGTTATTATTTTTCATGAGCTACTAAGATTTTTTTTTTTTTCTTTAGTTTAGGAGTACTTTGAGATGTTATAGAGAAGTCCCTTTTAATGATGTATGTGCTTGCAATAAGAGCAAAGGAATTTCAGGAAATAAAATGAAAATGAGGTCTCATAGAAAATTAGTACTGATAATAAAACAAAATTAATAAATAAATAACCCCCCCAGAAAATGAAAAAAACCTACAAAACCCAAACAAAAAAAAAAAAAAAAAAAAACCAAAAAAAAACCAAACACACAAAAATAAACCACCCAAGAGTCTCTTATCCAGTTACTAACCAGCTTTTCAATAATCTATGAAGTAAGAACATCCTTTATTGTACTATTTATAAAAATCAATCACTCTGGAACCCATACTGTATACTTTATTCTCTAACATAGAGCAATACAAAGTTTCACACAGCAGTGTGACCATATATTAAAAGCCTCTAGGCTCAAAATAACCTTTGCCTCCTCCAAAAGGAGCTTCTCACAGTGGTGAGGTAAAATTACCATGTCCCCCTACTATTTTTCTATTTCAGTAACTAGAGAAAGGAATGATTTAGTAATGGGTCTGGTAATGAGCCAAAATGCATTTTATAAATGTACAAAAATACATGCTAGGATTTGCCTGTCACAGCTGAAAAGTGTAAGCTAATGGAACCTAAAGTGATTCAGTGTGGAAAAAGCTCTCACACTTCCTCTTCAGTAGGATGAAAGAGGGAAGAGAGAAGGTTGTATTTTAGGAGGACATTTTACATGTCTTCAAGGGTTTCATCGTCCATATGAAGGGTTTTTCTGCACCTTTGTAGTTTTTAAGTTATTTCATTTATTACAGCAGCCAGACTTGAATATGCAAAGTAAAGAATAAGTCATGCTGAAAAGGGCTTACAAGCTGAAAAGCATGAGGTGAAAAACAAAGGGAAATAACTGCTCTCTGGTTTTGCACATGAGGGAATGAGGTCCAGGGAAATTAGGAACAAGCCTTACAAATAATTTAGACAAAATCATCATATATGAGAGTTACACTGACGAGTAGAAATTAAGCATTTCTGAAAATACCTGCTACATGCTTTCTTGTACCTGAAGGAAATCAACAACTGCCAGGGCTGTATATGGGAAATAGGCAGGTTAGTATAGAGAACTATCAAATAAGTCATCATTTATGATACACGCCACAAAACTCACATGCACACTTACATAAAAAGACCAGGATGATTGCTAATCATGTTCAATTCAACCTCTGGTTGTGTAAGGAATGCAGGCTAGAAGTCTTTGTAAGAATATTTATAGACATGCTGAAAAAATAGTAGAGAACATGAGACTTAGCTTTGCAAATAACTTCTAAAGTGGGGTTTCAGTCATCATCAAGACTGTGTGTTAGATGATCTTGCAGAGCCTGAAAACAGCATTCTGAGTGTCACCTTTATTCAGAGTATTAAACACCACTTGAAATTTAAGGTTTCTGTTTTTTTCTTTTTTTTTTTTTTTCTTATTTTGCTTCTTCATAACTCTTGTGTTAATTCAGTATATTCTAGCTGTGTTCACTGTATATCTATATTCAGTTGCTCAGTAAATGCTTCCTTTTTGCTTTATTTTACTAAATAGTCTTCACTTCTACATCAAAAAGTAGTTCATGAGTGAGTTGCCAAGGTGATTCAGGTAGCTGGAAAATTACAAGATACAATGTGTTGTACATGTAAAGCTACAAATATGAAAACAAAACCAAAAGTAATTTTTTTTTGAGAACAGTGTGGTAACAAAGTAACTACACGGTTATCTAATGTGAAACTGGAAAAAAAAAAAAAAACAACCCAAAAAAACCTACTTACTTTGTAACCACTAAAAATGTTACATGATCTTTTAAACACAAAATAGTGGGCTCACACGAAATATTAGTCAAAAAAAAAAAAAAAAAATCTACGGGTATTAATTTTGCCATTTCAGCCTCTGGAGATACCTGTCTGTCTGTCTGTCTGTCTATCTATCTATCTATCTATCTATCTATCTTTATTTATTTATTTATTTATTTATTTATTTGTAGAAAACTACAGACATGGAAAAAATATTAGTCAAAAAAATTAGCCCCTTCAAGTGCAGGTTTGGGTCTTTTTATTTGTTCTTGCATGTACAAATGTATACAGCATCACTTACACATACATAGATACAACAGATACTTTTGCTGTGCTCAATTTCTTATAAAGCTAGGAGTGAGATGGAAGAAAAAAGTGGGAGGTTGGAAATCAAATGAAAATTCTGCCTTAAAACTGGACGTCAACAGAGTTCATGGAGGTGCATTTGGGCCTTTGATAACAGGTTGATTGGGCAATGTAGAATATAAGGAAGACTGAAAATTTAAGAAGGTATTGATATTTCTAGGAAAGACAGATTTTCAATTGCTCAATTGCTTAACTCAGCTTCTCTGAATATCTGTATTTAGACAACTTGTATCTATCTGGGTATGCCTAAAGGATAAAGTAAGCTTGCTTATACAAGAAGGTCATTTTCGGAACAGATATAATCTTTTAGGAAAACAAACAAATAAACATCATTTAAAGCACAATTTGTTTGGCCAGAGAACATAAACAGGATGTTAGTTTTGAATTTCAACTTTTATTGTTATATCATGAAATACTCTTTTGTTAGAGATTTACTCAATGTTTCTCTTAAAGTTTTGGGAATGCATTGCTTTGTCTCAGTGGCGCAACTCAAAGAATGAACCCAAGTGCCCCAGCCAGTAACTACGTGTTACTGTGTCAGTGCTGAAAAGGGGATAGCACAACGGGTAATCCCTTAACCCAATCTTTCTTGCACTCCTCATAGCCTTCTCTGTACTCTAAGAGGACAATACCAAGAAGCAAATCACCAGTCTTGTTCTTTTAGTGCATGTAGCAGTGCTGCAAATTGCTCCCATACACCAGACTCATCCCCATTGTTGGAGAACTTTGTGCTCTGCACCAACAGTGGGGCCAGAACTTTAAAAAGTTATCTTGGTCATATATGAGGTAGATACTTCCCAGGCTTAGGAGTGGGTAGAGAGGACAAGATATTTGCATCCTCTCTTGTCTGTGATTTTCAGAGCACATAAAAATATCTGAAAGGCTCACTGTGGCAGTGTTGGAGAGTTGTTTTTGGGCAGTAGTCAAATCTATATTGTCTGCATGGAAGATACCCAAGAGAAACCTGTTCTTTAGCATGCTTCTTTGAGAAAGCTATTTGGTTTGGATTTCAGGAACAAAATAGTGTATATGTGTCAGAGTCAAAAACTCTCTGGTCAAGTTCTTTTAGATCACATGTCACAAGAAGAGGTGTGATGTTTAACATAAAATTTACTTATTTGAAGATATTTGATGTTACATGGAATTTCTGATTTAGTGGAGTTTTACAAGCTATACTGAAAACACAATAGAAATATAAGTTACACTTGACAAAAAAGAGCTATTGCAATACACAGTTCAATCAAAATACCAATGTGATTCCCATTACTGGTCTCTATTAACTCTATAATATTCTCACTGTCATGACACTAGATGTCCCCAGTTGCCAGGAAGGAATATGAGGGTCGAAGCCAGCTCATGCCCACTGCGGTCTTTGAAATTCTTTCATTAGTTATTCAGTTCTTATATGCTATGTTGCATATGACTCTCCCCCATGCTGGTCTGGCACTCACATTCTTTTAATGAACTCAGGAAAAAACACTTACATTACCAGTTGATCCACTCAAGTGTTGGTAGCTGTTTATCTAAAATATAAGTCACCATCCAGTCCCCTTTGTGTTGAGATAAAGTCAACTTCTTTGCAGCAGCTGTGGTCAGTCCCAACCCACATTATTACCTGACCTTTACAGGCACATCACCCTTGCTCATCTCCTCTAAATCTTCTTCCATTCTAATCGTTTATTGGTCAGTGACAGTATGAAGAGTATTTCCACAAATATAGAAAAATGTCATATGGTGATGAGGGGATCAGCAACATTAACAGCAATAGGAAGAAAGTCAAATTGGTAGTGTGAAGAAACCCATGAACGGTAAAGCAAATGTTGCAGATGGGGTGCTAATAAGTAGTATAACTTACAATTTTAAAGAGCTGTTATCACAGCACTTCATTTACATACACACTGATGTCCTGTTTCTAACAACCAAGGCTGCCAAACAAATACTTCTTTCATGGTGCCTCAACTTTAACTGTTATGCTAATATAGGAATACTCTTCAGAAGAGGATTCTGGGTCTTACTCAGAGCATAACCTGGCGAGTGCGGGGAAATTGTTCCCTTTTGTGCTTCTTCTGAAGAACTGCTTTTGGTAAACATCATTTTGAGCTATCTGGGGAACTTCCTTCATCTACAAAAGAATCCTTTAAAACATAACCATGGAGCTATGTAAAAAATACATCCAGCAAAAGAAAGTAAAAAACTATTATTGACACGGAATTACTGTCTAATTATATGTTTTGAAACATTAGTTTGCAGAGTGAACAATACAACTGAAGGTCTTCAAACCGCTTTGGGTTTGTAATTGTCACACAAGCAGTTTTTCAGAGGCCCAAGCTATGACCAGTACTTTCTCCCTTTTATCCTGTACTGAGCACTGAGAAAATTACCGTCAATAGCATGAGGTTTTTGGATCAGGCTGTTAACCTCTTACAACTTTTATTGTCTGTGTATTACTATTACTTCCTACCAACTGTGTGCTGTTACAAGGCATTTTCTTTCTGATGAGCCTTTCTTTTATTGACAGTATATTTCCTTCATCAGAAATGCTCTGTTTCTTAAATTTCAAATGACTATATTTTATGGAAAAATATTGTGATTTTTACCCAGTTCTCCCACTTGGATCTGTTGAATGAAAAAGCTTGTTATGTTCACCAAGGATAACAATAAAAGCAATTACAACCTAGCAGATTATATTTTTTCAGGCTGCATTTTAGAGATTTAATTTTCTTGTGGTCTTCATCCCAAACTCCATTTTCTAATAACTTTCACCATAGGAAGAAAAGAGCTTTAAGATCTGTCCTTAGCAGCAGGAATGAGTGTTAATCAGCTATAAATTAGTTCTAGTCACTTACAAACATTTAGAGTAGGCTCATTACATGGAAAGTAATAATGAAAAAGCTAGTCTTCTTGCAGAATTTAATTTCACTAGCAGAAACTAGGACGAATGAGAGGCCAGAAAAGGATGAGACAGTCTACTATAGAAAATTTTAGAGTATTTTTGCTCCTTTTAAGATTTTTAGATCTGACTAAGATGCCAAACTAGAGATAGTTCAGGATGTGTGATTTTTCAGAAAGAGCCCATCACTAAAAGCTTACTGTTTCTCATGATGGATTTTCAGACTTCAGAGGTACCACCATAAACAACCTCTAAATGCATTGTTTTGACTGACTCCATTTTATACTTCAAAATATAGTTTGTGAAGTCTGCAGAATACAAGACCTGAGTGTTTACATTGAGATCCTCCTTATCACAGAAGGGAAAATGCTGTTGGCTTTCCATGATTTTACTGATAGCTTTTACCAGGGCTTTCAGATCATATTGGTAGGAAACAAATCAAAGAAATTTGTTTTTAGCCTTAATTAAATATACTTTTCATCTGAACTAAGAAGTGAAATACTAATTTTAGAGCTTTTCCTGCCATTTAAGTGCTTCTCACTTTCACATTAGAGCTTTAGCTACTCAAGTATCAAAAAAATGACAGAATTTTAAGCTAAAAATATTCTAATTTCATTTTTGGTTAGAACAATATGTTTTAATACTATATATTAGCATGGTGGAAAATTGGGGCATTTTATTCAAATAATTCAAAAAATTCAAATATGTCATAGAAACATGCTTTAAAATACCGATTTGTATATGTATAGAAGAATTTTCCACTGTTGACATAGAGTCATGTGAATGTGTCTAGTTATAAATATGAATGATACTCATATACAAACAATGTGATTTGGTCACATCCATTTTGACCTCTGCAATACAAGAAAGTTATTGACACTTTAGAGAAACTCACCAGAGGACTTTGAAGATTGCTGAGGGCTGGAGCACTGGATGTACAAGTGAAAGCTGAGAGAGCATGGCTTGTTCATTCTGGGGAAAAGAAAGTGAAAGAGAGGCTTTGTAAAGCTACCTTATGGGAAAACGTAGAGATGATGAAGACCAGACTTAGAGAAACACAATAGAAGGATAAAATGCAACCAACACAGGTTGCAAGAATGTGAATTCAATTATAATCTTTTTCTCTATGAGGGTAACACAACATCAGAGCAGGCTCCCAAGGAGGTGCTGGAGTCTCCCTGGGGATGTTCCAACATTGGAAGGACAAGGTCTGAGCAACAAGATCTCACTGGACTTTCACTGCACAGAAGATTGGCAAAGATGACTTCAAGAGGTCACTTCCGGCCTTCATTACTGTGATTCTATGTTTCTACTTAATGAAGGTTGCTAAGGATTTTTAAAAACATTTGTAGCCTAATCGGGTGAATTATTACAGTTCTGCATATGAAAATAATTTTTCTCTTTTATTATATGAGGTGAAAGCACTCCCCAGGCACTGACTACGTAAAGTATATTGTAAAGTGTATCAGCAAATGGTTGTGTATCTATATGTCAGTCAATCAATCAGTCTGTCTGTCTGTCTGTCTGTCTGTCTGTCTATCTATCTATCTATCTATCTATCTATCCACACAATTACATATACATTTCACGTTCTGGGCCTACCCATTGTGACTATTAAGCAATGCTGTCCTTTTGTCATTGAAATAATTGGCAACATCTTACAACAGTCCAAATCCTTTAAAACAGTGAATGCTATTTACTTTCTTCTGTTAACAAACAGAAGAATTGGAATAGCATCCCAGTTTAGTCCATATGCTTGTACATTCTTAGCTTTGGTCTGCAGTGTGTAAGCTTTCTGAGTGACAGATAATTAAGTCATGGGAATCTCAAGCATAATGATTCAGAAAAGGTATTCTGGACTTCTAATGGGAATTGTTATATTTCATTGTTAACATATGTAAATGAAAATTCTTGTGCTGTACCATGGAGCATATTTCGTCCTTAGGCTCAAACTCTGCATGGGCAAATTGTTTTAATATGCAAGCTACCATTGCATTATGTCAACCACAAAAATGAAAAATCAATACGTTATTTCAAATAGCCTGATACCTACTAACATACAAATGGCTAAACAATTCATCACTGACTTCAGAGTCATAGCTGAGTGATATTGATATCAGTATTATTAGAAAATCTTAATGTGCCAATAGAAAATCTTTAGGTCAATGTATATACATTTGAAAAAGAAAGAAAATGCTATTTCTATGAGTAATAATATCCACATATGGATCTGTCAGAAATTCAACAGAAGAATATCTTACTAGAGGTATTTTTCTCCTTTACAAAACATGAGTAGTAAACTGAAAAAGTTATCTATTAATGTGATACCATCTATTTAGTTTGGAACAATCATTTCAGAGTTTAATGGCAAATTACAGAATAATTTTATTTTCATGAAAGTTCACACAAGGAAGACAGAAAGTTTCTTATTACAGGGAAAATAAAAACAAATTCCATCTCCATTTCCTCGATTTGGTGCTCCTAAGCATCAAATGACTTCATTTCCAGCACAATTCTTTAACCTAACAGTTTCCCTCAGTGCTAGCTTTCCTGTGAATTACACATGGCCACACAGGCAGAATCATGAGACTACTCTCTGAAAAAGTATTGTCACTTCTGTCCTGAAAATGTTCTGAGCAATTTAGAGAAAAAATTTCTTCTTAGTCCAAATTTCTCAACCTAGGCTCTGGAGTTGACACAGCAGCATTGTTTCAAATTATTAGTAATCTACTAGAAGATAAAGAAGTCCTTCATTTTGAAATTTTACCTTACACCAATTACTTGAGTTAGTGTTGAAACTCCCACTTCCTGCTAGACATCCCTGGTGCATGCAGCTTGCAGGTCTCTGAACTTTACTTATCTTTATTTAGTGAGTAACTTGCAATCATTTTTTGTGGCTGACAAGTAATGGCTGACTCAAGGCTACCACGTTGTACATTTGGGACTGCATTAAGGAAACAGAATCAAGACTTCCACAGGAAGTTGAACAGGAATTCCTCTCTGTGAGAGTCATTGGTCTCCAAGAACTTTGTGTCCTGCCTGATGGCTCTGAGGCCAGCTCCGTGCTTCAACATTTCAAATCCACTGCTTTACCTGTTACATCTTTCTGTCATGCTCTTGGTCAAATGACACTGGATTAATTTTGAATGATATTTTGGCAGACTAAGCCTCAAAACCACCCACCTCAACATCTCTTTCGAAACAGATCTTTGCAGTCATCTGCAGGATGTGTTGCAAAAGACAGCAAAGAACTTCCGGGCTCCTTGTTCCTTCCCTGAGGAGGGATAGACTATTTCTATTTTAGAACTACAGTATTACTTATAAAAGAAACTCAGGATTTTTTTTTTTTTTTGCATAATATTTTCATTATCTTTAAAGATACTGGCGATGACATTTTCCTCACTTAAAATACAAACAAAAAAAAATAACAACCACTTTTTATTAGAAGAAGGTATCTTAGCAAGGGAAAGTGTTTAGTAGCAGACCCAGGGTTTTTAAAAATATCACACAACGCTAGCAGAACTCCATCCTTTTGGATTCCTTTTATGGGTTCAGTTGATTTAACTCCATCATGACTCATGTGAATGCAGCTCAGACAGAACATGGAAATGTCTTCCCCTCTGAAAAAAATGTGACCTTCTTATGTATAAAAGTTTTCATGAAAAGCCTTTGGATACAATCCCATATATGTATGTACTGATATACATACATACATTATAATTACTTTATTTTCTTGAAATTTCTTGCCAATTTATCGGAACTGACACATGTTTGGGTTATTTATACAGCATACAGTGTATGCTATTGTCTTCAAATACGTTTTCAAGAACCTTCCACCATGCTTTTTTGATGAGTAGAAAGAGATAGAAAATACTACTTGTAAGGCCATTGCGATGATATTGGAGCATGCTAAAAAACGCATGTCGCTGAGTGTGTAGTATAAATGTGATAATAGGATGAAATTAAGAATGTAAAAATGGAAACTGAAGAACAGAGTTCCTAATTATGAAACATATTTTTCTGAGAGCAAAGTTTCCTACAGCAAGAGTCAAGTAGGCGCTGTCTTAGCTTTGTAATAGATGTTGACTAAGCAAAGGTTACTTCAGAGTCTTTGAGATGAAGTGGCCTCTGCAAAAAAGAAGAAAAACCCCATGATTTCTAGATCTTTATGCCATCTCTTCTTCCTCCACATCATAGATAGAGCAATAAAAGACAGCAGAATCCACACAGTACAGACTTATATGCTGTAGGGTTCATAGAAGTTATCTGTACATTGGCTTCCCTTCAGCTACCCCTGACTGATCAACATGAGTTCTGTTTGCAGTAAATTTCCTTTTTTGAAGACAGAATAAGTGAATTCTCCTCTTGATACTCACTGGCGGTCAGCTGAGGCTGAGGGCTCATGAATCTGTGTAAAAGTAGACTGAACAAAATACTGACATACACACCAGAGATAATTTGCCATTGGCCAGAAAATGGCAAATAGCCCTGTTACATGACTAAGTGGATCACTTTCACTTCTAACTTTTCTGATTGTTATTAGAGTCAAACTTCTTTATTTTATTTCACCCTTTAAGGGGTGTATTTTGCTTTCGATCTGTTTCTTTGTCTGGCACAGAAAGAACTGTCATGGTCAGGGAGAGGGAAAGTACAGTCTAGGAATAGAAAATGAAATATTTTTTTATTAAATGGAAAAATTTTCAAAATATTGTATTTTGAATGTAGTCTTTTCACTTTCTTCTTGGTGATTAGATCCTTCCTCTAAGGAAAGCAAGCATATCTCCTCTGGCCCTTTGCTACAATAACTATTTCTCATGACTTATATTTCAAAATCTATCTTTTTTTTTTTTTCTAATTTGTAATTTTCACTCTGATTTCAGTTATCCTTCCCAGATTAATCTTCCTACAAATTAAATATTTTTGTAGCTTTTACTTTTTTTTCTTTCTTCTTTTTTAGTTTTAAGAAATAACCCACATGTAATTTGGCATATCCTCACGCACAGTTATTTTCCAACTGTTTCTCACTGGCCATTCTTACTATCTGTAATGCCTTATCAAATAAAAGGACCACAGTTCCCACCAGAAAGTCTGTACATTTCAGTAGACCAGATGCCAGAGTCTGATTAGTTACAAAGACACTTTAAGCACCAGCTGTACTAGTTCAGTCTACTCTTTTTAGCACCATGCCACAAATTATCCATTGTGTAAAAGAGATTATTATCTATGAGTAAAAGAGATTCATAGTTAGTATCCTAAGTGTGAAGGTGTAGCATAAAGATAACGAACTGTCCATTTTACGCCTTTGCAGATGGGGTTCCCCTACTTGTGCCTTTGATGAGGTCATGGAATTGGTGGGTCAGTGTGTTGCAGGCCACAGTCTGCTTTTTCTGTTTTTTTCATTCTCCCCAGGATACCTCTGTTCTTCTGTCTATATATCTCACTCATATATTTCCCTTTTATCAAATACCATTTATTTATTCTTTTTTTACTTCACATGGCACTCACATTACCAAAGATGGCGTCTTACTGCTTACTGTGTTACTTTTTTTTTATTTTCAGGCTATCACATTGAAATAGCAGTTGCCTCCTATTACTAATATAATAAAAGCATGGTAGTAGGGACATAAAATTCAAGGGGGTTTGTTTGGTGTTTTTTTGTTTTTTTTTTTTTCTGTAAAACAACCAGTCACAGAGGGGTAGTAATGCAAAGTCACTTTTTTGTCTAGTTTAAACATGGAGTAAACCATGTTTACTCCATAGTAATAGTACTGAACTCCATAGTAATGATCTCCAATAGTAATGAACTCCACAGATTGTTCAAGACTGAAATAGACTCTAGCGTTAGCTGAGAATTATTCCAAAACAGATGTCTTTTTTTTTATTATTGCTTGTCACTGAAATATGATCTATGTATACATGCATGTACAGATTATTGCACATGTTCTGAACTTTTCACAAGACCAGAACTGTTCTCTCCCTGGTGTAGAAGTGAAACTCACTCTCCAAGGGCACCCAAAACACTCAGCTACATCTTGGAGAATCCCCATCGTAAAACTTATACATCATCATCATTCAAATCTTTATTTAAAACATGTTTTAAACTTGACAACTGCATAAACTTCAACCAAGCTGGGTGGTCATGATGAGTCTGATACCTATTTTACCAAATATCCCCTTATTTGCTATCCTTCTTCATTGACTTTAGTGTCCACAGGGCTGTTTCTCTCAGTTTTCTCACTCCTATCTCCCACAGCTGCCATGCAGCTTTTTTCACCCTTTCTTAAACATGTATTTGCAGAGGCACCACCAGTGTGCCTGGTGGGCCCAGCTGTGCCCTTTGGTGTGTCTGTTTTGGAGCCAACTAGAACCGTCTAGAACTGGCTGTGTCTAGTATGGGCAGCCCCTGGTCTCTCGTCACAGCAGCCACCTGTGCAGCCCCCTGGTGCCAACACCTTGGTACCTATACCCAATATAGATTAACTGGCCACATTAAACAAAAAAAAAGCTGAAAATTGACTGTTCTACTTTTTAAAGATAGGGTTGTCATAATAACCTTCAAGTTTTATCTAAGGATGTTATAGCATGCTTTTAGGAACATGGCAGTATCATTTTCAGCATTGCTAGTGACTAGGATAACTAAACCACTAAAATACCAGACAGCAGGTAAGTAGCATTGTTCATTCCACAATGTTTCGGAAGACCCAGAAAATGAATTAACTTTCCACTCATCTGTTGCCAAAATGTTTCATCAATTGCCAGGAGGTTCTTAAAAGGCTTGTCAGTGTTTTTCCTTTTACATGGATGTACATGTGCACGCTTACAAACACAAAAGAATTGATAGCCATATGCACCCCCCAAAAATATATGTACTTCACATAACATTTGTTACATAGAAGTCTTTAATACCAAAGATTCATATGAAATAGCCCTGTGACATCTGAGATAAAAGTGGAGTTCTTATGTCTCAGGACTCCCTCAAATGGGACATACTTTAGCTGCTCTTAATTTTTTTTGTATATAGAAATGATCTAAATAAAAGTATCTAAGGAACTTGTTCTTAATTTGGAGAAAAATGAAAATATATTTCTCGTTTAATTTCATAGGTCTTTGAAAAGGGAAAACTCCTGATTTTATTTTCTGACCCTTCCCCGTGAGCCAGTTTGAGATGTCTACGGATAGTCTAAGGGAGCAAGGACTCTGCGAGTCCACTCCGAAAAAAGTTATGCGACCAAGCTATGCCACATGAGAAAGGAAGGCATATTCACATTGTATTTACTTCCAATGTCTTTCTAAATTGTTTATTTTTGTTTTAGTTTCAGCCTCAATAATACAAAAAATATAGATATGTTAACTTAAGATAGCATGCTAAAATTTGGTCACCTGTTTTCTACCACACAGCAGCTGGGAAAGGGGAAGAAACGTATGGAGAGAAATAACTGATAGTTTCTCTCAGATACTGATACCCTCTTCCTCTAGTAAGGCCAAACTCACTCATCAGGCAAAAGGTAGTGTATGGGACTCTGATCCAGCAATCCCTTTTCATTTGATTTAATGGGAATCAGCTCATAAGAATCCATATATTTATCACCCAAGACTGTGATGGGAAATGTCTTAATGGAGACAAGGAGAAATAGAAAGCTCTTCCTGCATTCCAGGCCACTCTGCCAGCACACAAAAGATATGGCATATTCTGTTTCTTGCACCCAGTATGTTGTTAGTTTGAGAGCAGAGCTTAGTATATTTCTCCACATGTCCTCAGTGAACACTCAGGATAGAAATTATTAAACAGTGGGAGAAGACTGACAAAATCTGACCCGGTAAAGCTTTTACATTCCAATCATCTTTAATTGAAAATAGTTCAGTCTTCTTAACAAAAGGTCAGATTTTGATATGCTTATGAGTGTTAAAATACCTGCTTGATCCTACAGGGAGCAATTTTTATTTTTATTGCAATGATTATATTTAATGATTATCTTTTTTCTTGTTTGATGAATGATATCAAGCCCTTATTAAGAAAAGGCAAGAGAAATTTTTTAGAGTCTGAAGGTGCGCAACAAGTTTACATTTTCAACCAAAGACTGTATTCCTAATTGTATATCAAGAAGCAGGTGGCCACATGTTCATTTGGGTTTAGTCAAGGAATAAGGAGATAAGTACTCCCATTGCATACAGTTAGTAAAAGAGAAAGCCGGGGAGCCAAATACATAGTGCATAAAACAGTATTTGTTTATCCATATGCCTTATTTTTGTTCTCCATTCAGAGATTAAGGCATATACACATGCTACATTAAGCATCCTAGAGGAACAATTGCAAGTAGCTATCTTTTTTAAAGCATTGTCGATTTCCTTTTCTAATTACTAAAATAATTAAGAATTTGTGACAGTTATGTTCTGAATTAATGGCAAAGAAATGAGCTGTAACGCTTAGAATGCTCTGTTCCATTGCCTAAAACATGCTTTGGGAGAATTATTTGTATTATGCTTATGCCCATTTCTGCAAATAGCACAAGTTTGACTGGGTGCAGTGATAATTAAAAAGTGAACAAACTTACGTATTTGGCTCATCTGAGAAGCAAAGGAACTCTAAATTGCCCATCTTAAAAATGGGTATACTTCATTTACTACCACAGGGTGTTTGCTATGCACTGCATGCCCATCTAGTGATAGTAGGAGTAGTCTTAAAGCAAACCATATTTCTGCAGAAAGATTAAACACATTGTGGGAGATAAGCAAGTGAGAAATGTAACAGATTATTGCTTCGAATTTTTTTTAGGGTTATTTTTTATAGTTAAAAAATCAGATTTTTCTTTAAAGAAGTAGCTGGCTCTTTGCAATCTGCACCTAGGTCTTTGCCTTTCCTGTGGTGGCAAAAACTTAGAAATAAAGCCAATTCCTGTGGCAATCTCTTTGCCATGGCCTTGAGGTCTGAATTAAATGTACTTCCCTGTCAGATGCTGAAGATCGTTATCCATACTACTTTTTTTTTTTGGTGATGTTGGAACTGGAAGAAAACCAGAGTCCCCTATTGGAGGATACATTTATTTCTGTTGTGAGTCCTCCCCAGTTGCTGAGGAACATTCTCCTCCTATTTCTCTTGCTGAAGTGAAAGAGGAGATTTACAAAGTCAGTACCTATTTATCATTCTGAATGTCAAAACTGTCAAAAAGGAAGCTTATAAAATGATTTTTATTTTTTTTTTTAATTAGAATTGTTAGCCACTAATCACATGAGCATAAGTAGATACCTTAAAATGAGGATGAGCTGCCAACTGCTGAAAACAAGATCTTATTTTAGTAGAGAAATGTTACAAACTAAGACAGACATATTTTTGACATTTGCTGCTGCATAGTTAGAAAGGAATTAATGAAGCTGACTTCATGGCCCTTGAAGTTCAGGAATGGCAGTGAGTCTGTTGTCTTCTGACAGAGTAAAAACTTAAGTTTCACTGGAGACGTTAATGTCTTGTGATTTCAGTAGTAGCATCACATTCATAGACAACAAAATGTTCTTTACACAGCTAAGTACAGACTGGATGTCGAAGCAGAAGTCTGCGCAGTCACCTGCAATATAAAACATAAGAGACACAGTCCAGCCAACCGGCTTTATTGGAAGAAAGTATCAATGGCTCTGTGGAAAAGCTGATAAAAAATATTGTTCAAATATGTACCTTCAGGTAAGGAGAAATAGCAATTTCTTATCTTAAAAAGCCATATCACATTTGCAGAGTCAAATAATTTCAGAACATACAGTCACGGATTTTGCTGAATAAAATATTTCATTAATGTATAAATTATCATACTGACCTTAGCACTCATTTGCACTAAAGACCTGTTAACATGTATTTATGCCTTTGCCTGCACCACACTTCCAAGTTAGTAAAGGCAGAATTGCATCCAGGATGTTTGTCTGCATAATCCATAGGATTTTTGGCCATATAGGTGTCTCCATTTTTGACTGTTATACTTAATACTGACCACAAGGATAAGCACAAGAATATCTTTGTATCATAGTCTTTCTTCCACTGTGAAAAAATAGGGTGCTTTAGACACCAAGATGCAGACTGTGGAGGAACTAATCACTTTAATGCATCTCAATCCAACATATTACATGTAAGAATTGGTATTGCTGCTAGGGCTTTCAGAGGCCCTCTTATTATACACATTAATTTTAGTGGAAATATGTTATCCTAGATTTCCCTAGCATAAACACATTTCTACAGTTTCTAGCAAAATTAAATTGTTTCACACTAAATCTTTCAGCATTACTTTTCTCTTTAGAAAAAATGAAGGCTGGGTGTATTCTGAATGGGGCGTTTGGTGGTGGAGGTAGGATGTTTTGAGTTTTTGCCATTTTGTTTGAAATCTATAATGTTATTAGGAAAACATTTTCATTTGTAAACTCATTGAGTCTGGCTTTTCAGCAACTCAATATCCATTTACATTCTGACAGACTGTCATCATTACATTGGAAAAAAAAACACTGAGCCTTTTTGCATTCCAGAGGATAAATTGCAGAACTAATCTCTAACGAAATATGAAAGAAGTGCAAAAGTATCATCTGCCTTCCAAGATGTCAACACCTGAATTATAGAAAAAGAGGACAGAAAATAGCTATTTATCCATTCTGATTTCGTAATGTTCTTTCTGTTTTGTACCTCTGTACACACTGTGGAGAATTAGCATATACGGGGTAAATATGAAAAAAACAACAGTAATCATTCATAGATGATACTTCTATGGAAAAAAAAATTACAAACCCAAAATAAAACAGAATAAAACTGAAACTTCTCAGTTCTTGAAGGAAGTAGGAAGGTAAGATGGGGTCTAAATTCACTGCTGTTCACTGAGCCAGTTAATCACCAGGGCAGAAACAAAGCCACAAAAGATTTATGCACCCAAAGAATCAATGACTTCCGGTAGCATGTATGTATCCCCTTCATGAAAGCCATAACAGCCCTTTCTGAGTTATATATATATGACTTGCATGCTTTAGGGGAAAGTTCCCCACATAAAACAGGGCCTTGTCTTCTGTTCGTGTATCGACTGAAATAATCTACCGAGGAGTGATAAGAGGTTCTATATGAGGGAATTGTGAAGAGAATGTGGTGGGTTTCTCTTATTTTTCACAGATTCAGGTCTCCAGATGATACTTAAAATTAGTTTATATATCTAAATTCCCCCATGGAGTGAATTTTAGCAAGCTATTCAAGCTAACCTTTGATCGAACCAAGTGAAACTGATACCTGAAACAGCTGGTAAAACTTGGTCTGCTTTGTTGTCGTTAGTTGCTGTTATTGTTTTACCTCTATCAAGGATTTGATCTGAAAATATGCTCTAGCATTCTGCAGGATTGAATCTACACATCCATGTCACAGGTTTACTGGGAAAGAATTCAAATATTGTAAGGAAAAAATGTCAAGGCATTTTTTGTTTGGAAAACATAATAAACAATTCACAAAATGGTTGGAGTATTATATATTACAGTCTTTTGACAAGAGCTTAATGTTGGTAGATAAGTGGTGTCCATTCAGCATGTATCTTGGTGGACAATTCTCAAGTGAAAATGGACTTATATTATTTGACTAGCTAGTAAGGTTTGCAATGCAATTTCTGAGACAAAAGAAAAGCAAAAAAAAAAAAAAAAAACCCAGCAAAAAAGAAAAAAAGAACCCCATCCCCAAGCCCCCAAATCAAAACCAAACCAACCAACCAAAAAAAAAAAGTTACAAAACCTTCCAAAAAACAAAGCTGTAAGCAGTAGGTGGCTTTGTTTCATGTCGCTAGATAAATTTATAAATTTAAATGTAAATTAAAACTAAATTCTGATTGATGGCTTGCAGTAGAAAAAAAATGATCATCATCAGCTGTCACTGTTAACAGAAGAATTTAAAAACAAACAAGCAAGAGTTAGGAAAGGTGTCTAGAGTATATTCCCTTAGCTAACAGTTTGATCATTTATCCTAGAGACAAAATAGTATCACAGATTCTCCTTTTATTATAAGGGTGAGCAGTACTGAGATATGAGGAATAAAAAATTAAAAGGGAACTGCATATTAAAGCTTTCCAATTGTGTTTATAACACCTTAGAACATATTTTAAAAAGCCTGCAAACCGGTACCATTACTCTTTTGACTGCCACCACAACTTTTTTCTGGATGTTCCATTGACATTAGTGAGATCATTCCCAGGTCATGAGAGATCTATGTAATACATTTTCTCAGTCATATTGCTTAGTTATTTCCACTTTTTGACCTTAGGATAGAAAAATTAAGAAACTGGATTTAATAGGGAAAACATAGGTGCTGAGAAGAGATAAAACACCACTGACCATTCAAAATCTATTTTAGGACATCAGCATTACAAGTTGAAAGTTATTTGTATCTAAAAAATATCACTCAGAGGTTTTCTGTTCTGCTCAGAAAATTGCACAGTGCTGTTTAATGCCACTCACATTAAATATTAACTGTTTTCTGCAGCCAAACTAAACTAGGAATAGCACTAACAAAAATATTTTGTAAATTATTTATGTCTAAATTAATATATTACCCCAAAACCCAGAGAGCAGCTTTAAAAAGAAAGATTTAAAGCTTTAAAAGAAAGGGGGTTTTTATTTGTTTGGGTTTTGGTTGGATTTTTTTTTTTTGTGTGTGTGTGTGTGGTGTTTTGTTTTGTTTTGTTGTGTTGTTTTTTTTTTCTTGTTGAGCTTCCTTTTTTGGCAGATAACTCTTGAAAAGAAAGATATTTTATATCTGTTTTACATATTTGGTTATATTTCAATACCTTTCCTAATATTTTTTTTTTCCAAAATTTCACTAACTGATTTAATGACTAATTCAAATTGAACTGAAAAAATTCACCTCACTTAGGACTCTCATTTAATTGCTGTTGACCAATACCTGTTGTTTTGATGTTTGCATCTTTCACTAGTCTGTGTCTATGTTAATTTCTTTAACTCAATATCTACTGCATTTATCTTCACCCTAGTTCCTAATGAAAGTTAGTAATCTTTATTTATAAATGGTCTGGTATTAGGGATTCTAAAAATATTTAGGTACATAACACCTGCAGTGTTATGGAATTAAAAGAAAAAAAAAAAAGCTTCCTTATCTACCAATCATGCCTTACCTTTGCTCATTTAGGTATTTGAATAGTCTAAAAATCTGACCCTTGCTTCGAGATTCCATTTTATCATCCAGTCAAGAGACATATATTTCTGTAGTGATTCTGAAAGAAATTGTACATGAAGCCTGGAAATTGAACAATACATTATTAGTAATTCTTGGAAATTCTTGGAAATTGAACAATAACATTCAAGGTTTACCAAGTTCTTTTTTGAAAATAATTTTCAATGCTCTTTTTACTTGATTCTGTACAGAACATACATATCAGAAAATAGCAATGCAGAAGGAGAACAAAAATGCAATTATGAGCTACAGTGTCACAAAAACAAATTATTGACATGTTGTTTACCATTAACTTCCGTAGTTTATTTTTATTAATGGAACAGTGACAATAATACTATATGAACTGCACCCAGCGTTAAAAAACATTTATATCAAGCTCTGTATGTTATTTAAATGTATCTGCCAGTAATGTATTCTGAAAGCTAGCATACTAAAAAACAGCCTAAAGATAAAAAAAAATAATAAAAAACCTAGAAAATACGCTATAAAATCATGAATAGAAGGTGATATGTAGAATGTGATAATGTCTTCTGGAGGCAGCAACTTTAGATAGTACAACACTGGTTTGTGGTAAGTAGAGGCAATGGGCATCTGGTGTGCCAGAGGGGACCTACTACCAAAACCTGCACAAGAAAGCACAATGAATTTTCATTTTCAAGGTTGAGTTCTTTTTTATTCAGGAATGCCCTTGCAACTCCCCACAAACCAATGTATACTACAAACAATAAGCCATAAGAAAGACTGTAGAAACAACTGTCAGGCCTAAAGGCATTCTAGCAAGAGGTGATTTTACTTAGAATGGCCTAACACAGTCAGATGTTTGCTGCAGTCCACGCTTACCTATCTTCAGCCAATCTACTGCAACATTGTCAGAGTGAAATACCGGTTCTACTGTGGAAAATATGAGCCTGGCACTCATCTTTGTCAGGCCAGACTTTCAACCCAAGTAAGCAGTGGGCTACGGTAATAATTTTTCATGTTTCATCTTTGTTGTTCTCTTATTCGTAATGAACACACATCTCAGTGAGACAAACTTCCAGAGAGGGATGGCCTAATGCATTGGAATTTATAAACTTAATTTGAAATTGGAGTGTGCCAAAAAAGTGTATACCCAACTAGGTTCTGTGAAAAGTTGCTGGCAAATACACAACTGTTTTCCTGCTTTTCAAGAAGATGAACTAAATCTTACAGAGCACTGAAAATGCATTTTAAAGAAGTGTGTGGAAAAGAAAAATTAGATTTTTAGTAGTTATTTGAAAAAAAGGAAAAGACTTCAGGAAAAATCCAAAGCACTTTTCTATAGTAACTCAGGTGACTCATTCTCTTTTACAGACTGTGTTCCTATATTGCATTAGAGCTCTTCAAGGGAAGAGAGCTCCTAAGAGTACTCCTATTAATGTCTTGCTGAGGCAATTTAGTTCAGCCAGACACATTTGCCTCATGATAAACATTGAAACTTGGAAGAACTAAACTAAAAGTATAACAGCACAGTCTGAAATACAATGTTTGGAGCTTTAGTGCTTAGACTTGAGAGGTGACCTCATCGCTGTCTACAACTTCCTTATAACGGGGAGCAGAGACGGATCTCTTTTCTCCGATGTCCAGTGATAGGATGTGAGTGAATGGCTTAAAGCTGCATCAGGGGAAGTTCAGACTGGATATTAGAGAAAAGTTCTTCACTGAGAGGGTGACCAATGTTTTATCTGGGGAGTCTGAGTTTACTGAGCAGAATCATTTTTCTGTTTGTTTGTTTGTTTGTTTGTTTCCTTTTTGTCTACTGAAAAATAACAGGATCTAATCCTTAAATAATTGTTTTCAGAAAGCATTTGTTTCTGCACCAAAAACCCAAATCGCCCATTAGTTTGAGTTGATGTGATTCAAAATAAGAGCTTGTATAACAACACGTCTACAAATCAACAATCTAGTAAAAGCAGACAAGTTTAATAGCCAAAAATGTAAGTACTCCAATTCCTGCAAAATGCTTTATTATCCCTGCTTGAAATGGAATGAGTATTTTTGTGACTTTATGTCATATTTGAGACTGTTTGCTAATTCCCAAGTGGACCACGATGTGCTCCTATGGCTGCTGCACCACCACATTGTTGTGTGCTCCTAAATCAGTCTTCAAATGACAAATTCAGAAGCATAGGAATAATTTTAAAGTTACACTATTAGACTTCTCCATTACAAAGACTGACAGTGAGATCACTCCACTCTAAACATATAAAAAATGACATTTTTGAAGGTTCTGCTAGATATTTTTACAGTAAGGTTTGCTCATCTGTTGAATTTTGAATATGGCTTATTTAAGTCTGGGTGTTTGTAACTACCTCAGAAATGTTCTAATTACCAAACTGGCCAAAATAAACACATTCGCATGTCTAAGCCTTCACTGTAGCAAGAGGTTATTCTCAAAAATAATACGATGAAATAGACAAAGTAGACTTCACCTTGAAGGATTCATCCTTCAGTATCTCCTGCTCACAGCTGTGCTGCCTTTTTTACCTTCTGACCGGTACCTTCTCGCTCATTGATTTCTCTCAAGGATGTACAACATTTGTTGTGTACATGGTCTGTAACATTTTTGCCTTCAAAACACAGAATTTGCTTTCAGGGACCATGGCCTCCCAGCTTTTTCTCTTTTCCAAGGAGAACTGAATTTGCTAATTTCTCATTCCCATTTTTGGGTTGTGAAGGTTAAATAATATGGTTTAAAAATAGCTCTTTAGTTAACTTTTAGTTATTATTACAGCTTTTTAATGTAATCCAAGTCTGAGAAGGAAGTTTTATTTTTTCTGAATGGACTTTATAGCAAGTGTATTGGATTAAGCTCCTATTCAGTTCAAAGTCAACTTGACAGAGAAGAGCTGATCATTTCTGAAAACATATTCTTAATCACTGAGAGAATTTCAGTTATGTAGTGAAATTTTGGTTGTCCAGATACCAAGACAACCTCATGCAAACATTAGATTCTGTGCAATGTTTTTTAAGGAGAAATGTTCTAATCCTATATGACTATACAAGCACCTAGCATTTGAGTGTCTAGGCTGAACACACCCAGCCAGAAGCACATGCTTTATTCATAGCTAGCTTTTAAAATGAGACTATTTGCTTCATGACAACATTTTCTTCAATATAATTAATCAAACAAAATAACCAAGACAGCTATATCCACTGTCACAAGTGCTGTTCATGAAATTGGGAGTTATATCTAATTTTTGAAAACAAGCTGTCTCTGAAAAAGATAGATTGTGCAGTTTCTTTTGAAGAATAAATATTCTAATTGGTCAGACTGAGCAGTCTCTTTAGGACATAGGCAAAGGCTATCTGTAATCTTTGAAGCCCAGCTATAACAAGTTATGTGAACTTCATAGCTTATTTATAATGCTGTTAGGTATTGTATAGTACAACTTAAAACTCATAAACTTAAATGTAAGACTGAAAGGTTTTTGTTAACTTTGCAACTTTGTTATGTTCTACTTGTATAACAAGTTTAGCTATTAATTCACCTTCCAAAAATGTTCAAGAACTTGAAGGAACTCATATGTAAAAAGACGGCAATAACCCTATTCATCAAGCTGCCCCTGAAGTATAAGACATACTTTAACAATGAATGCACTGGCGCTTTTTCTTTCAATTTTGACATATCCACAGTGGTGTTTATTGGCAATTTTTTTTCAGATCTCAAACTTTTTCATGTGCAGATTTAAACTTGACCTGTGCTAAATGAGATTACTAGTCTCACCATTATTCCAGAAATTACTATGAAACACTATTGAAGAAGAAAAACATGGGAACTGAGAAAACACTGGAAAAAACAACACTGCAAAAACACCACCACCACTGCCAGTGTTCAGTTAGTCTGTTTCTTTAAAGACAAAAATTTTGTCCAAACTAATGTAGGTGCTAAATTTACTTTTCATACACTTCTAAATGTCCACTTCTTTCCTTCTTCAGAACACATTAAAATGTATAGATATTTTAAAGAAGCAAGTAGGTCTTCTGTAGATATATTGATATTTCATCAAGCTACTATTTATATCAAAAATGCTAAAATTTTTTTATAGTCAGAGAGCAGAATAATGCAATTAACTATAACAGAGATGTAATTCTGGTACTCAAACCCTATTTTGGACTGCAGTTTCTTTTTCTTTCTGGCTTCCGAGGCCCTCCCAGCCCACTGTGCCCCCCACCTCATGCCCAGGGAAACTGCTGAAAATCTTCCAGTGCTTGAAATACATTGAATTAAGAAGTACTTTATGGAGCTCTCACTTACGACAGGTTGAAAAACACTATCATAACGTTTTGTACAAATGTTGTTCCTGTAACTGATGGTTTATAGGAAAGTCATAAATGGACTTTGTACAGTCTTTGGCTGTTTCTGTGATTAGAAAAGACTGAAGTACCTCTAGAAAACTTTTTATGACTGTACATTCGGACACTGAACTGATCTCAGAAATTTTCCACAAAAAAAAAAAAAAAAGGCTTTAAAGAAAGAGCATAAGGTGTAATTTTTGTGAACCACTGCCTTAATTTAAAAAAAAAAAAAAAAAACCAAACCCTAATTTAAATGACATTCCATTCTAAGGCAATCATATTGGTTGTTTATTTTTAGCATAGAACCGTGTCAAAGGGAAGTCATGGACAAAAATTCCATCAATGTAACTTTGTATTTCAGGTTTTGAGTATCACCATAACCCACACATTTGAAACTTAAATTTGGTGAAGTTACTGTTCAACATTTAAGGCACAGCTCAGCTTTTAGTAATATTTTGACCTTTTAGTCAGTCTTTTTTTGGATCAAGAATCAAAAATAATTATTGCCAGTGCTAAAAATATGCAAATTTCTCTTTTTCTAAATCAGTTCAAATTTCTGGAAAGACAAAACTAGGACAGCTATTTCTAGCATGAATACAGCATTAAGCTGTATATACACTCAATAAAAAAGTTTTTTTAGGAACAGAAAGAAACAAAGCTTCCATAAACTGAAGAAAAATAATGAGATTAATACTTACTTGCATGAAATGAATTTACAACTTCTTAAAGAAAAATAAGATCCTATAGAATAGATTTTGAAATAAAAATTCATGTGTTGTCATTGTATCTAATGGTGGGACTTCCAAAAATATGCAGCATGATTATGTAGTCAGATACTCAGAAAACCCATGAATCAAAATGTGTGTTTCAATTTTACTCATGTATTTTGGCACTTTAAGCCATTTTCTGTGACACCAGTTACCCATACAGTCAGTGTATGGGTAAGTGTAATTGGCCAGAAAAAAATAACTTACAGCTGCTTTGAATCCCTAGGGACTAAATTTGCCAGAAAATGCTGGATAATATAACTTTAAATGTCTAAATAAAGAAGAGTACCACTTTCATTTTGAAATAATATATAGATTTCTGCACATGGTGAATACATATTCTGAAAGAACTGTCATATTCAAATGATTTGGCCTAAAATATAAAGATAAAAATATGCAAGAACAGGAGAAAGTAACATAAACACTAGTGACTTATTTCAAAAACCTAAAATCCTACCATAACATCAAGAAGGAGAGCTGCAGTGCCAGTGAGAATGCATTATTGACATAAGCAGTAGAGGTTCTGATTTTATATTCCACGAAGATTAAACTGATGCACAGTGGAAAATCACATAATTTTGGAGGCAGATGATACATTTTCACCATGTGCCGTCAAACGAGCCATTTGGGAAAAAGACCGGCCTGGCTGAACACAGAGATATGGTTGCAATGCAGGGAAAAAAGGAGAGTTTATGGCCTTTGGAAGAAGAGGCAGGCCACTCATGAGAGCTACAAAGGTGTTGTGAGGCTATGTAGGGAGAAAATTAGAAGGGCCAAAGTCCAACTAGAAATTAACCTGGGTTTGGATGTTAAGGACAATAAAAAAGTTTCTATAAATGCATTAGCAATAAAAGGAGGACTAAGGTTAATCTCCATCCTTTATTAGGTGGGGGTGGAAACATAGTGACAAAGGATCAGGAAAAGGCTGAGGTACTTAATACCTTCTTTGCCTCAGTTTTTAGTAGTAGGACCAGCTGTTCCCTGAGTAGCCACACCCCTGAGCTAGTAGATAAGGTTGGGGAGCAGAATGAAGCTGATATAATGCGAGGGGAAATGGTGAGGGATCTGCTACAACACCTAGATATACACAAGTCTATGACACCAGATGGGATCTGACTGAGGGTACTGAGGGAGCTGGTGCAAGTGTTCAGCAAGCTACTTTCCATCAGTTGTCAACAGTTCTGGCTAACCAATGAGGTCCCAGTTGACTGGCGTCTAGCAACGTGTCTTGCATCTACAAGGGTTGGAAGGATGATCCAGGGAACTACAGGCCTGTCAGTCTGACCTTGGTGCCAGGGAAGGTTATGGAAGAGATCATCCTGAGTGCCATTACGCAGCACATGCAGGACAACCCAGTCAGCAAGGGGTGATCAAGTCCAGTCAGCATGAGTTCATGAAAGACAGGTCCTGCTTGACTAACCTGGTCTCCGGTGACAAGGTGACCTGCTTGGTGGATGAGGGAAAGGCTGTGGAAGTTGTCTACCTGGAATGTAACAAAGCCATTTCCTACACCATTCTCCTGGAGAAACTGGCTGCTCATGGCTTGGATGGGTGTACTCTTTGTTGGGTAAAAAACTGTCTGGAGGGCTGGACCCAGAGAGTGGTGGTCAATGGGGTTAAATTCAGTTGGCAGCCAATCACAAGCGGTGCTACCTACAGCTCAGTATTGGTGCCAGTTCTCTTCAATAACTTTACCAATGATCTGGACAAGGGGGTTGAGTGCACCCTGAGTAAGTTTGCAGATGACACCAAGTTGGATGGGAGTGTTGATCTGCTTAAGGCTAGGATGACTTTACAGAGGGATCTCGAGAGGCTGGATCAATAGGCCAAGACCAATGGTATGAGGTTCAACAAGGCCAAGTACTGGGTCCTGCACTTGGGTCACAACAACCCCATGCAGCTCTAGAGGCTTGGGGAAGAGTGGCTGGAAAGCTGCCTGGTGGAAAAGGGCTTTGGGGTGTTGGTCGACAGGTGGCTAAATATGAGCCAGAAGTGTGCCCAGGTGGCCAAGAAGGCCAACAGCATCCTGGCCTGTATCAGGAATAGTGTGGTGAGCCGGACTAGGGAAGTGATCATCCCCCTTTACTCCCTTTATTCAGCACTGGTGAAGCCCCACCTTGAATACTGTGTTTAGTTTTGGGCCCCCTCACTACATGACAGATATGGAGGTGGTGGAGCAAGTTCAGAGAAGGCCAATGAAGCTGGTGAGGGGACTAGAGAATAAGGCTTATGAGGAGTGGCTGAGGGAACTGGGTTTGTTCAATCTGGAGAAAAGGAGGCTGATGGGAGACCTTATCGCTCTTTACCACTACCTGAAAGGAAGTTTCAGAGAGGTGGGGGTCAGTCTCTTCTCCCAAGT
Source organism: Alca torda (assembly GCA_008658365.1). Classification (NCBI taxonomy): domain Eukaryota; kingdom Metazoa; phylum Chordata; class Aves; order Charadriiformes; family Alcidae; genus Alca; species Alca torda. The sequence goes on from CM018101.1 coordinate 70,011,745, forward strand.
AACAAGAGGAAATGGCCTCAAGTTATGCCAGGGGAGGTTTAGATTGGATATTAAGAAAAATTTCTTCACAGAAAGGGTTATCAAGCATTGGAACAGGCTACCCAGGGAAGTGTTGGAATTGTCATCCCTGGAGGTATTTAAAAAACACGTAGACGTGGTGCTTAGGGACATGGTTTAGTGTTTTGGCAGTGTTAGGCTGGTGGTTGGACTTTAAAGGTCTTTTCCGACCTAGACGATTCTATGATTCTATGAAACAGAAAATTTTCCAGATAAAATAAAATTGTTCGAATCAAAGCACATTGTTGTAAACACAAAAAACAACAACAAAAAAGATAATGATGAAAGCTTCTTCTTCATAAGGACATTGCAGTAGTTAAAAATAATTGAATAATTTATGCTACTAGTATTGTAGAGTCATTCAATATCTGGCTGGTAAAAATATCACTGTATTGAAGTTAGCATTAATCAATGACTTTATTAGCCCTTATGTTAAGAAGCAAACGTACTTTGGACTAATTTCTTTGACTTGTGCTGATACAATACAGTTGCAAGGAACTTCTCTAAAGGGGGTGATTTTTTTGTTTTCTCAGCCCTCACTCAGAAGGAGCAGCCTATACTGCTACTTCCTTAAAAATGAATGTCAGCTTTCCTAAAAAGTGAAATCTTATTTTTTTTTATTTTTTATTTTTTTATGATTTCCTTACTCATCTGTGTTAGGAAATATTTCCAGGGTTTACCTCCACCTTTCCTCTGTGCAATAAGGTTTTATTGAAGAGATATTGAAGAGACCTCTACTTATGTTTTCCAGTCAGGATCTTGGGTTAGAACTGAATATAATTGTACATTTTTTCCCTGGTTCTGGGTTAAATCTAAAGATTTGTATCTTGCTCCCACAGCTTTTAGCATCTTTCTGGACTCTGCTTTTTTGAACTCTTCATTCTATAAACTCACAACCTTCTGCTTACTCTGTACTTTCCATGATGCTAAATCATTGTTTGCTAGTCTAAAGCAAGCAGATACATGCCTATGGTTGAATGTCAGTCTTTCATTTGCACCATTTAGTATTCCCGCAAAAGACTAGAACAATATAGACATGCTTTATTTCACCTGGGGAGGTTTAAGTCTTCTTTACCTTTTATATTGACAGAGTTGTTATTTTGACACAATCCTAAAAAAGACAATGTCACCCAAAACTGAAAGCTTTTTTTCTTTATGTCTTTTGTTTTCTTTCTTTCTTTCTTCCTTCTTTTTTTCTTCTTTTTTTTCCTTCTTTGCAGCCTTCTGAGACCTCAGTTAAGACTTCAAAGTTGTGAGACTGTTGTAATTGCTGCTGATTAACACAAAATTCAATTAAAGAAGCTGTTCATTGATTCTTTTTCTCTATTTTCAAAGTACTCAATTGTCAAGTAGCATAGTGATAAGGTTAAGCTCTCTTGGACTAAAACTGTTCAAAGGTACAACCCAATCTATGTGTACAGTGTCTACAGGGCAGTAGGAGTTTTCTGAAGTGTACATAACACACTGTTGTGTATCAAAGATAAATAAACATTTTTGTCCTTTCCATGCTACCCTAGATAACATTTTAAGGAGACTTGTATGGCATCTAGATCCATAAGGCTGGATTCTGAGTAGTGATCTGTCCTTTTTGACAAGGAGGACATCAGTGGCAAAGCTGGAAAGAGGACATCCAAATACTTAAGTAGCTTCACAGCTTTTGATTGAGTAGGGCATCCATGCTGGCACATGAAACAAGTGTTAAATTTTCACTGCAAACAAGTCCTTCCAGAGAACTGAAAGTAATGTAGCACAAATGTAGCCTCATGGGCCATACAGATTATAAACTTATGCAAGATACATTTGTTTTTTGGATGTGGTATGTCTTGATGATATTTTGATGACTCTAAAGCTTCCACTCATTCAGGATATTCTTGGGCATTACAGTAGCTTTCAAAGGAGTAGACACATACCAAGGTGAAAATAAAATCTTACTATCTTATTTACAAAATAATTATACTAGTATTTCTTCCCTAAAGAGATGAGGGGGTGAGGCAGAGATGTATGTTTAAGATAAAATTTAAAAGTGACTGGATTTTTACAGTTTATGTAGACCAGATATCATATTGGAAGAGCTGTTCAATGAATTTCAAATTAATTGCCTTTATCAGAATTCTTTAAGGTAGGATTTATATCTTTAGAGCCAAGGAGGATGCTAATCTTTGAATTTCAGTAGGTAAAATGATAAATTTATAGAGCTTGATTTTTCAGTTAAGAGGTAGCTTTTTCACTTTTGAAAGATAAAATACCATAAATCACTTCACTGATGCGTGAATTTAATTAATGCATAATACAGATTTAACCTGAGATCTTGGTAATGGAAATTGGCCAATCTAATTGGAAAACTCTACTCTTCTCAGTCGGAATTAACCCTGATCCAAGATTCAATACTTGATGTGGAAAGAGGGTGGTGTATGCTGCTCCCACTGGTGAATATTTGACCTTTTAGCTTATTTTATTTTTTAATAGATACTTCACCTCCGTGCAATTTCTGTACAGGGAGGCAAAGCCTCAGATGAGTTAGTGATGTAGACCTAGTTGGAAAGAATGGAATGATCTCAACTTTATTTCAGTTCATAAAGGAAGCATCACTGCCAATGTAGACTGCTACAATTGTTATGGACTGAGGATATTCATTGGGAAGAATAACCCAGTGTAGTTTCACTATGACTGCCCAAACAAGTTTCAGAATGTCAAAGTCATTTAGATACTTTAAAAAATGAAAATTACGATACTACTACTGTCCTGTTGAGCAATGGTATTTCTCTAAAATATATTATAAATCCTAGCAGATGATACATTTCTGGGTATGGTCAGCTATTGAGCAACCACTCCTCATTTATCTCGCCAACGATCAGAACTGTAGGCAATTAAATGAGAACACTCCTAACAGATAACCACAGAGAAAGTGTAGGTTAGAAGGGGCTATTAGGGGGCAGGGGTTTTTTGGCTTGTTTTTTCCTTATGTTTTTTAGGGTTTCTCTTTTTTCTTTTTTTAAATGAATTTTTTTTTATTCTGTTTATATGTGTAGACATGACAACATTGTTTGCAGCTCACTCAGTTCAGTGTACTAGTCTTATGTGTATATTTCAGTGATGTTAAGCTCTGCATGAAGGGATCTGGTGGAGAACATCCTGTGCTGTGTGCTCTTCCAGGGTCTTTGCGGTCCATCTTTTGTTCTTTCTCTTTTGGCAATGCAGCCAGCTTGCAAGAGTTGCTGGTATGGAATGGCATTTCAAGGAAAACCAAGTGCTAACTTGTTTTTTCTCCTTGTTCAGTTGTTGATATCTTATTAGATATGCAGGAACAACTTCTTACATCTAGGAAATCACGTCTATAGCTCTTCCAAAGAAATGAGCACAAATTTTTCAGGCCCTTTTAGCCTCCTTTCAAATGAGTCAACTGTGGTAAGGTTGCTTAAAATCTAGTTTTCAGAGAATGAAGTAAGGGTTGATGTTCAAATTCAGCTTTTATTACTGCAAATATTGCATTAATTCAAATGTTAATTCTTGGACAATCTCTTCACCTTTTTTGTGAGTGCTTCCCATCTTCTAGACCATCTTTTCAGTCACTGTCCAACACCAACTCTCTTTTAGTACTTTTCGTATTGGTCTTAAATGTTTGCAGTCTAAATTAATGTTTTACTTTGACCTCAAAAAAGATTATGAAAACAACACTTAAGGGATCTGAAGAGTTGTTTCATGTAAGCTATCCCATGTGGCTGACATAGATTGATCTCACCGTTTGTCAGCTTCAGGAGTTTAGGCTGATGTCACTGCTTTTGTTATTACAATACCACGTAATTCTGTGTAATTGTTAAATACTTGGTACTCTCAATAAAGCCTGATTTATGCTGCATTTTGAATGTTAGTTCTTTTTGAATAATGTGAGTAGCCTGATTATTAATTTCATTTTTTCACATTCCAGTTGTCAAATATGTGATTTTACTTTTCATGTGTGCTACCCCATCCTTTTAAGAATCGTAGTCTGAGTGCGTAAGAAAGATCCCAAGTAGGGTAGGAATGTTAAATGATGTGGTATAATTTACACTGTTAAAAAAAGAAATAAATTACTCATTCATTATTATTTATATATTATTTATATAGTTTGTTATTTCTGATAAGAAAATTGAAATTGAACTATAATTTAATGGAAGTAGGTAACATTAATGTAAAAAAGGCACAAAGCTGGTTTTGTATTTGTAAGCTGCTTTACGTACATGAGCACTACTGTTGGCTTACAATTTTTTATACAGCTGGGTGGAGGATCACAGGCTGCAACTGCAAAAATAACCCTGCTTTCTATGAAACTAAAACCACACCCTAGTTACTAATTTTTTTTTTAACTGCTTTGTAATATATTTTTTAAAGGAGAGACAAACAATTATTGGAAGTTCCTAAAACTCCTTTTTTAATTTTTTCAATATATCTCTCTGAAGAGATGATGAGAAAGTTGAATTTATGCTATAGCTAACCTACTTAAAAGTGTTATTATGTATCCAGCAAATGCTTTCCCTAGAAAATTAACTGCGTAAGCTAAATAGAATTTACCTTCACTTACTGTATTAAATGGAATTTACTATGGAGGTCACAAAAACCAGACTGGAAAAAAATCAACTGCACAGCAGGAGAGACTCAGATACATAAACATGAGTGTTCAGGGTAAGTTGAAATGCCCCATGATATCAAAGACTGGTAAATATAGATGACTTATGGCACTCCTCCTTTCCAGAGCTGGTGGTGGAGGCTGTGTGGTATACACACTGTTCCTAATACAAAATTTTAATAATACGTTTAATCAATAATATCTAATATCTGTTTAATCAACTGAGTCATGTCCAACTACCCAAGAACTTCAGGGAATATAAAATACAACAAATATATTGACCATATTTGCCGCAAATACTGACTTCATAAACAACATATTAAGCTGTTCTTATCTTACGAATATGGCTTTTGTGATACTCATATATACTAATCTTAACAAAATAGGATTTTGAACATAAGAAGAACCAAGCATCTAAGTCTCCAGGGCAGATTTGAAATACAAGTTATTATAAGGAGCACACACATATAGATATGAAGTCATCAAAGGTAGTCATTAACACCTGTTGTTATATTCATATGAAAATACCTTTTTGTAGAAGGAATATCATATTTTCCCACATTTGCCTGAAATATTTTTTCTTAAAGGGAATAAAATGGGATATCACAGCAAATACTAGTACCCTGATAAGAGAGCCATCACACAGTGGAAAATAAAACTGTCTTGTATTTTTTTTTTTTTACAGTCTTTATCATGATTGGAAATGCTTGTTAACTTAAAAGAGGAAGTCTACTTTTATTCATTCTCATAAGGAGGGCACAGCTTCTCCTGGTTTGATTTTCTAAAAATTTTTGTAATTTCATCCTGACAGGGATTATGAAGAGTTGGTTTATGAAGTATATATCACTGAGCTGGAGAAACTCTATGATGAGGAAAGAAGGGTGGCATTTTGCCTTGTCTCACATACCAATTTGATATGACAGAAGAAACAGTTTTGACCCCTTTAGGTGTTAACATGGTTATTTCAGGCACTGAATGAACTGTGTGAAAGGAAGGAAATATTAAGAAGCTGAGCATTGTCTGTGACCATATTGAAAGGTGTTTATATGTAAAAGTTTAGGGGTATGTGTCATAATTTCATTGCTGTTCATTCATTTGTCTCTTCACTTTGCTCATAGACAGTCAGATTTTGGTCCCTTCTTTTATCAGCACTTCTTATTTGTCACTAGTGTGGCACTTCTGAAATGCTTTTGGCTATGATCTTATGGCATAGACTTTGTCAGGAGAAAGTCAAAAGACAGCAAATGAGGAACCAGTACAGATCCGGACATAACTGCTATCTAACTTCTTGTACTGTAATGGAACAGACCAAACTCTTACCTATCTTAGCACACAGAACCCCAGTTCAGATCTGGATGCAGCTCTTATAGACTGAGCCCTGCAAAGCAGTTGCACTGGACAGTTTCAAAAGGATGAACATTCATCCCTGCAGTTGCATTTCATGCGAAAAAAAATGAGTCACATTTCACAGGGTACAACCTTAAAAACCTTAAATAAGCTTAAAATCCTTAAAAAAAAAATCAAACACTGTTAGCAACAGCAATTAACCTTTGAGAAAGAGCACTGCCTATCAGATCAAAAGAAGCCACAGAAAATCCTTTTGTTTATGTGCTTAAAGAAAACTAAGTCCTTGATGAAACCCCTAACACCTTTGTCCCTGTGTGAGTTTCTCAAATGACAGTTTTGTGATTTCAGGTAATGTCAGAAACATGGCCCGTATGCAAGCATGCTTTCCTTATCTCATATCCAAATTATTCAAGGAGAATGGACAGAAAACGTATTAGAAAATAAATCCTTTCAATTCCTTGTATTTTTCCAACTTTAAGCTAACCTGCCTGTTATGGAGCTGTTAGTCTATGGATAATTTTTTGTGTCTGTATTCACACTTGATGTGTACAAAAAAATTCCAAATGTAATCTGCAAGTAGGCAAATTAGTTATCCCTTATCACCGTGTAACCCTTGCTTGTTCATTTTTAACCTATCTTCTTCTCCTGTATAGGTAGAAGAAAAACATTGCTTTTTCTTAACAGAAATTGATACAGAAATTGATATACAGCTTGATTATCTACTATTCACTGAATAATTTTTGCTTGCATGCTAATGCACTTACATGTCTTTCTGAAGGAATCTGCTCAAATGGTTGGTTAGTGACATTAGACTGATAATCAATAGAAGTTAAGAACATTTTAAAATTACTGAAGCAAATGCTGAAGATAAACTATAGGGGTTAAAACACATTTAAGTAATTTCTTGAACTAAACCATGGAGAATGGTGCTCATAAATGATTCCTTAGTAACAAGATATGTATATGTCAGATAATTTTGAATTATGATTTAAAATAAGACTGTCAAGGAGACTGTAAAAGCTGTTTCTAGAATCACTATAACCAAGCAGAGAAAAGAGGGAGAGGGGGAGGTAGCTAGATTAATTAAATGTCAATGCTATGCCCTGTGAAAACTTACTGAGTTCAGCTTCTGGGATTCATTGTTTTTGTTTGACAGTGGCCTCCCAAATTCCTAATTAATTCTTACCAATACATAGATACATGATTCTGACTTAATGATTTTTTCAAATGATACAGTACAACAATGGATCATATAATAATCTTTTGAAGGACGTGGAGCCCACAATTAGGCAGTCGGTCCACAGATGACCAAGGGTGATCCAAAGGTGACAAAAAGGTAAAATATTAGGGTACCTATATATTCTTAGCCAAACTCTGTTCTATAAACAACGGAAGTTACTTCACCTTTAGGCATTTTTGTCTTCTCTTGTAGTAACCTATAAGTATTTAGTTTCTATTGCATTTTGGGGACAGAAAGAGCATCCTTTTTTTGTACTTCATGAAACACAAGATTTGTCCTGGGTGGGTTCCACACATGCATAAAAGCAATAAAAATCTGCCCCAGACCAACATAAGTAGAAGAAGATGCAGTGTTTGAATATTTGGTCCCAAAGTAGCTCCACATTATACAGAATATGTAAGTACCCCTCAGCGTGCGGGCAAATCTCTCTGCTGCAATAGTGTTAGAATCTGATGAATTAGTCTTTGTTTGTGTTTTAATTATAGTACTGCCAGTCAATTTGGTTTCATCGTAATGTATATGATGGTATTCAGAGGTTCCTGCCTGTCCACCTGAGACCTCTTCAGATTTTTAGTTTTGTATTTGCTTGCTCCCAAGGCCAAAAATTAGCGTCTCATATGTGCTGTCATTACGAAAACCTTGGGTTGCTTTATTATTATTTTTTTTTCCAGACATTTCCCACCTTCTAGTCTCATTTCATTGAAACTACTGTTGGAACTTTACATGAAGACTGTTCCATGTCAGTATGCAATGTAGTGATTGAATAAAAAGAAGTAATTTATAATAAACCAATTTAATGAATGCTAGACAATAGTTGTTATTAGGCACAGTTCTAAGTCTCTCAAGGGTATGCAATGTTATTACACTTTGTAAGCATACTGACAATGTCAGCCTGAATGCTACTCTGGATCTGTCACTGCACTTTGATCTGCCTTCTCCCTTCTGCCCCACTACATTCCCTGTATATCTGGCTTCTGCCACAAAGGGACTGTTAATAATCCTTCATCTCCCACTATTAACCTGAGAATTTAATGGTTTAGAAAACTTGCTTAATTACTGTTCCTTCATTGCCTCCTCCATTCATTATGATAAACAGTATATTATATAGCCTGCATTTACAGTCATGAAGATGTTGAAGCTGTGTAATTCAATATGGCAAATTTTAATGATTTATACTGATGTGTGTGTTAATTAGATCAAATCAACCTTTGGAATATTTAAGTGAAGGAGGAAAGAATACCCATGCTCAAAGGTCTCCATCCCTTCTCCCCATACAATACTTCATTAGACTGATACACAGCACCACCACCAAAGGTTAATCATGTCCTCAGATTTGTAGAAGGCTCTCTTATAAAACTGGTTGAGAATTTAAAGTGCAAATTTAAGCATAAATGATGTATATGGGAGGGGAGAAAAGGACCTTTGATAAATGATGGACTTGCTAAAACTAGATCTGTAACTTATTTCCGGAGGAGAAAAAAAAAAAAAGCAAATACCAAATACAGTAACAGCTAATTAAAAGATATCAAAGACGCTTGAAACAAGGATCCTATTTAAGGTCCAGCTGTGTTCTCCTCCAAGTGATCCTTCCACTAGACAAGAATCAGCCTGCTGGCCGCCAGCTCTTCTGACTGGGAACGTGAAGGGGATCTTCTTGAGCCCAGTGACTGTTCCTGAAGGGTGAGTGGAGTGAAAGCACTGGATGATATGTCTAGACTGGTGTATCAATCTGTAGTGTGCTTGATTATCAAGACTGGACACCTTGTTGAAATGTAAGGTATAGTGCTCATATTTGCTCATATTCTGCAGTGACAGCAGTAATAGTAACACTTGGAGCACAATGTGCTCCTTCTGATTGTGGTGCTACTACCTTAATTATGTCGTCACGGACTTTTGTCACCACTTTAACTGAACTTTATCTTCTAGGCAGAGAGATTCCTTGGTCTGAAAAGCCTGTTGGGGTGACTCTGCAGATGCTGTTTTCTATTTCTTAAACAAACCATGAGAATTATTTTCATGAAAGACAATGCTCTGATAGCAGAGGTTTTGGGCTTGGTGTTTTGGTTGGTATTTTTTGTTTGTTTCTCTTTTTTTTTCTTAAGAATATGCTAATATTCAAATCTTCTTATCAGCACATACAGAAAAAATTTCATGCTTCTTGGGTAGTTCTCTGTTCTCATTTATCCGGAGACTGAGCAAGGTAAAAAAACATCCATCAGGTGGGTAAGATACATTATCCCCTTCTAATATATGATTTAGGCTATCAATCCCTATATAAACCTTGCTAGATGATTTTAGCGTGAAAACTTTCAGTTTTACAATACAGCATTTATCACATTTGCAAAGTCAGCTCTCTGAAAATGCGGGTGTGTTGTTTTGCTATATCACCTCTTCTTTCTCCAAACCAGTTTGGATTTTTCATGAACTCTAGTGGTATTCCAGGCCCAAGAGAGTCAATATATCATGCTAAACAAACAGAAAATCCACATTTAGCATTGAAGTAGTTCATTGCAAGTATTTGTGTACTTGCAGATACTGTATTACCTTATACGTACATATCCTGTACGTTGTTAAACGTATTTCATTAAATGTTTCTCCTTAAGTGATGGCACTTCACTAGAAGCATTTAGTTTTCGTCAAGGGAGAAAGAATAATTTATATTTCACCTTCACCAGAGTAGGAAAAACAAGCTAAATATAAGTGAAGGATCTGCAGTTCAGTTCTACTTAATTTAATATAAGGTCTCCAGCTCTTTTTATCACAACTAGATAAAGAATGAGCTGTAGTTTGTTTTGCAGAATTTGTATTTATGGTGAGACCTAAACAAAAATAATAAAACAAATCTCACATTTTCATTATTATTTTAGTGTAAAGCTCTCCTAATTTAACAGAGAGTTTGTGAAGCTCTTTCTACTATGCCCCCAGTAAAAGATTGTTGGAGGTTAATTTACATACGTCAGGTAAACAAGTATTGATTTATGTATAGCCACAACCAGACACAGCTCATTTGGCTCTCTTTTGCTGTGGGGAGGCTTAAAAAACTCCTTGGTTGAAACTTATTTTTCTCCTTCACAGATTTTCACATAACCAACATAGTGTGTAAAAGACACACTTAGTGAAATTAAGTCAACTAGTGCTCTCTGGATTTGAAATACATAAAATCATGAATGATGAAGACATTGCTAAATAGATCTCATAACACAAGAATCAAATTAAAGTACTGAATAATTTGATTAGGCAGCAGGTTTAAAGCTCGTTAAGTACAGCAGGTTTTTTTATAGTGAATAATTAATCTTTGGAACACACTGCCACAGGACACTGTGGAAGCCAAAAGTTTAATACAGTTCAAAAAAAGATTAAATCATCTAACGGAATAAAAATCTACCAGAGGCAAGGAGGCGAGAGAATGTGAATGAGATCTTCACTACCTAAACACACATTTTCAGAATCTGAGAGCGTATATTGTGGAAGCAAGGCTGTTCTCTTACAGCTTCTGTCAGGAGCTTGATGCTTGTGCTTTAGAGCTTTGGTTTTATCAAGCATGGTCTTTTTTTTTTTTTTTTTTTTTTTTCTTTTTCCCTCCAGAGTGGAAAAACTGGCCTATATTGTCTCATTTAGGTACTCTTACATATCTCCATAAAGGTCATAAGTTGCTGTTTCTCATGTAGTACACTATTTAACCTTCCACTCTCCTTTCTTAGGCCTCAAGATCAAGCTACTGTTCATAGTGTCTTTTCTAGTAAAATTTCCAATTAATTGCTTGTTTTGTTTGCCTATTGAAATTTTACAGAGGAGTGATACAGACAGCAAAATCTTTATTAATTTCAATGATAAATTAAATTTTCAGATGACAGTAGGTTTTGATTTTCTTATATTTTAGAGGGAAAGAAATATTTTTAAAAGAAAGATAAAATGAAAGAAGAATAAAAAATAAGAGGATTCTCTTTTCATGCAAAATTGCTAATAAGGGCATAACCACACTGTGAAATATTTCTCAGATGCACAACTCAGGGAAGATGCCATTCCCAGCTTTTGGTTACTCTCTAAAAAATAGCTCTTCCTGTGTCTGTGATCAGTGTAATTATCCAAATAAATTACTATTGTTGAAGATATTAGGAAATGTTCCTTTCAATTTGAATACGAAGGATTCGCCTGGTAATAGTGTGTGACCTGCTGGAAAATAGACATTGAAGAAGTCTGTAAGAACAGAAGGTACAGACAACGTGGAAGTGCATGGTGGTAGATTTTTCTTCTTAGGGAGTTAAATTAATACTGATTGTAAATGCAATTAATATATTAAAAAAAAGCAAAAACAAAACAAAAAAAAACCAACCAAGATGACTGTTTATATGTGCCATCTATCCTCTTTTTATCTTAAGCATTTTCCCAGAATTTAAACAGCCCACTTTATCTTTCTCTTGCATTTAGGAGAAAATATGAACACACATGCACATGCACAGCTGATCATCTTAAGCTTCTAACACTGTGAAGAATGCTTCATAAGCAGTACTTCTGGAAGGTAAAAGTGTAGTTTTCCATGAATAAAATCATTTAGTTGCAGCTAGAAATGTGATTCATTGTTTAAAACTTCTGAAATTTCCATGGGACATTGATTTTTTTGGGGATGTTTATGACAGCTGAGATAGTAGGGAATTTGATTACACTGAGATATTAATTCAAGAAGTTATCTAAGCACATGATTTTCAAGAAAACATCTGATCATAACTAAAATATTAAGTACATTCTTAAGCATTTTATCCTTTCATATGCTGCGATAATTTGCAGAACTTCCAGTCTCACAGGTCTCATATTTATGGTGGATGAAAAACTGGACATGAGCTGTCAATGCACACTTGCAGTCCAGAAAGCCAACTGGATCCTGGGGTGCAACAAAAGAAGCATGGCCAGCAGATAGAGGGAGATGATCATGCCCTTCTGCTCCACTCTGGTGAGACCCTACCCAGACTACTGCGTCCAGCTCTGGAATCCATAGTACAAGGACATGGACCTGTTGGAGTGGGTCCAGAGGAGGGCTACAGAGATGATAAGAGGGCTGGGACACCTCTCCTATGAAGCAGGCTGAGAGAGTTGGAGTTGTTCAGCCTGCAGAAGGGAAGACTCTGGGGAGACCTCACAGCAGCCTTCCAGTACTTAAAGTGGACACAGAGGAAAGATCAGGAGGGACCCTTGGTCAGGCAGTGTAGTGATAGGATGAGGGGTAATGATTTTAAATGAAAAGAGGGTAGACTTAGATTAGATATTAGGAAAAAAATTATAATGGTGGTGAAATATTGGAAGAGGTTGCACAGAGAGATTGTAGATGCCCCATCCCTGGAAACATTAAAGGCCAGGTTGGACAGGGCTCTGAGCAACCTGATCTAGCTGAACATTTCCCTGTTTACTGCAGGGGTGTTTGATCTAGATGACCTTTAAAGGTTTTTTCCAACCCAAACCATTCTATGTTTCTATGACTCTATATTTAAGTCATAAACATCCAGGAATATCTCCTAATAATACATAACAGTGGTATACTTCACCAGGATTATAACAAAATCTGTCACAATTGGACATCTATTTATAAAACACCCATGCAGCCTTTCTAGGCTTCTGCCGCATTGCTTCACAGTTCTCATGGGGAAAAGCTTTTCCTTACCTCCAACCACTCTAGCCCTGCTCAAGTCACTGCCTGCCAGAGCAGCCTTCTCCCCAAAGCTGCCTCTGGTCCCATCAGCATCACTACTGGCACTCTGCTTGCCCAAAGTAGGACTGCACACTGCCCTTGCATGAATTATATGGGGTTGCAATCTCTGCACACAGAAGCCTGTGAGAACTTGCTGGTGAAAATCAAGGCAAAGCAGTAACTGTTGACCTTAGAATTAACTGTGTCCCTTGTCTCAAATCATCCTGTTCAGCTTTTTACCCTTAGTTTAGCCATAAGATGTCTTCCCTTGAATTCCCTTGCCAATCTCAACTCTAGTTAGGTTTTGCTTTCCCTAACGCCATCCCTGCAATCCCAGCCAACATTTCTAAGTTCCTCTTTTGTCACCTGGCCCAGCTTCCACCTCCTGTGTGCTGCTTTTTTTTGTGTTGGAGCACAGTGAATTCCCCACTTAGCCATGCTGGTCTCCTCATGTGTCAGGCTGAGTATGCGGATATCCTTCTCTCACCCCTGAAGAACATTACCCTTAAAGCCCTGCCAGCTACCCCAAGCTCCCTGGCCCTTCAGGTCTGCCTCCCTTGGGATCCCACCTACCCATGCCCTAAGTAGGCCAAAATCTGCTCATCTGAAGTCCCAGGTCTGTGCTCTGCTACTCATATATCTCATTCTCTGCGGGATCTCACATGCATTACATGGTCACAACAGCAATTGTTACCTCTTGTCCTGTTCCTCCTTCTTAGTGGACAGCAGATCCAGTTGTGCGTTAGCCTGCTTGGTCCATCCAGCACCTGTATTAAGTAGTTATCCCCAACACGCCCCAGAAATCTCCTTGACAGCTTGTGTCCCACCACAATGCTCAACCAGAAGATGTCAGCAAGGTGAAACTTTGCTGACAAGAGAGACAGTGTCAGTGACTCAGAGACTTATTCAGGTTGTTGAAGCTGGTCCACTCTCTGCCCCTGACCAGGTAGTTGGTAATGGGCTCCCACCACGGTGTCATCTCTTTTACTGTCCCATCCTCTGACTTCCAGCTCTCATACTCTGTTGCCTGTCCCATAGAAAAGACTCAGGTGTCTGAGCAGCTCCATCACACTAAGTACCACCCTGTCCTCTTCTCCTCCCTACCCACCTATACTGAAGAGTTTTTACCCATTCACTGCTCTCCCTAGTTTTGCAAGCTGCTGCAACATGTCTCAATTTTTGCAACAGCTCACCAATAGCAGTCTCCATCCATGGAGTGCTAATGAGCGCCAGGACATGCACCTTCCTGAGTGCTTTGGAAATAAATGGGAAAATTTGGGAAACTAGCATGTGTCAGTGAAACATGGAGCCCTTTGCTGCAATAGTGGGATGCTATTTGATTTCTAGGTTAAGGCAACAACCATTTCTCTTCTATTTGATTTGCCTGGGTTATGTGAACACGCTTCCAGGGCCATCAGAGGATGTCAAGTCAATTTTAATGCTCATGGAATTGCAAATGCTGTGTGAATATTCCCAAGTGCCTCCTGCTCAAAGAAAGAACAGAGTTAATATTTGTCACAGCTACACACACAGGTTAAAAACTTTAAGAGAATATAATTTTTCAGATGAGTGAATTGCTTATTTTAGAAGACATAGACACTTTCAGGTAGCAAAAGTATACAGATGATACATGATACACCACAGAAAGTACCGAGAGCATTTAATGAGTGTTATGTTTGTCAGTCCATAATGAATAGTTTTGAATATAGTTTTTTAGTATGGTCACTCTCAGGTGATGGTGGTTTCAGAAAGTAACATAAAAGTACTGAAAATAATTTCAATAGATGTCAGAGTCTTCTGAGTAGTTGTTTGATGTGTGCCTTTCTGAAAATGCAGCTTGGAAGTGATAAATGCCCATACTGTCTTTCTTCTTTTGTTACCTTACATTTTACTTAATTATTTATTTTTTGTGGGGGAGTGGGGGTGGGGTGGGGATTTAAAAGCCACTAATTAGTATAATTTTTGCTGCTGGGGTCAATGTGTTGGTGTTTAGATGGTTAGTATTCTGAATGAGGATGTCTGGGGTTTTTGTTTTGCCACTTATCTGTTAATTGATTTTGATCACCTCATTGAAACTCTTGGTATGTCTCTATGCCTGTCTATCATACTTAAGCATAACATAATTTTTCTGAAGTCCTTAAATGACTGAAATACACAAGTGAAGTTTTTCAAAAGCATGGTAGGTTCCTACAGCCAAAGCGTCACTGAAAGTAGTAGAAGCAAAATAGTTGATAGTACTCATGATGGCATCTTATACATATGTGTGGATGCTGCTACAATTCATGAATTCCAAGCAAGCAGTAGCTATTGCCACTGTCTTCTTCTGAAAATAATTGTCAGAGTGTGCTCCAGTTAAAAGTACTATCCTTTCTGAGAGAGTTTACAGCATTTTCAAGGAAAAGAATTGTCAAAATAAAGTTAAACTGGATCAAAACATGAGTTCCTTAACTCAGTATCTTTTGATCACCAGCATTAGATGCTGAAGAAAAAATAACTAGCTGTCATGGTTTGAGTCAGTCTGGCCACTGAAATGAACAACAGATACTTTCTTTTACTTCTCTCCCTTTCAGACAAGAGAGACCATCTCCCTTCAGGAAGAGAAGGATGAGAGAGAAAAGAGATTTATGAGTTTTAAAAGAAACTAAACTACTTTAATGAAAATATTATTAAACGAGTAAAAAGAAAATAATGAAATATGTACAATATATACAAAACCATATCGTGCTCCCAGGATGACAGTCATGTCACTGTCAGGCACTGGGGAAGTCCCAGACTGGAATCAGTGGCAGACAGGAATTGGATTCCAGATCTGGAGTCAGGAACGCACAGATCGGGACCGAAGGCAGACAAACAGGCAGAGTCCTCCTCAGAAACCAGCCATTGAAGACCGACGTTGACCCCTTTGATCCCTCAGCTTTTATACTGAGCATGATGCAGATGGGATGGAATACTCTACTGGTCAGTTTTGGGGCCCCTGTCCTGCCCGCTCCACCCCGCAGCTGTGACACTTCTACGCTTTTCTTCTTCTGACCCTCTAATGTGGCAAATAACAAAGTTAGTTGACCTTGGCTGTTACAGCAATAAGCATATGTAACAGCATCTCTGCATACCGTTCCTTGGCATAAATTATAAACAATCAGGTTTTATTACTCTGGAAGCGGACTACTGTCTTAAAAATGTGCCGTTAATTTCAGAGTTCTGTTCGTTAGAAAAGGCTTAAATAAAAAGTAGAATTACTGAACAGAAAATTGGTTCTGTTTTACCTTAAACCAGGACACTAATTTGAAAATCTTTGGAAATTAGATAGCCTACCTATTTAGATGCGTTTTATAAATTCCACCTGCATCTTCCAGGCATAAAAATGTTTGTTCATTATTTTCTTTCATGTTTCTGAATAAAACAACCTGCTTACTGATGTTCAGGATTTGAGGACAGTCTAATTCTCTAGTCAGGATCATCTGTCTTTGTGTTCATAAACCTCTCCGTAACGTGTAAAAGTGCTTCAGGTCTGTGTGTGACCTCAGCAACTACAGAACATTAAGAGCAACAGTCTATTGGTGCTCCAGGCCATTATTTTGTCAAGCAAACAGTGCAGTGGTTGTGTGCTAGCTACCGTTGTTGCACACTGTGCAATACTTTAATGGTGCCAAAGAGATGTAGTAATCTTATAGGTAACCACATATAGGCATTGTCTAGACTTGAAACACACACGAGTATCATATAGTATTTCTTTTTGAAAGTAATATTTGCATGAACACACATGGATTAGTCCATGATATGTGGAAATAGTTGACCTCAACCAATGCAAATTCAGCTGAATAAACTCCTGGACTATAAAAGCTTCCACAGATCCTTTCTGTGTTGCCCTTAAATAAAAAAATCTTATTAAATAGACAGCGAATCACTCAGGCATGCGTTTCATCATTATTCTATTGCTTTGGGTGCAGAAAATATATAATCAGAAGTTGTTTTGTTTAACCAATCTAGTACCTAAATTAGAGGTGTGGGCTAAATGTGCTAACATTTGTATTTGTCTTGGAAACAACAATTTGTCAGAGCAAACATCTTGACATAAGCCACAGAGAGCTTGGGTTCAAAACAAAATGCCATAAATTAACTCCTGAGATTAGGATATGAAACCTTCTGAGGGCCTTGCCTGAATTTCAGACCAGGTCAGGAAGCTAGCACTGATTTCTTGAACAGATTTTAGCCTTTTGATTCTTCTCTCTCTCTCTTTTTTTTTTTTCCTTTTCTTTTTAAATCTACCAGTACAACATTAAATAAGTTGGCAGTATTACAGTTTGAAAGAACACAGGCATGCTGTAGTCAATAGCAATGTGTGTGTGCGCCTACCTAACTGAAGGTTATTTCCTATGAATATTTGCTCCAGGCGTGTGGTCTCCCCCTTTTCATTCCTGCTCCCACCTGCAGCAGTAACATCCTGTGATGAGTAAATAAAGAGAGATTTTTCAGTTCTTGCAAGAAATTTCTGTGGAGACCAGCAGGTTATAAAACAGTAATATATAAATTGCCCAAAGCATATACAGAAGTTTTTTAAGCTTAATGGAATTACAAAATATCAGTTGCTTGCAAAGAATGTTCTTGCTTTGCATGAGGCAACCTAGGAAGGAAAAATTCATCCTGATGTCTTTGTCAGGCTGTCAGGTATCAGGCTATCAGGTAGCTTGTTAATGGAATCCAAACTATAGTACAATCCACAACAGAAATTTGAGTCTGGAAAAGGTAACATGCAGGGAAGAGTAAGGAACAATTGACTGTATCATATGTCTCACGTGAAATCATAACTGTTTTAATAGTGTATAACAATCTCTACTGTTTTTGCACTTTCTCATTGACTTCATGACTCACCGCTAATGTCATAATCTACATGAAACCTGAAGGAATGATTGTAGTTTGCAGGAAGGAGTAGTTTGTAAGCACCACAGCTCTCACTTGATTCAAATTCTTCTTGAACCTGCTACATGAGTAGCTGATTTGTTAAGGATCTGGTTTCTTTTATTTGTATCATTCTGTACTGCTATTCCTATAGAAACAGAACACTACAACCAGGAATTTTTAAGGAGATAAGACTAGAGATTG
The DNA here is from genome assembly GCA_008658365.1 of Alca torda. Lineage (NCBI taxonomy): Eukaryota > Metazoa > Chordata > Aves > Charadriiformes > Alcidae > Alca > Alca torda. Next base: position 70,029,772 of record CM018101.1, read on the forward strand.
ACCTACACAAGGTTTGTGATTTGGCAAGAGCATGCTCCCTCTGATGATGTACATGTATGCTTCCTTTTGCAAGCTATCCCTCCGTCTGGCTGCAGCCCTAGAAGTGTCCGGATTTTGATTAAGACTTAAAATATAGAGTGCAGGAGCTTAAAAATTAAATCCATCCAAGTGCAAAAAACAGCTGAGATGCTCAAAAGATTGTGACATTCAAAATGCAAACTCCAGGTTGAAATGTCGATTTGCATATGATATGGTGATACACATTTCACTGGCAGACCAACTCACACATGTTCCATCTCTGTCAGATTGCTTTAGCTTTCCTACACATTTCATCTGTATAAGGCATTTCTGGTAAAAACAACAACAACAACAAAATAATAATACAGAAGCAAAAAAAAAAAATTTTGAATCAGTAATGGGTATTCACTATGATGGTGCTAGAATTGCAGTGTTTTACTCAAAGAGAAAAATGGAACAGATGATTCAGAATCCTCTTGGTACTATCCTTTTCATCACCTTCTTTGATATTCAGAAGAACATGATCTCCTCAGGGAATGCTGATGTCTCAGGGCATATTTGTGTTATTTCACGTGAGGACAAAAGAAAAAGACCCTGGTTCAGGTCAACAGACCCTTTAGAAAATGGTCCATCTTTGACCTTACTCCTATGCAAACATTTAGGAAAAGAAAAAGCAGAGCAGATGTATGTATCTTTCAAAAATATTTTGTTTGGGGTTTGAGTTGTTGTTTGTTTTGTTTTGTTTTGGTTTGGTTTTTTTCTACTATTACTTCCTACTAGGGACTTCCTAAGTTAGATCTGGTTTCAATTCTCAGTCCTTTCCCGGTTTCCCTTTGAACCCATGTAAACATTTTGTACCTACACCTTCCTTTGACAAGGTCCATTGCCCCCTATTTGTTGAATCACCTCACTTAGTTGCTGTTTTTTGTTTGACTGCCACTATTTCCATTGGTGGTCTCTAGTTCCTGCACTGTAAAAATCCATTACCGTTTAACCCATTTTTTTTTTTACCCTATCACTAGATTTTGTTAAGTTACCTTTACAAAAGAACAAACTTCTTAAATTCAGGGATTTTTTTTTTTTAATTGATCCTTAAGTTTAAGTGATTGTTAGAATTCCATAAGATGTGCAGATGGACACACAACTCAAGCAGAAAAACTTGTTGTTGACCAGGATCATGTTACACCCTCTAATGTTTTAAATAAGCATAAGACTACCATAAGGAAATGTCCCTGCATAGATGCACATATTGTTTATTAGCTGCTTATTAATTGTTCTCAAAGACATTTGGAAGCACTTGGAATTAGTATCCATTAATTTACATATGCATAAAAGACCTTGAAATCTCTGATATCCTCATCATCTTGCTTTGTTACCAGGGCTAGTCCACAAGCAAGAAAAATTAAAACAGAACTGGAATTTATTAACTGCTACAGAAGCAAAATAAAAATCTGGTTTTGCTTCTGAAAGAGGCCTCCAGGTAATGGTGCTGCCTTGCCTGCCTGACAAGAAATTTACTTAGTTACCAGAGAGGATAAGGGGAATCATTTTAGAAGGAATGTGGCTAACGTGAGAATGCTTCTAAATTTCTGCATGCCTACTGAGAGGTTTTTGTAATTTGATATTAAATCACAGCATATTAACTTGGCTGTGATTATGTCTTCAATGTGTCCTTCATCAGTATTTCAGTAAGTATTTCACAGAGCAGTGACTTCTTGGACTTTTGTCAATGCTAAAGTGGCTACACTGATAACCTCTTATCTCAGTGAAAGTGTTGCTTTCAAGGTGTAGTGTAAAGATGGGGGACAGACAGTGGCCTTTGTCAAGAAAATTTGTACTTGTTTATCTAATAATTGCACACCTAGTTTATACAGCTAATATTTGTACCTATTCCATAAAAAAAGATTGGTAATACAGTTTGTGTGTTGAGACATGAGCAAACTCTGACAGCACTGGACTTCCTGAATAGTCACACTAATGTTGGACGAATGAGTCAGTATGGTTAACTGACCATCAAAATAGGATTTTGCAGTGTCACTCCATTAGCTTTAAATTCTGACACGCTTTTGGTTGCTAAATGATGTTTTAGTATTGCTTTCATTTTGTTGATTGGTTCTTGTTGTGGTGATCCATATCAAAATGTTTAAATGGTTTATAGGCCAAGAATTAGTCACTGCTATTACAGCAGGCTTTGTTCTAGTTATGCCAAACCCCAGAGATTCTGTGTACATGTGAGAAAGTATATTATAAAAAGTTTGCCTTTAAAAGCTTCACCTGGCAATATTAGTGGATCTCTATTACTACAGGTCATAATACACCAGTCCTAACTGCAAGATTGGATCCCAAATACGGTTGTTTTAGCTAATGTCTCCAGTTCCACTAGCTACGGTACTTCTGTACTCTGTAGACTTTTATTATCAGTTGATCCCACAAAATTGTCCAGTACAAGAATAAGTTATGTTATCGTATGCTGCAACAACAACACTATATAAATAAATGATACCAGCAGGAATACTGAAAATTTTAAACATTGTCACATTGATAACATCTGGCAAATTAATAAATGGCTGCAAAAGGTGACAAATTTGACAAAGCATGAGAGATTCATTATTAGAATGGGACAATTTATGTATATTTAATTTATAATCATCAAGGGTAGCATTAAAAACTCATCTATGACATCAATGTAGAATTTGACCATGCTTAAACTGTGTTTACCTAACAAATACTGACTTACACTTCTGTTTCTCAGAAAACAGAAAAATTCTAGTCATTATCTAACATTTGTAGACAGTAGTCATTATCTGCCATGTTCTGTGACTCTGAGATTTTTAAGTGGACTTTCAAAAATGGATTACAATCTACTTTTATTTTCTTGTTCTTTACTCTAGGAACACTAAAGTCAGAACCCTTGTTTTGCATACTGTCAGTCAAATAACAGTTTATTTTATCTATCCTTTCCTGTCCCTGTAAGAAAATATGGATCATTTATACCACCACCAAAACCAAAATTAATCCTCCAAACCCCACTTTGTGCTTAAAGACATAACTAGTATTAGTAGCATTGAAAAAGATACAGCCCTACACTAAGATTTCATGCACTATTGATCTTTTCATGATAGTGTTTAACCTACTGATACATTCTAAATGCAACTTTTTCCTGATAAATAGGGCATAAATTGTTCCACTAACTACCTTAGTCTAGTGATTCCTATGTTGACAAGTTTTGGGATTTGAAGTTACTCTCAGTTCTTGCCTGCGGGACATTATCATTGACAGTGGAAGGCAAGAAGGGTCAGGCTTTGCTATTCTTCCTTTATGTTGGATGCACTGATGATCTTGTTACACTTCTTCTAAGACAGATGTACAAATGACAGGTGGGCATCCATTTGCAGTATGACTTGCCTCAAAATCTTTTATTTCATTAAAAAAAAAAAAAAGGAGAGGAATAAAAATATACCAGTAATGTTATGGCAGTCTAGTATGTGACATTGTCATCAAACTTGCACAACAGTTTAGTTTCAGAAATTTGTAACTGGAATCTGTAGATTGGTCTACTAGCCAGGGATTCATCTAAAAGATGAAAAAATTATTTTTTGTTGGTGGTGTTAACCAAATTGAGTTTTCACAGCCTTGCAGTTCTCTCAGCTACTTTCTGAGTCTAGAAGTAATTACTTTTTTATAGACTTGGTAATTATAATCAAATAACTATATAAAAAAAATGTCATTTTTCCTTTTTAACCTTTTTGTAGCAAATTTGCAATGCAAAGCTTGAAAACATGAATCTTAAATAATGAAAAGGCCAGAGGCAAATAAAAAATAATTCCTCCTCTCATTACTTTTTAAGCAAAAGATATGATTTTTTGGATGAATTATTTTTAAATACTGTGGTCTGGCATTTATATTACATTTTTTTTCTCTCTGATAGCCTTATCAGATGACCTGACAATGTTTTGCTGTGTCAGTGACATAAACTTATGAATATCCTTTGGGTAAAGCACTAAACGATTCTCAATACAATATTCTGATAGCAATTATTCATCTGGCTTCTTTGAACTGATGTATTTTAGAGCTTAGGAATGTACCTATCTACTGGAAAATCCATATATATACAAACATGTATGTGTATTTCTCCTATGGTTCTAGGAGGTAGCAAATGTTCTAATTATTTAATTGCCCACTTTCAAGGGTAATTAAAAAATAAAATCAGGTTAATTTGTTGGATTTATGCTTCCTGTTTAAAACACCAAGGAGAGGGGGGTGTTAGGTAGCAGGGATAATCTAACCATGGGAATGATTTTCTCATGGAGTGTATGCAGATGAATGCAGGAGCAGGCTGGGGTCAGAAGGCCTCCAGTCCTTTAAATCAAAACATTTAAAAGTTAAAGGTTTTAAAATGTTGCTGTGATTCCTTACTAAACTAATATTTGCTGATCCCACTTAATCTATAGCCTGATCCCACAGGCAGAGCATTTCTACCATAATGCACTAGTGCACTAGTGCACAGACTGCACAGAGTAACAACTCCTTTCACAGAAAGCTAAACAAGCAATGATTTTCTTGAGAAATGAGGTTGTCTATTTCATCTAGGAAAGCCAGTCTGCAGTTCTCAGACAGAGTTTCCAAAGCAGGATATTTTTGCCTTTGAACTTCTGCCAAACACATCAGTAAATTAAATAAGGAAAATAAAATTTTTTAAAAAGCTTCAAAAAGAACAAATAGCTGTGGTGATCAAAGTCTGAAGAGCAGAAGCAAGGACTGTGAGCAGATATGATCCCTGTGTAAGCAGTGACTCCGCAAGCAGTGTGTGAATGGGTTTTAGCCAGTCAGAACCAGAAGAAAGTTAAATCCACTTCCCCAAAAGCTCATTAAAGTACATCTGTGCTTAGGGCAGTTCAGTAATTATGTGATAGGAATAATTTCTGTGATTATAATACATAATGGCCACCTAAAAGCTTCTGGCATTAGAGTAGAAGGAAAAACACAGCCAAACGGAAGAAACTGTACGTACTGAATAAAAAAATCTGCCTTAGGTTACAGAATTTTGCTGGCCAGTAATCACTAGAAAACTAACTAGTGTGGGTTTGCTTTATTTTCTAACATAATTGGCAGTTAAAGTTCTGTTTTAATCTTCTTTCCTCTTTTTTTCCCCTATTTTTTTCATATCGGAATACAGCACCTCAGTCACATTCATATTCTACATTCCTGTGCAAGATTATACACATTCACATTTCCTGTGAAAGATTATAATTTATTAAAAAAAATGTGCAAATTGTATTCAGTGACTATATTTCCGGTTGCTCTGAAGGGAATTACAAAATTAGTTTGAACAGTGAAGATGATTTCTATCTTACCTTGCTTTTTCTTCCTTGCACTTCTCATTTGTTCTAGTAATTCAAGAGAGAAGGCATAAATTGTTCCTAACCAGTTCATCAACTCTGTCTCTGCTGCTAATCACTCAATTACTGCATTATGCAGGAATTACTTTCTAGTTTCAGGTTCATTGCTACTTCAAATCCTTACGGAATTCAGGGTTAGCAAGAAAGACTTCTGGTAAAAAGTGACCTCTTTGCTGTAGCTGTTATGCTAGAAAGTGGATACCTCTAAAAGTAATGCAGATTTTATATTGGTGTACTACCAATATTTATTTTGGTATAATAGCTCACTATCCCAGACTTCAGGAGAGCAGATTTTGGCCTCTTCAGGGATCTCTTTGGCAGAGTGGAATAAAGCCCAAGGGCCCCAAGAAAGTTGCTTAATATTCAAGGACCAGGTCCTCCAAGCTCAGAAGCAGTGTATCCCAACAAAGAGGAAGTCACGCAAAAACACCAGGAGGCCTGCATGGATAAACAAAGAGCTCCAGGACAAAGTCTAACAGAAAAAGGAATCCTACAGAGGGTGGAAGCAAGGACAGGCAGCCTGGGAGGAATACAGAAAAGTTACCTGCGCAGCTGGGGATCAGGTTAGGCAAGCTAAAGCCCAGACAGAGATAAATCTAGCCATGAATGTCAAGGGCAACAAGAAAATATTCTAGAGGTGTATCAATGATAAAAGGAACATTAGGGAAAATGTGAAAAGGAAGATTAGGGAAAATATGGGTCCTGTCTGGAAGGAAACAGGGAATCTGGTTACCTGGGATATGAGAGTGGCTGAAGTACTCAATTACTTTTTTGCCTCAGGTTTCACTGTCAAGTGCTCTAGCCACATTACCTAAGTCACAAAAGGCAAAGGCAGGGACTGAGAGAATGAGGCACCACACACTGTGGGAGAACATCAGGTTTAAGACCATCTGAAGTGCACAAGTCCATTGGACCTGATAAGATACATCCATGGGTCCTGAGGGAACTGGTGGATGAAGTTACTAAGCCACTATTCATCATATTTGAGAAGCCATGGCAGTCCAGTGAAGTTCCCAGTGACTGGAAAAGTGGAAACATAACCTCTAGTTGTAAAGAGAACAAAAAGGAAGACATGGGGAACTACAGGCTGGTCAGTCTTACCTGCATGCCCACCAAGATCATGCAGTAGGTCCTCCTGGAAACTATGCTAAGGCACATGAAAAATAAGGAGGTGGTCAGTGACAGCCAACTTGGCTTCAATAAAGGCAAAACATGTCTGAACAATTCTGGTGGCTGCCTATGATGGTGTTACAGTGTTGGTGGATAAGGGAAGAGCAACTGACATCATCTATCAGAACTTGTGCAAAGCATTTGACACTGTCCTGCATGACGTCCTTGGCCCTAAATTGGAGAGACATGGATTGGACAGAGGGACCACGCAGTGGATAAAGAACTGGCAGGATGAATGCACTCAAAGAGTTGAGGTCATCAGCTTAATGCCCAAGTGGAGACAAGTGACCAGTAGCATTCCTCAGGGGCTGGTATTGGTATCTCGGGGACATGGACAGTGAGATTGAGTGTACTCTCAGCAAGTTTGCTGATGACACCAAGCTGTGTGGTGTGGTCAACACACTGGAGGGGAGGGATGCCATCCAGAAGGACCTGGACAGGCCTGAGACACAAGCACGTGCTAACCTCATGAAGTTCAACCAGGCCAAGTGCAAGGTCCTGCACATCGGTCAAGGCAGTCCCAAGCACAAATACAGGCTGGGTAGAGAACGGATTGAAAGCAGCCCTGCAGAGAAGGACTTGGGTGTGTTGGTTCATGAGAAGCTCAACATGATCCAGCAATGTGCCCTTGCCAAAGCCCAGAAAACCAACTGTATCCTGGGCTGCGTCAAAAGAAGTGTGGCCAGCAGGTCAAGGGAGGTGATTGTCCCCATCTACTGCACTCTGGTGAGACCCCATCTGGAGTACTGCATCGAGCTCTGGGGCCCCAACATAAGAAGGACATGAACCTGTTGGAGTGGGTCCAGAGGAGGGCCACGAAGATGATGAGAGAGCTGGAGCTCCTCTCCTGTGAAAAGAGGCTGACAGAGCCAAGGTTGTTCAGCCTGGAGAAGAGAAGGCTCCCAGGAGACCTTACAGCAGTGTACCAGTACCTAAAGGGGTCTTAGAGGAAAGGTGAGGAAGGACTCTTGATCAGGGAGTGTAGTGATAGGAGAAGGGGTAATGGTTTTAAAGTGAAAGAAGGTAGATTTAGATTGGATATTAGGAAGAAATTCTTTAGTGTGAGGGTGGTGACAAACTGGAACAGGTTGCCCAGAGAAGTTGTGGATGCCCCATCCCTGGAAGCGTTCAAGGCCAGGTTGTATGGGGCTTTGAGTAATCTGGTCTAGTGGAAGGTGGCCCTATCCGTGGCAGGGAGGTTGGAACTAGTAGATCTTTAAGTTCCCTTCCAATCTAACCATTCTAGATTTTACAATTCTATGAATATCCCAAAGAAAGCTTTTTCATCTGCACCTCCTCTCACAACAGAAAGACATACTGCATAGTGACATACAGATAAACAGATATTACATTAACCATCTTTTTTTTTTTTATTTCTTTTTAATCACTGGCAGAGATATCTGATTTGCTACTGTATTAGCAAAACCTCCTGCTGAAAGTTTTGAATCTCACCCGACCTGCCATTCAGATTAGAGAAAATACTCCAACCAGCTGTGAGAAAGATAGAGTCTGAACGACATCCATCACTGCTGTGCCTCAAGAGGGAAGAGTTCAGAGACTTCTTTGTCGTCTGCAGATTTTATGTGCAAGGAATAAAGGAATGTCAGAAGTTGTGATGGGATGTTAATGGTATCATATTTTATACTGTTCCTCACCTAAACTTATTGCTTTGAATTTAGGGGGACATAAAGTAAAACCAATTAAAGATAATGCACTTTTTATTATTTTATGCACTTTAATAGCATTTGAAGACCTTTGCCAAGATTTTGTTATGCGCTATGCAATTGTATAAAGTTCGTCTATGCCCTAAAGAACTCACATTCTATAAAACAAAACTAGGGCTAGTAAGTGTTATTAACCTTATTTTACAGCTGAGGAAGCTCAGATTGAAGAAAATAAAATAAACTCCCAAAGTCACATGTGAAATTCTGAAACAGGCAGGAATGAAAGGCAGATCTGCATCTGAATGAGATACTTAAAGCACCTGCCTTTCTCAGGTCAGTCTTCAAAGATGCCTGTTGACCAAATTTCCTTCTACAAACCAGAGTTTAACAGTTGAATAGTTGGACATAAGACTCTTAAAAGTGGAATGAAAACTTACTCTGAGATATGGAAACAGATATTGACTGACAGGACAACTTTTTTTTACTTTTTTCTCCTTTCTGGCTAGTGCCATTGAAAAGTTAAATTAACACTGCAGTCTGCAACATCCTTCCTTACTGTTTTTCCTGTTTCAAAGTCCTGCATAGCTCTCCAGCTCTGCCCTAACCTACAGATAAACCCATAGGAGCACACACTTGAACAGCATCAACACCACTTGTTAGTTCTCATCAGGTCTTTCTGTATTTAGCCTTGCAATATCTCTTCTTGTCATTGCAGCATATATCAGGCAAAGTGAAATGTCATCTACAGAGCAAAGATAGTGACAGACCACACTGTGGGTTGGGTTCAGAAGAATGTGGTCTAGCTGATTTTTCTTCTTGAAATATTAAATTATAGGCAAACTAAATGTTACATGCAAACATGTATTCATGTAAATATACAGATAACAAGCTTAAGAAGCACAAGAGGTTTTTGCAGCAATTAGCAACTAAGTGCAGTGTATTTCAGTTAAAGGCAGTGGAGTACATGAAAACTGAATTTGATAGTAATTAAATTTTGTAATATAAAGTGCAGTGTCCTCACAGATTTTCTTCATCTAACTTCTAGTCATTTCAGTGGGTTTTAGGTGTATTTGTCTTCTCCTAAAGCAAGCAACATGGTATGGGAATGTGAAAGAGTAACTTGTTTAATCAAAATAACATAAAATGATGGTTTGCATCAAACGCAGCCACACTGAGAAAACAATGATGTTCAGAGTTTAGTAATTTCCTACGTAAGCTAGCATTTAATTGTGTCATTCATTTTAATAGGGTTTAGGTGTGTGACTAAAGAATAGAACATGCTTGAAAAATGCTTTCCCGAGTTACACTGAAAGTGAAAATCATTGGATGGATTTCTTGGAGGTAAGCTGTTGTAGATTCGTTTAACTTTTTTTTAGTTTAAGAGATGAAATCAAGTCTGTAATTTTCTTATTAACTGTGTGATATATTTATATTGAAGTTCTTAGGAGAAAAGTTACCTGAAAATCTTGAAACAACAGACAGAAAAAATTCAGTCTTGCATTTTGTTATTAATTAATCATAAAAGTCTCAAAGTACTAGTAGACAGTCATAAAAAAATAATAAAATAAAATAAAATAAAATAAAATAAAATAAATAAAATAAAATAAAACAAAACAAAACAAAACAAAATAAAGTAATATAAGTTAAAATAAATAGAGTGTATTTGATGTATTTGATGACATAGTGAACTGCAGCTAATCAGAATGCGTTCTTTGTTTTGAATCCTCACAGAAAGAAGGACAATGGGGAAGAAATCAAGACTTTAATAAAATAAATTCAATTTTTTATTAGACCTTTGTCTTTGTCTTCCTTTTTTACAATTTTTCTTACCATTACTACCACAAATGGTGACAACACTTGCTGGTTTTGGCTAGGATAGAGTTAATTTTCTTCATAGTAGCTAGTACAGGGTGATGTTTTGGATTTGTACCGAAAACAGTGTTGATAACACAGGGATGTTTTCATTATTGCTGAGCAGTCCTTACATAGAGTTAAGGCCTTTTCTGTTTCTCATCCCACCCAACCAGTGAGCCAGCTGGGGGTGCACAAGAAGTTGGGAGGGGACACAGTCGGGACAGCTGACCCCAACTGACCAAAGGGACATTTCATACCATATGATGTCATACTCAGCAACAAACTGGGGAGAAGGTTGGCAAGGGGCTGCTGCTCAGGGACTGGCTGGACTTTGGTCAGTTGATGGCGAGCAGTGGTCTTTATTTGCATTACTTGTCTTCCTTGAGTTTTATTTCTCTTCTTTGTTATTTTTCTTTTCATTACAATTTAACAGTAGTAGTATTAGTAGTAGTATTAGTAGTAGTATTAGTAGTATTAGTAGTAGTATTAGTAGTATTAGTAGTAATAGTAGCAGTAGTAGTAGTAGTAGTAGTAGTAATAGTAGTAATTTATTCTATTTCAGTTATTAAACATTTTTTTTTATCTCAACCCATGAGTTTTCTCACTTTTATCCTTCTAATTCTCTCCCCCATCCCGCTATGGGGGAGTGAGCGAAAAGGCCGTTTGGTGTTTAGTTGCCAGCTGGGGTTAAGACACAATACAACACTAAGAATATTAAAGGTAGTGTATTATTTAGAAAACTATTAGGAATGGCTCTTTGTAAAACAAGCACCTATAACCAGACTAAACTTCTCACTAAGTGGCAGAAGGGATCAGGAGATCTTGCTTTTTAAGTCTGAAAGTTTTTCCTGCTCTTTATTGTTGCTTTTTTAACAAATATGTGAGACTCTAAACATAACCTTGAAAATAAAGAAATATGGGAATTGAAGGTTCACTTTCTTTTCCAATAGCTGATAGGGCTGAGCCACGTAACCAGCTAAATATAAATATGGTACAGTATGATACAAATATGGAGCAGAAAATAAATCCACTGTAGTCCAAAAAAGGGGCTCTTAACAACTGTGCAACTGAAAGTAAGGAAGGGGACAAAAATTTCCAAATCTAGAGAAAAAAGAAAACACTGGATAGAAATTACTTCTTGTAGGTGCTTCCAGCATGCACACCACAACAGAAATAATTGAAATTAAAATAAATAAATAAAGCAAGTAAACACTCATTTTCAAGCAATGCCACAGTGGGGAAGTAATTACATTAAATAGTAACTGTGGGTTCCAAACAAAGATCTATAGGATTAATCATACTGTTTCCTGTGCAACTGATATGGATCTCAGGCAGCAATCAGTCAGACTAAAGAAGTGAATCACTGACAATGCCACATTGAGCAGATTGTATCCTCCCACAGGCCAATTGCTAGAAGAGAGTTTAATCTCATATTAGAGAAGCTCAAATATCCCTTCAATTTGAAGACAGCATTGTAACCTTGAGTGTCATAGTCTACCCAGTGAATTCGTAGACACACTTTCTCTATGGTTGGGTGGAAGGCAAATCCCATGTCATGGTACCATGAAATCAGAGAACGGGAAGCAATGTTCATAGACAAGAATAAAGACCTTTCTATTACAGAAGAAAACCTGCCTTTAAACTGCAAGTATAACCTCTGAAGAGTTTATCTACTACTTTATGAAAAGTGTTAAGAATCTGAGAGCTATCATTTAATTATAAAATGTACATTGCTTAGGTTCTTATAATGAGCAGCAGAATCTTTTTGACAATGACCTAAATCCATATGAAACTGGCAAAAGTCCATGATGTTGTTACTCCTTCTGTTTTAGCAGATTTTCTGGTGTTTCTAATGTACTAATCACCACTATTGACACTAATGGATTGTTTTGTTTAAGGCATACCTAAGTAAATGGGCATGGAAAAGGGAAGTTCATTCTTGCTGTGGCAAGAAGGACATTTCTCACATATGTTTAGCGTGCAGTGGAACCCTGGGTAATCAAAGATTCAGAATCCAAGTAGGTATCCAGTGTACATATCCCTCAGAGCATCTCATTGCAGCAGCAATAACCAAGGTAGCTAGTTTAAAAATAGCCTAACAATGTATGCATAAGCTATAGTTACCGCAGTGGCTTCTTGTAGACAGATCTCATTTCTTTATATCTGCAGAATTTTCTTTCTCCATTAAACATACAATACAGAAAAAAAAGCTAAGACCTTTTTTCTTTGTCAAAATATAGATGTATAAATTTGTGCAAATTTATACACCTTTTTAATTCTTATCAACCTTTTCATTCTTCCCCTATAACTATAAACTTATTTTACCCTGCTTGACATTGCCAAAACATAAACATGTTTCCAACATTCTAAAACTTTCCAGGGAGATGAAAGTCTATTGAAATTAATAAAGGGATGTTCTCTAAGCCAACCCACGAAGCTTGTTTGTGCATAAAAACACTGAAAAGATATTTTGTGTATTTGTGTCATATTCCAATTTCTTTGGTGTTTGAGTCATTGCTGATTCTTTTGGCTATCATTGTTTAGTACACAGACATGCTTCACATGTTTTACAACCTATAAAGTAAATTAATTGTTCTGTGAAATACACAAATTTTAAAGCAGTAATTTTATAAATATATCCACATATTTTTAATATTGAATAACTAAGGAAGAGAGTTTTGGTACAGGAGTCTAAGTTCAAGGTAGCTTATATATATACTTCTTTTTTTTAATAAAGACATATAAATTGAAACTAGATTATCTTTTTAGTAAATTACTTGCCCCTTTCCTACATACTCTCACCAATTTACATTCACAAATATTTTTAAGACAACTTCCTTTAACCTGAAGCCCATTCAAATGAAGATAGTGCTGGAGAGAGCAAATGCGATTAAACCCTGCTGGAACGCACTCAGTCTGTATGATCCAGGTAAGATATATTTATTTCTTTTATCCTACTGAGATTTTTAAATTTTGCTGTAGGAGAGGTGGGAATGGAAGCTTTGCAGCCCAACAACAAATTAAAAAAGCCATAAGTGAATCTAAAAGCCTTTGAGGTAAATAATTTCCAACCACGAAAGGAGGTCAAAATTGCAAACAGAGCTGGAAGGATTGTGTTCTGGACCATAATGATTAAGTATCTCATCCTGAAATATGATACAGTGTGGGCAACCCAAGAGTCTGCACTGTAGGATTACTGAGTGCTCCATAGGGATTCATTTTATAAACAGAATAACATCACTGTTCACTGGCAATTATTGCCTACAATCTGTTGCCTACTGCAAAATATAAGTTGAGCATGCCTTTCACCTGCTTGATTTTTCACCAAAAGGAGGCTAACCTTTAATTTAGCAGCTTTTCCAAAGCAATAGAGATTAGTCAAAGCAAATGGAGATACTCAGTTTTTGGATCACTAAGTGCTCAGTTTGACACATCTGAACAGAATCAAAGCAGATGTCTTTAAAAAAGATAAGTATTAGATTTCTGAAATTTATCATCCTTCTTCCTCCTACCTAGAACCACAGATGGCTTGTGAAAATCCCCAGTTATCAAAATACTTCTTAATAAATTTTTGAAAGTAATAATTCACAGAAATTAAAATGTGTGTATTTTTATATTCTGACTTCTATTCCTTTGCTCCAATTTCTTGAAAATAAATAAAAAATAACATGTTAAGTAAAGGAGTGTCAGACAACAGCAGGACATTCACAGTAAGTGTTTTTTAATTGTAACGTAATTTTACAACTGGAGCTACCCATAAAAATCAGTAGAAATGTACTGTTATAAATAAAAACTTAATTGATCTCTGTGTTTTTAGTGTTTTTTTCTAGTGATGTAGTTTAGAAAACTCATTTGAATTCATTTTTAGAACTGAAAAAAAAAACCCATGTCACTAGCAAAAATAAAATGAAATATTACTGAAAGGCTGGCCACAATTCTAAAGGACAGATAGTCACAACAAACAAAAAATTCAGATCCATTCAGTAATATTCGTCAGAGGGAACTAATGAATACTTACTTCTTTCTGGCCAAGACTATAAGATGAAGATACACAATTATTTAATTCACTTTTTTACATTCCTGTGAGTTTTTGTTAAACTTGGGTGGAACATTTACACATATTGTCATTCTCCAGTCAACTGATTTCTCTTATTTATCTTGCCTACCTTATTTATCTTGTTCACAATGGTACGTGTACTAGTATTGACCTGTGCTGGGATGCCCACTCAGTTTTTACGCGGAGTTACAGTGTGATGAACACACGTATTTAATTCAGTTAGATCTGTGATTTTTGTATCAACAGAATGACACCGTCTCAGTGATTACTGCAGTATCATTAAAATAATTTAAAAAAAGAAAACCCACCACACACTCATCTTTTGGCAAACTGAAAAGAGAGAGAAAAAAAGAGAGCAAGGGAAAGGAGAACTATGTTAATTTGATACCTGTGCTGATTCCTCTGGTTCTCAGTCTTGCAGGTGAGTAAAAGAGGGTAAGAGTATTTTTATACAGGATCGTCATGCATGAGCATATCAACACACACAATGAGGACACTCTTCCTAACCCTCCTTGTTGGCATACCTTGCTTTCTAGTGTTGACCCATCAGTACACTTCTGTATTTCCACTGAAGCTGAGAGATCGGGGAATTCAACAATCTTATGATTGCTTACACTTCTTCTAATCTTGCAAAGGAGTAAGAAGACAAAATAGGCAAAACACGGAAAAGCAGGATTCAGCTTCAAAACAGGCACACTGATTCTTTTGATAGTCTTCCTCTTTTTTTTTTCAAAAGCACTTAAGTAAACTATGAAGTATCAGCATTAATTTCTACCTTCATATGTTTAAGATGTTTAGCTGGAACTAGCTTGTCTTCATAGCATGGGCTAACAGTTTAAATGGGTTGACTTTACTGTAAAGATAAGATATAGCAAAACAACCCACTTATTTTACCAAAAAACTTCCGAAAAAATATAGTAAGGCAATTGGAAAATCTATTTAGTCATCATTCTAAATAACCAGGCAGTTTCCTATTTGTTTTTTTTTTTCCCTCCAACATGACAATTAGAGCTACACTTGATGACCAATGTTTCTCATAATCTTGTCTGTAGGGATTACCAGGACATTTACTTACAAATAGGATATAGGAAGCAGAGTTATTTATTTTAAAGTATATAATCCATAACAACAAAATCTCTCAAAGATTATTACAATCAAAACAGATTTTTTTTAATTTTTTTTTTTAAGTCTGGCCAGTATGTATCAATAAAAATAGCTCAAGAGTTATTGATTAAAGATTCAATAGCAAGATTCAGCACTGACCTGGAAGCTGTAGCAATGCATTGCCCAGCTGAAAACTGGGAAGCATAAGGCTATGGACTGACATCATGGGGATGAATTGCTGATACATTACAGCATTCAGAAGAATTATGTTCTTTCCACCTACATTTAGTGCTAGATGAAAAGGTCACAACCGCTGATGACAGTATCTATAAACTATGAATTATAGTCCAAAGTTTTCCAGTTCATCCTTTCTAGGGTCTGTGGCATGGTTGTTCTCTGCACAGCTGCAGGTAGCTTTATATATATCTTTGCTATAAGATGTCAGGAGATACATGGTCAGTTTGACCAGAGTCATGGGTTGATGGCACTCTGCCTATACAAAGCAGACTTAAATGCCTCTCTGCTGGCTGGTTTATGTCCTGAAAGCTGCTCAGGCTACCTGGAGAAAACAAACAAATTTGGTTTCAGCTGTAGGATTGCTTTCTAGAAAAGATGATTGCTTCCTTGGTTAAAAGTAAGGATTGCTACTTCAACATAACAAATCAATAATTTAGTAAGTGATTTTGCTCCTCTTAGAAAGTCTTTCTGTACAGTGCATTATTTTCTGTATACCAGACAGGTTGGATTGGGTTTTTAGCTCTCACCAGTGCTTTGCAAACTTGGTTTAACCTTGGAGTTGCAGAGGAATTTTTTGTAGTCCCTTTGCACATATTTTTGCCTTTGGTCCAGATGCTTCATGAATATAAATAGATATAATTCAATCCCAGCTAATAAAGCTATGCTGATTTACATCAGCTAACTATCTGTCACTTAGGTTTAACAAGTGACTTCTTCCAGTCAATTCCAAATTCAAAATTCCAAACCCTCACAGGGAAGAATATTTAAACATGAGATACCAAAAGAACACCTTAATGTGCCTTCAGAAGCTCCTGCCTGGCCACTGAGAGGCAATAGTAGGTCATGTGTCCACTTACAGTCTCCTCATGCTGTGAAGTAAAATGAGTTAATTTGATGGACATTCAGAGTGTTCCTTGCAATTGTGGTGCCTAAGAACATGCATGTTGTTTGTTACTGCATCGCAGCTAAGAGATGGCAATTTCTTCCAAGAAGGTAATTCATCATTTCTGTTTGCATGAATAAACTTTACAGGTGTAAACTCATGCATAAAAGGGGATTAGAATCAGATTACTGAAGCAATTACTACCCACTGTCCACCTCAGCCTTCTCAAAGCAGTCTTCTCTCTGAAGCAGGGGCAGATGGACCATGAAGGAGGTTGATGGCGAGTGCCCAGCATTTGGAGCATGGTTTATTAAAGTGAAACCTGAACTGGCATCAGATTAAATGATAAAACATGCTGATTTGCACCATCCAAGTTGAGTAAACCTCCAATTTTAGGTTAACACTCTGTCTCCCCTTTCCATAGGAGGGCCTTGACAGCCATGGAACTCTCTCATGGATCTCCCTGGGAGTTTATCTGTCCAGCATCCAGACACACAGGGTGGTGGTTACCCGCTTCTGTTAACTGTGTAAGTTGGCTGGAAACAAATGACTTATATTTCCAAGCTATTTAGACATGTATATTGTGATCATCTGATAAATAGCTCTGAACAAGAGTAATTTTCACCTAATATGTACTTTTATAAAGAAAAACATTTACCGCATTGGAAGAATTAGAGAGCTTTCAAAAGACCAGTACTGTGAACCACCATTCTTATTTGCATGTGATGTCATCAAGCTTTATGCTCAGTTTCCGAACAGGTTAGCAGTACTAGTATAATTTCATATCCAAGTTTTACATTTTATAAATTTGGGTGAGTATTATGATTCGTGTTTTTCAGAAAGCTAAATTTAGCTGCTCAGAATCTAGAAATTTCTGTTATCTATATTTTAAAGAAATGTATTACCAATGATACTCAAAACTGAAAACAGTGAGTGTCCATGTAGAGTTACAGCATAGTTTTCAAAGTAAAATATAATGAGAGTGCTTCAAGAATTCCTAAATTTGGTGAGGCATTTTACTCAAATACAGTAGGTGCAAAATGCTTCTGATACAGAAGACACGGTGTATAAATACAGCATTACTTACAGGGCAAAAGAGAAATAAAGCTGACCAAAAGTCTGAAAGTCTGTTAGTACTGATTTATTTAAATCAAGCTCCCCAGCAGACACTACTCTTGGACTTTTATTTGTCAATTTGTTCTTGATGACCACTCTAGCCCACGCCCAATGTCACAAGGTTTTCCAGGGGTTTCTTTTTGAACATGAATGATTCCAGCTCTCATTTATATCCCTGCCACTTTAACCCCTCAGTTGGTATAAAGGGCTTTTTAAAACAAGCAGATTATTCTATGCCTCCATTAACCAGGAACCCTGTACAGTGACTGAATAATAACTCATCTAAGGACTCTCAGTACACTCTCTGTTCTGCACTTGGAAGACAAGTTGCTTCTTTCAGGCAGGACATACAGACCTGTTAAAATTTACATTACTTTAACTGAGATGGAAATCAAAACTTTGAAGCTGTAGCAAATTGTCCCTGTAAAAGCCATGCAAATTCATGGCTATATATTCTGTGACTGAAGCCACAACCATTCAACCTCACTTCTAGAAGCACCTCAAGTCTTTTAATTACCTCTTTTTCAGGCCTGTCAATTTATGCGGTATTCATAGTTCTGATTTCAAAGTAAGCATTGCTGCAACTGAATATATAGCTATTTATCAGTTAGGGAGTCAGAAATGATAACATATTTGGTGTTCGGTGTTCCACATTATTAATCATTATCACAAAACTGTCCTTAGCACTGATATCCAAAATCAGCTGTACACATGGAGAGCCACAGAGCTACTGCCATGTGGTCAGGGCTGATAACTGTGTCCTTGGTGGCCTCAGTCACAGAGGCTGAGGTGATCAGGCTTGAGAGCTCTTTGACAAGTGAAGTCCAAACAAACATGGGTTTATCCTTCCATTTTTTCACTCTTCCCACCTGATATGCTTATGTTACCTGCACCTTCTCCAGAAAGGGGGATCCTGACCTGCTTACCTTGGTTTTGTTTCTTCCTTCTTGTTTGCTCAGAGAATGTCCTGCCTGTTTGCAGTTACTTGTGCTTATCTTGCTCAGCTTTTTCCTCTTGTGAAGTTTGTTACTTGGGCTGCTTCTTAACACTTCTCAAGTGCAACTACAGAAGTCTGTTTACTGCCTTGGTGGTAACATTGCTCTCATAAGTAAATACATGGTGTTTATACGCGGTATTTGACTATGCTATCACAGTGTTACGTATTGCTGTTGGTTACACTATTTTAACATGCTTACACTTAGTTTCAAAGCAACTTAATATTGATTATATTGACAATATTGGGAAATGCAGCTACGGCTTATAAGTTTTATAGGCCATCATTTTGTTTGCCATGTGTAATGGCACAAAATCATGTTTTTTATGATTACTTAAAGAAATAATATTTGAATGTACAAGTGCCATCTCCAATGCAGCATGCACTAGCTCTTAGCTTTCTTTTTTTGGATTATGAATGATAAAGAGGTTCTAGCTGCAGAATTCACAGTCCAGCCAGTCAAACATTCTTATTCTCTTTGGCCTGTAATATTTTAGGTATCAGCCAGCACGGCTTTACCAAGGGCAAGTCCTGCCTGACCAACCTAGTGGCTTTCTACAAAGGAGTGATTGGATCGGTGGACAAGGGAAGAACAACTGATATCATCTATCTGAACTTCTGCAAGGCCTTTGACACAGTCCCCCACAACATCCTTCTCTCTAAGTTGGAGAGATACGGATTTGATGCACAGACTGTTTGGTGGATAAGGAACTGGCTGGATGGTCATATCCAGAGGGTAGTGGTCAATGGCTCGATGTCCAGATGGAGAGGGGTGACAAGTGGTGTCCCCCAGGGATCCGTACTGGGACTGGTGCTGTTCAATGTCTTCATCAATGATTTAGAGAGAGGGATCAAGTGCTTCCTCAGCAAGTTTGCTAATGACACCAAGCTGAGTGGTGCGGTCGATGTGCCAGAGGGACAGGATGTCATCCAGAGGGACCTGGATAAACTAGGGAGGTGGGCCCGAGCAAACCTTATGAACTTCAACAAGGCCAAGTGCAAGGTCCTACACCTGGGTTGGGACAATCCTTGTTATCAATACAGGCTGGGGGATGATGTGATAGAGAGTCGCTCTGCAGAAAAGGACTTGGGGCTACTGGTGGATGAAAAGCTGGACATGAGCCAACAACCTGTGCTTGCAGCCCAGAAGGCCAATTGCATCCTGGGCCGCATCAAAAGAACCGTGGCCAGCAGATCCAGAGAGGGGATTCTGCCCCTCTACTCTGCTCTGGTGAGACCCCACCTGGAGTATTGTGTCCAGCTCTGGAGTCCTCAGCACAAGAAGGACATGGACCTGTTGGAGCAGGTCCAGAGGAGGGCCACGAAGATGATGAGAGGGCTGCCGATCCTATGCTATGAGGACAGGCTGAGAGAGTTGGGGTTGTTCAGCCTGAAGAAGAGAAGGCTCCGGGGAGACCTTATAGCCCCTTCCAGTACCTGAAGGGGGCCTACAAGAAAGCTGGGGAGGGGCTGTTTGCAAGGGCATGTAGCAATAGGGCGAGGGGCAATGATTTTAAACTGGAGCAGGGTAGGTTTAGAGTAGACATGAGGAAGAAGTCCTTTACAATGAGGGTGGTGAGACACTGGAACAGGTTGCCCAGAGAGGTGGTGGAGGCCCCATCCCTGGAGACATTCAAGGCCAGGCTTGATGAGGCTCTGAGCAACCTGATCTAGTTGAAGATGTCCCTGTTTACTGCAGGGGTGTTGGACTAGATGAGCTTTAAATGTCCCTTCCAACCCAACACATTCTATGATTCTATGATTTGTAACTCCACATTTCTCTTGTCTGCAGTAGAGATGCAGAAACATAGTGTAGCAGGTATTATTCTGCACCCGCCCTTCCGAACTCCCTTTTGCTCAGACAATCCTACATGTTGACCCCTTTTGCCCCTGAAGTACCGCATGGCACAGTTACAAAGATTTTAAAAACATTCATTTATTCCTCCAGAGTTCCTTTAAAGGTTGCTACTGTTGGCTGTGGAAAAGAATTTGGAATGAAAATGGGTTCTTAATGATTTCCATCCAGTTGAGTCTGAATTTGCATGGTCAGCATCAGCAATGAGTGTTACCATTGCAGTGAATATTTGATTCCCAAGTAATCACCTCTTACCTATCACTGGAGAAACTAACACATCCCCTTAGACCACTGCTTGCTTTTGTCTTCTAGTATCACTCTTTTATTCATCTTTTCCTGTACATTTGTAACGGTTGTAACTGACACTGCAAAGTGTTCCCTCTCTGCTCTATGTGTATTTGCAGACTGTTTTTTCATACTTTGAATGGGGCTACTGTACAAAATGAAACTAAACTTCACATTCATCTTAAGACTAAGTCTTGTGGAATCTGGTATTACATGTTGAAAAGTGGGACTGCTCTGCTGCAGATGGTTACAAACTACAGAATCGCTGACAATCACAGAAGTACTGACAATCACAGTGCATATATCTGGCAATTTCAATGTAGTCCATCACTATAAGGAGAAGTCTGTTCCTCCTATTGTTTTGAATGAATAAAGTATCTCAAAGAAAGCTATGTCTGTGAAACTAGTGCTCATACTTGTTGTTTTTATTTGGATAAATTATCAAAGTCCTTTGTTGCATTACCTGCTGTGGCTGGCCATATTCCTTATTCTCAAATGTCACTTTATCATCTCAAGTGTCTATTTATTGATGGCCCATCACACAAGATTTTGCCACATGGTGTTGCAGGACTCATGTAATGACCTGACCAATCAGTTTTATTCTGAAGACGTTAGTAACTATGAGGAAGATAATTTTATGAAATGTATCAAGAAGGTGCTATGTGGGGCTCAGTTAGAATTAAGAAAATAATTCGGAGTTCAAGTTTCTGTTTTGCCTCAAATTGACTTTGAAATACTGGATGAACTGAACTGTGTTGGTAGGGAGTAGAAAAGTGCATTCATGTTGTTTAGAGGAATCACCAGTAGTCTTGAAAACACACAATTAAAGTCCAATACGAAAAAGGACAGATAAAGAACATTAGAAACATTTTACAGGGGAGAAGATGACAAAATGGAGAGGGGAGAATGGATTGCTGCAATGCAAATTAAGATGTGGTTCTTTATGTACAGATACACAGAAGCACAGGAGCAATAGCTGTGCAGTCTTGCAGAGAGAAATAACTACAGGAGTGACCATTTCAGCCAGTGTGGGAAGTGTCCTATGGCCATTGCTGGTTAGATGCTTCGGTTCGTTTGAGGTTTCTCAAGGATTCACCATGGGTTCAAACAGGGAGATAACCTAGACAACAGCAATTAAATGTCTTTAGTCCATTTTATTGTTTGCTCGTGAGCTTCTCCTTTGGTGCAGCTCCTATTCTTTCTTTCTGGCAATAAATAAAAGAACAATGTAAGTAAATTGGGAAATAATAAAAAAAAAATTACTCCCTACTTAAGGACTCAAAGACAATTATCAAAATGGGAAATGTAAGAATATGTTTTCACAGGATGTTTATTTTTATTCATAAATGTGAAGTAGGTCTGGATTCACTGATGGTCTTAGTATAATCAACAAATAATATTTTATAGTGACACAAGACCTTTCACACAGAAATAAGAATTATGAGGATCAAGCTGTAGAACCATGCCAGAAGTATTCTTCATGTCTGATGACTGCTCACAGAGATACACATCAGCAAAGAAAGGAATATTTCTCCTTCAGAAACATGATAAAATTTAAAACAAAACAAAACAAAACAAAACAAAACAAAACAAAACAAAAAACCCAGAAGTTAGATATTCTGTTTCTCTCTCTCTCACACACACACACTCACTCAGAAGGGTGGAGATCATCCAATCTAAATTATCATGGAAACAGTGCCACACAAAAAAACATTTGGTGATATTTGCAGGAAATGGCTGTGACATTTTCAACTTGTTAAAAAGCAATGAAACAAGGAAAGATATTGCCAAACTGGGAGAAAATGAGCCTTTCAAGAACTGAACTTCTAAAACCTAATATAACGTCTCTATATTTTTCTGTGACAATATGCTAGAAAGATAAAGCAATCTCATTTGGGCTCTCCCAAACAAGATGTGTGTTATCAGAAATTTACTGAGCTGAAGATCAAGAAAGAGCTATAGCTCATCCAGTCTTCCACCCCATGTTTCAGACACTTTCTGTTTCCCTCAATTACCCCTGCGCTGACTCCGTCATGTTTTTGACCACAGTGTAATTTCTGTAAAGGTGCCGGCTTAATCTGAAGTTACCAGAAATAGAAAAAAATTAAACCTTTCTTTTGATATTTTGTTTCCAGGGTTAATCACCCTTATATTTAGAAAGCCCTTCCTCTGTTATAATCTGAATTTATTCTATGTTAACTTTAAACGATTGCTTCTTTGCTTGATCAAAGGCCCCTTGCAAGCCCTATATATTCTTCTTATGAAAATAGTTATTCCTTGTTATGAATGACCAACAATTTTCATTGTAATATTCTTAACATATAAATGTCTCTCAATATCTTCAGTCTTTGAAGATACTGAGAGACTTCAGGTTTTTTGCATCCCTCCTCTTTCTCAGTTTCTATTAACACGCAGCTACCTGAATAATATCTCATTAAACAGAATGCCTTACTTGAATGCAAGGTTCATTCGTTAAGTCTAGTCAGTATTCTTTTACTTCGTGGTCCTTTTTACTGCAGCGATTCATTGGGAGAACCTGCTGTGCTGCATATTAAGTAGACCCTTGGACTATTTTCAGAGTCACCATTTTCTATATATCCTCTCCGGTTCCATGCGTATAGCATACAGCACACTTAAACAATAAAAATTTTGCATGTATGTGTCTTTTTTTTTCACTAACATTACCCATTGAGCAAGATTTCATCTTCTCTTTCAATGTCAGAACTTTCTTGTTTATAATTCTGAAAAATCTTTATTCTATACTATTTTTTTTTTCTTCTGCAATTTTGTATTATCCTCTAAATCATTGATGAACATCGTTCAGGTATGGTATCAGCTCCTATAGAAGCACAGATTTGGTCACCACAAGCCCTTGCTGATTTCTCCTACGCTACCTACCTGCCCTTTATAGCATGCAAAAGGCTTGCTTTACTGTCTGTCACTGCACTCGGTCATGAGCTTCATATTAGTGAACTATTTATCATGGTGTTGTGATCCACATATCTGTAAAAGAACTTGATATAAGAAAAAGCCTTAAGAAATTATATAAATAAGTGTCTGCAGCAGCTTTTGGAAAAGCAAAATCCTAAAAGTAAGGATAATGAAAATCTTTCAAAAGTAGTGAAAAAAAATAATTCAACAAACTAAACAAGCCTAATGGAGATGTTTCACATACTTTCCAAAGATACCTTTTCATAGTGTATACATTATAGCTGGGAAACACTTTGTGAATTTTACTATTTCAATTAACTCTTTCAGGGACATTCAGAATCTAGACTGAAAGTGATGCAATCTGTATTTTGCAGCATGAACATATTTTCAGTCAGATGTAGAGCCTGCAAAGGTGTGTTGGAAGTCAGTTAGTTCTTTCCTTATCCCACATAAAGTTAATCACAGTTTCCAGTGTAACACACAGTCTTTTGATTAATATCCTTAAGTTTTATGCATTTTTTAAACATACCTGGCAAATGTATTGAATATTCTTCAGTCCTTGTCATTTTCCTCTTTCTCTGTATAAACTGGTGGAACTGTATTTGGACCTTAAATTACCTTTGAAGAAATTTGCAGTCTCACCCCCTAGCCGTGTGTCAGACTTCTCAGTACCGTAACCATGGAGAATTTCTGAGCTGTCTAATGAAGCTTTTCTCAACAGGCCTGATGCTGTGGTGTTGATACCAATGGCAATATTCCTTACTGCAGTACCAGAGCCTGCGTATGCAAAGTAATGATTTCCAAGTGTTAAAGGAAAGTTATTTTAAGCTGACACCATTTCTTTCCTCTTAGAGCTTTGCTTTCCCATTATTGCCTTTTCATTTGACAGAGTTTTGCTGCAAGCATTCTTTTGCAGCTACTGAGCAATTTTCCCATCAGTCCTTCTGTTACTACAACTAAAACCCCAAATTAGTTTATTATGCTTCAGACATTGGAATCACTCTCATCTTTGTCTTTCATAATTTCTGTAATTTAATCCAAATGCTTTTGCTCTCAGCTTTTTTTTTCCTTTTTTTTCCTTTTTTTTTTTTTTTTTTTGTGATAGCTTGATAGATGGGAGCTGAGTTGAACGCCTGACGTATGAGGAGCTGTAGGTTCCATCTGTTCCTTTATTTCCAAGAGTGTTATTGTTCTCTACTTTAACTGTGCTCCAGTTAAACTGGGACTCACATAAATATGGGCGAGAATGCTAACATGAATATTGTTATGGGTTTTGTACACTATGATCAATATCTCTTTTTTATTACTATAAGTTAACTTTTTTTCCCTGAAAGGATCACTCACTTTAGGACAAGAAATGCTTGTGAAGGAAACCAACTATATAATGAAGATGGACGTTCACAGAACCATATACTAATGAATATTGATAAAATATCTCTGAGAAACAGGATGAACTTAAAAAAAAATCTCTCACATAAGAAAGGGACTCAATACAGTCAGCCAGATGATGTCCAAGTTTGTAATAGTGAAACAGGTTCAAAAAAATCAAGCTGATTTCTCAAGCCAGACATCTGTCACTTGCCACCACACGCATCCTGACTGCCAGGAACTATGATCAAAGTCTGTGTAGTCACCTTTGCATGCTAATAACATCAATAATATACCCATACTGTTTATTTTTTTTCACGTTATCAGAGCTGCAGTCATCATTGCAGCAGTCCAGGAACAGAGCCCAGTACAGGAGGTATTTCTGTCCAGTCTGTATCTCCTGGGGGAACAGTACACTGGTGGGTTTTTGTTTGGGGCCTGCATGACTTTCAGTTTCAAAATAACTTAACAGTAGTTTTCATTATTTCCCTCCATACCTTCTAAGAAATTCATTTCTAAACCTTGGAATAAATTTTAGCATGCCTAGCAAGGCAGCTTAGGATGACAATAACTGTGAGAGCCTTTATCACGCTCCATTACACAGCTGAGACACCATCATTAAAAGTTTTGAAACACCACCCAAGGTGCCTCTCTCTGTCTTTGGGAAAAGAAATGTATTCATAAATTTAGTTTATAGGATCTATCCCTTTGGTGCCAAGCTCTGTGAACCACTGTGAGTCAGAGCTGCACTGATAATACTATTAGAATTGATATATAAATATAGTGATGCAGGAAAAAATAAGGCATAAACATTTAAAAGTTGTATCAATGAAATTTTGTACTTAAAATATGAGGAAAAAAAAAACACATAAGAAACCTACTACTGAAAGGCAACATTCTTGGGGAATTAGAAATATTACAAATGTTATTTTCCTGATTTTGATACACTTTTACCTCACTGTTTCCTTTCCTCACCCTCCCCGCTCCCTATTGTGCTAAGAGAAATTAGAAAGAAGTAAGTTTTTCATCAGGGTAATTGTAAACACAGTGTGAAAACCCAGTCCGCTTGCATTTTTATCTCTTCTTACATTCATAAATCAATGTGTACTTCTACTTGCACTAAAACAGAACTGGTTATCTTTTGCCTCTACTGCCTCATCTTTCAACAATGAAGTGCATTCATTTTATTATTTTTTTTTTGCTGTGAAATGGGTCCTGTGCGGCTCAACAGTTAACCTATGTTCATCCTAAAACAATTTAGAGCAACGTTTAGTGGTTTACCTAATGTTTTGGTATACTGCATCTCCATTTTAAATTAAGACTTATGTGGAGAGAATACAGGAAATTGTTTCCCTAGATCAGGTTTTTATATTTTGTTGTATAATGTATTTATATTTTGTTTTATAATATTTTTTTGGAGTTTTTTGGAATAATTATGTTGTCACTCAGGACTCAGGAATGCCTGGCTTCAGTAATAGCCTTAATCAGCAATACCATAGCAAACAACTTGGAAACTGAATTCTTAGAAGCTGGAAGCATGAGAAATGGATATGTTGGTGTTGGTATTTTAAGTGAATTACCACAAAAGGTCCAGGTTTGCAGAAAGGAGGTACAATGCATGCGGTCCTAAAGAATTTAGATCACTTATCATGCAATGTGTATATAACTTTTTCTAACAGTAAAAAGGAAGTCTTGAAAATGGGGAGAAAAAGGGAATTATGGGAATCACTATGAAGGATGTTATCAGATAAAGTTTCACACTTACTGTGATGGCTTTTGTGCAGATGAGTAGTACATATTTAACTTTTACATGATATGTTCATGAATAGAGCTCATCACATTTGAAAAAGAGACTAGTACCATCACCCTATTGCATGGTAGGGGAAGCTGTGAAAGTGGAGAAATTAGAGATTCACCTACACTCACCCAGGGCCAGTGGCAAAAACCAGGATCTTTACTAAGGGTTAGATGCCTTGTAGTATGATTTTGCTTGCATAAAACAGTAAAAATATTGCAATGCTGGCAGACTTAACAATGGCTTTTTCCTTCAGGTGTGTACCTGACAGCAGGTGAACTGAAACACATGAAGTCAGTCATTGTTTAACTCTGAAGATCATTGGATAAAATTCATTTTTTCAACTTCAGAAAAATGTGCAGGTGTTTTGCCAAGTTGCAGTCAATATTTGTCTGTCAGCTTGCCTTTTATGAAACACAGACAGATGGTATTAGGATTTTTCAGGAAGGTTTAAGCTATAGCAAATTCAGATCCACTGATATAATCTGCAGAGGTGGTATTCACATCTTTTTAGAATTGCTGCATTTATGATAGACAGACTGGGAAAATTGTCAGTGGTAAGGGAAGTGCAAGCTCTTCATTTCTGGTTCTGAGATGATTCAAGGGGACTCCATTTAAGTGCATTTAAATGGATGTTTCAGTTACACTATTAAGGCAGCAAGGGAAACAGTCAGTATTGACGTTTTGTCACTGTTACTAGTTTCTATCAGGAAGAAGCTTTTCTGAGGCAGCTTCAGTAAAGCAAAGACAAAAAATTAGCCACCAAAATATTTCATATTTCAGATTAATGTAACTCCAATCATCTTTTGCATACGAGAGTCAAGTGTTCTAGTGGTCTAATTGTTCATTTGTCACCAGAAGCAAAAAAAAAACCCAATATAAATATAATTTGGTTATCAAATTCTTCAAGATCAACCTGCCAATGTTTGTGTTCAACATAGTGTGATAGATATGATTAGTCTGTTAGTTCTTCTGGATACTGCCCCAATTATTTCACCACGGAATGAAAAAAAGGCTTCGCTGCCTACTAAAGAAACAATAACTTCCAAAATAATCTGCTCATTCATTGGGTCTTGCATGACATTTACCTTATTATAAGAATTGTTTATCTAAGTGGCTCACACTTTATGTTTGGTCACATGCTCATCTTGCAACATTCCTCAGCTGACATGATCTAATTCTGCTCGTGGATGTTAAAATATGCTCAGTTTTACTACATGTATTCTTCTGTGTCTTATCATGTTCCTTTCCTTTCCTTCCCCCAAATAAGGTGTGAAGCACCTGCTTTCCTCACCCCTCTCCTAATCCCACTTCATTCAGTTCTTCTCTGTGTCTGTAACTTCCTAAATCTAGGCCTTTGTCTTTTTTTTTCTTTTCTTTTTTTTTTTAAATCCACATTTCTCACTCTCCCAGTAAGTTAGGAAGAACTATGTGTCAACATTTAGTTTGAATTTGCTAACTCAATTTCTTCAGTTTCAATGTCATTCAAATGGAGAATTTTGAACTGAATTCACTTGACTTACTCCTTTGTGGGCTGGGCTGCCTAGATAGCCAAATCCCCTGCAGAACTCTGCACCAAGCCTCCCAGGTTAGGAAGAAAGTTGCTGCACAAATGAGTTTTATTTATACAGTGTGGAAGCTTAGGGAAGTCCTAAAGCTCAGGACTAGTTACTAACAATGCTGACAAGACAGAGGTTCTCCACACCTTCTTTGCGTCTGTCTTTATTGGCATACCTGCACCTCAGATCACAGGATCAAGTAGCTACAACAATGTATGTGTTGACCCACCAGTAGTGGATGAAGGGCTGTTCTGCAGTTTTTTGCAAGGGCTCAACCCATGTGAAACCATGGGCCTCAATAGAGTCCACCCAAGGGTGATAAGAGAAGAGGCGACATGTCTGAAAAACTGTGGAGATCAAGGGATATTCCTGATGACTGTAAGAGGGCAAACGTCATACCCACCTACAAGAAGGGCCCAAAAGAGGACCCAGGAAACTACAGGCCCTTACTTCAATCCCTGGGAAAGTACGGAATGAATGCTCCTGGAAATTACTACAAATCAAATGAAGCAAGTGACTGGAAAAAGACAGCATGGATTTAACAAGGGGTGTTGTAGGTCACCTTCTACACAACAAAATACTGTCTTCTGTTGACTCAGGAAGAGCAGTGGATATTGTTTACCTGGACTTCAGCAAAATGTTTAATGCTGAAGCTGTTACCAACAGCCTTCCCTGGACAAACTGGCAATTTACAGATTGGATGTGTGGTCTGCAAGACGGGGGGGGAAATTCATAATTTATCTTGATTATGTAATTGAAAGTACCCTCACCAAGTATGCTGATGACACTAAAGTTAGTCGTGGGGTAGACACATCAGAAGGACAAGTCATCTTATAGATAGACCTGGACAAGGTGGAAGCGTGGGCTAACAAGAACTATATGAAGTTTAGCAAAGACAGGCGCAAAATCTTGCAGCTGAGATGTAGTAACCAAAAAGCCCAGTACAGGCTAGGAGCTGTGTGGCTGGGGAGCAGCTTTGCTGAAAGGGACCTGGGGGTTTTGGTGGACAACCAGCTGAACATGAGTCAGCAGTGTGCCACTGCAGCAACAAAGGCAAAGTTGGATCTTGGGCTGCCTCTGCAGGGACATTACTAGCACAGATAGAGATGTGTTCATCCCACTCAGTTCTTATGAGGCTGCATCTGGAGAACTGTGTCCTGTTCTGGTCCCCATAATTAAAGAAAGACACAGACAGACTGTGAGTCCAAGGGAGGGTCACAAAGATAATCAGAAGTCTGTAAAACCTAAGGAAAGGCTGAAGAAGCTAGGCCTTTCCTCCCTGGTGAAGAGAAGGCTTAGAAGGGACCTCAACACAATATTCCAGTACTGAAGGGGCAGCTACAAAGATGATGGAGGCTCTTTATTCACAAGGGGCTATGTGGAGAAGGCAATGGGTACACTTACAGATTGCACTGGGAGAGGTTTCAGCTGAACATAAGAAATAAATTTTTTGCAGTAGGAACAATTGTTTACTGGAACAACCTCCCCAGGGATGTGGTAGAGCCCCCATCACTGGGGCTTTTCAATACGCGATTGGACAGGGTGCAGGATAATCTCATTCAAGCTTCCTTTCCCTCAAAAGGTTTGACCGGATGACCTTTCAAGAACCCTTCCAACCTGGGCTGTTCTATGATTCTGTGATTGTATGACTGTGGTCTTTCCCATAAGCTAGAACCTACACATTAACTGCTCAAGGAGCATCAATAAACAGGTGCAGCAGAGGCACAGATGATTTTTAAGAACAGGAAGTGTAACATAATGATGCTGTTGGAAATTCTTACACATTTGTGGGAGCATAACATAATCACAGACACAAAAGCATGATACCAGAATTAGAGCTATGGTCAGTGTGGTACTCATTATACTCAGGAATTCTGAGATAAGTTGATAAAGTTATATTAAAGAAACACGTCCTGGAGCTTTGGGTTTATATTTTAATTTTTAGGGGGTAAAAAAAAATAAGCAAAACCCACAAAGCATGATCCTATTTTCCGGGTTTCACAAAAAAATAAACCAACAAAAACCAAAACAGTAAAACCACCAAACACCAAAACAACATCAAAACCCCCTGAAAATGTAGGCTCTGAAATTCATTCATTTCTGTGCTATATGCACAGGGCAACTGGTCATCCTGACTGTAACTACTTACTAAACATCTGTAAAAAAGTATCGGAAAATCAAGCTGAGGATCAGCCCTCCCATCTTACTTTTAAAATTGATTTTCCTGTCAAATTAATTTTTCTTTTTTTTTTTTTTTTTTTTTTTTTTTAATAGATCACCTGGATTTGGAAGTATGCATGGTTTGAAGCTTTTCACTAAGGACCTTACATTACCAGCATTGCTGCTCAATTTATTTCACAATTAAAATACAATTGTTCAGGTCACATTTTCATATCACGTATTTACTCTTTTTCTTTTCTTTCTATTTCACTGAACCCTAATCTCCATATAATTGAAACAAATATGCGTTCTTCTTATCTGCTGTGATGAGATACAGAGAACTTTGAAATTCTTTTGAAGAGAAAGACCTGGTGCAGTATCTTCAGGAAACAAATTAAAAAAAGAAAGGCCACTTCTATGGAGGAAAATACACTCTCCCTTCTCTATTTCCTTTGCTGGTTTAGTCAGAATAGTTCAAACCCATCTCAAAAGTCTCTAAAAAAACCCAAAAACAAAACCAAAAACAAATTAAAACAAATGGAAGTGTCCCCAGGGTTCAGGGAATTTACCTTATATTTGGAATTATTCCTTTGCAAACGGAGAAATGTTCCCATATTTTTTTATCTCAGAATGGGTTAACTCAGTTCAGGATTTTGTTAATTCTAACCATGTTTTCTATAAAACTGCTGGTCCCCAATGGGTAAACCAGAGAGACGGTGCTCTGAACCCATCTTATTTCTATTACAGAAAGAGAATTTTGACTCTTTTTAAAAGAAAATGTTGTAAATTCTCCTGAAAAGCCATAAATTTAGCATAGCAATAAATTAAACATAGCAAAGAAAACTCCACTTTCCTTGACCTTTTTCCCTAAATGTCATCCCATTACTCTTTCCATAGCCATATTTGAAAAGGCAAGGTAGAGCTTAGGAAGATTTCTCACAATCCTTGGAAAAAATAACTTCTTCATATATCTTTCTATTACAGAACTTTATTATTATAGGTATTTTTATAGTTATTGTAATAGTTATCATTGTATGGATTGCTATTTTATTAATATTATTAATATGATATAATAAAATACAATAAAATATAGATTATATAATGAAATATAATAAAATACAGAATTTTGTTATGGAAATAGAATTTTATGTCACAAAACAATATCTGGTACTTGCGATGAGCAGTTAGATCACTATATGGAAAATTTGCTCCATGACCATCCTTTCATGCCTTTCCCTTTCCTGGGATTGAATGGGAGCCCTCTGATTCCAAACGTGGATGAAACCAGAACAGAGACTTCTTGTCTAGATAGATGTACCTTTTTGTTTCCCTTCTTTTTCAATAATTTAAAGATAAACATATACTTCATAAAGGAATGGGAAGATAAAGATTAAGAAATAGTCTTTTGACAGCCTGGAACTGAAGGAGGCTGAAGGCAGACAGTACCAAAGAAAGACACAAGATGTTGGACCTCCTTTTTTGTGCTATTAAATGAAATTTTTCTAGGAAGTGTTGTTCTGGAACATGTAAGGTACAGGGTGTCAAAGGGAAGGGAAAGAAAACATAAGTAATGATTTTCATTTCTTACTTAACACTCCTTCTCTACTTAACACTCTCTTTCATATTAAGAACTTCTGTGAGATATGACAGACAATCCCTGCATCCCTGCAAAATGCCAGGTGCAGCATTCTGTCAGCACTCACATTGGAAAATTATCTGATTGTCTTTAGAAGTCGAGATGGGTCATGTGGGGGTGCCCCTGAAGATGCTTTTGTCAAACACTTCTGAAGAGATGGAGTAAAGGTATGAACCTTCATATAAAAGAACAATTTTTTTCTGACCTCTGCAACTCTTAAGCCTATGGCCAAGATTACTTCCACAAAGCATTATATTTAAAAAACAGAATAAAACAATACAGGCTTGCTTGCAGAGCTTGTGTTGATTGCCTAAAGGTTTACATTAACATAGAAGCAGTAAGAAATAAAGGTCAGATATGTCATGTTATCTTTAACTGTCTTGTTTAATGAACCTAAAATTGTGTTGAAAAAATTCCATTTGTCACAAGAAAGTATTAACATTTATTTTTTGCTTCTCACTCACCTAGATGAACAGCTCTGGTGCAGGCATGTCCGCAGTGGAGCTGGGTGATTGTAACAAAAAAGGGCTTTTCCTGAGAATTTCTGAGGCGGGGAAAGGCCTGGTCGGTGCAAGGACCCACAGAGAGCCCGTGGCTCACGTAGGGGCAGCTGACGAAGACGGGGTGGGCCAGCAGTAGCAGCCAAACCCACTCCCATAAAAGCCAGCCCTGGGGACCGTGAACGACCAGGAGCACGGTGACCAGGATGGAAAACAGGGGGTGGCACGTCAGCCAGGGCATGGCACATCAGTCGGCATGGAAGGGCATGCAGGAAGAGCGCAGAAAGTTCTGACATCTCAAGAGGGTGGTGAGAGGGAGTTTAGCTATGGTGTCTGCCGGGTAGAAAGCTATGTCCTCTACACTTGCCAGAGTAGACGTAGCCACCCAGACAGAACTCCCATGGAAACATGCAGCCACTCAGGCTTCAGGCTGCAGGAAGTGCCACAACTTTACATGGCTAATGGATGATAGCAGGGAAGACAGCTGTGTGAGGTGTGAGCGGGTGGACAATCTGCTCAGTCTGGTGGCAAAGCTAAGAGAGGAAGTAGAAAGGCTAAGGAACATGAGAAAGTACAAGAAAGAAATAGACTGCTGGAATCACGCTCTGACCTCCCTGAGAGAGAAACAAGGACAGACACCAGAAAAAACCCAAGACCAAAGGCGTCCCATTTCTCTCCCCACCAAGCAGAACATGGTGACTTGATGGAAAGATGTGAATGGAGGCAAGTCCATGCTAGAGGCTGCAAGTGAATCCTCTCCTTGCCCACATTGTCTGCTCAGGTGCCTCTGTACAATAGGTGTCAGGCTCTGGATGAGGTAGGACACTCAATGGATGATGTGGATGACAGTCCAACTACACCAGAGGAGTTGCCAGGACTGGAAAGGCCTACCCCCGTATAACGACCACCTCCACAAAGAAGAAGAGAAGGGTTACAGTTATAAGTGACTCCTTTCTGAGGGGAACAGAGAGTCCAATAATGAAGGCAGACCCTTCTCTTAGGGAAGTCTGCTGCCTCCCTGGGGCCCAAGTTAGGGAGGTCACTAGTAAACTTTCTAGCTTGGTACAGTCCTTGGACTACTACCCATTGCTACTCTTCCATGAAGTTGCAACACATAGCCCAAGGGTGATTAAAAGAGACCTCAGGGCCTTTAATGGTTAGTAAGGGAATCTGTGATGCAGGTTTTCTTTTCTTCTCTTCTTCCTGTTATAGGCAGTGACACTGGAAGAAGTCGACACACTCAGTCTATTAATACATGGCTCCGTGGCTTGTGTCACCATCACAATTTTTTTGACAATGGGATGGCCTACATGGCTCCAGGCATGCTGGAGTCAGATGGGGTTCATCTTTCTCAAAGGGGTAAGATGGTCTTTGCTTATAAGATAGCAGGGATCATTGACAGAGCTTTAACTAGAGGTGATGGGGAAGGGGGGTATTATCAGGCTTGCCCATGACAGGCTGAAGGACGACACACCAAGGTTTGAGGGATAGGGTGCTAGCGAGGGCCTTCAGCTTGTTGCTCCAAGATGTACTGTGTACACTGCAGCACATGCAAAGTCTTATGGAGATGTGCCAGGGGTTCCTGAGGTAATAGGAGGCAATGGGGAAACACGAGTAAAGCACCTCAAAGGAAGGCCACCTGGAGAGCAGCACAAAGTAACTGCAGCAAGTCCAGACAGTAAGTCAGCTTCAGTGGGGACCCAACCTAAGTGCCTCTATACAAACACACATAGTGTGGGGAACACAAGAGGAGTTAGAGACATGCACATGCCTCCAGGGCTGTGATCTCATTTACATCATGGAGACATGGTGGAATGGCTCCTATGGCTGGAGTGTTGGAATGGAAGGATACAAGCTCTTTAGGAAGGATAGGCAGGGGGGGAGGATAGGAAGGATACCCTTTAGGAAAGATGGATAGGAGACAAGGAAGGGGTGTTGCCCTCTATGTCAATGAACAACGGAAGTGCTTGGAGCTCTGCCTGAGTGTGGATAAAGAGCTGACAGAGAGTTTATGGGTCAGGATTACAGGGAACACAGGGGCAGGTGAAGCTACAGTGGGGATCTGCTGCTGGCTACTTGACCAGGCTGACAGAACCTTGGCTGCAGTGATCATGAAATGGTAGAGTTCAAGATCCTTAGGACAGCAAGGAACAAGATCACTACACTGGACTTTAGGAGAGCAGACTTCGGCTGCTTGAGGGATCTGCTTGGCAGAGTACCGTGGAATAAAGCACAGGAGGGGGGAGGGGCCCAAGGAAGCTGATTAGTATTGAAGGATCACCTCCTCCAATGCTCAGGAGTGATGTATCCCAGGAAAGAGGAAGTCAGACAAAAACACCAGGAGGCCTGCACAGATGAACAAGAAGCTCCTGGGCACACTTAAAAGCAAAGAAGACGCCTACAGAGTGTGGAAAATAAGACAGGTAGCCAGGAATATAAAGACATTGTCCAAGCAGACAGGGATCAGATTAGGCAAGCTAAAGACCACATAGAATTAAATCTGGCCAGGGACATCAAGGGCAACAAGAAAGTCTTCTTTAAGTATAGCAGCAATAAAAGGAAGACTAGAGAAGATGTTGGTCCTGTCAGGAGGAAACAGGAGACGTGGTCACCTGGGATATGGAAAAGGCTGAGGTAGTGAATAACTTTTTTGCCTCTGTGTTCCCTGGAAAATGGTATAACCACATCGCCCAAGTCCTAGAAGGCAATAGCAGGGACTGTGAGAATGAAGAACCAACCACTGTGGGGGAAGACCAAGTATGAGACCATCTAGGGAACATGAAGGTACACAAGCCCATGGGACGTGATGAAATCCATCCTCAGGTCTGAGGGAGTTGGTGGATGAGGTTGCTAAGGTGCTTTCTACTATATTTGAAAAGTCACAGCAGTATGGTGAAGTTCCCATTGACTGGAAAAGGGGAAACATAACCCTCATTTTCAAGAAGGGCAAAAAGGAAGACCCAGGGAACTACAGCCTGGTCATGGAGCAGATACTCCTGTAAACTGTGCTAAGGCACATGGAAAATAGGAGGTGATCAGTGACAGCCAGCATGGCTTCACCAAGGGGAAGACATGCCTGGAAAACTTGGTGACTTTCTATGACAGGGTTACAGGGTTGGTGGAAAAGAGGAAAGCAACAGGTGTCATCTACTAGAATTTGGCCAAAGCGTTTGACACTGTTTCACATGACATCCTGGTCTCTAAATTGGAGTCATTTGGTGGATGGACTGCTTGGTGGATAAAAAGCTGGCTGGATGGCCATACCCTAGGGTTGTGGTCAACGGCTTGATGTTCAAATGGAAACTAGTGATGAGTGGTATTCCTCAGGGGTTGGTACTGGGACCAGGGTTGTTTAACATCTTTGTCGACAGCACGGACAGTGGCATTGAATGCTCTCAGCAAGATTGCTGATGACACCAAGCTGTGTGGTGTGGTCAGCACACTGGAGGGAAGGGATGCCATCCAGAAGGACCTGGACCGGCTTGAGACACAAGCACGTGCTAACCTCATGAAGTTCAACCAGGCCAAGTGCAAGGTCCTGCACATCGGTCAAGGCAGTCCCAAGCACAAATACAGGCTGGGTAGAGAACGGATTGAAAGCAGCCCTGCAGAGAAGGACTTGGGTGTGTTGGTTCATGAGAAGCTCAACATGATCCAGCAATGTGCCCTTGCCAAAGCCCAGAAAGCCAGCTGTATCCTGGACTGCATCAAAAGAAGTGTGGCCAGCAGGTCAAGGGAGGTGATTGTCCCCATCTACTGCACTCTGGTGAGATCCCATCTGGGGTACTGCACCGAGCTCTGGGGCCCCAACATAAGAAGGACATGAACCTGTTGGAGTGGGTCCAGAGGAGGGCCACGAAGATGATGAGAGAGCTGGAGCTCCTCTCCTGTGAAAAGAGGCTGACAGAGCCAAGGCTGTTCAGCCTGGAGAAGAGAAGGCTCCCAGGGGACCTTATAGAAGAGTTCCAGTACTTAAAGGGGGCCTATAGGTAAGATGGAGAGGAAGCAGGGAATGTAGTGATAGAATGAAAGTTACTGGCTTCAACCCGGAAGGTGATAGATTTAGATTGGATATTAGGAAGAAATTCTTTAGTGTGAGGGTGGTGACAAACTGGAACAGGTTGCCCAGAGAAGTTGTGGATGCCCCATCCCTGGAAGCGTTCAAGGCCAGGTTGTATGGGGCTTTGAGTAATCTGGTCTAGCGGGAGGTGTCCCTGGCCATGACAGGGGGGTTGGAACTAGATGATCTTTAAGTTTCCTTCCAGCCCAAACCTTCTATGAGTCTATGATTCTAATTACAAACACATATCTCTTTTTTTTTTTTCTTTTTTTTCCCCACCTCCTTTTACATAGGCCACGTCTAAAGAAAGATCTTGCAAAAGGGCTCGTAATATCATGAAACATTGTGGCACAGTAACAGGGATTTCCCTCTCTCCTTCTCCCCTTAGCCACTCTCCTCTGTCCCTTCTCCTGTTGCCTTTTTCTCTCTCTTTCCTTTTTTCCCTTTCTCTTTTCTTTTTTTTTTCCCATTTTCATTCCTTTTGCCACCACAATTTCCTTCTTGTGGAGGTAATACCTAGGAAAAAAGCCCCATGGAGACTCATGACTACCTGACAACAAGTGGAAGGGTATGCCTTCTTGCAGTAAAGGTCTTGGCACCCACTGCCAGTTCAGTGAATACTGGAGGCTCTACTGCCACACAGGAGGTTCCTGCGCTGGGATCATGGATCCTGCATTCCAGCCCTCACTCCTGGCTTCTTTCACAAGCAACACAACTATGCTGAGGTAACACAAACAGAGATTTATCCCAGAAGTGACAGACTCTCTGCAAGAAAGAGTAAACCTGGGAGTGTCCTGGTACATGTTGGCAGAACAAGGAAGGTAGTAAGACAAGTGGAAAGCAGGTTGTAGAATGTCAATATCTCCAATTCTCCTGTACATCTTATCTCTGCTCCTTTCTCTGTGAGAATCCCAAAGGGTAATATCCCCAGAGCAGTAAGTAAGTTTTCAGTCAAGACAGGTGAAAATACTGGATGCATCTGCTGAGAATGGGGCCCACCTGTTTTTAATGCAGCATAGTTTGGGAATGAGGTAGATGATCTGCAATGCCTGTTCATTAAGGCATAGTCAAGAGTTAAAAATTACAAGGGACATTCATTCTTTTCTTAAAGGGTATTCACACATCTGTTCGTGATGTCTTGAGTTTACCGAAAATTTATTCAGTAGAAATGGCACAGGCAATTGTTATGTAAGTCAGCGTAAGAGAGCTGGGAATCCTCAGCTCATTTGTCTCCCCTAATTGCACTGATTTAATAATAATTAATAACCTTCAGCATTTTTATTACACTTTTCATTCACAGAATTCCAAATTGAGTTGCAAACCCTAGTTAAGATTCAGGGTACCCATGAAACAGAACCTTAGAGTGACCAAAATCTTAATTCTATGGTTGTATGAGCACTGTGTGTTAAACAAAAGGTTAAGGAAAAGAGCCTGTGTCACTTCCCTCTTTCTCATTTTATGGTCAAATGTTGAAATCTAGACATAAAGAGGCATTCTGTTATTTATTATTAGAAGAAAAGTACGTCACTTGTGTAATAGTTGAGTTACTAATATGATAGTTTACTTCCCAAGGCTGCAGTCTTCTTGTTGCCATATACAAACTGGAAATCAGAATGCTTTTTACAAAATCATGTGATAATCTGTTAAACAGTTACCTTCTCTGTTTGTAGATACCTTATGTTATTTTTGCAAGCACTGCTTCTAACTTAGAAGAGAAGAGCTGTAAATAAGGATCTCAAGGGCAAGAAACAGGGAGACAGGTTCCTGGAGGGCAGCAAAAGGCAAAACTTAGGACGAAAGAGGAGCAAAAAGCCCAGTAGAGTCCTTCAAGAAGAGGATAACTGGAACTTATTGACATAATAAG
Source organism: Alca torda (assembly GCA_008658365.1). Classification (NCBI taxonomy): domain Eukaryota; kingdom Metazoa; phylum Chordata; class Aves; order Charadriiformes; family Alcidae; genus Alca; species Alca torda. The sequence goes on from CM018101.1 coordinate 70,068,281, forward strand.
AACGCTATTGAGGGGGAAAGATCTGGGAGCAAAAGGTAAGGACAGAGGTGGTTGGGAGAAGAAAAGAGGTTGTAAAATGAATGTATGAGGTTTTATCTTTAAGTGTTCAGGGAAGGAGTTCCTGCTGTAAAGTTTAAATTGTATTGTGAAACATATTGAGAAAAAAAGAATTGGGTTTTGACCCTTCATTGTTACAGTATAAGTCTCTTTACACGGGATACACACGTGCTATTTTCTTGCTATTTTCTTAATACACACCATTATTGGTACTAAAAGTTTTCTAGCTGCCAGTGCCTCATCTGTTATTACTAACCATGATATTGATTATTATAATTTACTGATGTGTTAAATACGTTCAGAACTACTTATGTCTAAATTTGTAAATTGCTTTATGTTTTCTTTTTTTTTTTTTTTTTTAATGTACCTTATCTACTTTCTGTCCTTCACTTTTTCCATGTATGCATAATGGTTTGATTTCTTCAGAAAATATCTGTAAGAAAAATTTCATTGTCTAAGCTTTTGACCAGGGACTGACTTTCTTTGATCTACTCTCAGGGTGCCAAGAGAGCAAGTCACAAAGGCATAAGACGCTCTCCTATAGATATGGAAAGTGCTCATCTATCACTTCAAGTATTTGAGGTGCAATCACTCTCTCTCATAATTTTCTTCTTTCATGACTAATGTCTTGTCAAAATGCCCTCTGTTTCCAATTAAGCCCATTTTGACTAACATAAGTGAAATAAAAACCTCTTCTGTGGCTACTTTTCAAATACTTTGTAAAATTAAAAATTGCTAATCTTTTTTTTTCCTTTCCTTGAAAAACATGAATGGCAAAAGCTTTGTTTCTAAGGGGTGTTTACAACAGACATGCTTTAATGAAACAAAATTTATGACACTAGCCCTTTGAAAGGTAAAAATGCCATGCAAAGCACAAGATAATGCTCTTACCATGAAATCTGGGGCCATAAGTACTTGAACAAGAAGAAATTTTGTTAAAGTAGTTGGGATTCATTTTGAAAAGTACAGGGAGGAATATGTTATAATATCTTGTAATAGTCATAAAACATGAGGTTTAGGGGTTTGCTTTATGTGTATGTAGTTGATGGGTTTTAGCATCACTTTTAAAGGAACTTCACCAATTGTTCAGACATCTGTTTGAAGTATAGTCTTGGTACTGGAGCCCTGTGTAGCCACAGAAGAGGCTGTAGAAGGGAGTCAGATTATTTTGTGCAGGTACTTCAGGACTATACCTGTAGAAGAGTTACCCTTGGGTCAGGTAGTCTCCATGTCTCACTCTCTCCTTTGCTGAGAGGTCCAAACACCATTGTTGAAAGCAAAGAGGAGGGAGGATAAAGGCCAGATGGATGTCTTTGCACCATGTCTTTTTTCATTTCCATTGTACATACTGCATTATATATAATACATTATGTATGCAAACAATATTCACACCGGTAGCTTGAAACTGCCAAGTCCACAGTGGTAAGTGGTGAAGTGGAAATGAACCCAATACTTATATTTCCTAGGAATAAGCTCAGATTCATCAGGACATTTTTATTCCCTTCATTAAAAAGGCTGACAAAAGCAGGCTGAATTTGCAAAAGAAGCGGTTTAGCAGTCCATGTGTTCAAATGTGAAGGTTTGAAATGGCATACATGTTGGTTTAAATATGCAGACAACCAACAAAACTTTTTTTGTTCTCATAAATACACCTGGCATGCAAGGAACCAGTATTAGTCAGTCTTTTTGATACACATGGAAATGTGAATAGGACAGGGAATCTGTAATAGGGCAAGTTGCTCTCAATGTTGTTATGCTCTTGACGTTTACAGCCACGTTAAAGTGAATCTGACATTGTTTATTACAAAACACTGATGAAGCCGCATTTGAGTGAGCAGGAGAATCTTTCACTTGCTATTATGCTGTTATAGTTAAGCAGTATTTGAAAATGAATGTAAAATTGAAGCTGAAGTCACCTTTCCTAAAAATCTTAATATAGAGAAGTGTAACTTATGTATTCTGCAATTATGAGAAGGAAGAATCATTAATAACATATTTTCTTCCATCCGTCCACTCAAGCACATGACATTGTAATGGCAAGAATATATTTCTAAGGTATTGTTACCATTACAGAACTGAAAACTCAGAAAAGTTTTCAGTTGACTTGGTATAAATGTGTTAGATCCATTAAAAAAATCTGTGTGGGCAAGTGCTTTTTAATTTTCTTTTGGACTTTATTTTTTTCCTTGGTATATTTAAATAACGGAAGTTCTGTCTCTGTGCTAACACTAGAATCAAATCTATCTTGAGTCTCATGATTATTCCATTATGAGTTTATTTAAGGAAGACTTCAGGATAAGCAAACTGTAGCCCTCGCTCTCTGTAACACCTAGTGTAAGCTCCACCATGGATTTAGGTGCTTGTGTACCAAGGATTGAATGTCCAGCTTTACTATATTACAATGAGTGGATGGAACAGATATAGAAAAAGTATTATTACAGTAAAAAAAAAAAGAGAAAGAATCAGACTGCCAAAAGACACACAGTGCAAGCAACAACAGATATGGTCAAAATGTGGAGTTTTATGTGTGGGCTCTGATTTTGTTATGTCACAAAATATTATCTTTGCAGCTGAGAGATCTTGATTACTTCAGATTTATACTTTGTATAAAAATAAACAGATGCAAACCAAAACCTCTAAATGCAATAGCAATTTCTTGTATACAACAAAATAAAATTCATAAAAAAAAACCCTAACCAAAATGAAAATAGTTTTTCTATGTGACAGTCCTGAAACTAGAGAAAATTAAAATGATGAATTAATTTATTTTTAAGAAATTCACATTTTATAGTTCCTTAAGTGTTGTGTGGATGATTAAGGATAGCAGCAACAAGAATAAATACATCTGTGGATAAGGAATGACGCATTATTATATTTATATATGAAATATATATGAAAATTACGTTTGCCTAAAGCACTGTGGTTGCGATCCTTCAGTTGTTCAAATTGTAAGGCAGAAGTGGGCCAGAAAAGAAGTCTCTCTCAAAAACTCTTTCATCTAGTGTTTGTTGGTTTACCTCTTTCACTGCAGACCTGTGTAATTTGTAGGTTTTCAAATGGAATTTTGCATTTGCAGCTAATGACTCTGTTGTCATCAATGTGGAAACCTTACTGAGATGCTTTTGTCCTTGATTACCTTCCTGTGTCTTTGTCAGTTTTTACCTCATTTTTCTGATACATCTGTTTGAGGGATCAAGCTGTGCTCTTTGAGTATATGAAATCGACAACTTCAAGTGTATACCTTCCTGGCAATAGGGTTAATACAGTGGAGCTCACGGGCTGAACAACCTAAAAATGAGGTCTCCAGTTTTGATTATTTTTTTTTTTCCCCCAATGACAAATGGCAAGAAAATAGCAGAGGAGGAAGAGCTGGAGCATGAAACAGTCATATTAATTTAATTGACTGCATTGGCCTGCAGGTCATCTTTGATTAATAGGATCTTCTGTGTTAAAATATATGAATACTTTTAGCCTGTGCTAAAAAAAAAAAAATCCTGTACCAGAAAACAAGCCAGTCATATTCCATCTCTTTGCTAAAGAATCTTAAGACCCATAGTCTTTAAGGGTATTGACTTTTTTGTGCTCTATATTGAGCTTTTACACTTGGACATAATGGCGAGCAAAGACTGTTCAGAAGAAATGAAGAAAAATGACAGTCAAGGTAAGTTGCAGCTGGTTCTGGATAGAGTTTACATTCTCAGGTCCTTAAGGGTCCAAGGTTATTTGAGAGTTTAGGTTTCAACTGCAAAGAGTGAATACAGTGAAAAAATGTGTGTGTTCCTAGGTGTCTTTCAGTACAGAAAACTCTGTACCCTATCAAGTCTAATTCTCTTTTCTGCTTTAACAATATTTGAGAGATTCATGAAAATACATTTAGTAAAAAGACATTTTTCTTTGAAAGCAGTGTTTTCATAAAAGTTTACTCAAATGCATGTTTTTGTTAGCTATATTATTCCTGTGCTTCCTGATGTATTTACATTATAAAGAAAGACAAGTATTTTCTTCTGGAAAGAGCTAATCCTGGAATTAAATAAGGTAACACATAGCTTTATGTTTATGTTCAGGCCCTAAGTCATAAAACACACAGGAATAGGAGCCTTTAGTATATAGCACAAAATGAAAGATAATAAACAAGTTTTTTGCACTACCAGTCTTACAAATTCTGTCTCATTGCATCTGACTCTGCACTTATTTATCTGGTTAATTCCTCTATAAGTGGTTAATTTATAAACACAGAGCTGTGAAAGTTATTGAAAGCTACTTCAACTTCTCATATTATGGAAAAATATTTTTTTAACGTCTTTTAATTTCTTTCTTTAGCTGTTAGAGTGGACAAATGCCTTTGTGTGAACATTCATGGCTGTGTCTTTCCAGTAGATAATAGTTGTCAATCCCTGAACTGCAATTTACCTCCAAGTAGTGTACGAAAGGGGCTGAAGAATGCAAATGTCTTTGAAGTTTCTACACAACCTAAGAGTGAATGACTATCAAAGATACTGTCATATATATTCATGTTTAGTTGTGGTCTGTCACTCAATATGCATGAGAAAATGCAGGAATTGTTATAGTAGACCTTTTCATTTGTATATCCTTTCTTCATGATTAGTCTGTAGCAGATACTGCGTAGGAAAGTGTGACAATTCGGTGATAAGTAGTTAGGAAATTATTTGCTCACTGGGAAAGATAATACCCTTTTATTACTTAGAAGTTAAGTTTGGACTAAAACATACACATTTCTCATAATTCTTTGTTTTAAGTTTGAAAAGCTGGTTGAAATTGCATATTGCTTTTTTTTTTTTTCAAGATCGCAGCATTTTTTTGGTTGTTTTCAGTAGAAACACTTCCATGTGTTATACTGACAACCATGTCTTTATGCTGGCAAAAAGGTCCAAGTAGCTTGAAGGGACCACAGGTGCCTCTCACCTGGGTGTAAAGTTTCTCCAGTAACTATCTGTGAAAATGTTGCTATAAGAGTTGTCATGTCTTCCTACAAAAGAATACCCTTAGATGAGAACAGTCTAAAGTAACTTCAAGCGTGCTATACTCCCAAAACCTGTCACAACCTGTTGTCTAGCTAATAAAGCTCTAATATTATTAACAGCTGGGATTTTTTTCTACTGTAATTGTTAAATATTTGTTATTGCTCACCTCACCAGCCCTAAGGTACTGGGGAAAAGTAGAACCAGCTGTGTATGAAAAGATTTGTAGAAGATTGTCACAGCATTATGCATATAAAAAGAGCTTTCCATCAGAAAGTTGTAGGCTTAATTTCCAAACTGACAGCTTGTGTTCACCAAAATTGATCATATCGTGTGTCAGATAAGGACTGTGAAAAAGACTTATACCAGAACTGCTAATTTTTTCTTCCAACTTTTGTAAACGTCTATCCAGCAATCTCCAGAGAACTGAGTCTTTTACAAACACTTCCATGTGAGCTTTTCTCTTGAATATATTTATAGAGTTTTTCCCATGATTAAATATTAGTTCTTCTGTTTTGTAACATTTTTGCATTTCTGGCAGATGCACATGCCAGGGCAAAGCCCTGAGAAAGATCTGATAAAGACCTGACAAAGGCTTAGTAAAGACCTGGCAAAAGCCCACAATTCTTGTTATGCCCACTCAGTGGTGGTCAGTGCATACACTTTTCAGTTGATGGGTTGGGGTCTTCAGCCAATGGGGGAGCTACATGACCATATATGACTACAGTTCAGATTCTAATAGGGTATAAAGAGGGCCCTGTGAGAGAGCCATTTTTGGATGGCCCTCCTCAGAGCAGCGTATCTGAGTGGGGGGCTCTCCCTGTGGGCTGGAACGCCATTCCACAGTGCTCCTCCTGTACGGGTTGAGAGCCCTCATCTGATAGGTGAGTGATTGTGCACATTTTGAATCATCATTTCTAAAGCTTAAGAATTCTTTAGTTGTACAGTATTAATTTCCTCGTACATTCTGAACCTGTTATTAACGTCAGAGTGTTAAACAATTTTGATTTACCTCATTTCCAATTTGTTCTCTCTTAAACAATTTTGGCTAGAATGAAGTTTATTTTAAGTTTATCACCTGTCTAAATTTGATTTTGTGAAACTCCGTGACAGCATTGCACTTCACCTGATTTGCTACACTATATAGGCACTACAATACTCTACGCATCACCATTTGCTGAAGCCACCAAATAGTTACAGCACAAGAGAACTAGAAAATTTCTTTGCTAATTATTGAAAAGCTTTCTAAACTATTTTGGCTAGGAAGAGTGGAACAACAGAATAATGTCCAAGAATAAAAAGAAAATGAGCCAATATATGTTATTTTGTCTTGACTAACAAAGTATTATTCTTTTTTTTTTTTTTTTTTTGTGACTACTTTCATTTTCAGATTAAACAACTGTATAAAATGAATCAACACTGGGAGCTTTCATTCTTGCATTTTAGCAGGAAAAATCACTGAGTTTGCATGGTTTTCTAAATGAGCTTAATTATGTTATTCACAAGTGTCTGAATTTCTTTCCAGCTATATTCAAATTATTTCTTTTTTTGCAAAATTCATTCACATAATGAGTGAACAATCATAATCCTACACTAGTCCACACAGAGTGGAATGAGATGAATTTATGGAAAAAAATAGAGTAGGTTTAGATTTTAGAAAAGAATTTGGAGGGAGCAAACATGTGCACAATATGCCCAGTCTTAAGTCTCTGGTACATTCACATGCACGTTTATATATGCACTAGATAGCACGTGCCAACAGGCTTCACTTTTCAAATAGTGTGAGAGACTTGAACCTAAAAATAACTGTCTCAAAGCTTGCTTAATTTTCGGCAAACCAACGGGAGGTTTGCAAGGTTTCCTGTCAGTTTGCTGCTTAACTTTCTGCGGGCCAACGGGAAGATCTTGTGCAGACTTTCTGCAGACCAACAGGAAGATGTCTTGAAGTTCGCCTGCTGCTGCCTATGTGGCGTATGGGCCAATCAAAGGTCTACCCCAAACTTGCTGTGGCACGATGACTGTGATGAACCAACCGCTGCCCAAGCAACAAGGGCAGGAAGAGCTTATACGGCGACTGTGTCAAACGATGATTGGTCAAGCCAAAATGACCTGCATGCTGATTGATTGAACTATGAGTCGACAGAGACTATAAGCTTGTGCCGTGCCCCATGACAACTGGGACCCTCACCACCATCACGACTTGAGAACCACAGATCAACGGGATGTTGTTGAACTCCAGAGGGCCATCGGGACCCCCTCGGGCCTGTGGTGGTGACTATACTCTTGCTGTGCTCTGTAATACTACTTCTCCTTTCTGCCTTTTCTCTACTCCTGCCTTCACTCTATTGCTCGCCTCAGCGACTATTGCTGGAGAATAACAATAAACCTGCAATGAGCGGTATCTGACCTCGTTCGTGTCTTAATCTCACTCTTGGAATCATTACAAACCCTTCCCGGGCCCAGCGTAGTTGGACTGGGACGCAACAAATAGGCATAGGAAAACTTCAGTATCAGCCTCTCAATTTCTTCATTCTTCACATTTAAAAAATAATTTTACTATCCATGTCCTCCAAATAAAAGCTAGAATTTACAATCTAATAGAAAGTGGAGAGAGGAGATAAAAAAATGTGAACACACAAATGCTATCAGTCTAAATGAACTTCTAAACCTTTATATAAAAAGATGTGTGAGGATGGTTAACTCATGTCAGTTAAAATGTCTTTGTCTATATTAGTGACGCTATACCCATTAATCTTAGCTGATGATCCTGTCCATAAATTACTTTCAGAAGATTAATTACATTCCTCTGAATATTAGGTGGAGGGGGCTTTTGCCTATTTATTAAGTATACATTTTAAAAGAAGTTTTCTGTACAGGCTATATGCTTCTTATCCTACAAACTACATGCAAGCATAGATATTTTGTTAGGTACACATCAAAGGAAATATTTGAATTAGAGATCACAGAATCACAGAATGGTAGGGGTTGGAAAGGACCTCTGCAGATCATCTAGCCCAACCCCCTGCCAGAGCAGGTTCACCTAGATCAGGTTGCACAGGAATGCATCCAGGTATGTTTTGAACGTCTTCAGAGACGGAGACTCCACCACCTCTCTGGGCAGCCTGTTCCAGTGCTCTGTCCCCTAATCTCTGGGTACCAAACAACCTTCGTCCCTGCACATGTCCCTGCAAATGAGAACCCATAATTTCTTCACAGCTGAGGTATTACAGATTCAGGCAATGACAATGAAAACTTTCTATTGTCTCAAATCAGATTTGTCCTTAGTGTTTGCCCAAAGTGGTCCCTAGCCTCCTGGCTGAGGTTTTTGCATGATTGGTGGAGGAAGCTGATGGAGCTGATTTTCACTGAGCCAATGAGGCAAAAGAGAGCATTAATGGAGATCAAACCAAACTGCTGGCTCATATGGCAGCTAGATGTTGGCCTGTTGACATAGATACAACTTTTTAAACAAGCCAGGTTGACCCTCTGTTATCGTATTGTGTGACTGAAAATAAACTCAATAATGAAGTGAATACTCTAAGCTAGCTACAGGAATACTTCATTTTACCTCCTGAGTCTCATTCTCCATGCAAAGGGTGTACAACACTAAAGAAGAAAGTTAGTTAACAAATGCAGTTAGTATCTCTCCTTGCTTAGAAGATCCCTCTAGGTAAAGTGCTGGTCTTTTTATACTTGACAGGGATTTTGCTATTGACTTCATTGAGTCCCAGGTTTATATGTAATTTAACCAAATAGAGCTTTATTATATACATTTCCCTGGAGGCACCATTGACATTTTTGAAACCTCTGTGTGGTAATTTAATTTATATACCTATAGCAATCGTTTACAGAAAAAAAAAAATACTAATCTACTTTGTCCTTGTAAATACAGTCTTCTGCTACACTAAAGTTTCAATTAGGCCACTAATGCAGTGTATTGCACTTGGCATTAGTGGGACTTTCCACTCTCCCAAAACAGTGACTGTTTAAACAATGAACTACTGTACTTAGAAACAATCTTGATGCATAGTTTGCTTCCCATACAATTGCTTTGTGAAGTATAGTTACAAACTGTTGATGGGATATTTGGGTGCTGACATTCTCTGGTTTTCAAAACTTCCTTTTTTTTTTTTGTTTGTTTGTTTGTTTGTTTGTTTGTTTGTTTGTTTTGGTTTTGGTTTTGTTTTAAATTAGACAAGAATAAAAAAAAGGTTTTACCATGACATTTGACTCCATGCTGAGATCTGTGAGCTTTTACCATGTGCAGGCTCACCAATTGTTCAGCCTCAAACATGTCAGTGAAGTCAGTCAGTGTCAGTTGCTAACTTTAAGTCAAGCATTTGTGTAAGGTTTGCAGCAAATACCTTACTAAAAAAAGTACAGTACAAGCAATCCTTCTCATTTTGGGAACACAAACTGTTGTCTCTGAGCTAAATGCAGAAAGCCATCTTCCTGTGACATTAAAGACTATAATGATTCTTAAAAAATACATTTTTCAACTACATTACAATTTTTATTCTGCTGTAGGATTTCTCATTAGAACTTCCACTGTTTCTCCATCTCTTGCATTCAGCTACTTATGTAAAGAAAGTATATTCTTGCATATTTTTGATGAAAACTAAGAAAATTCTCTTGGTATATTCAGAAAACTTTCCACAGGAGGCTGGGAAAGCAGACAAGCTAAACAATATCTAATTTGAAAATCTGTCAGCTGCAGCTTTCTCTACACCTGTTGCCCATTGACTAGAGTCTAGATCTTTTTAGCTGGGAATGGCCAATATTCTCTAGGATCTCATTTTAGAATTACAGAACACCACCAAAGTATCAATGTCTACCTGAGCAGGCAGGCAGCTTGAAATAATGATCCCTTTTTCATCTCAGTAAAATATTAGTTCAGATCTTCAGCCACAATCTATTTCCCTACTGACTCGTAGTACGCAGGGGCTGGGAAACCATATGGAAAAGGTCCCAAAGAAATGCAGCATGTAATTTCTTTTGGTGCTACCAGTGATGATCTTTGTTTTCTTACAATAACCGCAAACATACTTGCCAAAATCACGATCTATCTCAAATCCCTTATTATAAAAATTTTAGTTTAATAGGAGAAGGAATATGGAAAAGATATTTCTGCTGTGTTTAATTGTCAATCAGTTTCTTTCTCTGCAATGGCAATTTAAAATATGTTAACAGCCTATGTATTTGAGGAATTACTTTTCTGACAGTTGGTAACAGGGTGACATTAACTAGTACCTGGTTGAAGGGTAGCATTTTGTTTCATAATGATCTATTACATTAAAACATTCCTGGATTGATAGCTCTATTGGTAGTACATTATACTGATATTATAGTTTACCATAGCAACAGAGTGCTCTGAGGATGCGTTGCAGACACATACTGTCAGAGCACCAGAGTCTTCTTTATTTTCACTAATTCAAACTAAATCCATGCCTACACTGAGAATACAAGTGTAGTCAATCTTACAGTACAAAGTTTAAGATTTTGTTAATTTTTAAAGATTTACATGTGAGGTTGAAAAGTATAGTATTTTAGATTAAATTAGAAGTGTGCTGTCTAAAGAGTGAATTTAACACCATAAAGGAAAAAAAAAAAAACCAAACTTTTTCCCACTTTTCTGTCCAAGGACCCTACTTTATTGCCGCCTTATGCAAAGAGAGAGAGAAACAAAACAATTACTCAGTAGACAGAAGTTTTAAGAGACCTACATTTTGTGCTGTGGATCTTAGGTATTCCTAGAAAACATACTAACATTGTACTAGATTCATTACAAACTTCCTGAGACTGCAAGCCTGCTCTGGAAATCTCACCAGAATAAGTTTCTGAGGTTCCAACATTTTTTTGTATTCTCAATTTTCTACTCCCAGTTCAAAATTCCAGCTAAACCAAAAATTCAGTAAAGTGACAAGGAGAGTGTAAATAGTGTAGATCAAATTAAGATGTTGTGTTTGCCTAGGCAATAGGGCAAGAATCCTTATTTTCTCCAAACTAGCAAACCCATCTCCCAGTTTTCAAAAAGTACTGTTATGGTCAAAATCTTGTAGGGGACATACAAATTTGGAATGGATCCAGCATCCTGTCCAAGAGCAGGTAGAGCATGATCATCAGGGAAAATAATCAGCAAGATGATTCCTCCAGAGGTAAAATAAGGTAAAGATTTATTCCTTCTCAACTAGACTAAGAGGTCTATGGGAATTACATAGAGAATGCTGGAAAAGCAACACAAAGCCTAAGATCAATGAATGCCTTGTTTCATTATTATCTGGATAATTATCTGAAACACGTTTAATTCCCTGATAATCTTTTTTTCAACTGCCCCACATTCCCAGTAGCTTCCACCTTACTAATTACTTTGCCCTCAATTTCCAGAGCCCCAGTGTCCCATTCCAGCCTGAAGCATACTATCTGAAATGGGATTGTAAAGCATTATTTAAAGTGCTTGTTACTGCAAAGCTTATCAAACTTGTCAACAATGCTGATAGAAGCTGAAACAAACAGATGAACAGCTTATAGGACGCTGTTGAATAAAATACTGCTCACCAATGACTTAGTAAACTGCAAAACAGAGCAAGTAGGAATCATGCATTACCGATAATGATCCTGGAGGTGAAAGCCCCATTTGGAAAAAGTTCATTTATTTGGTCTCTGTGTAGCTCATTTGCCTAGCAGGGGAAGAGTATTTGCAGGCACAGCAGAAAAAAGCATAATGAAACTGTGGGGGTTTTGGTGCAAAAATTTAAAACTGTAGTTTAGAAGATAAACGTATGAAATACAAGTTTGCCAAAAGCTCAGAAGAATCTATTTTATACCAAAAGTTTTTTAAATACGTCTAAGGCTTTAAAGACCCCTGGAATCTGAAAGTAATTAGCCATGACACAGTAACACAGATTGTTGATTGCTTTATTTGAGACACATGTTCCCCCCCCAAAAGACATATCAAATTGTGAATTATTAACAGTAAGGTTAGCTTACATTTTGTATTAAATATTGAATAATCACAGTGAATAAAAAGTTCCTTAGTCATCCATACAGTAGTTTTAAATCCAGTAAAAAAAAACCAAACCAAACCAAAACAGTAAGCAAATAAGGAGAGCTGTTTATGATTATTCACACCATTGTAAATGAATGTAGAATAAGTAGAGTTGGGGATTTAAAACTGAACAGGAGTAGGTGGCCCCTGGGATATCTTCTTTCCTGAGGTGAATCAACAATAACCTTCTACCTCTGGAGGCCTGAATTGAAAGTGCATAATAAGTTAATAATGGTGGTGTCTGACTTCGCCATTTAGCTAGCATTTACACCATTAAACAATCAAAAAAAAATGCCATAATTACTTGATGTGACTGACAGGAAGCAGAGGGCTAGCAGGGGACAGGGACAGGACCAGAATAGGAGGAGTATGATAGGTCAAAAATCAGCAATATTGGCAGGGCCATGTGGGGAGATGCACAGTGCAGCTGTCTGTGGCGTGTTGAGCTCTAATTAGTGCCATTAGTTTCTCAAGTTCAGAAGTTATACATCCAGTACACAGATGTGTACTACAAAACCTGCATCACGGCAACAGCAAAGCTCTTGTGTGGAGATGGGAGAGGGAGGGCCTGTGGTGGCTCCTGCTGGGGGTGGCCAGCAACCAGCAGGGACAGGGGACAGGGAGCCAGGGATTCTGGCTGCTTGACTGGGATGCAACAGCTGCTGTGTTGGGTTACTGCGACTGCTCACCCTAGGTGAGACTACTGGGACACCACCCGGAAGTCAGAAAGACACAGACTTTCCAGCAATGGTTCCTGTGTGAAGGTGGCCCTGGGTGGCTTTGTCCGATCCCCACAGCCTTAGTCAGTGGATGGCAGTACGAATTTCCACTGCAATGCAAACAGAATATGTTAAGCTTCTTTTGTATTGGATTCTTCAGGCCACTATTTATGGTATAAGAAATTATAATTATTTTTAAAGATCCTATAGTAATTTGCTTCATCATAAAATTTCCCTGCAGCAACTCTCTGCTGAAAACCATTTTGGCTTTTAGACTTTAACATTAGGTACAACACTGAAAGTGAAGAAAAGTTTTTGTTGCCTTTTCACCCTACGAGAGACATGTCACTTGGTCCAAGGGTGAGCTAGCTTCTGCTTAAACTATTTCTTGCCTTCATCCAAAGGGTGGGTGTGTGAATCTTTCTATTGCTAAGTTAAACTGCAGATCATGGAATAGTACTTATGATGTAATTATCATTGGATGGTTGAGAAGGAATTGCTCAGCACCCATTTATTTGTTAGAAGGCAGTATCTTTTATGGTTCAGCATCTGAGGGGGCCACCTGACAAAAACCAGATTTTGTTGGAATATAATTTCAGAAATAGACTGGAATATAGTTACAGAATGAAATACTCTCTCTTGTGAAAAGATAGAAATGTGCATATTCATAACAAAAGATTTCTAAACATAAATAACTTAAGGATCAAGACAAGAAGCAAGGAGTTGCACATTATAATATGAAAATATGTACAGTGTGGCATCTCCAAAGTAACATATGGAGAACTTTTCTGGCCTTGTACTTTAATTGGTTCAACAAAGTTTTTATCTCTGCAGAGAAGTTAATGATGATAATTATTATAATGTTCTTACCTGTCTTGAATATTACATCTATTAACAAATCACAACTACATTCAGTTTAATAAATTTATGACAGTGGGTGGAAAAAGAGACTGAATTGCAGGGTGAAGGGAATGACTATATTGTTAATATTATTGCATGTATATTGTTAATATTATTGCAGACATAACAGTAGACTAGCATAAAGTCAGCACCCAAACCAGCTGCTTTGGAATAAGATTGATTGTGTCAGATGAATGCACTGCAAGTGAGTACCTGAAGTTACAAAGCACAGTTGAGCTGAGGATTGAAACCAATTCAGTTGGCCAGTAGCTGCCCAGTATGTCAAACAACCAATAGGCCGTTTCTTGTTTGTTTGCTGTTTGTTTATTTGTTTTTTGGTTTTTTTTTGGTTTTTTTTTTTCCTTTTAAAAACCTCTTTTTATGCATGGGAGACTGGGTCATACTGGGAATCAAAGATCTCAGTAACAGAACTATCTTTTCACATCTATATCGTATGTCTCTTCAGACTGTTTGATATTCTCCTGGAGGCACTAGTTTTGGACCCATGAGGAATTCCACAGTGGATGCTTCTTCTCTGACACATCGTCCTTCTCTCCCAGCTGTCTCGTTCACTGTCATCATTTTGCCATAACATTTGAGATGGAAATAATATGCATGGAAAAATCAGACTGTAAAGGCTTCTTAATTCACTCACCTCAGAAATTCATTAAATAATTATTTCCAGATAACACTAGTCGATAACTGCAATTTTAATACATTTCCAAGGTGTAATGACCACAAGAAAAATCTTTCAAATAGGCATTTGCAAGCAATTAATTATATAGGAAATACCAAAACATACTGTCCTAGCAATCATACTAAGTTAAACAACAGGCTAAACAAAGGCTAAAATCGAATAATTTTAATTCTCTTCTTTCTAGTAAGACTAGAAAGTCATTTACTTACTATTTAGTAATATTCATTAAACAAAGAGGGAAATCTGTATAAGACAGGAGACATAACAACGATAGCTTTTATTTGATCGTGTCTGGTGCAAATACAGTGAGAGCATGGTGGCATGGATTTAACACTTATTAACTGCCCATATTTCTTTTCAGGCTTTTGTTGCTGTACTAAACACTATTTTTCTGGGTTTTTTTGAGGTAAAATGAGGCTTGTTGACAGTGGTATACACATGCTATAAACCATTCTGTTCCCAAAATCAAGTTTTTTGAGACTCCTCACCTGCCCATTGGATAAACAGTGCTAATTGTTGCAATTCAAAATGAATAGTTCAGCATAAGCGTGATTTTGAATCTTATTTTCTTACTCTGACAGAGTATTTTCTTACACAGTTGGTCAAACTGTGCTTACTGGCTGAGGAAACCGAATTTACGTTGTGCAGGTGGAGCTGTGCAGCAAGGATCAGCCTACCTCAAAGAAAATCCCCAGTGAAAGAATTTGTGGATCTCATGAACATATACTCTTCTTTAGCTATGAGATACACAAATTTTATCAGGGTGAATCAAACAGTTCCTTCCTTAAGTAACCAGTTTCATCATAAAGGGTAGAAATTAAATAAGAAAATGAATTAGTCATCTATCAGTGGTTTAACAATTCCTCTATCACAAGCAGATAACAACCTCCTCTACAAAATTAATTAAGAAGAGATGATGCCTTCTTTTAAGACTAACAAAACCTAAAGATTCTACTTAAGGATTACACCACAAAGGACCTGTGAAGTCAGAATAGCTTCACATACAAAGCAAGAACAAGAAGATAAATCTAAGATTTCAACTTCTACTATCAACATTCAGTAGAATCTATCAACATTCTACTAGATGTTGATAAACCTAAGAGGAAATCTGAGTTTAGTTTGGAGATAAGATAACTTTGGTTGTGTTCTGGGATTTCTTGTCACAAAGTCAAAAGTAGAAAACCTTCAAGTTGAGGAAAATTCCTATGCTTGCATGCATAGAAGCGCAGCACCTATTCAAAAGTTAAAACTAGCCAAGCAATCTCATGAAGGTGCTGAGGAAATGAAAGGATGGCAGGCACAGATATTTTAAATTTGTTAAGCCATGTCAGAAATATGCTTTCCTCTTTCCAGAAGAAAAGAATATAAAATTTTCAGCAATGAACAAGCAGCAGCATGCTCTGATCCCATCACTCAACTTTGCTGCACAGCTCTTTCCTGTTGATCCCTGCCAGTAAGCCACTAACAACAGCAATCAGACTGAACAAACAGAAGCAAAGAACGCTAAGAAAAGCAGCCTTCCATTTCAGCACGACAGAGATTAATTTTGCCACACTGCTGATAGCAAATGAGATTAATGTTTTCATTATCATCACTTTAATTCGATACAATTGTTTATAGTATACTGATGGCTTATTCTGTTAGTAAACTGTCTTGGACTTAGTTGTGTGGACAGGGAGGCTTATGATAAACTTGACAAATAAAGAGAAATGATAAGATTGATTGGAATTCAGCATTCTTAGTGATCATTTATGTCCCCAGAGCTTTCCTTGAATTATTCCTTCTGAGAAAGCAGGGTGGATAATGTCCCTCAATCTTAAAGACTTAAAAATTGCACTGCCAAGTGGAAGCCCCTTTAGTTTTGGGAATATAGTTCTTGATATTTTTCCAAAAGCAAGTCTGCATCGAAAAGGTGTAAGCTCTACTGAAGACTTCCACATGGGAAGACATAAGAGAGATTATAACTAAAGCAATTTTTATGCGCCTATGTTCCTTTTAATTTTTTCTTTTCTCCTTTAATAAGCATATAGTCATGATTAATGATCACCTGTCTTTATTTTCGTATACCTTTTCTTTTAATCACATTGTCTGCTAAGACATGATAAGAGATCTTGTTTTAGCTTGTGCTTAAGTAGCAGAATTCATTCCCTGGATCAGTAAAATTTGGCTCCCAATTTTTGCCCTCCTTTACATGACATTTGGTCTTTTAAAATAAAAACACTTGCCTGCCAGAATGTCAAGTTGCATATGTTATGCTGGTGTTACATTTAGTTTGTTTCAGTAATAGAGTGGACCGATGTAAGTCAACAGAAAGAACACAGTCAGCTAACTTGCATCTACAACACTACTCACAACCACAAAAACAATAAAAAACAGCAACAGCTAATTACAACTGATAGTTCTAGCAACTACGGTTAATAATCTGACCTATGATGTTTTACAGGTTACCAGTACAAAGCCCATTTACGCTTTTGCACTGGATGCCATTGGCTGGATTCTCCAGACCATTACACATGAGTAAGAACAGTATGATGATAAATCGGGCTCAATAGCTGCATAGCTGAACTCAAGAAGAAGCTGAAAATAATACTGGTGACTTCAGGTACTTTGGCAGGCACAATGTCTTCTAATAGCAGTAGTATGGATTTAAGTCAATTGACTTAAAAAGGTGTTTGGGAATTATTCCCTGCTTTAAGCTTTTCTTTTAGGCATCCATGCAAAATTGAAAAGTGATGCCACTCATTCTCTTGGTGTTCTTTTTTTAGGCTGTGTACAGTTAATCAAATGCTTAAATGACATTAAAGAAACACTATGCTGTTTGCTCTACTGTTAAAACTTACTGAGCAGGAAAGTTTGTGCATGCTATTGCAATCACATACAAGGAAGCAGTACTCCCTCCCCTAAAGGACACAGAGATAAAGGAAAACTAGTGTGCAATCAATTAAACATACCTGATAATAATAAATTTGCCTTTAAGTATCTATAAGTAGCTTTGGCTTCTCTGTCCCCATTAATAGTTTATTTTCTGGTCAGGTGCATTATTGATTGTTCTACACTGAAGCTATTTTTTCCTCATTAGCTTTCCAAACTTTTCCTTGCCTCTATTTTCTTCAGATACAAAAACTGAGCAAGATTATGTGAGACTTGTTGCTTAGCAACAGTCTTATTCCTAAAACGATAATGGCTGAGCACTCCATGCCATCTTCTCATGAAAGAAGTCAGATATTACTCCCTTTTCTCCACAGTGTTTCAGGACCTCTCTCTCCCCCATTTAAAAAAAAAAAAAACAAAAATAAAAAAAAACAAAAACAAAAAAAAAAAAAACAAAAAAAAAGGAAAAAGATAATTATTCACAATTTAATAGTATATATTATGCTGTCACATGCAATTTACATGCTATTTAAATTTGAGGTACCTGTATTTTCTGTATGAAAACAGGCACTTATGATACATCTCCCTAGAACTAGAACTGTTGACCACCAGCAAAATGAATGGAGGGAACTGGAAAGTTCTGGGGGAGAGGAAATCCCATCCTTTATTACTCTCAGAAATACTCTTACCCTTCAAAGAAGATTTTTGGCACTTGTAGAAATAATAGATGCCTGGCACCTTGAGTCCTATAGAATTATATGGTGCAGAGGCTTACAGAAAAAATAAACTTTCTATTTAAGAACTGTTAAAATTCTGGGGTTTTTTGAAAAAAGAGCTAGTGATTCATTCTTAATCCATTCATCTATCTTTAAAACACAAAGAGCAGTCCATTTACATTCCTGTTATAATTGTCCATAAAGAAAAATCCTTCTGTTTTAAACAAATTAACATGCCATTTTGGGAAAGAGTGCACATCCTGTACAGAAAAGACAACAGGTCCTACAGGGGAACCATTTGAGTGAACACTGAGAGAATATGAATGACAAAGAAAATAAACAGACAGAGAACAGGTAAAAAGCATCAAAAAGATTGAAAAATGGTCAGCAAAACAAAGCAAGTCATTTTCTGATGTAAGTCAGAAACAGACCTGAAATGGCAAAAAGTGTATGAGCCCATGACTATATGTTTGCAGTATTTGTTGACTTCACCAGTGGTGGGGACAGAACAGCATACTGCTGCTAGGAACATATGATCAAGCAAGTCCTGTAGGAAAAAGAAAGGGAAAAAAAAAATAAGAAGAAAAAAGAAGGGAAACAGTGTCTAAAAACTGCCAAGTGTTTCTCATTATTAGAGGGCAAATTGGTTTAAACCAGTAGTCCAGAAGCAACCAAAGCACCCTGGTTTCCAAAGACACCTATTCTGCATACAGATGTCACAGCAATCCTTATTGTCTCATCTGCCTTACAATGGGAGACTCAACGTGCCACCACTTATAAACATCTCCCAGCTCCAACTCGTCAAGTACAGGCAACATGAGAGGACTACAGAGATGCTGTTCACCACTGTAGGAAGAAAAATTGTGCAACAAAATTAGACTCAATTAGAGTTCAGGCTGGCCAGCGCTGTGAAGGACAGCAAAAAGGGCTTTTTGATTAGTTAATTAAAAAGTTTGTTAGTTAACAGCAAAAGGGGGATCAGAAATAACATCAGTCCATTACTTGACGAGGTTGGTCACTTCACAAATAGGGACATAGACAAAGTGAAGATGTCTAATACCTTCTTTGCCTCTGTGTTCAAAACTGATGATGGGCCCTGGGACACCCTGGAGACCTGTGTTGGAGGACCGTGTCTGGGGGGATGATCAATTCCCAGACAACCCTGAACATGTTCAAGACTTGCTGCTCCAGCTGGATGCACATAAATCTATGGGGCCTGATGGGATGCATCCAGCAGTAGTGAAGAAGACTATGAGGATGTTATTAGGGCAACTTGAAGGCCTTGACTGTACTGTATTTTCATCTTCAATACCTTTTCATCCCATGGCTGTTAGACTGAGACTTGATCCTGTATCCCTAGGACATCAGTGGTCTGTAAGAAATTCAGTTTGTCTTCCACCTAACAGAGAGCACACACTGTGCACTGTTACAGAAGTTGCCATTGTCCTATGCAGTAAGAATACCTCTGGCAGTTCACTTCTGCCACCTTCTATAAAGGCACCTGAAAAAACTGACTGTTATAAAAACATATGCCTCAGAGGTTTACTTAAAAGAAAAAAAAAAAAAAAACAAATAAACAAAAATCAAGTATTTAAATGTTTTCTTAGCCTGAAAACTCAAGGTCAGATCTTCTCAACATTAAATTATGATTACTTGTCTAGTCATCAGTCTTGCTACTCTTTAACATAAGTCTGAATATATCCTTTGAATTTCCAGTTTCCCTAAATGATTCTTAAAAGTGTTGCTACACAGTATCCCCATTATTCCACATTTCTTGACTCAGGAATATTGTGTTATTAACTATGTTATTAACTCAGTAATCTTTTTAGTCTTTGTCAAACTTTCTTCACTGCAAAACATTTTTCTCAATGCCAGACCTATAAAGTTAAGCTCTACCAAGGTGAGGTAGGCCCAGTGAGGGAGAGTTCTCTTTGTATTGTGGGAGTTGGTAAGTGGCTGTGACACCCTCTACTTCTGCAATGTGGTTTAACAGTGTTTTACCATATTTATGTCTAACATTTTTAGCGATTTTATCCTCTTACATTATGTCTCTTGATGATGGCAAGGACAGGAAATCCTTTCCTCCCACTAAGATGATTTGCTGAGGACACCGCAGACAATAAAAACATCTTCACCAACCCAGATATAAAAATTCCAGCAGAGCAGCTGTGAAATCATCTAGAGCTCATCTTTGGAGAGTGACCAAAACACAGTATCAAACCCAATTAACAATAAGTTTTTTTTTTTCCCTGAAAGAGGTCTACAGATAATCAAGTTTTCACACCCCACCCCCCCACCCCGCCCCAACTCTTTTATTTTTTCCTCTGTGTATATTTAGAATAAATCTATTTTAACTATTGAATTCCTCTGTTCCTTCTTACTTCTCAAACGATTTCTAGCACCTTTCAGTTGCTCCCCTGGTTAGAGGTGCTTTACTGTAACCCTTCTCCCATCCTTCCATTCAGGCACAGCACGTCAGCCGGGGTTCACAATATGAAAGTAAGAAAGTGTGCTGATTTTGGCTGGGTTAGAGTTAATTTTCTTCATAGTACCTAGTATGGGTCTATGTTTTAGATTTGTGCTGAAAACAATGTTGATAACGCAGGGGTGGTTTTGTTATTGCTGAGCAGTGCTTACACAGAATCAAGGCATTTTCTGTTCGTCAGAGCACCCTGCCAGCGAGTAGACTGGGGGTACACGAGAAATTGGGAGGGGACACAGCCGGGACAGCTGACCCCAACTGACCAAAGGGATATTCCGTACTATATGGCATCATACTCAGCAACATAAAGCTGAGTGAAGAAGAAGGAAGCAGGGATGCTTACAGCTATGGCATTTGTCTTCCCAACTAACCATTATGTGTGATGGAGCCCTGCTTTCCCAGAGATGGCTGAACATCTGCCTGCTAATGGATAGCAGTGAATTAATTCCTTGCTTTGTTTTTCTTGTGTGTGTGGCTTTTGCTTTACCTATTAAACTGTCTTCATCTCAACCCATGAGTTTTCTTACTTTTACCCTTCTGACCGGTAGAATCCAGGGCTTGTGAAATCTCTTTCAATTAGTGGTTTGTTTTGGTTTTATTGTGGGGATGGAGAAGGAGCTCTCTTCACAGAGGATTTGCTTTACTGGGTCAAGGAGGATGGAATTCCCAGTATAATACAGATGCAGCACTTGTGATCATGTTGAGGTTTCATTTTGAGCTCAGAAGGCACAGGTGATATCCTTGACTGATATTCCACCTCAGAACCTTGTCCTCTGCTAATCACTGAGATGCCAAGATAAGCAGAGGTGACTGAAGGCAAAATCTGCTCATCAGCCTCACAGAGTTTCTGTAAAAGGTCCAAGGTCACAGCAATCAAGTTATGAACACCTGACACAATCCAATTATGCACCAAGTGGAAGGAGTTCAGTGTTTACTTAATCTCTTCACTTGACCTACAATTTCCCAGGCAGGGCATTTGACCCAAGAGACCAGAGGATATGCAACTTCAGCCATGATGCAGACAGGTATCTTCAAGTCAGCTAAGGTGGGAACAATACAGGTACCAAACTCCCACAGAGTCTTGGATGCTTACTAGGTATCTTGAGGCCCTGATAGTGTCCTTGCTTACAAGCCAGGGGGTCCTGGTGACTTAAGAAAAATTTGCTATCATGGAAGTATGGTTCTGTGTGATCCACCTGTCATAAACATTTTTTAATCACCTGTTGTGGTTTTGGCCAAATTGGCCAATGGCTGGTGACAGATGCTCCCCCCCAGCCTCTCGTACATGGAGAGGGGGAGGAGAGATAAAGTGATTTACGAGTTTAGAAGAAACTAGGCTACTTTAATAAAATATTAAGAATAAAATAAAATGGGAAATAATGAAATAGATACTGTATATCCAAAACTGTATTAAGCTTCCGGGATTACATCACCAGCAGGCACTGGGGAAGTCACAGACTGGACTCAGCGACAGGTGGAAACTGGGTTCCAGAGATGGAGTCAGGAACACATGGATCAGGATCAAAGGCAGATGAACAGAGAGGATCCTCTTTGGACGTCAGCCATTGAAAGAAGAGAGTTGACCCTTTGATCCCTCAGCTTTTATACTGAGCATGGGCCAGATGGGATGGAGTACCCTGTTGGTCAATTTTGGGTCACCTGTCCTGTCTGCTCCTCCCTGCAAGTGTGACCCCTCTACGCTTTTCCGCTTCTGACCCTGCAACGGGGCAAATAACGAAATTAGCTGACCTTGGTTGTTATAGCAATAAGTATAAGCAAGACCCTCTCCTTGTACCATTTCTTGGCACAAACTGTAAACATTGGTCTTGTCACTCTAAAAATGAACCGTTTTCGACACAACATGTTGTTAATTTCAGAAAGTTAGAAGAGGCCTAGCTAAGAAGTAAAATTACTGAACAGAAAGTTGGTTCTGTTTTACCTCAAACCAGGACATCACCTCAACTGTTATTTTTTGGCCCTCTTCTGTACTCCTCATGGAAAAGCTGTCCTATATTCATCCACAGGTTTGCCTTCACCCATCACCTTGTTTGGTTTCCTCACTGTTAAAACAATGGATATAACTGCATGTGTGGTACAGTTCTGAGAGTCTAATCTAACCCCTAAATCATCTATTTGTAAAAGCTACCAGGAAAAGAGCCTTTAAAATTATCTTCCACTACCTTTCTGGAAGACTGAACCATGTGTTTGTTCTCCTCATTTATGACCAAGTCAGCCCAAGTTAACAGCTCTTTTCTAGAAGACATTAGCTGCAGTACCACACACAAAAAGAAGACTTTAAAAAGAGTGAAGGGATGCTGTGTCTTTGATGTATTAAACAAAGGATGTCACTGTAATATTAAAGTCACTGTATGTACCACGAAATTTGTATTTTGACAGGATTTATAATATGCAAAAAAAAAAACCCAAGAAAAAGTAATTTTTACAAGTACATTTTAGTGGCTCAAATAAGAAGCTTCAAAATGCATAGTATTTTGTATTTCAAAGGCAGAGAGAAGAAAAACTTCCCCCTTTATTTGTTCATTTCTGCATCTTGTTGTAGTCTGTATTCCTTTTCCTCCTTACAGTTACCATGGCCTTTCCTGCAGAGCTTTCACAGCTAATGTTTTCGTTTTGGCTATTTATGCTCATAACCTGTACTTACCAAGGTCTCCCATTGCCCAGGTTACTGTGGCCTGCTCTACCTAGCTATGTATTAAATGAGGCTGTAGGTTCACACTGTGACTGACGGTATCATTAGTTGTTTAAGGTGTCACTGCCTCTCTTCTTCCACTGACCTCTTCACCCTTCTTTCAACATTTCTACCAACAACAGCTGTAACAGTCACCCATTCAGCAGTACCAATTAGTTGCATATCTAATTGCAGAAAAGAAAAAAAATAATAAAAAAAAAAATGAAGGGCGCTGCTTAGTGGGGGGAGCGATTGGTTTGGTTTGGTTTGGTCCATCTTCAGATAGAAGTTTTGCTTGACTTAGTTCCCACTACAGTTGTACAAATAATGTTTCATGCTGCAATGATAGGTGGAATGTAAAGAATGGGAAGCAAAGAGAGAAACCAGGGTTTGTGTTGTACGTGTCTTGTTCTCTGGGTCTGCAGCTGGTTACTATGCATGATGTAAACAGGTTTAAGAAGGCACAGCCTCTCCCTCCCTGTTACTTCCCCAGAGTCAGTACATACTGAATTGAATATTGAATAAACTCATACCACTAACAAAACTCTTGTGTGAGCACATAGCATGAGTTATTGCAGTGGTCAAATGAGCTATCAGGGAGAAGCAATGACAGTTTATGCCATGACTGCTGTCAAAAGGTTGTTTGGTCAAAATATTATTTAGTTTAATAAATTGTCCAGCTATTTTAAAATTATTATTGAAGTATTAACTTTTCTTCCTTTACTTTTGTTTTTACTAGAAGTGCTGCTTTATCTCCTTCTTCATAATGTTTGTGGGGTGTTTTTTTTTTTCCTTTCAGCTTGTATAATGATAATTTTAGTTTCATGCTTTCAAGGTTACTTGATTCAGTGTCTTGGTGAGAGTATTTTTGCAAGGTTCGTTCATCAGGGTATCTCCCATACACATTCTTTTCTTTTAATCTTCTCTGTCAGTTCTTATTCTGTTAATATTTCTCTCTCTCTTATCAGTCAAAATGCTATTACTCTCCAGTTACTATGGTCCTGCTGGTATCTCATAAAACCATGGATCATACTTATTGTAGAAATGCAAATAGTTACAAATTTATTTTCCTGATAATAAACACCCAATCATCTAAAAGAAACACATCCAATGGTCTGGATTTATATTTTGTTTTCCCTAAGTCATCATTTAATGTCCTAAGTGTGTCATACTCCACCATGAAAAAAATTGCTCACACGTGGGAATCTAATTCTAAACCTATATAGTGATGAGGCCCATTGTCCAGTCAGAACCAACACTCCTACCCTGTCTTAGTGTGATCTTTGTGGGGCCATCAGGCAGTGAATACATAGTTTGAAGATGCAGTAAAAAAAATCATTGAGTGCCTTTTTTTCCCTTTTCTAAGAAAATGTTTTGAGGAGTGTTACAATTAGATTCAAAATGTCCACAAATGTTCAATGTGGACAAAACAGAGAGGGAGAGAATTAAGAAAAGTTTTCTCTTTGTCTCCAAGATGAACATCTGTCAGGAAATTCCAAATCTACTCTTACTTCACATAAGCACAAGTCTAAACTCTAGTAGCAGGACACTCTGGAGGAGATCCAAGGAATGATTCACTTTTCCTGTGCTTCCTCTTTTAGGTTTTCAACTGCGACAATGTAATCTGGCTGCCTATCTTTAAGTTTCTATAGAAGTAAAAGAACTTTAATTCAGTTTGATATGTCGAGGAGCTGCACGAAAACTGTCTGATGCTGCTACTAATTAATTCATCTCCATATGTGAGCTTATATGAAAGCAACAAAGAAATTCTAACTTTTTTTAATTACATGGCAATTGCATTGAAGGTTGTCCTGTAAATGACAACGTGGCGTTCTCAGGGATTTTTTGGTAAAAGCAATGCAGAGGTATCCCTCACTTTTCCATTTCCCCTCTTCTCCCTCCCCCACAAAGATGATTAAATTCCAAAGAAGTGTGTATTAGAAGCAGTCCTTTGCATCTACTTTCTTAGGCCTGATGAAGTTGAAACATCCAGGGGATATTCTGAAGGACATTCATTCACCCTCGTTTCAGCTGCTGCAAGATTATCACCGAACAGATAATTCAGGTTTCTAGAACAGCTGAATGATTATTTGCACCCAGCTGAATCTGGGGTGTTCCCTTGTTCCTTGCAAAATGAGGAACTGTAGATCTCCCAGCTTAGAAGTGCCTCTGGCTTAAATTCCAGTTTGAAACTTACTCAGCCCAGGTAACCATGACCATTGTAGTGGCTGTAAGGAACGACAGACTACAGGAAATACCTTTCTCAGTTTTTCCCCCCTTCCCTTCCCTTCCCTTCCCTTCCCTTCCCTTCCCTTCCCTTCCCTTCCCTTCCCTTCCCTTCCCTTCCCTTCCCTTCCCTTCCCTTCCCTTCCCTTCCCTTCCCTTCCCTTCCCTTCCCTTCCCTTCCCTTCCCTTCCCTTCCCTTCCCTTCCCTTCCCTTCCCTTCCCTTCCCTTCCCTTCCCTTCCCTTCCCTTCCCTTCCCTTCCCTTCCCTTCCCTTCCCTTCCCTTCCCTTCCCTTCCCTTCCCTTCCCTTCCCTTCCCTTCCCTTCCCTTCCCACTACCACATCCCCCTTCCTCACCCAGTTCTCTTTGTAAGCAAAATTTTTTCCTATGCTGAAAGGTTCCACCCTCATCTTTCCTCCCAGCTCAGCTTTCGAGGCAACTTTTCTTTCTTGGAGATAAGCAGATGCCAATTTCTGCCAGCACATTCCTTGAATTCTTTCACAGACCTGAGTCCCAAGAGCACTGCAAAAGTACTGCATATATTGGAATGATGCATCAAGTGATGCTGCGCATTAGAGCAGAAAGGAAAGAAAAACAAAACTCTACACTTCTGTTGTCAAGTTTTTTGCATCAGCATCATCACAATAACCCCCGTACAGTTTTCCTGCTTTTCTTTGTCTTTCTCTAACCCCTGGTAAGGAAATTGGATTCAGTGACTTGCCAAGGCCTTATAATGAGATTGCAACCCTGTTTGAAATTCCCTATAGCAGACTCTTGTTGATTGTCAATCTGTTGATCATGTTGAATACTCTCTCTTTCCACTACAGCATGGTTTCAGGAAGGCAAACACTCCAAGAATTGAAGAGTCTACTTTCTGTGATGAGCTTTGGAAACATGCTGCTAATTGCCATGGCTGTGATTCTCAGTTTGACTGATAACTCTAGGAATCAAAGCACTGTCTCTGGAGTTCACTGTGATTTACAAGTGAGCCCTCTGGCTTTCTTACTGAGTCACCATGCCAACCATTAGTAGCATTTCTCACTACATGCATAACTCAGTCTACAAGATTTTCAACCTTCAGCACATGTGGCTGTAAATGCTTTACAATACGTTAATTTTAGTTTACCATAGAATACAGCTTTCTTCCCCTCCTATTGTTCGGGCTAGGCCCATATATATGAATTAAATGTGTACATAGCAATCATACTGTAGTACAATGTCATTTGCACATGATAATTCTTCATGTGATTCACTGGGATATTTTTTGTTGCTTTTACTGATGCATGTGCATTTAATTAAATCATGTATTGTAACTGCAAAAATATAAATTAAAAACCGGGCTTGTTTTGTCTTCAGAATATCCTCTATATGGCACTTACATTTTGGGTGGTTTTTTTTTCAAAGCCTCTCAAGATTGGAAGCATTTCTATGAAACAAAATACTCACAGCATGTTAAATATAAGACAGGGAATATGAAAAAGATGGATGTCCATAAGAAGATAAGTGAGAACAAAAGTATTTATATTATCAAAATTTTTGTCAGAAAATGAGTAAATTTCCCAGTATGAAGTTCTAACAGTCATGTAAATGTGTGTGGGGTTATATGTGCATATATATTATGTGTGCGCTGTCTCTACATAAAACACATACTTCTTGTAGTACTGACATTGTTTAACAGAAATTTTTATGTGAGAAAAAAAATTCATGCTCTTCTCCTCTTGCAAATAAGTATCTAATAATAATAAAAAAAACCCAAACAGTCTTCAGAAACATCTCCCAGGACTCTTTGCTTAGAAAAATGAGTTTAAGGAGAAAAAGGACCAGCAGTAGGTGAAGGCTGATTCAGAAATTATCTACTCAAACTCAGTCCATACAGTTCTGTGGGGCCTGGGGGGGTGGCACCTGAGTGACCTGAATGCTGTCCTTGTAGAGCTGCTGTCAAACATCTTTGAATGGCTGTGGAGATCAGGGGAGATTATCAACAATTTGAGAAAGGCAAACATCACGCCCATCTTAAAAAAGGACAAGAAAGTTGGTGTGGGGAATGGCCAGTCAGTCAGTTTGACTTGGATCCCTGAAAAAATCATGAAGTGGATCCTCTTGGGGAACATCTCTGGGCACGTGAGGGAGAAGAAGGTGATGGGAACAGTCAGTGTAGTTTGAGCAGCAGCTGCTGCCTGACCAACCTTGTTGCTTTCAGTGATAAAATGGCTGGATTTGTGGATAAGTAGAAAACAGGGAATGTCAGCAAAACTTCCAACATTGTCCCACAATATCCTTGTAGCCAAGCTGGAAGTTAGGGTGTCTGCGTGGGTACCCTACCAGATGGTTGAATATCTGGTTGGGCAGTTGGGCTCAGAGGTGGTAGGCACTAGGTCATCTCTGCCTGGAGGCTGGTGCCCTATGGGGTCTCACAGAGTATCCCCTGGGGCCTGTCCTGTTTAACATCTCTATCCATGACCTGGGGAGGTCAAAAAGTGTACTCTGTCAGGATTGCAGGTGATGCCAAGGGTGGAGACAATTTGATGTCCATGACGACAAGGTTGCCATTTTGAGGGACTGGTACTGGTGGGAGGAAGTGGCCAACGGGGCCCCCATACATTTGGGTCAAGGGTAATGGGCAGGCAGCCAGGGGCAGCTTTGCAGAGAAGGCCTTGGACCCTGGATGGAAGTTAGTTGAGCAAAGCCAGGGAGGGTGGAGACATAAGGATGGACAGGGACCAAGGAGCTGGTGTTGTCCCCCTCCTTGGAGCACTTCCAACCCATGCCAGATAAATCCCTGATCAACCAGGTCTGACCCTGTGGCTGAGCTTTCTCTGGGCAGGGAGTAGGAGTAGAGGGATTATGAACATGTCAGACAATCAGAAATATAATTCTATTTGGTACCTCATTTGCCTTATAAGGGTGAAACGATAAACTTTCTCATGAAAACTTTCTAAAGGTTCTAAAACATGTGGTAACTGGAAGATATTTTACCCTGTTCATGGTAGCTGTTTTCCAAGCTTATGCAATAAAAAAACACCTGGGAGAGAGGAACAGAACTGAGATCTCAGGAACAGGTGACTTTCAACTAGCGGAGGGAGCTGACAGATATTTTCAAATCCCTCTGGGATCAAGAATTGGAGAAAAAGGTTTTATTTATTTATTTTTACAAAGTATACATTAACTGCTAAAAGCAACCTTTCTCAGTTGGCTGTGGTCCAGGTAACCTCTAAATAAATCAGCATTGTGAGTTATAAGGATGAATCTCTCTATGACAGATAGACTCTTCAGACGATGAAGAGTCCTTGTCCTGCCTCCTCATTACTGCAAGGTTCCTTTTCTGGATGAGCCAGGAAATACTCATAATGTAGGCACACAGGGTTTGCAGGGGGAATGGGTCAAACCAGGACATCTGAAAAACATTGTAAAGAATATCAGCTTTTAAAGCTGGATCTTTTTTTTTTTTTTTAATTATTTTTATTTTTAACACTTTAGTTGCTCTGTGGAAGTAATGATATGATGAACAGATTTATCACTCCAAGAAACTCACAGTAAATAGATCATTGTTTTGAAAATTTTTTCTTCACCTGTGTAAAGGTATCTCAGTGTCATCATCTGGAATTTAGCAGTGCAGATATTTTAAAGGACAAGAGCTCTAAAGAACAAGAATTAGAATTTTTTCACATTATTATGCTCCTGAAGTATTGGTTTAGATAGATTTCCTCTGTGTTCCTGGGCTTTACTCAACTATTGTATTTCTTTTCTGAATGAAATATTTTGCACACATATCTGAAACGTTGCTGCCATTCAAAGTCTTCTTACGCTTGGGACTTCCTCCAGGCTCATAAAATTGAAGGGTTGTGGAGGCATTACTCTCGAAATTCAGGCTTTTGTCTAACTGACACTGTTCAGAATGAGAAAGCTTTGGATATACATTCATGTGCCATTGAAATTGTTGTTTCTTCTAATAATGAGCAGGGAACTTTATTGGAATACTGAGAACAACATTAACTTTGCAGTTTCTTTCTCTGCTTCATTCATGGAGGTTTTTTTACCTCTTGTCCCTTAAGAGATTCTAAAGTTTTACACACGTAGCTCTGCCCAGGTTCTGAACACTATCATCACCCATGATGGAGGAAAACCCAAAAATTCACTTGGAATGTAATGAAAAAAAAAAAGCAAGTGTGTCCATATAGAAAGAACAACTAACAAATCCCCTGACTTCTCCAAAACAGACCTTCCTATGTTAGAGACATACTAATAGAGAAACTTTGATTAAAAATCTTTGTGTAACTCACATATTTATTGTGACATGCTGGATAACACTTGGACAGTAAAACCAAGTTTTACATATAGAAAAAGAATCTGCAAGGCGAAAGAAAAGGTATCTTTTCTTCACAAGAACAGAAATAGTTGCAAAGCATGTTTCTTGGGAAATAAGATAATTTAAAATATTTTTTTCTATTCCTGATAAATATTTTTTTTTCTATTTACTTTTTCTCTTATTTTCTGAACTAGGGACCTTGAGAACAAGGAGTGGAGACAACCTGAATCACTCAAAACATGAAGTGAAACATATAATTCCAGATCCATTATTTTATTTTTCCCTATGTTTCCTTCAGATAACAAACTATTTGGAAATGAAACATTGCAAAGTTCCATGCTTTAGAATGGCATGTCAAATGCAATAAGGTTTACAGTACTTAAACAGCTTTTAAAACTAATCTAATAAAATGTTTATGGGTGTTATTTTCCAAGTTTTTACCTAGTTCGAAAGTATATTTTTTGGTTTTTTTTAATTAAAATGTTATTTCAGTGGAAAATTTCATTGCAAAGGAAATATATCTCATCTAGTACAAAGGCGTATGTCCCCACATGCTTATTCAAGATTCAAGTCAAGGGAAGATTTGAGCAGGTAAAGATATTTCTATGGAAGAAAAATCATAGCTCTACACAAAGCAGCGAGGGTTTTGAACAGTGTTATTTTAAAAGACAGGAGGTTAATAGTGTCCAGATTAAACAGATACATAGTCCAAGCTAAAAATCATAATCTGTGGGAAAAAAGAATCTGTTTTCTTTGCACAGTTAAAATGTAATCTTGAATGTTTAGTCCTCAGAGTAATATAACAATCTTAGCAACAGGCTGCTAAAGAAACCTAACAAACTTTGCCTACTTTTCACCCATATTTATTTGG
Organism: Alca torda; assembly: GCA_008658365.1. Lineage (NCBI taxonomy): Eukaryota > Metazoa > Chordata > Aves > Charadriiformes > Alcidae > Alca > Alca torda. The sequence continues at coordinate 70,098,838 of CM018101.1, forward strand.
GATCAACCCTGGCACTTTGTACAGCACTCTAATATGCCACTTGACCTTAACTTAGGTCTACAAGTGCACATCACCAATTACCTCATTGTTGCATTCACCCTCTTTCTGTCCATGACCATAAGGCAGTTATCCAAATAATTAGATTCTCTGACGTCTTAAATTAGATTTGGTAGCGTTTTACCACCTTTCTTGACCCTCTTCTTCACTTTACCCCAAAATAAAACTAGAGATGGAAAATTTCAGCTAACGTAACATTTGTTTGAAAAGTACCATGTAGAAGTTCCGACTAATGCAGATAATATACAGCCTGACCCTTGCCTTCCAGAGATCCCAAGAGTACTTTATACCCGTGCCCTAAATAATTTATATTCAGCCCAGGTTTCACAATTGTCTCAAGCTAAAGCACTTTGCACATTCATTTTGAATTAAAAGCATTCAGATATGAACAGTGGTTTTTAGGTAAACCCCTGTCACCGAGATCTTTTGACAAGCCATCAGAGTTTTCAAAGCAAATTCTTCTGGGAGAATTCAAGTATTCAATAAATTCAAGTTCATTGTCATATCTCTTTTAAAAAGGGCTTATAATTTTCATGACCTGAGATCTACAAAAGGAAGTGATCAATCCTGCTGTAATAAGACCATCTATCAACATGATCAATAGGACCTGTCTCAAAAGATCTCATTTAGGAGGAAGTTAAGAAAAGGATTTATCAGAAGCAAAACTATTGGGATCATGACGGATCCATAGTTTTCTTTGTGTGTGGTGATCAAATGACCAATATCTAACATTTATTTCTTATTTAATAGAAAAATGACAAATGGACAGTTATGTACTAGGTATAAATATCTTAGCACAAGGACCCAGGGGAATAAGTTTTTTAAAGGTGAATGTAGACCAACATCAAAAGCCTTGGATTCTCTCACCCTCAGAGTGATGCAATCACTTGGCCTGTTTCACTGCATGCAATTACATATGCAGGCACACACCCTCCCTGGAAGTGAAGGGTTATTCAAAACCAAAGGTGCTGCAGCTACAGCAGCAGTCCTTCCCATAAAATATAACGCTTTATATATTTTGTACATAGTTGTATGCCACTCATAAAAAAAAATGATTGACAAAAAGAGCCTTACACAAGGGAGGAAAGCAGTTGAAACTGAGCCCTTCAGAGCTGAATTGATGAGCCTATAAGCAAGAATGTTTTGCTTACTTCTAAAGACAAAAGGAAAAAAATATATTTAAATCAGGCACCTAAAAATGTTGTTGCTGTTATTCTATTCCATTCCATCCACATATAATTATAGGTCCAGTCTCCCTAGCAAACCAATGAATTCTTTCACTGGACAGTCCTAAGTCATAAATGGTAGTTTTCCCATGATCCAAGTAAGGAAAGAAGAAAGCAACTTGTACTTCATGTAAGAAAAAGGACTCCTACAACATCTATTTTGTGAGATGTGACAGAACAAAATGTCTCGTAGCTCTTTCATGATAAAATTTCCTCCTCCCACTTATTTGTGAATGCAGAAGAAACATCTGCATTCATTGTTTGTTTCACCAACTCTTTTTCTGAGGTCTTTATTCGTTGGCCCTCAACCCTACCTTAACTCAATTTCTCTCAGCAGTGGTTGGACACTGAAACTCCATTTGTGATTATTGTGGTTCAACTCTGGTAGAGAGTACTGGAAAAGTAAAAGTGAGAAAACCCTTGGATTGAGCTAGACAGTTTAATAAGTAAAAAGCCACAACAAAGAAATGCCCCAAACCCAAAGAAAAACAAAACAAAGAAAAAAAGATTTTGCAAAAAATCCCCCGATTACTCACCACCAGCAAACTGATGCCCAACCAATCCCAATGACAGCCCTATCATGCTTCCTCCTCCCCAAGCTTTTATGGCTGAGCATGATGTCAGATGGTATGGGGTATCCCTTTGGTCAGTCGGGGTCAGCTGTCCCAGGTGTGTCCTCTCCCAAATTCTTCCCCAGCCTACTCACTGACAGGACATTGTGAGAAGCGGAAAAGGCCTTGGCACTATGTAAACACCGCTCAGCAACAACTAAAACATCAGTATGTTATCAAGATGGTTTTCAACACAAATCTAGAACACAAAACTGATTCTATCCCAGAAAAAGCCAGTGCAGCATCTTTGAAAAAAACCACCTGCCAGAACCAAGTGCAATAATATCAAATGTACCCAAGAGGTTTGTTTTTTTAAAATTTTTACTTATTTATCTTACAAATTATCCATTTTGTAAGGACTGCCCTTTTCACTTCCCCCTTCCTCCTCTGTGTATAGCAGGTTTGATCTCCTCCAGAATCACTGTCCATGTGCTGTTCCTGTACTTGTGTAAACTATTTCAACAGTAATCTGAATTTTGCACAGGAACCCAGAATTGGCAGGATCTGGCTGGTGTAAAATCATCTTAACAAAAGCATCTCACACACAGAGCAAGACTTTACCCCCCTAAAATAAGATTAATCTAGGTTTTTTTCATCCTCATCCTCTCACATTCACTCTGTTTTGCAGATTTTCAGGTCCACCTTCTTAATTGATACCTTTGTAATTTTCCACATTTTTAATATCTTCTTGTTTTCTTCAAGAAACTTGGTATACTGATTGTAATTTACCCTGGTAGACTTTCCCACTCTGCAACCTGTTTTTGCAACACATTGCCATTTACATGGGTGTCGTGATTTGGACAGGACTGGTTTATGAGATAAATAACAGATGTTCTTCTCCACTTCTTTCTCCAATGAGAGGAGGGAGAGAGATAGAGAGATGTATGAGTTTAGAAGGAACTAAACTACTTTAATGAAATATTAATAATAAAATAAAAAGAAAATAATGAAATAGATATAATAAATGCAAAACTCTATCAAGTTCTCAGAGTGTCGATCATGTCACTGGCAGGCACTGGGAAAGTCCCAGACTGGACTCAGAGATGGATGGGAACTGGATTCCAGATCTGGAGTCAGGAATTGGGCTTAAACACAGATGAACAACCAGAGTCATCCTTAGATGACGGTCACTGAAGAAAGAGGCTGACCCCTTTGATCCCTCAGCTTTTATCCTGAGCATGATGTAGGTGGGATGGAATTCCCTGTTGGTCAGCTTTGGGTCACCTGTCCTGTCTGCTCCTCCCCACAGGTGCCCCATTAAGCTTTTCAGCTTCTGACTTTCCAATGGGCACGTAACATAGTTAGCTGACCTTGTTTGTTATAGCAATAAATATAAGCAAGAGCCTCTCTGCATATCATTCCTTGTCATTAACTATAAACACAGGTGTTATCACTCTGAGAGTGAGCATTTCTGTACAATATGCTGTTAATTTTGAGAGTTTCGGAGAGTTAGAAGAGACTTAGCTACTAAGTAAAATTACTGAACAGAAAATTGGTTTTGTTTTAGCTCAAACCAGGACAATTGGTAGGATCAGCGGTTAAGGTAATCCACCACTTTACTGGCTTCAGCGCAGTGTGTAATGTAAAGCTGCTAGAAAACACAACTCTACAGGACAGAATAAAGCAATAGCCAGCACAGAATATGAAAGAAAACCCATCTTGACAGACTAAGATAAAATTTAAAAACTGTACAAAAAAAAAAAAGACTTTGGAGATGTGCAGAGTGTAACATCGTTGCTGAATTACTGACACCATTTCTCTAATTCTGAGAGTAACCATGTAATATTTGTTGTTCTGATGTATCTGTCTCAAATGCAACCTGATTTCATTGTTCTTCTGTTGACAGAATGATGGAGAACCAAGACATGAAATTTAATTTCCAATTTAGCAGTACTTATGTAAACAATAATGTATAACTTTCAAGAGAACATCCCAAAAATTCTCATTATTCCTCTTTTAGAAAAAATACAGTTGTAGTACCTTAAAGAAATAAAATCTTTACAAAACAGGTGGTTTATACCTCCTTTCTTTAAGAGAAATAAACCGATTTGACAGAAGAATAGAAAAAATATCTTAACATGACAAAATTACCACTTAGCATAACTCATTTTACCCTGTTTTTCAAAAGTTACTTAAAACCTGTGCTAATCAAACTTTCTTTCTCTTTAGGAAAGAGCCCTGTATAGCTTGTCCTACTCCTCCTACCTTTGTACTGCAAAGAAGGCCACTATTGATTTATGTGCTTTAGTGAGGTTCATCCTCTGCGTGCAGTCTTTAACAAAATTGTTGCACATAATTCCATGTTAAATGAACCTTCCCTTCAAAGGAGGAGAAGCAGATGTTCTCCTGTGTGGAGCAATGGAAACCAAATGAGTAAAGACATTTGGCTTCCCTTTTGCATAGGAATCACTGGGCATGAAACACAACTACGCTTAACACAGAAGGAGCTGAAGCAAATCTGTTTGCTTGCTATGAAATGATCTATGAAATAACATAAGCACATTCCCAACCCTAAAACCATCTCAGAAGATGGGAGGTAGGATTGATCTGCTGTAATGTATGATGTGATTAATCTTTAGCCTTTTCTTTTCATTTCTTTGTTGTTGTTGTTGTTTTTTTTTTTTTTCCTTTTCACCATAGGAATTATTGTAGAAGTACTACAGCACGTTCAACATGGAGGTCCATCTAAGGGAAAAAGTTAATAGGTGATACTTGAGTTTCTCAAAGTCAGTACTTGTCAGAGGCAGGCTTTTGTTGTAAATTGCAAGAATATATATAGAAGTAATTTTAATCAAAGGTTTTTAACAGTATGCACAAAGGCAACAGTAAGCAAACACCTACTAAAGAGTTTTCTAAGATAAATTCCATGGATTGTTGTGTTTCTAGTTCACGCAATTAATGAAAATAAATAGACATCTTTGCTATGTATTTTTTTATATCCTGGAAGGCACTTTTCTCCCAGAGCTCAGTATGTCAGTTAGACTTCGTCCTTTGCATAGACATTCGTAAGAGCTTTGCTTGCTCATGATAGGACCTGCTTGGATGTGAATAAAACACTTGAAGGCCCAGACCACCTTCTAACCAAGTGGAGCTATGACAAATGTCTCCTCCAGCAAATCAATCCATAATGCTTGAGGTCCCAGATGTGCCTGTTGCACATCGAGTTGATTTGGTGACTATCACTAATTTCTCACTTCCAACAAGCCACATCCAAATATTCTGCCATTGCCAAAGGTATTTGTTTTCACAACACATCAGATTTCAGTCTGTTCATGCATGCTTCTCATTATTCTCATTTATTTGGTCTATGTATTGATGACTTTGAAGTTATATTATAGAAAACCATTTTATACTGAGTTTCCTGTATACTTTGAATTTATGCAGCTGCCTAATAGCTCAAAAAAATCCCCAACCCAAAACCAGTCATTTACAATTTACAGTCAAGTTGGATTAAGTTGAGACAAAATCCATCCAGGCAGAACAGGAATTTTGAAGTTCCTTTACACTGCAGTGGTGAAGCTTTAGCAGCCAATCAATAGACATGAAGATAAGAGTTCAGTGACCTAAACACTGGACTGTTCAAGTGTTGGTGCATTGACCTTGCCTGACTGCCAGGTGCCCACCAAGCTGCTCTATCACTCCCCCTCGCCAACAGGACCGGGAGAGAAAATGGGTCAAGATAAGGGCAGCGAGATCGCTCAGCAATTATCATAATGGGCAAAACAGGCTCAACTTGGGAAATTAATTTAATTTATTGCTAAGCACATCAGAGAAGAATAAAGAGAAATAAGAATAAATCTAAAAACATGTCCCCCATCTCCCCCTTCTTCCCAGGCCCAATTTCACTCGTGATTCCTCTACCTCCTCCGCTCAAGTGGTGTAGAGGGACAGGGACTGGGGATTGTGGTCATTACGTGTTGTCTCTGCTTCTCTTTCCTCCTCAGGCTCTCCCCCTGCTCCGTCATGGAGTCCTACCCATGGGAGACAGACAGTCCTTCGTGAACTTCTCCACTGTGGCTCCTTCCCACAGGCTGCAGTTCTTCATGAACTGCTCCAGTGTGGATCTTCTATGGGGCCACAGGTCCTGTCAGAAAACTTGTTCATGCATGGGTTTCACTCCACGGGGCTGCAGTTTCTGCCAGAAGCCTGCTCCAGCAAGGACTCTTCATGGGCTGTACCTTCTTTCAATGCACCTGCTCCAGTGTGGTGTCCTCCAAGGGCTGCAGGTGGATATCTGCTCCATCATGGACCTCCATAGGCTGCAGGGGGACAGCCTGTCTCACCATGGTCTTCACCACGGACTGCAAGGGAACCTCTGCTCCAGCACCTGGAGCACCTCCTCCCCCTCCTTCTCCAGTGACTGAGGTGTTTACATAGTTTTTTCTCTCACGTATTCTTACTCCTCTCTCCCAGCTGCTGGAACAGAGATTTTTAACCCTTTCTTAAATATGTTATCACAGAGGTCATGCTACCAATGTCACTGATTGTCTCAGCTTTGGACAGCCAAGCCTTCTTTTTTTTTCCAGGCTTGTATAAGAATAATGGTTTTATTTAGTTTTCCCCTTTACAAAAATATTATGGTGTGGTAGGTTTTTTTTCTTATTCTTTATAAAAGCCTGTCTAGGTTGGACATTGAAATCAGGCTGTGAAGCAGAAGATAGGCACTGCATAGGTTGGTGATTGCATGCATTCTCAAAAAAGTCTTCTGACTGAAAACACAATCCAATTGCCAACAATGAATGGTTTGTGAAAGTATGTGTGTTAGTTGTCTAGAGTGTTTTAATTCAGGTCAGGCAAGCATGGAAGTAAACTGTTACTCATTCAAAATTAATTCTTCTCCCTTTTTTTTTTTTTTTTTTTTTTTTTGCATTAATAGCCCTGCTGACCAAACTGAAAAGTACAGAAGCACAGCCTTGTGTGACACCTATGAGACATGGGTGGAAATGGAGGTTGGTAAAATGGAAGCCATGTTTGAATTAAAATCTAAGTACTATATATAACTAAAAAATGTTGACAGGTGGTTGCATGGAGCAGACTCAGTAAGTTTGATATGACTGCACTGAAATATCCTTTCAATAACATGAAACTTAATAGACTGGAAGTATATTTCCCCTTATAATGAATCCAGTGACATCTGTTGTTTCAAGATATATGGTGCTTGAATAATTGCAAAATCACTGATAGTGATAGCTAGCTTTAACAAGCAAAAAACTTCTCATTAAGCTACTGAGAACAGTACTGTAGCTGAAACAGAGAAGCTTATAAAATATCAAGACAGGCTGCTGCTCACAGGCCCCTGCAGTCTGTTGATACGCCTCCTCTCTCTCCTTGACCTTTTCCCCTAGAAGCACACTTCTGCATCTTTCAGACTAGCAGAGAATTAGCTGTCTGGAAAACGTTTTTCTATTACTAGTAATGATGAACATTGCATTACAGAAGGACCTACAGCTTCACCTCAGATGGAGTTGAACCCTTATACTAATTCTTTGTATAGGGTAATCCCCATCTGGGAAAGCTTAGTGCCTAAGAACACAAAACAGGGGTTCTGTTTTGCTCACCACTTGGTGAGGTAAGACAGCTTCACTAGAGCCAGATGGACATTTGGTGGTAGTGTCAAGGCAAGGAGTCAGTCAGTGCGTCCTGGTCAACAGGCATTCGGCTCACCCTTTGCAGGATTTACACCTTCCAGAATGACAATATGGCTGAGGATTCACTCTTTCTATTTTCTTTTTTTTTATTTTTTTTTTTTATTTTTGACAAAACAAGAGTTCAGAAAACATCTCTGTTGCTATCACTTTTTAATTAAATATATCTGTTTCTAGATTCCTGGAAGGATACTGGAAGCATTATTTCCTCCAAGGTCCGTTTTTGTAAACTGAAAAACCTGCATTTCAACGTTGGTCAGCTTTCTAATTTCACCTGCAGATGAATTCTCCCCTTACATTTTAAAAATTATTATTATTTTTAAGATATCATCAAAATAACATCAAGGATAACAAGAAAAACTTCTGTAAGTATGTCAGGAATAAAGGCAAGACCAGGGAAGACGTGGGCCCTCTCTGGAAGGAAACAGGAGACCTGGTTACCCAGGATATTTAGAAGGGTGAGGTACTGAATGACTTTTCGTCTCATCTTCATTGATAAGGGCTCTAACCACACCACCCAAGTTGCAGAAGGCAAAGGCAGGGGCTATGAGAATGAAGAATAGCACACTGAAGGAGAAGATCACGTTCAAGACCACCTGAGGAACCTGAAGGTACGTAAGTCCATGGGACTGGATGAAATCCATCCACAGGTCCTGAGGGAACTGGTGGATGAATTTGTTAAGCTGCTTTCCATTATATTTGAAAAGTCGTGGCAGTCTGGTGAAGTTCCCCCTGACTGGAAAAGGGGAAACATAACACCCATTTTCAAAAAGGGAAAAAAGGAAGACCCAGGGAACTTCAGACAGGTCAGTCTCACCTCTGTGCCTGGCAAGATCATAGAGAAGATCCTCCTGTAATCTCTGCTAAGGCACATGGAAAATAAGGAGGTGATTAGTGACAGCCAGCATGGCTTCACCAAAGGCAAGTCATGCCTGACAAATCTGGTGGTCTATGACATTGCCATTGCATTGGTAGATAAGGGGAGAGCAAAAGACATCATGTACCTGGACTTATGCAAAGCATTTGACACTGTCCCACATGACATCCTGGTCTCTAAATGGGAAAGACATGGATTTGATGGATGGACCATTCGGTGGATAAGGAACTGTGCTGTTTAACATCTTTGTCAGAGACATGGGCAGTGGGACTGAGTGTACCCTCATCAAATTTGCTGATGACACCAAGCTTTGTGGCACGGTCAACATGCTGGAGGGAAGGGATGCCATCCAGAGAGACCTGGACAGGCTTGAGAGGTGGGCCCATGCTAACCTCATGAAGTTCAACAAGGCCAAGTGCAAGGTCATGCACCTGAGTCATGGCAATACCAGGCACAAATACAGATTAGGTGGAGAATGGTTTGAGAGCGGCCCTGAGGAGGAGGACTTGGGGGTGATGGTGGATGAGGAACTCAACATGAGTTGGCAATGGGTGCTTGCAGCCCAGAAAGCCAACCACATCCTGGGCTGCATCAAAAGAAACGTGGCCAGCCGGTCGAGGGAGGTGATTCTGACCCCCTACTCTGCTCTGGTGGGACTCTATCTGGAGTACTGCGTCCAGCTCTGGAGTCCTCAGCACAAGAAGGATATCGACCTGTTGGAATGGGTCCAGCGGAGGGCCATGGAGATGATCAAAGGGCTGGAGCACCTATTCTATGAGGACAGGCTGAGACAGTTGGGGTTGTTCAGCCTGGAGAAGAGAAGGTTCTGGGGAGACCTTATAGCAGTACCTAAAGTACTTACAGTACCTAAAGGGGACCTACAGGAAAGATGAGGAGAGACTCTTCATGAGGGAGTGGAGTGATAGAACGAGGGGTAATGGTTTTAAACTAAAAGAAGGGAGATTTAAATTAGGTATTAGGAAGAAATTCTTTACTCTGAGGGTGGCGAGACACTGGAACAGGTTGCCCAGGGAAGCTGTGGATGCCCCATCCCTGGAGGTGTTCAAGGCCAGGTTGGATGGGGCTTTGTGCAACCTGGTCTAGTGAGAGGTGTCCCTGCCCATGATCTTTAAGGTCCTTTCCAACCCGAACCATTCTATGTTTCTATGATTCTCTGATACTATGATTCTCTATTAGAAAAGAATCAGCCCAATGTAAATCACTAATTTTATTGCTTCATGGATATCTTAAATTCAAGTAATCTAATTTCAAAAATTATAATTTATGTTGTTGGTGATTTTTTTATTTAAATTGAGGATGTTTACTGCCTTTTTGCTTCTTGTACAAACATCGAAGACTGGATTCAAGTATTTATAAAAACATAGAATCTAAGTATAATAGTGGTTATATTTTTCATACATTTATTTTTGTTATTGTATGAGTTATAAATACAGGCAGACACAGTTTTGCAGTATAAATAGGCTGGCTGGGAATAAAGTTTAAACTGCTGTTCTGGGTTGCTTTGCAAATTCTGATGACAGTTTTATTGTAAGCAGAATGCTGTGGGAAAAGAAAAAACAAGCCCAGTGCCATGCTGCCATATCTCTCACTGACAAAAATAAGTCAAGAAAACTATATGTTGTCTCCCTGAAGGTGGCACCATGGTAACTCTGCAGTTCTCAATGGATAGAGAGATGTAACCCATCTCCCTGTCAACTCCTGCTCTGTGGTGCTGTTCTTCCCCACCTTGATGGGTTTCTAGATTCCTGTGTATACCTGTATATTCCTGTATATGTAATATAATATGATATGATATGATATAACATATATTATACAGGGGGATGCCTATTTTTGAACTGGGGGTAATCATCTTAGGGAAGGACCTGTGATTATGACAGGGTCTGCAGTGGCAGAAGGTATGTCCCAGAGTGGCAGCCTCATGGCAGCAGAGGGGGTATTTTTCTTGAAGTTTAGCTTCTTTTCATTCAGCACAGAACTTGCCTGCAAGGTGAGTCCTGCCTAAAAGCTGGTGTTTTCTGCAGATAGGCAGCTGCCTTTACTCAAATACTGGATCAAATGCCTGGCAATATCCCAAAAGTGTGTGGCCACATTGAAGTCCAAATGAAATTATTCAAGGATCAAAAATTAGTTTTATGTTTGTATTTCTTCTTGTGGATTCCAGAATTCCCAGAGGAATTTCCTTGGGAATTCCCAGGGTTTCCGGGGGAACATGTTTGCATCAATTATAAAAATTGCAGATGAACTCTGAAAAAAATCAAAAGTAAAACCAACAGAAGTCTCTTTTGAAACATTTTTTTCTTTAATTGAAAATGAAAGTGTCACCTTAAATATGATTGATTGAAGCTTCCTGCATAATAGAAGATGGTCATACCACTTCATTGCCTTTCACAGTCCTGCATGCTTATCTATTTTGATTAGGTCTAACAGCTGAAGTGTAGCACTGAGCTTTATATGCCTTGTGTTTAAGGGTCTTTTTCTCTTGCAAAAAACTGCTAACCTTCATAGACTCCATCTCTCTGCTTTTCTCCACCATTGCAAATTACGATTTAGTTGTTTCATTTATTGTTTCACAATGGTGAGGAGGGTGATTTTAAGGTTCCATCTTACTCATATGGCTTCCCTGATACCATGTTTGAAACTTCTTATTATGTCCCTGGTGCTTGGACACTTGGAGCACTGAGAGTGGGCCAAGTCTCATCACAGAATCACAGAATCAAAGAATCACAAAAACATACAATAGTATGGATTGGAAAGGACCTTTAAAGGTCATCTACTCCAACCTCCCCACAGTAAGCAGAGACATCTTCAACTAGATCAGGTTACTCAGAACCCCGTCCAACCTGACATTTAATGTTTCCATGAATGGCGCAGCTACCACCTTCCTGGGCAACCTGTTCCAGTGTTTACCCACCCGTACTGAAAAAAATTCTTTTTTATATTTAGTCTAAATCTGCCCTCTTTCAGTTTAAAACCATTACCCCTTGTCCTATTGCTACAGGCCCTGCTAAAATATTTTTCCCCAACTTTCTTATAAACCCCATTTAACTATTTAAAGGCCACAATAAGGTCTTCCTGGAGCCGTCTCTGTGCCAGGCTGAACAACCCCAACTCTCTCAGCTTGTCCTCATAGGAGAGATGCTCCATCCTTCTGATTATTTTTGTGAACTCCAACAGGTCCATGTTTTTGTTGTACTAATGACTCCAGAGCTGGATGCAGTACTCCAGGTGGGGTCTCACCAGAGAAAAGTAGAGGGGCAGAATCAGCTCCCTCTACCTGCTGGCCACGCTTCTTTTGATGCAGCCCAGGATATGGTTGGCTTTTTGGGCTGTGAGCACACATTGCCAGCTCATGTCCAGCTTTACATCCACCAGTACCTCCAACTGTTTTTTGCAGGGCTGCTCTCAATCCCTTCATCCCTCCAGCCTGTCTTGATACTGGGGGGTTGCCCCAGCTAAGGTGCAGGACTTTGCACTTGGCCTTGTTAAACTTCATGAGATTCACATGAGCCTACTTCTTGATCTTGTCCAGGTCCCTCTGGATGGCATCCCATCCCTCAGGCATGTGAACTGCACCACTCAGCTTGGTGTCATTTGCAAGCTTGCTGAGGGTGCACTCAATCCCACTCTCTATGTCACTGATGAAGATATTGAACAGTACTGGTCCCAACACAGACCACTCATCGCTGATCTCTATCCAGACATTGAGCCAGTGACTGCTAGTCTCTGGATGTGACCATCCAACCAATTCATCATGCACCAAATAGTCCATCCATCAAATCTGTATCTGTCCAATTTAGAGAGAAGGATGTCGTGGGGGACCGTGTCAAAGGCCTTATAGAAGTCCAGATAGATGACATCTGTATCTCTTCCCTTGTCCATTGATATAGTAACTCCACCATAGAAGGCCACTATGTTGGTCAGGCAAGACTCGCCTTTGGGCAAGCCATTCTGGCTGTCTTGAATCACCTCCCTGTCCTCCATGTGCCTTTGCATAGCTTCTAGGAGGATCTGTTCCATGATCCTCCCAGGCATGGAGGTGAGGATGACAGGGCAGTAGTTCTCAGGGCTCTCCTTTCTACCTTTTTTAAAAATAGGTGCAATGTTTCCCTTTTTCCAGTCTCCAGAGACTTCGTCGACTACCGCGACTTTTCAAATATCAGGGAGAGTGGCTTGGCAACTATATCAGCCAATTCCCTCAGGGCTGTGGGATGCATCTTGTTGGGTTCTATTGACTTCTGTATGTTCAAGTTCCTCAGGTGGTCACAGACCTCATCTTCTCTTACAGTGGGAGGGACTTTGGTCCCCAGTCCCCGCCTTGCAGTCCATCCACTTGAGAGGTGTGGGGAGAGAGGTTGCCAGTGAAGAATCAGGCAAAATAGTTGTTGAGTTCCTCAGTCTTGTCCTCGTCTGTTGCTACCAGTTTGCCAGTTTTGCTCATGGCAGGGGGGATGCATTCTTTGACCTTCCTTTTCCGGCTGACATACCTATAGAAGTCTTTCTTAGTATTCTTTGCGTCCTTTGCCAAGTTCAGGTCCAGCTGCTCCTTGGCCTTCCCTGATGCCATCCCTACACAACTAGGCAGTGTCCATATATCCTTCCCAGGACACCTGTCTCTGCTTCCGCTGCCTGTGCATTTCCTTCTTGCCCTTTAGTTTGACCAGCAAGTCTCAACTCAGCCATGCAGGTCTCTTGCCTTCCTTTCCTGATTTCTTACACCTGGGGATCAAGAGCTCTTGTCCTTTATGGAATGCATCCTTAAAGATCTTCCAGCTCTGTTCTGCTCCCTTGCCCCTGAGGGCAGTTTCCCAGTGGGTCCTCTTGAATAACTCCTTGAACAGCTGAAAGTTTTCTTTACTAAAATTCAGGGTCTTGACATTATGCTTCACTTGACCCATATCCATCAGGACTGTGACCTCCACCAGTGTGTGATCACTGCAGCCCAAGCTGCCTCCAATCTTGACACCTCCAATTGGCTCACATGCATCGGTGAACAACAGGTCCAGCATCGCATCCCCTCGCATAGGGCTGTCTATTACCTGGCTTAAGAAGTTATCCTCAATGCACTCCTGGAATCTCCTGGATTGTCCACTGTGACTACTTTGCATGAATATTCTTGCTGATACATTATATGCATTACAGTTTTGTTTAAGGCAGGATAAATTGAATTCAGTTCATTTTTGCAGACTATGGCTAGTGCAGAGAGAGCAGAGCAAGAAAAGACCAGAAGTAAACAGGCTGACTTTTAGTGTGCCAAAGCCTAAATGAGATAACATCTCATTCTGCCTGTCTTCAAAGTTACTTGAGTTCAATTCAGCTACCTCAGGTGTTTTTATAAATCATGATAGCTTAAACTGCTTTCGCGTGCCTGTATATCATGTTGCATCTTACACAATATGAGTTACCTTACTGCTTACTTTCTGGTAATTAAAGCTTTTCACACTTACAGACTCAGATTCTGAAAACTTAGCTATTTTCCATGAAAACCATTGAGATTGTCCAAAGGAGTCTCACTTTGCTTGGGAACAGATTTTTTCTTCAGTTTCCACTTCAGCAAAAGTGACTAGTTTCTTTCTAAAAAATTTTCCCAGCTGAAATGTTTTGTAGCGCTGAAGAATTATTTGCGTAAGTTTTTTTCTATAAACCTGTATATTTCAGTTTACTAAAATATAAAAGTATTCAAGGGTTCAGGGCTGTTACTGACAGATACATCTCTTCTTTCTCTTCATTTGGTAAAGAACAACTTGGATTATAGATTTTTTATAGGATAAAAAACTGCTGAGTCCTTCAGTGACCATCTCAGAAATAAGGGCTTATTAGCTAGGGCTGTGGCAGAAAATGTGTAAAGGAACCACAAGTATTAAAGGAGAAGGAGAATGTACTTCCTAAAGGTATAATGCTCTTTGGGAAAGGTGATCACTAGTTAAAATCTTTAAAGAGAAGCTTTACCTACAGCACATAAACATGATAGCCGCCTTTTTTCTTTCTAACACCCCTGAGCTTTGATATGAATTGGTCCCCAAATAATTTGAGGTTATCAAATAACTGCAGCGAGGACGGACTAAAGGGTCAGGGAAGTATTTTGAGGACAAAAGAAAGATCAGAAGCAAGACCTTCAGAAATCTTTGACAATAATAGTAAGTTCTTCCATAAATCTGACTTCAGGATATGAACATAATATTTCTAGATCAGAGCAACAAAGTGGATGAACTGAAGTGGTAACAAGCAAAAAGTTGATACTCTAACATAGAAAAAGAACCAAAACAGTACCTACTTCTTTATAATATTCATATCCACTCCTGACCTACTGTAAATCAGCAATGTAGTAGGCTGATGAGTGGAGACAGTGCACAGTTTTGCAGGCAAATGTCATCAAGACCCCCACATATGGGAACAAGTAACTTCTTTACCTGCAAAACCAGCCAACATCCACAAAGAGAGTCAAATAAAAAGGCATCCGTAGCTAAATAATATTAATGACCATAAGCACACACTTAAGAATGGCATTAATAGCTCTCTGAAAATGTGTTGATAAACAAGTAGTTTAAAAACCTAAAAGCTTCATCTTCAGTTTCCCAAGATCGATAAAACATGTTAGATGTGGTATCACTTGGTATTGTACAATGGTCAGGACTTGAGGGTGATAGTTACTCCACACAGAGAATCATTAGAGTACAAAACCCCCAGACATCTTATCTATACCATCTAAGAGCGAAGCATGAGTAAGGAAGGATTCCTGAAAGAAGGGAGGGTTAAGGCAGACAAATTAGTTGTCAGTTTTGGACTTTGAATATGATTTAGCTTCTGGCCATGACAGTTGAGAACTGGATCCAGGAGACCAGAACTTCTGTTGTAGTCCTCCCCATTGTGCTCTGGATGCACCTGGATATCTTTCAGGAAAAACACAGAAAAGAAATGAACCATATGCTGACAGTCCTTGTAGCTGTGCTTGGCAGATGTATATTTGTGCAAGAGTTCAAAAGAAATCTTTGATAGTTACCAGACACTATGCTTTGAGCCAGGAAGTGGAGTAATATGGTAATGAAGGCTATAGCTGTCATTCTAAGCAACACTGGTATCAATCCAGGAGTCCAACCAAAGCTGAAAAATTCATATCCTGTTAACAGAATTTTTGAATGGATCAGTGGGTGTTCTTTTGTTTGTCAGTGTCAAAATTCAACAGTGTGAAGAAAAAGTGGCTAACAGTGTAGGTGAATGAACAATCCCCAGGTATCTGACTCTTGCCTTCTAGAAGCAAAGAAGGATATGAACATATGGAAAGATGGGTTAGAAGGAATTACTTAGACATGGCAAAATACTAATATAGATTCAGAATAAATCTATTGCTTTTGGTGAAATAGCAGATTTTATAGCAGGATAGCAGAGGGCATTCTCAAAGGTACGTCTTTGCTAGAAAGCCTCAGGAAAACTACAGATATCCATCTCTTGTTCATTCTCCTTCCCAAGTTCTATAAGGCACTAAGCAGTTTTATCTTCTTCTGCGTTTAATAGCAGAGATGTTCAATCATAGTTACTCAACATTGGTCCCTACACTATTATAGAAATTCTAAAGAATGAAACTCTTTTTTTTTTTTTTTATTAATCGTATAGCCCTTCAAATATTTAGGCATTTAAATTTTCAACAGTGAGTTTTTGCTTAGGGTCCCCATGGCAGTCCATGGCTTTTAGAAACTGTGAATAATCTGACTTTGCACTTTTTACAAGGAATATGGCAAGGTTAAGAAACACAATACTCAGGCCAGTTCTGCTCCTTTATATGGCTTAAGAGTGTCTCTTGGAGGCATTATGAGAGTGTTAAACACAATCATGGGATTACAATAGGATAATTGGCAACTGGAATAATGTGTGAATGAAAGTTAGTATTTTCTTCACAGAAACTCATAATCTATATGACCTTTAGGACACTGGCACTGTGAAGGTTGTGGTTCTTTAACAAACAAATGAACAATCCCATAGAAAGTCTAACATATAATGAGGGAAATCTGGTGGACTAAACAAAAGCCAGAATTTTCTAATGGATGTCTGTAGAACAGATTGATGTGTCTCACTCTCCCTGCTGTTATTGACCCAAGCTGCTTTCCCAGAGCAAGAAAGAACCTTCCTACCATTTGTCTCGCAGAATCTTTTCTATGTCTTGAAATTGAAGGTAGAATAAATCAGTTTAAAGGTACTTCATCAAAGCCCACGAATGAAAAAAGCTATCTGGAAATTTGCCCGTGTCTCTAAAGCAACCTTCAGTTCCAAGGTTCAATGTATTCTGAGATGCCTTCACCTATCTATACTAATCAGCGATCAAACTATTAAATTTTATATCACAATAAGCCAGTTGCAGAGTAGAGACAGTGGACTCATACACAATGCAACAGCAAACTGCATCACAAAATTTATATATGCTGCAGTGGTTGTTTTATCTTCTGGTCTATCAGCTACTATTTAGTTTAATCCTAGTGTAACTCTCAAGAAGAATGCCTGTGAAGTAAGAACACAGATGTATTTCAACATGTGGGCTAAGGTTGAAAAAGAAGATGCAGAGCTTTTTCATTAACTATCTTATGTTTTTCCATATTCATTAATTTCTCTGCTTTATTATAAATGCAAAAAGCAGAAAATGGAAAACCAGAAATTGACTTCTGAACTTCTTACTGTAATGAAAAAAAAAAAAAAAAGCCTATTTGAAACATATAATTAAATTCATGTAAATTGCATGGTCAATACAAAGGAGGTAAAGAGCATGACAGTGGAACAGTCTTTTGGTAATGCGTATGAGTCTATCATGTTTATAACCTTTAGAAAGATGCACTAACGAATAAATAACAAAAAAATTTAAAGGTTAAAGTGAGTCTCTAAATCCTTAAAGGATTGCATAGTATACTTATTTTTTTCTTTGTCCCAAATGCTCACTGTCTTGGATAAGATAAAGTATCTTCTAGGCAAAAAATCATTATCGCCAAATGTGTTTTGAGCTCCTACAAATATTAAGTGAGTTGATAAGTAATTGTTGATAGAATCTTTAATGAGTATGTTTTAAGGAGGATTTCATGGTAGTGGGAAGTTGAATCATAGAATGGTTAGGTTGGAAGCAACTTTAAAGATCATCTAGTTCCAACCCCCCTGCCCTGGCCAGGGACACCTCTTACTAGACCAGGTTGCACAAAGCCCCATCCAACCTGGCCTTGAAAACCTCCAGGGGTGGGGCATCCAGAGCTTCCCTGGGCAACCTGTTCCAGTGTCTCACCACCCTCAGAGTAAAGGATTTCTTCCTAATATCTAATCTAAAACCACTGTGTTTCAGTTTAAATCTGTTACCCCTCATCCTATCACTACAGTCTCTGATCAAGAGTCCTTCCCCATCTTTCCTGTAGGCCTCCTTTAAGTACTGAAGGGCTGCTATAAGGTCTCCTCAGAATGTGTCCCCTGTTTCTAATAACTTTATATAATAGTGTATGAACCTTCTTTTGTTTTTGAAATCTATCGTACTGCTTCTCCTATGAAAATATATCATGAAGGGAAGATTTAAATACCGGACTAACAACAATTTTAAATTCTGAATATCAATGAGATACATCTCGCAAAGCAGAAGGGACATCTTCCTTAACATGTGGCTAAATGTTATCTGTGTATGTGCAGTTTGTTCCTACTAGGGTTACAAATCAAAATGCATCATCTCCACCCTCCAAGAAGACCTGTGACTCTGCATCACAGACTAAACACAGACAAGTGTTGTAAATCTGACAAACATAATTCCCTGTTTATAGAAAACATTAACGGAAGAAAATAAATCACTGGTTTAAGCACAGGCTTTGAAATGAGAGTTGAATTCACAAATGCTATGGTTCTACTTCTGCTAACGAAATGGAGGTGCACTGTAGAAGAATTTGGAATGTATAATTGAAACAGAAAATACTACATTCTGGTTAGCTGTAAACAAACATTCGTTACCTCTTATGAAGCATGCGGAGACATTACTCAATTACTCCATCAATAAAGAATGGGAAACCTTACATGTCTAAAGACTGAATGACAATTCCATATTTCCTTGTTCTGTCAAGGACTCTTTGTTCACACAGGAACAAAGGCTATGTTTTAGTTATTCCACATCCTGCTGGCTGTGGTGCCAGCCAGCATAGGAATAGCCCCAGCTTCAAATTCTATTTCATTTTGTATAAAAATGATCTTTCATCCCAAATGGTGTTAAAGCTGACAAAAAAAAAAAAAAAAAAAAAAAAAAAAAAAAAAATCCTAGTATTGTCTCTTCTCCAGACAAGTCTTTGTTAAATAGTTCAGGTTTGTGAGCATAGTATCTTGCTGAAATACTGTCTTTTTGCCAAGTACCCCTAACATTCCTTTAACTCCAAATGCCTTTCTATAATTATTTATCTATTTAAGCACATACATATATTTAGGTACATAGATATGTAAGGTTGTATTTAGCTGGGTAAATTACAGTTCTCTGGGAAGTCAGTTTTTTCTGGCAAAAATCTTTAAAAATCCTGGAAAACTCATAAACTTCTGGAGAGCTCAGAATTTTGATGACTTTGACAGGAATTAAATACACTAAACGACATTCCATAGTGTTAGATCACAAAAGTCAGATCAGATAGTTTTGTGTAATTTCAAAAGTCAAAACAAAGTCTCAAATACAAATGTCGCTGTTTACAACTTCTTTCTTTGTATTGTCAACAGTCCTCACCCTGAGGACTCTGTTGTTTGAATATTTATAATAATTTCTTATCTGAACTTTTCATTTTTTTCAACGTTCCACAACTGAAGCTTGTGTTGGTGGTACAAACAAGAACATGAACATGAGGAGAAATTCAAGAACATATCTATAAGTATAAAAAAAAAAAATTTTGCAACAAAGAGTAACCAAAGTTATGTGTCGTATTCAGATATTTTTTCGAAGATGCTTTTATACAGATGTTTTTTACTGTCTTTCTTTTTAAATGTTTGATCAATATTTGTTAGTTTTTGGTATCTAGCCAAAAATACTGAACACATAACATTTTGCAGATGTTGTTGTGCCATGTTCTCTTCCGAGGAGACCTTATAGTGGCTTACCAGTATCTCAAGGGGGCCTACAAGAAAGCTGGTGAGGGACTTTTTAGGATGTCAGGTAATGGTAGGACTAGAGGGAATGGATTAAAACTAGAGATGGGACGATTCAGACTGGACGTTAGGAAGAAGTTCTTCACCATGAGGGTGGTGAGACACTGGGACAGGTTGCCCAGAGAGGTGGTGGAGGCCCCATCCCTGGAAGTTTTTAAGGACAGGCTGGATGGGGCTCTGAGCAACCTGATCTAGTGGGAGGTGTCCCTGCCCATGGCAGGGGGGTTGGAACTAGATGATCTTTAAGGTCCCTTCCAACCCTAACAATTCTATGATTCTATGATTTTCATCCCTTTAATTGTGTAGGTTACTAAAACTGTTAGAGCATGTCAATGCATTGCCCTTCTGCTTCAGGTTATGTGTGCAAGCTGTAGGCTTGTTCTGTGTTAGAAAGGCCATGTTTGGATTGCCATTGCAACAGAATATTTTTCTGTGCCTCAGCAACCCCAGTTATACTGAACTTAAATGTAATAAAGATCAAAAATGCACTCTGAGGATCCTGTAGCACGGGATACGAGGTGTGCTCCTGGTATAAGTAAGGAATTAATGGAAACCACAAAGTCCCTTCAAATTCCTGTTGGTTTGTTTGGAAGCTTAGGAAAATTCTTCTTCCTCGGGTATGTGTCCATGTGAGTTTAGCAAGCGAGGATGCTTAGTAGCTTAGCACAACACCAGTGCATTCTTTGATGTATAGTTAGGCTGGATGCATGCAGACTACTCTAATATGGATTTTTGACAAGCAGCAATGAGACCTTTTACAAATTTTCAGTACCCAACAACCAAAGCTCAGAAAGGGAGTTTATATTAATCTGTGTCAGATATTTTTCATTATAGAATATAATACACTTTGTACACATACTTTTATTACAACCTCTGCGACAATAGCTGTTGACAAACATTCATCCACGCTTCTTTTAATAGCACTTTTTATAGTAGGACACATTGTATTTTCCGTAGGGACCAGCTCCATCAAACTGCATAAATGTGTTTAATTGTAAGATTCTAAAAAGTTTCTGGGAATTCTTATATTCTTAGCACAAATTGCTGAAGGTTTTTGCTTAGCCTTGATACAAGAGGATTAATTATTAACCTGCTCACTGCACTGACCAGTTAACGAAAGCCTTAATAACTTCCCTAGCTCCATCTCTCAAAGCTTGTCCAAATGTTTGATATTTTTTGCCAATGAAATAACTACAGTAAAGAGAACACTGTGTTGCCTGTTGTTATATAAAGTACTTTTTCTGCATTGAAAAGGCTCAAGTGACGTACAGCTTAGCACTGTGTGTGAATGAGTATTACAAGTGCAAAAAACTTCCCATATTTATCTGCCTGAAAACTCCTCAATAGCCTTCTGTATCAAAATCCGCCACTGTCTTTTGAATGTTCTTACCAACACTTTAATAGTTTTTCCAGAAATCTTCATAAAGGGAAGCAGGTAAATTAATCTTTATTTTGGTTGTTCACCATAATGTAAGCTAACCCTGCATCAAAATACCAGTCCACTTTATATACCCAGAGAGTAGAAAGGTTTAGGCTGAAAGGAAAATGAGTTCTGTAGCAGCTTAGGCTGTTCAGCCAAGAAAAAAAAAAAAAACAACAAACCACAAACCAGACAAGCTTGCAGATATTAATAATTCCTGAATCCAATGGAAGCCCAGCAAAAGAGCTATCAGACTCTTTAGTTAAGAAAATCAGTCTCTGTTTACCAACAAGTCCATCTGAAAAGTTACTTTTAAGCTGTGTGCTGTGGAGGATTTTCTCAAGGATTGCAAAGGATACACACTCAGCTGCAGCTTGATGAGCTGTGGGAAATCTGGAGAAGCTGTTATGAAGAAGCAATCATGCAAAATAACTTGCACAGTGTGGACAGACATGGGGATTTTGAGTAGGGAAACCAAGGTGGTGCTTTGCTTTTGGAAGAAGGCTTTTCTTGTAGATGACTGATTCAAAAGAAAGCAATTCTGAATACTGCACATCCACTCAGACCAGTATGCTCACATTTTTTTTAATACCAGAAATACTGGCATTCTACTAACATTTCTTACATTTAACTCTTTCAGCAAAATACTTTACAGAACAAGACAGATATTGAAATCACGTGTTCCACATGGTACCTTCTAAGGTACTATAATCACATTTTGAAAAATAATACTCTTTCAAACATAAAAGTAGAGGTGTCACATTAGGATTTAACTTAGAATAAGGCAATACAAAGTTTGGCATAAACTACAAAACCTGAGACAAAAAGGAAACACTCAGAAAATGAGATTTGATAGAGCATGTCTATGGTGTGTTGCAATCATAAAAGTAATTGCATAACAATTGCATAAAAATAATGCCTACAGATGTACATCGTAGCCTTTTATTATGCACACTGGACATGGAGCATCCTTGTTATTAGGTAAGATTCTGGAGGAACATTCAGTAAGAAAAGAAAACCTGTACATAAGTTATTGTTTGTGTAACTGTTTTCCACAAATTCTTCCTGCCTGTATGCCTGTGTCTTTTCACTTCAGTGTCAATCAAAACGCATGACTGGGTCAGAAGTCTAAAATTGTGTTGCTCCTTTGACATAATAACAGACTGCACTGAAAGTGCTTGCCACTAACGGTATAACAAATTGCTGCAAAACTGCCCGGGATTCCTTAGTGAGCAAAGTCCACATGGTCAGTGAGCACATCGCTGTCTCTCCTACCCTTTTGTCAAGCAGGCAGATAGTGTGGGCTGAGCAGTGGTCCTGAACACTGTTATAGCTTCCACGGATCACTACAATGCCTGGATTTATTCTTTCCTTTGTTCTATACAAATTCAATAAGTTATAAATGGTGTGGCAGTAAACAGAATGTGTGAATAGTAATTCTTCCCATTGTTTTGATTCAGTTAGTTACTTTCCACGTCAGGCTCGTCTGTGTGCTAGCATGGCGATATTGAAGTGCTAGTACCAGTAAAACTAAGCAGGGCTTTGAAGTAAAATTTTATTAACTTTATGGATTTTTAAACCATATCCACAAAACAGTGCATTTTTTTTACCTTATATAATAACATGGATTTTCAGTAATCCTTCAGTGATGGTTGATTTTTAAAAGTGAAAGGCACTAGGTACCAAAAGCTTACAAAATCTTTGTCTTCTTTGGAGCTCTGGAGACTTCTGCAGTTTGAAAATCTGAACGAGGCATTATCTGTACAAAGAAAATTTTTATGCCTCTGAGTAAATCAGCCTACAAAACGGTTAGTCAGATTGTGCAGCAAACCTCAGTAACGTTGTTATTATTACTATGAACCTCATTCTTCTGAATACAATTATGTGAAACCAGTGTACAATGTATCAAATTCCTCCTTTAAAAATTTCAAAGTACATTAAGTACAAGCGAGGTGTTTGTATTTGCCATGCTTTCCATTGACTTTTCTGGACATGAAAAATCTCATGGATTTACAGCAGGAATAGGTAATTGATGAGGGGAGGGGTACAAATTTTGGTGTATTTACCAGGAAACATATTAACAGAATCAGGTTTCTGATTCATGAGTAAAAGATTCTGGATGTATTTCCTTTCAATATGGAAGGGAAGAAGGGAAAAGGAAAGATTACAGTTCATACATCTCAAGAAATCAATAGAAAATTTTTAAAAAGAAAATTTATTAGTCAAAGCTTTTTGTGAAAATTTAGGTTGACTAGGCTATTTTGAATGTTATAATAATGTGTACCCTTAAAAAATGGAAAAAAAATGTAAAATCTACCCAGTAAGCATGCCAACCAGCATCAATTAATTTCAAAATACATGTCAAAAATTTTTTTTCCAGAAATGGAAAAACTCATGCAATATACTAAAAATTTATTTCAGAAATTTACATTACCAAAATGAATACATGCCTTTATTTTCAGTTTTGAAAACAAGTCACATGAACTTTAGGAAAATCATTCATTACGTTTCATTAAGGCAGCCAGATTCTCCTTTTCCTTGTGATACTACCAACCTGAAGCATTACTCAGCATGATGGTGGGGCAGGGTGGTGAACTAAGAGGGCTGAAGAACAGGGAAGTGATCAGCATGGCAGTATTGAGGGTATGAAATCGGAAATGAAGCCAAGAAAAAGAGGGAAAGCATATGAGATTTTATTGGTGGCCAACAGTATATTTCAGCTAGGAAATGTCATGTGTATTACAGTCACAGGGTGGAAAGCACTTGAAGAAACTTGATAAAATTTTGGCAGCATATCATAGGAGAAACCACTGACTCATGGGCCATTCACCTTAAGTCACAGCAATCACTGCTGTGCTTTGTGCCGGTACCATAGTCGATTTTAGATAAGACAGCTTATTACCTTCATGAACTCTCTGTCAGCTCACTGAAAGGAATGAAGCTTGTCATGGAAATGTGTGTGTTTTTTCGTCTTTTTTTACTTCTTCACCACCCCCCCTGCCCCTCCCTGCCTGCCCTCCTCTGTAACAGTCAGTAATCTGCTGCCACCGCAATTTAACAAGTCCCAGCCTTGGCACTCTGGGAACAACAGCGATTGCCTCCGTGTATAACCTATGAATTTTTAGGTTCTTTCTAAACATCTATATCTCCTATGTTAGAGATGCGTTATTGCCTATGCAGAATAGTCTGTTTTCTAGAAGGAGGCTAAAAGTCATGTGCCATTTTGTGAGGATACTGTGCTTGGAACAAAATGATTTTTTTAAGCTGTTAAAAAAAACATATGTCATTAGAAAAGAAGTACAAACTAATTATACTCTATTACAAAAAAAAACAAAAAACAAAAAACAAAAAAACAATCAAACAAACAAACAAAAAACAAAAAACCACAACCAAACAAAACAAACCCTACCATTTTGGTTTGTAAAATCTGTTCCCATACTGAGTTGCTGAAGTAACTTAAATTTTAAATACAAGCCTATATTGAATTTTGTCCAAAAGAAGTATCAAGGTTTCTACTTTTTTCTTGCTCAGTAAATCTACCAAAGATTAGAACTTCTGGGTTTTCCATCACTAGTTGATCATTGTTTCACCTAAACTGATTGTAATCTGAAAAATTCTACCATTTGTGTACAGATTTGTGAATAGATAAATGTTGTGTCAATAAGTCAGTATGTTTCCATTTTACTACTCCATTACTTTTGTTTCCAACAAAACAGAGCACAATAAATCATAAAAACCTCTAGCTGTCATGGTTTGGGCCAGGTTGGCCAATGACAAGATGACAGATGCTCTCCCCCACCTCTTGCTCCAAGGAGAAGAAGAGAGATAAAGAGATAGCTGAGTTTAGGAAAAACTAAACTACTTTAATGAAATATTAATAATAAAATAAAAAGGAAATAATGAAAAAGATAAAACACATACAAATATATACAGAACCGTATCAAGCTCCCAGGGAGATGTCATTGGCAGGCACTGGGGAAGTTCCAGACTGGACTCAGTGATGAATGGAAACTGAATTCTGGATCTTGATTCAGGAACCCACGTTTCGGGATCAAAGGTAGATGAACTGACAAGGTCCTCCTCAGATGTCAGTCACTGAAGAAATTGACATGTAAATGAGCCCTTGGGAAGAAGGAGGCAACTCAGGGCCCTGCAGCTGATTTAGTAGTACATGATCACTGTACAGAGAGTTTAGGAGTAATCAAAGAGATCTGAGGTCTGGAAGATGGTTTCATCATACCTCCTGTCTAAACAGATATCACCAAACTCCAAGTGAAAAAATTTGTTTCTTCCATAATCTGTGTCAAATTGTTGGCTCAATAAATTTTAAATATCCCTTTTTTGTTTTCATTTACGTGCTTGTTTATTTTTTTTGTCTTGTTTTACTGTGCTTTCCATTAAGAAATTTTTTGGTGTTTTATCATATTATTAACTGAAATTCTGAAACATTTCCAAAAAGCAAGATAAGAAACTTTTATCCGAAGAATCTCTTCAGCTTTTTCACTGAAATTCTAAAAAAAAAATCTAGATAATCCTGTTGTTCAGACAATCCCATAGACTTTAGGTACCCAAATAGCCCTAATAATCACCTTTTATAAAGACATTCAGTGATTCTTTTCTGTGTAGATAATTTATCAGCAAGTTAGTGTCTCAGTGTACAAAACCCACATTTAAGCAGGAAAGCCATGTGTGAGAAATGGTGTATTTGAATAGGACTTTTCTAGATCAGTCTTGAAAATGCCCCATGAGAGTCTTTGTTGTCCACACTCACACAGACTCTTAGAATTACCTGGGGATTTCACATTACTTAGATACCTTCAAGGATGTGAATCAAATCTGTTTCCATTGATATGAGCATTAAATGGCTTTCTACAACCTATCATTTCTTATATTACTGAATGTCCCCACTATGGTGTAAGCATAGACAGTTTCTTATCCCTTTTTAAAAATGAAATAACAGAAATTTTTTGAGCACTTGCATTATTTTATTACTGAAACATAATTGTTGCAAGAACCCAATGCCAATAGCAGCAGGAGTTGCTGTGTGCTGGGAGGAGTGCGAACTTTGTGATGTCCCCAGGGAGAGTCTGAGGGCATTTCTAGGTCCCTGGCTCCCTTGGGTTATGTGTGTGTGGTGACAAACTTGCAGCTGACAGGTCTTGCAAGACAGGCAGGTGAGAGTTGGACAGTGCTAGCAATCCCCATGGCCAGTTCAAACTGCAGGAGGTCACATATAATTGGCCCGTAGGCAGCCCCAACAAACAGGGTGTGCAAACTAGGAGGGAGCGGCGTGGCAGTCTTCACGGCAGTTCGTGGGGAAGGGCATGCAGGAAGGGTTGCGTGCTCTGACAGTGATCAGGCTGCTGCCTGCTCTGCTCACCTGCAGGTTTAGGCTGCAGTGCCAATGGTTACCTCACCTAACTGGCAGCTGTGCAACCTGAGATCTCCAGAGAACAAAGAGCTTGTGTAGGCAGTGTTTTGATGTTGTTGGAAGGATGATGGAAAAGCCCAAGGAATGGTGTGTGCAGCTCACAGGAATCAGCTGCCTACCTAGCCGGGCTAGCCTGGGATGAGTGGAGGTAGCCATCCAGACAGAGCTTCCTATCTGGGAAGCTACTATCCAGGTGGAGGGTTGCAAAAACTGCACCCTTCCCTCCTGCGTGGAAGAGAGTGGAAGATCCACCTGCACAAGTTGTGTTCTGGTGAAGTCACTCAAGCAATGGGTGGAGGAGCTGCAGAAGGAAGTTACCAGGTTACACTGTATTAGGAAGAGGGAACCAGAAATACGTAATTATTTCAGACTGCAAGAAGAAATAGTAGGGTCCATTGACAGTGACTTCCAAGGACTACTAGACAAAGGGTGTCAACAGCGAACAAGCAACACCTCGGAGGAGGAGGAGCCATGGTCTCTGGTGACTCACGGGAATAGGATATCATTTCACGCTCCTTACTCATATGTACCAACTAGCAAAATATACAAAACCTTCACAGTTGTCACAACGAATGAGCAAGATTCACAGGGAGACACCGCACCAACAGCACACAATAAAAGCCGCAAAAGAAAGTGAAGAGTGCTAGTGGTAGGTGACTCTGCTGAGAGGCACTGAGTCACCCATCTGTTGGCCTGATACACAGTCAGGGAAGTTTGCAGCTTGACAGGAGATCCAGGATGCCACAGAGAGAATACCACTACTGGTTAAAAGCACAGACTACTATCCTCTACTTGTTTTCCATGGGGGCACCAATGCAAGCAAAACCTGAGGCACATCAAGGAGGACCTCAGAGCCCTAAGGGCCCAAGTGAAAGGAACAGGTGGCCAAGTGATCTGTTCTGTTTTGCCAGTCAGGGATAGGATTGCAGGCAGAATTTGATGTATCATGCAGATCAGTATATGGCTTTATGGCTGATGGTGTTGCCAGGGCTTTGATTTCTATGATCAAGGGACATGCTTCACAAAATACAGTCTACTGGGGACAGATGGAATCCACTTACCTAGAAGAGGCAGGAGAATCTTAACTAGCAGATTGGCTTAGTGAGTTTTGCTTTAAACTAACAAGCTTGGGGGTAGGGTCCACAGCTGTGTCACCTGTATAGCCATCAGCAACAAGGTGGATGAGCACACCTACCAGACTATTGAAGAATTCTCTCCAACCCTTTCCAAAGGCAAGAACCCTAAGTCCAGCTACCTTAATTGCATATATAACAAGACGTAGTCTGGGCAACAGACAGGAGGAACTGGAGCCCTGTGCCCAATCTGAGTGTTATTATGTCATAGGAATGACATAAATGTGGTGAGATAAATCATATGACTGGAAGACCACAATGGCTACAAACTCTTTTGGAAAGACAGGAAAGGAAGAAGAGGATTTGGAGTTGCACTTTATGTAAAAAAGAAATTTGATTATATAGAAGTAATGTATGGAGACCATGAAAGTTCTATTGTATGGCTTTAGATGGAGATTAGAGAGAGATCATCACCAAGGGGGATTTTATGTTAGGTATCTATTACTGACCTCCCAGTCAGGATGACAAGGCCAACGAAATCTTACTTTGGCTGTTCAGGGAAGTCTTGATCCGACATAACCTGTTCCTCATGACTTCAATTACCCGGACATTTATTGGTGAAATAACACAGCAGTGCACAAGTTTTCCATCATGTTGCTGGAATGCATTGAGGACTGCTTTCTGCTATGGATGCTGGACATGCTGACTAGGACCAGCACATTGCTGGATTTACTGTTTATAAACCAAGAAGAGTTATTTGACAACATAACTGGAAATGGTAGCCCTGGATACAGCAACTACAACATTATGGATTTCAAGATCCCTCTGAGCACACTGAAGACCAGCAGTAGGACAAAGACCCCGGGTTTTAGAAAAGCCAGCATCAATACACTCAGAGCCTAGCTGCAAGGGAGTCCAAGAAAAGCAACTATGGAGGACAAAGGAACTTGTGTGTACTGGGAGTTATTCAAGAGCAGCCTCCTGAAAGCACAAGGGGCGGCTACAGAGAGGTTGGAGGCTCTTCTTTACAAGGAGCCACATGGAGAAGACAAGGGGCAATGGGTAGAAGTTGCACTGGGAGAGGTTTCATCTCAACACAAGAAAGAATTTTTTTACAGTAAGAACAATCATTCAGTTGAACATCCTCCTCAAAAGATGTGGTAGAGTCCCCATCATTGGAGGTTTTCAAGATGCAATTGGAAAGAGTGCTAGACAATCTCATCTAGGATTCTTTTCCCATGAAAACTTGGGTCCCTTCCAACCGGGGCTGTTCTATGTTTGTATCTACATACATCCCATCCCTCTATTTTCAAGGGACAAAAATGCGGTACAGAACATCTGCTCTTTTCCAGGATATGTTTAAAAATGTATAAAAAGAATTATTCCAGCATATAGTTCTCTAGTTTTTATATCTTCAAATGACATATCACTCTACTGTTTAAAAACAGTAATTCAGGTCTGCCAGACTAGATCTACGTTTGTATTTTATTTCAGTCTGATTTGGATACTTTCTTGGAATCTGAGAATCTGAGAAAGTGAAAATGATCACTGAAAACAAGCATAATTTGTTTCTTTAGTCCTCTAATAAGATTGCCTAAGTCTGGGAGTCAGTTAAATAGGACTTTAATAGAATCAATATGGAAGAATCAATATAAGAATCAACAGTAGTGGAGCCTCTCCTCATTGGATTGGTGAGCTTTTTTAAGAGGTGGAAACTGGTGTGTTTGCCTCAGTGATTAAACTCCTTCTGCAGGATTTTAAAATAACAGAATTTAACATTTTTATAGGGGTTCCTACATCAGCTGAAATAGCTATGAAGAGAAATAATCAGACTTATCCCAATATATGAGAGAATGCTTCCCCCATCTTACAGATAAAAATTCTTCCTTGCTGGGGATTGGAAGTACTGTGTAATCTGTATTTATATTTGCACCCCTAGCTCACAACTTAGCTAATCTAAGCACTTTTTCCTGTCTAAGAAGTAGCACAAATGCCTCTTTAAGCAGATAGTTGGCAATAAAGTTTATCTCCAGAAGCATACATTCCTCGCTGTCTGCTAATGACTCTAATATTTTTATTTCTATTTAAGATACTCTTGGTCACGATCCGCCAATAGACTTCTGAATATACGTATGAACTTAACAATTCCACATATACTGAAACATTTTCAAAATCAGCTGGTGAAAAAATAAATATGCAATAAATAAATAGTGACAGAAAATTGCACTCTGAAATTAAAATGTGATACGTATATGAAACTGCTGTGGATATTGCTGCATTTGGCATTTTCCTGTGAACGTTGTAACACAGGGAAGTTATTAGAAATGATGCATATTCACTCTTATAAATATTTAAAGAAAGAAAGATTATAGAAATGTTTAATTGCTTTTGGAAAACTGCATTTTTATATATATGAGCAGCAAATACATATTGCAGCACTTTCAGTGCTAGCAGAACTCTTAGTACTTTCACAGTAGTTTACTGGATTTTTGACCATGGCTCCTGGTAAAATGTGAGAAATTTAGGATTCAGGCACATCTATATCAAAGCAGCAACATAAGATACTTACAAAGATACTTTGTAAGTTCTATTTTTTTTTTTAATGTTCAAACTTAATAATTAAGTGTATAAATCAAAGCACTCAGAGTTTTGAAAATGAATGATTTGAAAATAGAAAAGCAGTACCATCTATCTTGCTTGTGTAGTTTATCATTCAGTCTTTAAACACACAATCCAGTAAACACTGGGCCCTTTTCTTATTTAGTTTAACCAGACTGCCCTGCTTTAAGAATAC
Source organism: Alca torda (assembly GCA_008658365.1). Classification (NCBI taxonomy): domain Eukaryota; kingdom Metazoa; phylum Chordata; class Aves; order Charadriiformes; family Alcidae; genus Alca; species Alca torda. Next base: position 70,129,117 of record CM018101.1, read on the forward strand.
ACCAGAATTTCTGACTCCAGAAGGATATTGCCTATACGCTTTAGGTTAACTTGTTGAATAACCCAGACCTTATGAGCGAACGTGGCAACCACCTCTTCAGTCTCATGGAGGAAGCAAGGAGAAAGAATGATGCTTCAGCTGAAGCAGCTGAGCAATGCCTTGTGGCAGTTCTGCCACAGGGCTTCTATGGGAGCCTTGACAAATGACTTAAAACTGGGCTTTGCAGCATACATCACAAGTAGTTTGTTCTGCTTCAGGAGATGATTTGTAGAAGTGTTTACTAGGGAAAGCCGCAAAACAGCTAAAAATATACATAACTTGAAAACTCAGAGCACAGATCTTCAAAGGATGAAAGGCATATTAAACAGTACTGAGCTTAGAGCTTTTGAGGAGAAACCACTACCAACATCTGACACACACATGCCTGCAGTTTGGCTATATGTCTCCCTGTCAGCCTTTCATGCTTTTTTTATTTTGGAAGGCAAATGAATTTCCCCCCCTCCCGCCAAGAACCAGAAATTAAATGTAGATTCTCAGTAGCTATCAGGACATTATTTTATTGTTTTACAAAGCTGTTAAAGCAGTGGAAGAATCAAAGCAGAATAGTTTCTGAAGCCTTGGTTCATAGAGTTAAACTGGTGGAAGCTGAAACTATCCACTAAATTCTTACTCTTATCAGTCACAGTTACGCAGAATCACATACTCCCAGCTGCATTTCCTCAAAGTGCAAGTGACTGTAAATAAGGACTAATATCATCAGGGTTAGATACAGATTGCCAATTTACAGATGGAAATATTGTGTAAGGTTTTATGCCTGGGAAGCATTTAAACAGCAGCTTCACATTATCTAAAATCTACTAACGATTTAATTCTAATTTGGGTGGAGAGTCTTTTACAGTTGCAAAGGCAGTAGTATCCATCTCTAATATCTCAGAACAGCCATCTTACTATACCTGAATACTAAGTTGTGTATTTATTTATAACGTTGAAAGCCAGGAAAAAATAGTTCTATGAGGATTTCTCAGCCTAATGCTGAAATCGAGTAGAATTCAAACATACTGTGTCCCCTTGGGAGGACAGTCACTGTACAACCTCACAATATCTCTGAGTTCAATCTCCTCCCCACCCCAACCCCATCTGTTTTCACAGAGCTCATTTTTCTCATTGCTCTGTGTGGGAGAAACATTGATCTCTCATTTCTCTAAGACCAATCCAATTTTAACCTCTCCGCATTAAGCTCAAGTTGAAACCGAGGGGTTCAACTGTGCTATAGCTGATGCATGACAAGCTCTCATCTAACTGCATTAGATCAAGTCATCTGTTATTTGGACTTGATCCTTTCTGACGTTTTATGCACAGTGGCAGTGAGGGAAATGGGAAGGCCATTTCAGTGCTGTTGCTCAGGTTCTAGATAGCAGAGTTTGTATTCAATGTTGCTTCAACTCCATGGGGTTCATCCCACTGCGACGAAACATGCCATTGCTAAACTGATCAGAGCTGTACATTGCAGTAAATAATAATGTTCCCTTAAGAAATAACAAGATTAAGCTGTCAAGTGTGTTCCCTTAAGAAATGACAAAACTAATCTCTCAAATGTAACAATAAGATAAATACTTAGTATAGAAAATCAGATTTCAAATGAAATAAAAATGGAGGGGAATTAAAAAAACATTGTCACCACTGTACTATCTCATCCATGTCTAAGTCTTGAAAAGAATGTGTGCTGATCTTGTACTACACCTTAAAAGTAGTTAGGTATCCACTAGATGTTTCACTTTGTTTACACTCAGACAACCTGTGATATGCACTCATCTATCAATGTCGTACTGCAAAGCAATCATGAGGCTTATCTAATGAATGCTAATGACTTTCTTATTGGAAGAATAGTAAATCTGTATGCCATCAATTTAGCTAAGGTATCTTAATCCACAATTAATTTAATTAACTTTGGCAATTAAGACGAAGTTGAAAATCATATAAGTTGAAAATCTGATGTTGTAAAGATACTCTGCAATCATAATGAACAATTAGTGTGTGACGGTGTTTTATTAGGGTGATTAAAATCAATCTATAGTCACAGAACAAAAGTTTAATTGAGGATGAAGGTAGTTGTAAGCAGAATAATCAACATACAGCTAGACAGGTTTGCCAGCTATATTCAATATATTCTGTACCAGATACCATGCAAACATAGTAAATGCCCAGCAATTCTCACCTGTGAAATTCTTAATTCTAGGTGCAGAGGGTACATTGAAAACATTGAAGTGAATTCCTAAGAGCTGTCCAGGAGTATCTTGTTTATTTGGTTTATACAAAGTTAAGGCATGAGTGTGAACAAATTATTTCTACACATGGTTATGCATGTAGCTTACACAGACACATGCTGAAGAAACTGAAAATCGGCATTTGGCAAGTAGACCAGGTAATTGACATATACGTCTTAAAATGGAAGGGATTTGGGATATTATATTATGACTCGGTGACTAGATGTTTCTGTTCTTCCTTTCCAAGGAATGCACAGACCATGTTTCAGTCCTTCTCCTCCACTAAAACCTAGATGCATTTAGAAATAAAGTTCAATACTCACGAAATCTGTTATTCAGTGAAGTTCAAAATAGTGCATTCAGTGGGTCATAAGGGATAAAGGAACAAAACAAACATACTACAAGGGTGATAAAATGGCGAACACACAGGCCATACTTAAAATCTAAATATTGCAATCTCAAATATGCTCATTTCATCTGAATTTCTACTAAACAAAATAAATATTTTCATAAAACTCCACACAGAGATACTTGCCATTTATGGTTTATGTCATGGTCCTGAAGAACTGATCCTATGATCTTTTTTATTCTTAGTGCAGAGCCTCATAGGCTTAGGCTATAAGAAGATTTTCCCACCTCCTTCCCTACCAAGTATTCTTAAAGCATACTCTAGCCTATAGAAAATATTTAAGCAAGTCATCTGTCTGAGTCATCATGGTTCTTTTGTATACCTTCTTTCCTGCATTAAAAAAAGTGCTTGGATTTTTTTCTCATGCTTCTGAAAAACACAAAACATTGAGCAAATTTACCCACCCTGTTCTGTTATGTACACCAAAGTCTGCACGTTGTTTCTTCAGCACTCATTTCAGTTGAAGCAGCTACATAAAAGCCTGTGCTGCTTAGTTCCAGTTCTGGGTATTGGATTCTTCTGAAAAAAATGTCATTTATATAGACACATACACACAGAAATCAGCATGCAGCTGAAACACCCAGGCTGACTATTATCTTCCTGTACCATGACAGGACATTGCATTTGTGTAACTGACCTGTAATCTCACACTGTTTTATTCATGTTAGGTGGGCTGCTCTCTTCTGATCTGAGCCATATTCACTTGAATGTAACTTATTATGCTACACTTCCCATTTTTTTTCAAGCTCCTTCTATTGGTAAAGTCAGCAGCAGGTTAAAGGCTTCCTTTTACCATTTTTTGTTTATTTTGGTTGGGGTTTTTTTTGTTTGTTTGTTAAACTTACATGTTCAATATTGTTGTTTTCATAATCTTTATTCATTACTGTTGTCTGGAATGTCTGGCTACTCATTCCTCTCCTCAATGCACATGCTATAGAGTACAGTAGAATAGCTTTTGTTTCCTGTGCAGATAAGCTTTTTACTTTGAGGTGGAAGCTTCCACTGTGCCTTAGGCATAATGCTATGAAACAGTAAGAGTAAGAGCTTCTGATACAGTCATTAGGTTCTTGTTTGTCCATACACTCGTGTGAGAGAAAAGCTGTTTCCCACTGCCAAATTTATATTTCAATCTCAACTCAAATGAATTGTTACCCTTTCTCCGAACAGGACATATGCTTTCTTCTGTAAAATGCTTGGTGACATCGTAAAGCTTAGTCATGAAAATAGTAAGAGTTGTACAACCGTCTTTGACCTTGCTGTGTTCAAGTCTCCCACTTTCCCACATTTTCCAGGATGGAAAGAATGACACTGCTTTGGCACCTGTGATTCCCCACCACGAAGGTCCAGCTGTAACAATACAAAATTAGAAACTTCAACTTTAAGATTCTTTTTCCTGAGAAGAGGTAAACTGCCTGATCCAAAGTCCAGTGATAGCTAAAATCCTTCCTTCAGTCTCATGCTTCACCTCTTTTTTACTTATCTCTACTGCTATTTCAGCTTGCTGCTTGGATCCACACTTTTCTCACCAATGTAGTTTACCATCGTCTTTCCATCGCTGTCTTAATTTCTTATTTCCTTCTTTCATCATAGTTTATTAGGCCCTGCCACTTGTAGGATTTTATGGGAGTAAAGGCTGGACTCATGTCCACAGTTAAAGTATTTCAGTTAAAACAGAAAAGCTGCATCTGCCAGCTCCATGTTTGAATAATTTTTGCTCTGGACCTTCCCAAAGCCATGTGGGAGGCATAGGAGAACTGAAGCTGAATCGCAATAACATTAACTTTTATGTAATGCCCTTACCACAGACAGCCTTCTTGTACTGTAGTTATACTATGCTTTCAAGGAAACAAAACACTGGGAAAATGTGAATGAATTCAGCCCTTTTTCCTATTTTATCTGACAGGTTTCCTACCTTCTTCTTCTTATTTCTCCACCCTTTCGCTTCCCACAGATCAGTTATACACAGCTTTTCCTGTTGTGATGCCTTTTTCAAGGAGGAGTAACTTTACTGGAGGCTAGACTGAGCTTCAGTGAAGGGTTTAGACTGAGTCTAATAAACACTCAGTTGGATTAAGCTGGATATGGGTAAACAGAAATAAAAAAATCTTAAAAAAGTTTTTTCATGCATGGTCTCCTTTAATCATCATCATCATCATCACCAAACAGTACCACTCCCTGAAATAACCTTTTCTTTAGTTCTTTTTTGTTGCTTTGTTTTTTCCCTACTGGTTTTGTACATGCTTCAGATTTTTTAATCCTCCTAAGCTTTCAAGTGATACCAGAGAAACTCCCTTCTTGCCTTTACTGTGCAATAGCTTTGTGTTCACAAAACCAAAATCATAGCAGTCCTCAAAGTTAGCATGCTGGACTGTTTACAAAATAACCGGATTGTACATGTGCTTTACTGTCTTGACATAATGACTGCTATATTAGTATAATATCAGTATATAAGGCACAAGAACACCTGCTGAATAACAAACAGACAAACTGGATTGTCACATGCAATCAAGGTTCACAGATCTGCCTAACTGTGAAAAGCAGCATTTGAGATTATTGCGTTTCAGTCCAACATACATTCATCCTGCCATATAAATGTGTTAGAGTGTCATACCACTCTTCTTAACAATTTACAGCGTGACAGTAAAAGCGTTTGTGAACCATTTTATATGGTTTTCTTTGGATTATATCTGTTGCAAGATATTAGGAAGCTATTTTAGTGGCATCTTTCATTTTAAATGACACAGGCTAATGACACACTATTTGTGTACACCATGGTATTCTAATAGACTAAAAGACCTTGAGATTTCAAGGCTCAAGACTCAAAAGCTTATGTAAAGAATAGCTATTAATTTTCATTTAATTTTCAGAGGTAAAGGTGATCAAGCCAGATGGCAAAGTCTTTTGCTTACACATCATAAATAAAGACATAAATAAGAAAGAAGAAAGCAGCTCTGAAGTACCAGTGTGTTTTTAATTATCCCACAAAAATATCTGAAGTTCAGGGTTCTTGCAGATACTGAAAGTGATTAAAATAGCTCTGAAATGACCACAAATTCTCAAAGTTTTCTTGACCAGCTAAAACTAGAAAGTAAAACAGTTTCCATCTCATGGTCCACCATTAAACAAGGCACCAGAATTATAATGACTTTTGAGCTTTATTACTTGCGGCAATAATGCCTATATTTTCATTCCAGAAAAAGTAGTAAATCTCAGAAATCGTCAAGGTGACCTTTAGAAAAGATTAGAGATTGCTAAAACTTAGATATCATGCAGCTGACGTTAAAGATTAATTATTTGATATTTAGAGTTTTAATGATAAAAAAGTAAAAATACTCTTCTGCTATTAGATCTAATGACACTGTTTTTCTATGATTTTATTCTACATTTTTCTCCCATGTCAGCCTCTCTAAATCATCCCTATCTGTATATGCCGTATCACCAGCATTTGCATGTAAAGATACATGCAATCAGTATTTTTGTAGCATGCCATTTGGTTTGATGGTTAAATAAAGCCTACATCAAGGTTTATATTTATTTTGGTGGTGGCCAACAATACCTCAATTACTAAATACTGTTAACATATTCTTTTAAACAGTGAGCTTTCAAAAGAAAAAAAATGTTTTATTGATTTAGTTCTCATACTTTATTTTTTAAAAACTATTGGTTTTGTATTATTATTTGAGTTCTAATATTCCTTTAAAGGGTATCTTAACAAAAATCATAAGTTAAAAGATCAACAAATAGTGAGCAATGCATTTCTTAAAACTAATAGTTACACTCTACAGACATAAACCATTTAAAGCAGATCAATCTTTGGTTTAGCCTTTCAACAAAGAGTGGTCTGAGTTCACAGTATTCTACTATGTCACAGTATTCCGGTACTTAAAGGGCAGTTACAAAGAAAATGGAGGCTCTCTCTTCACAAGGAGCCACATGGAGAAGACAAGGGGCAACAGGTACAAGTTGCACTGGGAGAGGTTTCATCTCCAACATAAGAAAGAAATTTTTTACAGTAAGGGCAATCATTCACTGAAACAACTTCCCTAAGTGAAGTGGTAGAGGCCCCATCGAGTGAGGTTTTCAAGATGCAATTGGAGAGAGTGCTTGATAATCTCATCTACAATTCTTTTCCCATGAAAGGTTGGACCAGATGATCTTTTGAGGTTCCTTCCAACCTGGGCTATTCTACTGTTCTATGATATGGTACTATGACTTATAATTTAAGGGAAGTAAACTTTTGTAGACCACAAATATAGTAGAGAATGCACGCAACTAATGCCATGTGCTTTCTGATAACAACTGAATACATGGTTTTGTGCAGAATAAAACTGCCCTGCTCTACCACTACTATATGTTGGATCTTTCACTCTTTTTTCCCCATCCATCTTCATACATAAAACATACATTATACTTAGCCCGTAAATTCTGTTTTTCTTTCTCAAAACTCAGTGTTGTTCATTTATGAGGGTATTCTTCATCAGTATGGCGTATTGCAAAATCATTTTAATAATACTTTCTGAAAATATTCTTTGTAAATAATTTCAGAGAAGGAAACAGCTGAGCACATTCCTCTCTTGAAAGTGTCTCTTTCTCCTATCTTTTCAAATGGAATAGTGTTTATTTAAAGTGGCCTTCTGTCAAGAGAGTTGAGTTTTATTCCCCATCCTCCTATTAACCCATGTGATTATGTACTTATCATCTGAATTAAACATCATTGTTCTGGCTACTCAAATGCTACTCAAATGTATATGCATCCATCTCCTTGCATCAGCAAATGTGTGATTATGCTGTCAGTTTAGCTGCATACTTCTGACAGAATTTCAAATATTACCTGCACTTTTATAGTGAAGCAGATTGCAATGAACTGTAAAGCCTAACAGGACTGTTTTGAACCTCAGGTTTGGTAGGTTATGTACTTAGGCACAAAATAGAATGCTACTACATCGGAATACCATGCTTATATCCAGCACAGAAATAAGTGGTGTGTCAAAGCAGCACAGAAGTAGCCACTCCAGTTGCTGGAGGATGTGAAGCATCAGAAAAAGTTTCTGTAAAAAGCTGTTGCTTTGATCAACTCTGGTTGTGACAAAAAAGATAAAGAATGGCTGTGAAAGATCATTTGTGCTCCTCAATTCAATCTACCTCCATTATCCAAGAACAAAAAAATCAAATGAAATCTGGTGGCATTTATCATAGTTCCCAGTAAATAGTAAATATGTCATGATCAGACTAAAATAAGGATTGATGTATCTGACTTCACTTTTTAGTCTTTAATTTACATTCCTCTTTCAAATCAAGAAAGAACAGGCCCTGCAATAAAATATTATTTAAATATCTTGATCTTTTATTTTAAAATGCTAATTTCAAAACAGCATTAAAAATGGAGCATTGAAAGAAAGCTTAAAGAGTAGAATTCAGTCTCCAGAAGAACAGCATTTCAGTGCATGAGTACAAATAAGGAAGATGTGCTTTAGAAAAAGACAGAATGTTGCCATAAGGCAGGAAAAAGGATAGCGAAGGATTTGTGTTCATGCAGTCACTGGTCATAGACGTCCAGAATATGACCATTAAAAAATGTTGCTGTAAGTTCTACCCCCTTCCTTCCCTCCCCCAAACTAAGTATGTCACAGCAAAATAGTAGTTCTGTAGACTTTTATAGAGAGTCTGGTCTACATCCAACTGGTTTTATAGACTTAACAGAAAAAATGGAAACGAAGTGAAGAGATGCAAGGAACAACCATGCTTTTCCCCTTTCTTGATCCAATTGCCACCTGCTGTATTGGAAATACATTGGAAAATGAGATGGTGATTTCCTACTACAGTTTTTCACTTTGGGGATCACCACATGTGAATCCAATGTGCTGGATTCTTCTCTTCCTATTCCACTCACACTATGCCTTCTCCAGGCTCTAATTCATAGTTATAACCTAGACTTAAAACTGAGTTGGAGAGTTCGGCAAGCAAACCACTGCTCACAGCTTCAGTTTTAATTATAGCTGGCAGGGCTAAATCATGAGGAATACTTATCCTGAGTTGCTTAAGCAGTTTTAAGTGCTAAATTGTAGACTCTTTCCTAAAACCCACTTGATCCATGTCACAAAGAGTTTGGAGGAAAAAGGAAGGAAGAGGAGAACGACATGTGGGAGTGGTAGCTAGCACTCCCCAAATGGATCCAAGTTGTTGGCAAATACAAATGCTCTCCTACCCAAATCATCAGAATAAGACTTCAGATCCCCTTTGGAATGAGTCTGTGCTACCAGCAGGTTAAAAGAGCAATTGCATCACACCGGAGCAGATCATGGAGCAGATTATCTTGACTGCCATTACAAGTCACATAATGGAAAAGCAGGGCATCAGGCCTAGTCAGCATGGGTTTATGAAAGGCAAGTCCTGCCTGACGAACCTGATCTCCTTCTATGACAAGGTGACCCAATTACTGGATGAGGGAAAGGCTGTGGACATTGTCTACCTAGATTTTCAAAAAGCATTTGGCACTGTTCCCCATAGAATTCTCATGGAAAAACTGGCTGCTCATGGCCTGGATGAGCATACAATCTGCTGGATCAAGCACTGGCTGGATGGATGGTGCCAAAGAGTGGTGGTCAATGGAGTTAAATCCAGCTGGCGGCCACTCACAAGTGGTGTTCCTCAGGGCTCAGTGTTGGCACCACTTCTGTTTAACATCTTTATTGATGATCTTGATAAGGACATAGAGTGTATCATCAGTAAGTTTGCAGGTGACACCAAGTTAAGTGGGAGTGTTGATCTGCATGAGGATAGGGAGGCTCTACAGAGAGACTTGGATAGATTGGATTGATGGGCCAATGCTAACAGTATGAGCTTCAACAAGGCCAAGTGTCAGGTCCTGCACTTGGGCCACAACAATCCCATGCATCGTTGCAGGTTTGGGGAAGTGTGGCTGGAGAGCTGCCTGGCAGAAAAGGACCTGGGGGTTCTAATTGACAGGCGGCTGCATATGAGCCAGCAGTGTGCCTAGGGGAGAGGAAGAATTACATAAACAGAAGGAAAAGGAAGTGTATGAGAGCTACTATCGATCTCCATCAAAGTGTAAGGCTTTACTCTTTCCCTTTATCTACCATACAGAAAGCCTGAATTGGTCTGAAGCAATGCCTCACAAAAAAGCAACCAATATGAGGCAATATGCAGAGGGGCATGATTATCTATGAATGGTCTGTTCCTCGGAAGAAAGTTTAATTTTCCTGTAGTTAGTGTCAGAAAATCAGCTATTTTTTAATTTTCTCTTTCTCTTCCTTCCTCTCTTCTCCCAAGGAATTAAGCGTAGCTCCAGCTAGCATCTCACTTAATTTAGATTGTAATAAGCAAGTTAACTGCAAAGCTTTCTCTGCAGTGCATGCATAGTTTAATGTTTATTAAAACTCTTGATTAATGGATGTTTCAACTCCTAAGTTCTGGCAATGTGTTAATAAATATAATAACAAACTAATGTGAACTGAAGAGAAAGATAAAATAATCAAGTCTCTGAAATGAGGAAATAGAAATAAGCTGCTTTTCCCTGAATAATGTATTTGCACAAGCTGCAGTCCCAGTATACATGTAAATGATTAAAATCTAATAAGCAATGATAGGAGACTTTGATCTTCATCATAAAACTTTACACTGAATACAGGCTAATTAAGAGTAGCAGCATAAATGATTTGTGCACAATTAACAGTGCCTACATAGAAAGCCTCCTCTCTTCAAGTTGTATAAGGTGCGCTGCATTTCTGCATGCAGGATTAAGCTGACATAAACTGGTGTAATTGTCTGTTTGACACTGCAAACAACTGCAAAATTGCCACTTCACAACTGGGTGGTTATAGAGGGAGTAGCTTGGGGCTGGAATGGTGGATAAAATACGTCGCAAAGGCACACGTATCCCCTTCTGCTGAAAGTGAGAGCACTCCTTTCATCCGTACCCCTTTTGATCCATTTTTTTTTTCCTTGTTTGCTCTTTCAGGAACTCTGTTCACCTTTCAAATCCCATTGAACTTGAACAGTTGTACTATTTTTAGCCAGGATCTGGGACTTGGCTTGTCCTGGAGAAAACATATGTTACGCTCCTTAAACAGATCATCCACCCCTCAGCTTTATGAGAATAGAACTTGTTCATACCATCTAGTTAGTAAAATGGTCCAGTTTCTGATTTTTTTTTTGTTGTCTTCAGACCAATGGATCTGTGTATTTTATTTGTTATGTATGTTATTTGCATGAATATGATTCTATCACTGATGAACTCTGAGTTATCCAGTTAATTCTAAAATAAAAGTTGTCACATGTTTGTACTACAGTGAATGAAAGGGAAAATATGTGCTATGTGAACATCTGGATTTTTCTTTTATTTTAATCACAGGTGTAAAAAGTCTGATAGCAGGCCAGTGAATGTTCACATGAGATGATTTCCAGACCATTAGACTAGTCACAAACGAATTCTGGTTCTATGTGTATAGAGATTAAATTGAAAAGTCTGAACTATTAAAGCAGTCTGTGTCCCTGAAGATGGTAGATAAGGAGTGCAGGTTCATATCTTATTTGCAAGTCAGCAAACATTCAACTCATGAGGTGAGGAGTGCCTGACCTCATTATCATCTGCCACGTCCATTTCTTTCCTTCCTAGCAGCAGTAATGAAAGAAGAAAGGAGGGGCATGTTTGCCTTTTGTCAAAGAATCATCTGGCTATACACTAAAATTCGCCTTGTTTTAAAGACCAGTTTCTGTCCTTGCCAAGAACTTTCACACTGTCGTGGAAATTAACATGAAAGAAAAAGCTCTCACTGAGTCCTCAAATCTTTTTCATTCGTTCTTCTGTCTCTAGAGCCTCTCTATCTCTTTTCACAACCCTCTGTCAAGTGATTTTACATCAGAAGAAAACATAAAATTATACTATGTAAGTGAAACATTGCTGTGTTAACAGGCTGTCATTGCTTCAAGGTAGACCAAGATTTTATTGTAATAAGTTCATGTGGCAGTAGTAAGTGTTTACTTTTTCCCCTTTTTTCAATGCTGTTGACCAGAAAATCATAGCATTTTGCTGTTGTTGTGCTATTATCTTTTTTTTTTTTTTCTCATTGTTTTCTGATTCCCCATCTGGGCTACATGTTCCCTGCATTTTTTTCCCAAATAACTCCTGCTCACTTGTAACTTGTGAATAATTGAAAAAGCTTTTCTCTGAATGTTTTAAGAGTTATTTTACACCAGCAGAGACTTCCTGTTATTCAACTGTTTTGTTTACACGTGCATTCCTGTGTAAGGAAGTTACACTTGAGTGCCCTGAAACTAACAAAGTAATATAATGTAATGTAATGTAATGTAATGTAACGTAATCTAATATATAATAAATATAATAATATAATATAATATAATAATAATATAATATAATTAATGCAAACATAATATAAATAAATAAACATGTAAAAATAGAACATAATATATAATATATATAATAATAATAATTAATAATAATAATAATAATAATATAATCATGGCATATATTCCTTTTGATATATACCTGTATCTTTCATCAGTGATGTTATCTGTCAGGTTTGGAGCAATCTGAAACACTGAAGTATGGAGTAATGAAGTGAAGTTGTATGTCACTCTGAAAAAGTAAGTCACAACAGAAAAAGTAAACTCTGATTCTCATTTCTCTGAATTAGAAGATTTAATTAATCAGCAAATAGAAATGGGTCATAATTGCTTGCATTTACCAAGCCATTTGAAAAGGAATCTAGAGCTATGATCATGCAAATGGCCCTAATTAAAACACCACCACTGTGAATAAATAAATCATCATTAATTTTATGCACATGGAAATTATGCTACAGCCTTATCTAAAACCATTGATGCACATGAGTGATAACACTAGCACTGTTTACAGTAAGAAGCTAAAATTTGGTATCTAACAGTAAAAATAACAATAAGAGCAGTAAATGACATACTTCAAGAGAGAAGTCTTAAAAGCATAGGATCAGGCTGTCCCCATGTGCCAAAAAACAAGTAGGCAGGGAAGGAGACTGGCCTGGCTAAATAGGGACCTTTCGTTAGACCTCAAGAACAAAAGGAGAGTCTATGACCTTTGAAAGAGGGGGAAGGTCTCTCATGAAGACTATAAAGATGTAGTGAAGCTACGTAGGGAGAAAATTAGGAGAGCCAAAGCGCAGCTGGAGCTCAGCCTAGCTACAGCTGTTAAGGATAACAGAAAATGCTTCTATAAATTCATTAACAACAAAAGGAGAATTAGGGAAAATCTCCCTCCCTTATTGGGTACAGAGGGAAACATAGTCACAAAGGATGAGGAAAAAGCTGAGGTGCTCAACGCCTACTTTGCCTCAGTCTTTAGCAGTGGAACTAGCTGTTCCCTGGGCACCCAGCCTCATGAGCTAGGAGACAGGGAGGGGAAGCTGGATGAGGTCATCACAATTAAAGAGGAAATGATCAATGACCTGCTACACTGCTTGGATGCACAAGTCTATGGGACCGGATGGGTTACATCCAAGAGTGCTGAAAGAGTTGGCAGACGTCCTCGCCAAGCCACTTTCCATTATCTACCTGAAGTCATGGCTAACTGGGGAGGTCCCAATGGACTGGAGGGTAGCAAATGTAGCACCCATCTACAAGAAAGGCAGAAAGGAGGATCCGGGAAACTGTAGATCTGTCAGTCTGACCTCAGTACCAGGGAAGATCATGGACCAGATCATCTTGAGTGCCATTACAAGTCATATAATGGAAAAGCAGGGCATCAGGCCTAGTCAGCATGGGTTTAGGAAAGGCAGTTCCTGCCTGACGAACCTGATCTCCTTCTATGACAAGGTGACCTGATTATTGGATGAGGGAAAGGCTGTGGACATTGTCTACCTAGATTTTCAAAAAGCATTTGGCACTGTTCCCCATAGAATTCTCATGGAAAAACTGGCTGCTCATGGCCTGGATGAGCATACAATCTGCTGGATCAAGCACTGGCTGGATGGATGGTGCCAAAGAGTGGTGGTCAATGGAGTTAAATCCAACTGGCGGCCACTCACAAGTGGTGTTCCTCAGGGCTCGCTGTTGGGACCATTTCTGTTTAACATCTTTATTGATGATCTTGATAAGGACATAGAGTGTATCATCAGCAAGTTCTCAGATGACACCAAGTTAAGTGGGGGTGTTGATCTGCATGAGGATAGGGAGGCTCTACAGAGAGACTTGGATAGATTGGATTGATGGGCCAATGCTAACAGTATGAGCTTCAACAAGGCCAAGTGCCAGGTCCTGCACTTGGGCCACAACAATCCCATGCATCACTACAGGTTTGGGGAAGTGTGGCTGGAGAGCTGCCTGGCAGAAAAGGACCTGGGGGTTCTAATTGACAGGCGACTGCATATGAGCCAGCAGTGTGCCCAGGTGGCCAAGAAAGCCAATGGCATCCTGGCTTGTATTAGAAATAGTGTGACTAGCAGAAGGAGGGAGTTGATTGTCTCCCTGTACTCAACATTGCTGAGACCACACCTTGAGCATTGTGTCCAGTTTTGGGCATCTCAATATGAGAGAGATATCGAGGTGCTGGAGAGAGTGCAGAAGAGGGCAACAAAGCTGGTGAAGGGCCTGGAGAATAAATCTTATGAGGAGCGACTGAAGGAGCTGGGACTGTTTAGTTTGAGGAAGAGGAGGCTGAGGAGAGACCTCATCATTCTCTACAACTACTTGAAAGGCCATTGTAGAGAGGTTGGTGCTGGTCTCTTCTCACAGGTAATTAGCGATAGAACAAGAGGGAATGGCTTCAAGCTGCAACAAGGTAGGTTTAGACTGGACATTAGGAAAAAATTCTTCACAGAAAGAGTGGTCAGACACTGGAACAGGCTGCCCAGGGAGGCTGTTGAGTCACCATCCCTGAATGTGTTTAAGAGTCGTTTAGATGTGGTGTTAGGGGATATGGTGTGGGGAAGAACTTTCTAGAGTGGGGTTGATAGTTGGACTCGATGATCCCAAGGGTCTTTTCCAACCTAAATGATTCTATGATTCTATTAAAAAAAAAATGAGAGGACAGTTAAATTGAATTAGTACCATCTACAAGTTCTGACTAAGTCATAAATCAAAAAAGCAAATTAACTTGTACTGTGGCTCATGCTTCATGATAACAAAACTGTCCAACTGGTGCTGTGCAGAAATAAGTCTCTGCAGGTCTTCCTGTCAGGAATGTATAATCAAGAAGTTTTTGTGGATACTTCTACGAACAACTGCTGCACTGCACTGAAATGCAGGCCCCCTGGATGGACAAACTGGGACGTCGGGTGTCTGTGTTACCAGTGAGGTCTTTTACAGACAATGATGTTACTGAGGAGAACAACTGGGACTGCGACATCTGCTTGAACAATACTCCCATCTGGTCAGCTGCAGCCCAGCCTTCCTAAGCAGGTTCTCCGATTTTAGTAAGTGACTCCTCCTACTTAATCCTGTCGGAAATGGCAACTTGGATGATAGAAATCAGCCATCTGGAACAATCAATCAGATACCTTCTTTTTTTCTGTTTGGGGTTTGTTGTTTTTTTTTTTTTTTTTTTTTTTTTTTTTTTTTTAAAGAAGAATTTACAATGGATAAATGGGTTATAGCTGCACATTTTGAAGCATATGCACACACTTGGGTTAGAGTAGATAGATTTGGTCAAAAAGTCTCATGTAGGGTATTTCTCTTTTCTTCAGAAACCTCTGTAAAAATCTGACTACCTGCTCTGACAGATAAAACCTGTTCTGAAATTTGAGACAGAGGAGTAATCTAGTCCTACAAAGACTCCTGGGCAATTAAGCAGTATGAGGCTGAGTGGGGATACACAGTTCCACTGGACTGTCGAAACCAGAAATTCACCCACAGTGAAGAACCTGCTACTGGTGGGTGACATGAGGGTTGGGTTCCACTTGTATTTTACTTTTAATCCATTGAAAATAGATCCCATGCAGGTGGTATTCATATAGAAGAGGTTATACACATACACTCATGTGCGTGCACGCACACACACATATGCATGCACTCGCAAACCAGGAACATTCAGTTTGAGGTGTATTTAAAGGCAGAATTTTCATAATTGCCTGGATGAAATAAAATGGTTCTCTATTCTATTATGAAGCAGCCAAGTGAATATTATATGTAATTAATGTGAAAAATTTCAGTGATGGTCAGTCATGTCACACACAGGACATTTTAAAGCTGCTGGAGTTATCTCTACTGTAAACTTCTGACTACATGTACATGAAGGAGGAGAGTCATTGTAGGCATCTGGTATAAAACCTCACAGGAATCTATCCACATAATCTTTTATATAGATGGAAATTGGTCCAAGTGAATAGGAAAAATTGAAATTTAAATATATATTTTAAAAGACACCTCAAATCATACCCTATTTGGGACTAGATGATCTTTAAGGTCCCTTCCAACCCAAACCATTATATGATTCTACAATTCTGTTCTATTAGAAAATAGTATTTCTACAATATGATACTGATGCTAAACCATAACTCATGATGTGAGTTTTTTGTGATAAAACTTTGGCAAAGGCAATGATTATTGTAACATTCTAAAAGCAGAAAGAATTATTTGTAAATAAAGAGGTATATAAGGAAAGGTGAAGGGGTTTATAATGAAGATGATAAAAGAAGACAAGGTAATACTCTATCCAGTTTTGTATTTTTAATGCAGGTTCAAACTTCTGAAGGGCTAATCTGCTGGTACTGAATATTGTCTGGCTCTATAGAGCACATAGAAGTTACAGCAAAAAGTATAATTTCTACTTATATTCTCACGAATATTTTTATATCAGCAAAATCAATCTTTTTTAGCACTGAGGTTTTTCTCCATCTATAGGATGTTTTAAGGATTTTTTTTAAATAAAAGTAATTGAAAAGGTATTTTTGAAAGGTATCAATACATATTAGTAAAAGTAATTTTTTTTTTCCCCCTTTGGCCATCTAAGAAGTTTAGAAAAGACAGACAAGCTCTGAGAACAGCATAAAGAACATTGGTTTAACTAAAAAAAATTTTAGCTACATTTGTGAACTGATCTTCTAGTCTCCATGTAATGCCATGATAGCTAATGATTGGTAGTTGCAATTATCATCAATGAAATTATTAATTCTTTCCTGCTCTGAAGAGAAAGATAGCATTAAAGCTATTATTTTTTTTGGTTGTTGATGAGGTTATTTCCCCCCTTTGTAGAGACATGTTCTTCTGAAAATTCCAGGAGAAATTGCTTATATTTTATATGTAATGTTAGACTACAAATTTGTGATGTGATATGTTAGGCAAAAAATCCCAAATTTCTTAGATCTCTTGTGTCTCTTTTCAAAATATTTTGAAAGGAGTTCTAAGGGTGAATGAAATGCAGTATGGGAATCATGGCCTGATGGGTCTCCTGGCCTGTTACTAACTGTTTTTCAGCTGTTCTCTAGGTGTCAAAATAACTCTTCCAGACAGATGCCATACAAGGAATTAGGAATAAAAAAATTTACTCAATAATAACAAATGACTTGTGTTTAATTCAACTCAGCATTAACACACACGAGAGCGAGGCAGTTTGAACATGTGGGGAAAAAGAAGGAAAGCACACAGTGCAGGTTAAATAAGAGCCAAACCCACATGAAAAGGGAAACAAAGGTCAATGATTTAGTGAATCTTGATTTAAAAAAAAGGAAATTATTTTTCCCTAGCAACTAGGAGATAACTAGCAACTTGTCATTGAAGACATCACAGGATGAAGCCTACCTCAAAGCATAGCTCAGATAAATGAGACCTGGAACATTTCTGCCCAGTTTGAACTGATGAGACCAGCAAGACCAATTGTTCTCAGGGAACCTAGCCCCCTGATCTGGAAGACAGGGATGGCGAGCAGAATGAACCCACCATAATCCAAGGGGAAATGGTTAGCAAACTGCTACACCACTTAAGACACACATAAGTCTATGGGACCAGATGGGATCCACACAAGGGTACTGAGGGAGCTGGCAGAAGTGCTCATCAAGCCACTTTCCATCATTTATCAACATGGCTAACTGTGGAGGTCCAAGTTCACTGGGAGATAACAAATGTTGTCTACCTCAACTTCATCAAGGCTTTTGACGTTGTCTCCCATAACACCTTCATAGGTAAGCTTAGGAAGTGCAGGTTAGGTGAATGGACTGCATGGTGAATTGAAAACTGTCTGAATGGCAGAGTTCAGAGCTTTGTGATCAGTGGCACAGGGTCTAATTGGAGGCCTGTAACTAGTGGTGTTTCCCAGGGGTCAGTACTGCATCCAGTCTTGTTCAACATAGTCATCAATGACCCGGATGAGGGGACAGAGTGCACCCTCAGCAAATTTGCTGATGACACGAAACTGGGAGGAGTGGCTGACAAACCAGAAGGCTGTGCTGCCTTTCAGTGAAACCTGGACAGGCTGGAGAGCTATGTGGAGAGGAACCTAATGAAGTTCAACAAGGGCAAGTGTAGGGTCCTGCACATAGGGAGGAATAACCCCATACACCAGTACAGATTAGGGGTTGACCTGCTGGAAAGCAGCTCTGCAGAGAGGAACATGGGAGTCCTGGTGGACAACGGGATGACCATGAGCCAGCAGTGTCCCCTTTTGGCCAAGAAGGGCAATGGTATCCTGGGGTGCATTAAAAAGAGTGCAACCAACGGGTTAAGGGAAGTCATCCTCCCCCTCTATTCTGCACTTGGTGAGGCCACATCTGGAGTACTGTCTCCAGTTCTGGGCTCTCTAGTTCAAGAAGGACAGGGAACTACTGGAGAGAGTCCAGTGAAGGGTTATGAAGATGATCAGGGGGATGTAGCACCTCTCTTCTGAGGAAAGGCTGAGAGACCTGGGTTTGTTTAGCCTGGAGAAGAGAAGACTCAGAGATGATCTCATCAATGTTTATAAGTACCTAAAGGGCAGGTGTCCCAAGGATGGGGCCAGAATCTTTTCAGTGGTGCCCAACAACAGGACAAGGGGCAATGGTTACAAACTGGAACACAGGAAATTCCAGCTCAACATGAAGGAAAAAATTCTTTACTTTGAGGGTGATAGAGGACTGGAACAGGCTGCCCAGAGAGGCTGTGGAATCTCTTCCTCTGGAGATATTCAAAACCTGCCTGAATGTGTTCCTGTTCAACCTGCTCTAGGTGAGCCTGCTCTAGCAGGGGGGTTGGACCAGACAATCTTAGAAGGTCCCTTCCAACCCCTACCATTGTGTGATTCTGTGAAATGTGATGCTCATCTAGAAGACAAACCTGAAGGAGGATCCGGAGAACTACAGGCCTGTCAGTCTCAGCTCTGTGCTGGGAAAAGTTAGGGAGCAGATCATCTTGAGTGTCACATACACGACAACCAGGCAATCAGGCGCAGTCAGCATGGATTCATGAAGGGCGGGTCCTTCTTGACGAACTTGAATCTCCTTGTATGACAAGGTGACCTGCTTAGTGGATGAGGGAAAGGCTGTGGATGTTTTCTACCTAAACTTCAATAGAGCCTTTGACACCGTTTCCCACAGCATTCTCTTGGAGAAACTGGCTGTTTATGGCTTGGATGGGTGTACAATTCGCTGGGTGAAAAACTGGCTGAGGGCTGGGCCCAAAGAATTGTGGTGAATAGATTTAAATCCAGTTGGTGGCCGGTCACAAGTGCTGTTCCCCAGGGCTCAGTATTGGAACCAGTTCCCTTCAGTATCTTTATCAGTGATCTGGATGAGGGGACTGAGTGCACCCTGACTAAGTTTGCAGACACCACCAAATTGGCTGGGAGTGTTGAACTGCTTGAGGGTAGGAAGGCTCTACAGAGGGATTTGGACAGGCTGGATTGATGGGCCAAGGGTAACACTATGAGGTTCAACAAGGCCAAGTGCTGGGTCCTGCACTTGGGCCACAACAACCCCATGCAGCACTACAGGCTTTGGGAAAAGTGAATGGAAAGCTGTCTGTCAGAAAAGGACCTGGGAATGTTGGTCGACAGCTGGCTGAATATGAGCCAGCAGTCTGCCCAGGTGGCCCAGAAGGCCAATAACATCCTGGCATGTATCAGAAATAGTGTAGCCAGCAGGACTATGGAAGTGATTGTCCCGCTGTGCTCAGCACTGGTGAAGCTGCACCTCAAGTACGGTGTTCAGTTTTGAGCCCCTTGCTACAAGAAAGACATTGAGGTGTTGGAGCACGTCCAAAAAAGGGCGAGGAAGATGGTGAGGAGTCTAGAGCACAAGTCTTGAGGAGCAGCTGAGGGAGCTGGGGTTGTTCGATCTGGAGAAAAGGAGGCTGAGGGGAGACCTTTTCTTTCTCTACAACTACCTGAAAGGAGGTTGTAGAGAGGTGGGGGTCGGTCTGTTCTCCCAAGGAACAAGCAGCAGTACAAGAGGAAATGGCCTCAAGTTACACCAGGGGAGGTTTAGATTTGGAATAAGAGAAAATTTCTTCACTGACATGGTTGTCAAACATTGGACCAGGCTGCCCAGGGAAGTGGTTGAGTCACCACCCCTGCAGGTATTTAAAAGACATGTAGTTGTAGTCTGAAAGACGTCGTTTAGTGGTAACTTCACAGTGCTGGATTAATGGTTGGGCTTGGTGATCTTAAAGGTCTGTTCCAACTGTAACAATTGTATGATTCTATGATTCTTTGATTATAATATTAATAGAGCATCAGCTAGAAAACAAAGGAACGTTAGACTATGTAATTTAACTTCTGCTCATGTCACACTTGCCATAACACATCTGGGACAGGAGAACAGAGGGGAATGGAGACCCTGGTGACAGCTACTAACGGCCCATTGGCTTGGGAAAAGCCAAAGAGGTTGGATAGGACTACAGAATTAGTGGGGGCATGGGTGTCATTTGCCAATGATCTAATTTAAAAATCTGTGAGAAGGGCAAAGAGTAGTCCCTTCAAAGAGACACAGATATGGACCTCCAACAGCATGCAGAGGGCTGAGCCCAAGAGAGGGCTGCCAGGGCCACAAGCCAGGGGTTGGGGACCTTGGGTGATTGGAGCATGGATGCTCTTCCCCTGGGGCTCTGGTTTGTGTGTGTGCATCCTGTGGGTGGCTGCAGAACAGAAATCTCCATCCACATGGTCATACCTGCTCAGGGGATAAAAAATAAAAAAAACAAGGTCACATGCTTCTTGTGATTGTGGTCTTGTGGCTCTGCATCACTCAATTCCCTTCTGACCAAAGTTAAAGATAGGGGAGTGGAGAAGAAAACCGAAAACAGAAGAAAACTGAAACCAGAAGAAAGGTGACCCTGAACTAACTATGTCAAGAAGCAGTACAAGGCCCTGAAAAAGAAGCAGAGGATTCCAAACTTCCCTCCAATCTGATCACTCTCCCTTAACTGTAATGTTCTTAATGTGTAGTACTTGCTAAGTATATTTAGCATATCTTGTAATATTCCATAACAAAGGCACGAACAGTAATAAAAGATGACTGGTGATGTGTCGCTTTGTTTCACATTAAACCTGAGCATCCATTTGCCATCAGCGTGAGACGTTCCTTGCTTGTCACCTTCATCATGAGATGGTAGCAGGCCCATGACATTGAGTGGTGAGTGGCAGCTGCCCTCACATGTCGCATCATACTACACATGGGAACCCAGACACTGCGCACAAGTGAAGGGCAGCCAGTGGGGTCGTTTTTGCTGGAGCAGACAGCACATTGTTCTAACTAAATGAACTAATTACCATAAATAAATCAAATTGCATTATTATAGGAAAGCTTATCAGGCAGTACTAGTATAGCCTTTCTGTTTGGGTCCGAGAACCTTATCTTCCCAGACCATGCTCCTGAAGTATAATGTATCTTTTTGGGTGGAAAAAAACTCATTCCAAGGTTCAAACGATAATTAGATTCACAAGAGTAATACCAATATTGTGGTACTCTTGAAAATGGAATGTGATTTTATTATTTCATGACTCATGATAAGGAGAGTAAAGGAAAGCATGTAAAGCAAAAATCTCCAAAAATTCTACCTCAATACACAGTATTTTTAAACAAAATACATAGTTCCTGAAAGATGTCTGCATATTTTCAGTCATTAAGATAGAATGCAAATTTTCTATACGCAGGCTAGAAGATTTAAAATGAAAGTACTGTTTCAGAGGAAAGCATGAACATTATTGTTCATTAAGGATCCATCTATTGCTCAGTAAAACATTACCCTATGTTATAAAAATAATACATCCCGGGGTTCACACTCTGCTTAATCTTATTAATGTTTTAATAGTATATTTATGATAATAATTTTATTTTTTTCTGGGCTAATTTCAGTGTAGATAATAAAAAAAAAAAAAAAACACTAATGGTGATCTATACATGATCCATAAAAAGAACAAAATGCTGTTTTGAGAGGTTCAGGTTTTCTTTACTACTGATATGTTGGCCAAATGTTCTGCCTCTGCCAATGGGCACATTAAGAATTAAGGAATGATATAGTATAATACTACAAAGTTAGCTCATTTCTGGCTGACTACGGTATGCATTTTGTTTAATTTAATTTTTTTAGAAATGGTGGAATTAGTATTAATTCACTGTCCAACTATCTAGGATTTGCTGTCTAGTTATCAATCTATAGGGTGCAACCTTTTACCAAGCAGTATCCTTTATGTAATAGAAAAGCTGCAGTAAATTGAATTGTCCTCTTCATCATAAAATATGCAGTGCATTCCAGTTAAACAACTTGGAATTTATAGAAGCCAGATGCTCAGTCCCTATAAATCAGCCTCGCTTTTCTTTAGATGGAGATATAGTAGTTTGTTTTGACTCGGGAACTTGGTAGCCACATACCAAAATGATTACAGAAATACTGCCATTTAAATGGCAATGATGCTAGCAGAATTAATGTACCATTTCCATCCTCCAAGTTCAAAACAAAACAAAGGTGGACATGGTCACTACAGTGCATCTGTAGCATATCTGAAACTTATCAAATAGCTACCAATGCAATAATGCTGGAAATATCTTAGTACAGATAAGGCCTAACCTGGTATTCCTCTAAATCTTTGCAATCTTGAAAGTGATTAATAGGTAGCTGGGTTATGAATAACACAGCTTGCCTATTATATGCATAATAACCATGTTCATGCAATTACTGGCCATACGCCTAATGCAAAGCAATTTCAAGGGGATGTCCTTATAACGAAGGATTGACATGCCTGTTGGCAGAGTAAATTCAAGGACAAAAACTTGTTGTGTATTTGGACAAAGTATTCAAGATGCAGAATGAAGATATGGCTGAGAACAATGAACAGCCTCATTTTTGTTTCTGTCTTGAGACAAATAATGAGGACATCCTTATTTTTTAAGCTTCATTGAGGGGCTACTAAAAGTAAGGGAAAAACATTTAAAAGTAGAGATCCTTCAGTCGTACTCAGTAAAATTTTTTGGTCTCTAAAGAAAGAGGAGGAATAGTAATAATAAGTGAGATATTTATGATATTGTTCAAATTGTGTTTTGAAGAAAGTTTAGGTATGCCTAGTCATTAAGACAAATTAATGAGAGATGTATGACTAAGCATATTTGCAATTAAGCTTCCTCCGATGAAGGCTGACAATGTTGAAAAAGCTTTGAAGAATGAAACATAGAGAAAAGTTTGGAAAACACTCGTCTAATTGACCTAACTGATTTTCAGTACATGGATGAGACTAGATTTTGAGGGAAAAAGATGTGTCTGATATTGATAATAACAGGATTTTGCTCAATCCAGCATGGGAATTAAATACATGTAAGAAAGGACAACATGTAACATTTACAAGTAAAGAAAGAAAGGCTGAAAAGGAATATGAATGGCAACAAGAAGGGTTTATTCAAGTAATTCAGCAGCAAAAATACAGACTCGTTGTAGGGGCCCTGGTGACAAAGGACACAAAAAATGCTGAGGTGTTCAATGTCGCCTTCTCCTCAGTCGTCATTATTAAGACTGGCCTTTTGCAATCCTAAAGCCCCTTATTGCTGGTGAAAAGTCTGGAGTAAAGATGACTTACTTTTGGTGGAGAAGGAAGAGGTTAGGGGACACTTAAACAAAGCTACCTCAAAGCTACCCACAAAAGCTCAGGGAGCATGTGATTGTGAGGCCACTCTCAATTATCTTTGAAAGATCATGGTGGTTGGGGGAGGTCTTTAAGGACTGGAAGCGAGCAAATGTCACTGCTGTCTTCAAGAAGGGCAAGAAGGAGGACTCGAAGAACTACAGGCCAATAACTCTCACCTTGGTTGTTGGAAGATGATGGAACAACTCATCCTAGAAACCACTTTCAAACATATTAAGGGTAAAATGGTGACCAGGAATAGTCAGCGTGGATTTACAATGGAGAAATCATGCTTGACCAATGTGATAGCCTTTTACAATGAGATGACCAGCTTGGTGGATGAGGCAAGAGTAGTGCATGCTCTTTATCTTGACTTTAGCAAGGCTTTTGACACTGTCTCCCATTAGATCCTCATCAAGAAACTGATCCAGTATAGCTTAGGTAAATGAACAGTGAGGTAGATTGAAAACTCTAAGCTGCTAGGCTCAAAGGGCTGTGAGAAGGAGCATGAAATCCAGATGGAGGCAAGTAGTAGTTGTATGCCTCAGGGCAGATACTGCAAAAAAAAACTTCCCAAACCATAGGAAGTATTTTAGTTTGAATGTTTGTAGTAACACTATAGCAGTTCCGCTTCTGCTTAAGTACTGTGGTTTAAACCAAGACAAGGCATTTTTGTTATCAAGAAACTGTTTTTTGATAACATCTTGCAATAAAGAACAAATTACATTGGTTAAGCCATAATTTTGCTTCATTTTTTTCTATAGTGAGAAAGCTAAATCATTCTCATGCAAGAACTGTAGTATTGCATGAGGTACTGTAATAAAAGTATTTTGTATGAATACATTTTCTCTGATTATGAGCTGAGTGTTCTACAAATCTTCTTTTCCCCACAGGCATGATTTTTTCCATCTGTGCATCCATTATTGATCAAACAGTATGTAGCAGAAACTGTGGTGGCTTTGTCTAGAACACATATAAAACATGTCTTAAGAAAGTTCTCACTTTATTACTTTACTATTTACTGAGACCTTTACTGTTGTTTGAATATCTACACAAATCTTACCTGATTATAGGCAAATCAATCAATTGGTATTTAGTCACACTTTTATGTAATCATTCTTATTTCATCCTCTTCCTTTTAAAAGTTGACACACCACAGCTTAAAAGGTTTCTACATCTTCATATGTACTGACTCAAGAGGGTGAAGAAAAGAAGTTAAGGTGCAAAATTATTTGAGATAAAGATAAATGGATATGATATATAATGTAATCGTCTGATATTATGGAATCTTACTACTTATGTTTAAATCAGGACACTTAAACATTCTTTTCAGATCTTTTCTTTATAGTATAAAACGTTATTAGAACCTCCTGCTGAACTAAGAGATTCAGTGAAAACTGCACTTTTCATGCATATGAGTCCATCTTTAAATTGTATTATAAATTAGCAAAAGGGTGACTGGTTTGGAGGTCAGCAAGTAATCAGATTTACAATGTTAATTAAATATCTAGCATGTTCCCATGAAAACAATCTTGTATGATTATCATCGAGAGGCTTGTGAAAGATGTACACAGATGAATCTGATATTTTCCCTTAATATGCTCTGAACTGGAGAACCCTGCTCTACACAGCAACATTAGATGAAGGGAATTTAATTAACTCTAGTGATCTGTTCAAAAGTCAATGTGCGTGGAAATGGAATTAAAGGAAACCTAGGCTATTTTCTCTGTTAACAATCAGTTAATACATAGAAATGAATATTAGAAATAACTCATCTGAGTGCAAGTAAATTATATATAGGAAACAATGTGTGACATTGACTAACTTCACAGATATAATTGCTCATTTGACTCTGAATTGCAAACAAAATTGAAAAATCTGTAAATTACAAGACAAGTCATGATATGCCATTTTTGTTTTGTTTCTAGTTATAATATTTGTTTCCAAGAAGAATGCAATATTTTAAAGCATCTGGTGGCTTTTCTGATAATCTAAGCAGTAACTCTAACCAACACGAGGTGGGTTTTCCTACACTGTTTTTATTTACAGATCTGTAAGAGTGTATCTGCATTGTCAGTTAAATGAGACAGTTGTTTTGTCTTCCTTCCTCTGCTCTCATTACCACAGCTATGCCAAGTAAAAGGAACTAACTACTCTACATTAAACTGTTAGGGTGTAATGATAGCTTGAGAGTTTGCTCTGTGAAGTGCTCCCAAAGTCAACAGGAACACACTTTGTGACCGATGTGGTTCCTCTGTTCTTCCACTGTCCCCACTTTTTCCCAGGACACCTCACGTCTTGGAAGGCCTCTAGATGAAATCACATTACACAAAAGCCACGCAGCAGCATGCTGATACAATTGTAAACTTCTGTGTGATTCAAAGTTTTAGGAAGTTATCATTGTCCATGCTTATTCTTTATCATTAAAGAGAAAGAACGAGTATCTTAGAGATGTTAAGTGATGACTGAGAGCTCAGAGAAGACCACAGTTCTCATTTGGCTATGCTAGGAAAGTGAATGGAGTATTATAGACATTTTTCTCTGCAGCAATACTAGGAGGTAGCCAAAACCATTTGCTTTTCTTTACTCTACACACCTAATACTTTATTAACTTCTTTTGTTTGTTCTTTTCTTTGTCTCATTGATCGCAGTTCACAAAACGTAATGATGCCCTACATTTTTCCTTTTTGCCCTTTCTGTTAATTTGAAATTTGCCAATGAGAAACAGGCAACAAATCTTTCAGGGTATGACTTACCATGTATGCATCCCTCTCTTCTTCTTTTATCAAATAAGATAGAAATAGATATAGTTTAATTAATGCTTCCTCAACAGTCATTCTGATTATTTTTGAAAGATGTCCAACAGAAATTTAGATATGTATGTTCCAATTTGTTCTCATCAAAAGTGCAGGCAAAAGAAGTTTTTCCTGCATAATTCTGTCATCTTTGAGATTGCATTCACCTGCATGCAAACATAGTTGTGCTCTTCTGGACAAACAGAAAGTCTATGTTAACAGAAGGTGTTTATGTATTGTTACTGGTAAGGAGAAGCTTATTTTTGGGTGGAAACAGTTACAGTGCTTGCATTGTCACTGGAGACAAATGTTTTGACCTTGTATTTACAGAGGTGTTAACATTATTCCCAAGAGAGGGAGCAGAAGTGGAGATTTGAAAATTTTAATATGTTAAGTATACAATTTAGGAAACGACTTCATATAGCACAGTCACAGCGGTTTTAGAGAAATTCAGAAAAAAAGTGATTTTGTGTACATGGGGAGGAATTTATCAAAGAAATTTTATCTGAAGAAGTTGAAATGTGGGATTAATTTAGCCTAACTGTTTACAGTGATCGTCATCTTTCTTTATTGTCCTCTACCTCCTCTACCTAGTCAGTTCTCTTTTTGCTATTAAAGCTTTTTCAAGACATCACAGAAGTTGAAATGATAGGACTCATTCTCTGTGAAGGTTACCCTTCTCTACTGGAATAATTTATGATATAAAATGGTAACCACCTCTGAAAATTAAATTCTAACATTTTTATGCCTAAGAGTCCAACAATTTCAAAAGAAATACTGCTAAAAAGGAACCAGAGCTGGCCGTTGTTTCTGATCCAAAGCCTTGCATAACACCATTTTCACCACAAACTATGCTCCTAGGGACCTATGGTAATATTAAGATTGTATGAACAATTTCTGATGTGGTAAAAACATACACAGAAACTGTAACTGAAGAACACAGATTGCCATGGATCTCCAATCTTACTTAATCATATAGGCCGAAACAAACAAATCACTAAAATGTGACACTATATTTATTATGTTTTGCATTCTAAAAACTACAAAAATATGACTGATTTTTGGTATATCTTTGCCATTAACTAACAATAAATGGTTGGCCTATGACACGGTTCCATTCTACTTATTTAAAGATAGAACTCCCAACAAAAGGCTTTGGGACACTACATGAACATACTGGACTGGATTTTTTCAATCTGTTTTTAATCCTAGTGTCTGAAACTGGAGTAGTCATTTATAATAGCCACAGACAGTGATCAGCTCATCAGAGATGGCTGACAAACCTTGTGCAGCAAGTGAAGAGAATTATCTAACGTACCAATTAATGACTGATTTCAAGGAGGTTATTGTTTAAATAGACTACATATTCAGCAGCCATGAGATCAGTCTTTTTTACTTCACGCTTGACTGAGCTGCAAGAGGAGGTCATTTATGTAAGTGTAAAGTTCAATGCTAAACACTCTTTGGAAGCTTTCTAAGTGAAAACTAGATCTTTTGGAAGGATTTTCATTAATCTCAGCGTATTGCTCTTGCTATATTGGGACTCCTTGCCACAGAAAAAATCAGAAGCTGTCAATTAAGCTGTATCATATAGGCTAATTAACGACAAATAGAAAGAAAGGAGTGGCTGAAAAAATACCTCTCCCCTTCTCATGAAGCAAAAACTGAAAGGATGCAGAATTTGTGCATAAAATGATGTCTAGGAGTGAAAGGAAAGTCATTAGGCATAGCTGATTTCTGCTAGTTTTTTCAACAGGTTGACAATAGTTGCTTCCACACTAAGCGATACATAATTTTTGGTGATGCTTATTTAGCCAATGAAAGATAATTTGAGTAAACTATTCACAGTTTCTCTTTTAAAAAGTGCAGGATTACAAACATTTTCCTGCAACTTATATTCTTTCTTTGAAAGTAATTAAAAATAGGAGGAGACAGCTGAAAAAAAAAAAGCCATTACCAAAAAACCCACACCCAAGAAAAGAACTCAACACAAACAAAACAGGGTCCTGTGTTTAAGTAACAAGTACTTATTAATTCATTGTAGCACTGTGTCTGTGAAATATATCTGTATTTATATACATATATATATAAGTATATATATATGTATATAGTTGTTGAGTTTGGACTGGGTTGGCCAATGACAAGACAACAGATGCCCTCCCCCACCTCTCATTCCAAGGAGAGGAAGAAGAGAGATAAAGAGATTTATGAGTTTAGAAAAACTAAGCTACTTTAATGAAATATTAATAATAAAATAAAAAAGAAACAATTAAATAGATACAACATATACAAAACCGTATCAAGCTCCCATGGAGATGTCACTGGCAGGCACTGGGGAAGTTCCAGACTGGATTCAGTGACAAATGGGAACTGGAACACACTGAACAGGATCAAAAGGCAGATGTGCTGATGGGGTCCTCCTCAGATGTCAGCCACTGAAGAAACAGGCCACTGAAGAAAAAACATTGGAGAGGAACCAACCTCATCCCTTTGATCCCTCAGCCTTTATGGTGAGCATGGCAGATGAGATGGAACACCCTATTGGTCAGTTTGTGTCACCTGACCTGTCTGCGCCTCCCATTCATAGGGTAAACAATGAAGTCATCTGACCCTGGTTGCCACAGCAACAAGTAAGAGCAAGAGCCTCTCTCACCGAACAGAAAGCCGGTTCTGCTTCACTCAAACTGGGACAATAGTGTATATATATAATAGTTTATATAATATATATTATATATTACTTATAACTGTGTGTTTAGATATATATTCCTACGGAAAAAGACACATTCTGCCTTCAGAAATGGTCTCTAAATCTATTATTGCTTTTCACTCCCCTTGTTGCAGTGCACTGGGTCATGTTGTTGTTATGTTTTCCAAGCAGAAGAAGGTTTGTTACCGAGGAACAAGCACACTTCCTTATGCTTTTGTAAGACATTTTACATTTGGCCATTGCTATAAAACTAAATTTTTATGGAAGTTTTATTGAACATAAGAAATTGTGGGTTTTACCAGTTTTATAGTTGATCAACGGTTGGATCCGAGGGACAGAAGAAATCCAATTTCTCCACACTTGGAGAAAATGAGAAGATGCACAGGTCTTCCTAATACAGAGCCAGGGCAAAGCTGCTGGGTGGACCCAGAATCCGGACTTTGGGGTATAGCATTGATCAGATCTGCCCATCAGCGTAGACTTCCATTCTGTCATGGACACTGCGCATAGCTCTGAGAAAATTGCTGATATTTCTTCTTCCCAGTTCTGAAGAGCTGTGTACGTCCCCAGTACCTGTAGACTTCGAGCGTGAGCTGTGAAAAATTCATATGTGTGAACTTTTTTACTTCTGTCTATCTCCAGCTCCTCTGTTGGAGTGGAGGGTTTCACAACCACAAAAACTGTAACTGAAAAGTGCCACCATCTAACCAGAAAAATCATAAATATTTAGTATTATGTCACAATAGAATAAAACCATTATATGCTGATAATCTGTTTACCTTTACCAGGGAAAATATAAATAATTTTATTTCCTACCCTGAGATTATCACTCTCAATAATTATGTTGGCTACTTCAATAACAAATGGAGAAATAATACTTCACCCAGGAGAAAGTTAGATGTTTCAGGGTTTTACAGTAGAACGATCTTTCTTTCTGCCAACACTGCAAAAACCTCATATCTTCAAATTGGACCATAACTCAAAGTGAACCATGAAAAGAGGCTGCACAAACTCAGCTAAATAAGTAACAGCATAATTTTCTCTTTAGTTCTTCAATATTTCTAATATTTCACTGTTGGTTTTTCTTGGTAGTCTCATAGTACCCTGCACCACTCCTTCTATGAAATGCCTCTTCCCAACATATCTGGCAAAAATACTAACAGTAACATCAAAGGGACAAAAAAGTTTTCACAGATGTCTAATTAATCAACTTCATGCTTTCAAAGCCATCACCAATAGCCTGTGTTTTCAGGCAAAGGAAACTAGATAGGATACAATAAAATATCAATCGTATTTATTTGAGAGGGACAGTACATATTAGTAAAGCTTAAAGTCAAACATTTAAGGATAAGATTTCAGTTATGATTACAAGAAAATTAATTCTTAAAGAAGTCCCCTGGAAAGGCTGGAAAGCATGTTCTCTCTACTTCTACTTTTGGAAGTTGCCTCTGATGTTGGTATCCAGTAGCAAAGGCCTGTTATGAAAAACAACATGTCTAGAAGCATGGCTGGTAGGCTCACAAGGACAGGACATGCTGTTATCATGCTCTGTCTCCACTATAGCTTCCTCTGCTTTTCTATTATGTTAAAAAGTCAGCTTAATTATGAGCTCCAACATGGATCTGTCCTCTATACCCTTGCCTTTCGTAAGACCAATGAAAAAGGACATTGAGGCAGCCTCACTGTACTTTCTCTGAAAGTGTATACTCACCAGGAGGTGTATTCAAGCACATTCTGTCTTTCAGCATAGCGCCTGCAAGGCAGTAAGGTGGGGAATGAGGAAAAAGCTTTACTGTTGTTCCTTTGTATTGTCTCCTTGTGAGATACACTACTTCAGCTTTGAGAAAATGAGATGCGTGATTTCTCACTAAAAAACTAAAAAAGAAAACAAAACTAAAAAACCCAAACCAACTCTCAACAAAATAAAACAAAAGGAAGTTAATACTTGTTCTTACTTTGAAATTTGAATATTTAAACTCTGGTAACCATGTTAATCTGTATGTGTCCAGCACTTTGGTAGACAGTGGGTCTGTTCAGAAAGCTCTGCGATATCAAAGGTTCATGTAACAACTAGTGAAAATTTATGTAGAGATGTAGTTTTGCACTTAATTCTTGATAATTGGATTTGGAAACCTAAATGTTTCTGATTTGAGTTAAATGACCCGAAGATGTTACTAGAAGGCTGAAGGTTAAAGTAGAAATGTTCAGAAACAACACAATTTGTGAAGGGACTATTTAAGAGTAATATATTAGAGGCACAGATGGTTTGTACACCTCTGAGCAAAAAAAGTTAACGATCATGCAGAGTCAATTAGAGCTAAACTAGCCTCCTTTTGAAAAGGTGAGCTCTGGCCATGCCAAGTGTAATGAAAATATGGCATGCTATAAATGAAACAAATATCAACTCAACAGATAAGATAAAGAGTTTTTTTAGAAATTCTGATACATGTTGTAATTATGATTTGATAGGTGACTGCAGGCTTCCCATGTACTGAGAGGATGAAAAGGAAATGAAACAAAATAATGAATGATATGCTACAGTACACTAGTTCCATCCTGCTTTCTGGACACAATGAAATGTAGTAGCCCACCGTGGTTTCCCTTATTTGACCTCAAGGTTAAGATCAAATACTTCCTAAGGTGTTTTGCTTGCATAATGGTTCACATTAGTCCTTCAACAGACATCATTAAGTCACTGTTCAAATCAGTTTTCCTTGGACTTGCAGAGATAATTACTCTCTACAAATAGAAACGGTTTCTCAAATTGTTCTGTTATACAATTCACAAACAATTCAAATTTCAAAAGAACCTGAAGCCATTGGACTTTTGTACCCCACTGTTGCAGATTTATCATGCTAGTGTACTTTGCTCAGCAGGTCTCTATGGCAGAATTGCTATATTTAGGTGCTTAATATATTCCATAAATCATAATGTTTAATTCTGTAAAATAGTGGCTTCTTGGGATATTGTTACAATATATGAGATTAAAAATCTAAGTACTCTACAGCCTAATCATGACTAATCAAGTGACTTTCAAACTGAATGTATCACCTGAGACTGCTCCAAATGTTTCCTCTCAACAAGAGCTTCCGGGCTGTGTAGTTTATTAACTCTAAAACTGGTATAATTCTAGAGTACGATCTTGGGAATTTAGGGATATGTGAATCTCTTAGAACTATATAAACACACAAAGTGGTCTATAATAATATTCTCTTTTCTAAATGATACAAAGTGGAACTTGGAAAGTGAACTATATGAGCTCCCATGGTTACAAGCAAGTTTTCTTCTGGGTTGTTTTTTGTTGTTTTTTTTTTGTTTATTTGTTTGTTTGTTTTCTACAGCTGTTGAGCTTTCTCATGATACAAAACTGATGGTCCAAAAAAGTGATATGTAAATGATAAGATTTATTTGATAGACAACTATGACTTCTGTTTGCCCACACAGCTGTTGTCTGTGATATCAATCTCTAACTATCACTTTTGGTATGATTACTTTGGTGAGTAGCTAAGCTTCTGAGTTACAGCTTTCAAATTCTGATATAAAGCTAGACAAAGAGCATAGTATGTGGAAGGAAAAGCAAGTCCCTTATTTGCTTTACTAACCAGATGGTTATGCCATAATGCAAGTGTAGGTAGATCGGATGTGTGTGTGTATATATTTTTATATATGTAAAATTGGATGTTTATAGGGAAAGCAAAGGCTTGAAAGCAAAGCATGTGTTCAGACATCATAAGGTCAGAAGCAATTATCATTGTAATGTAACCGGTAGACAACGGACATTCTCAAGTGGTTTACTAACATCCAATTGCCTCATGAAACATGATGTCTTCTTTCCATCAAGGCACTTACAGCTCAGGCATCTGGTTACCGTATCCTTTGATACCCCTTTGGCCCTGCTGTCAGTTGTCTATTGTCATTGATGATAGTTGTTTCTTAAATGTGATGTAGCTTCCCCCTCTCCCCCAGTTCTTTCACTGTCAGTTCATGAAGGAACTCTCTGGATGGAACAAATACGGTGTAAGACTTCATTTTTTTTTTTTTTTTCAGGACAACAAAATGACGATTCCTTAACCTCCCTCTTCTCTCTCATGTTGTGTTTGATATGAAAATTTGCTTTGTGCTTCATGTGAAAAGATGTAAAAAATTGGAACACTTTGGAACATGTTGCAACAGATTAGCTTCCTGGTGTTGTGATCCTTTTCCTTCCTATTGTTGTTCTGTAGAGCTTTATGCTGGGATTTGCTTTTGGGGGATGCTTTTGCATGATATTGACCTGTAAGTTTATCTTTGTCACAAGAAAATTGTAAATGTCTGGGGTTTGCTAGTCATCAGATGAGACAGATGAGAACTTTCTATGAAAGATTCAGCGCTGGTGGAGCTATTTAAAGAGCAGTACACAGCTGTAAACTCATTTCTATAAAACAGTATGGAAAGGAAACTGGCCTGGCATGCAGTATTCCTGACCAAACATCTGACAGGAAAGACTTTGCTAGATATTCTCAGAATATGATGGGGGAAGAACTGTAAAGTTTGGATGAGGTACATGTGTACTGAACCTGTATACGCAACTGGGTTTTACTTGTTTTAAAACGGTAGAAAGTGAGTATTGAAATGGAATTGGATACTGGTGAGCTACAGGTAAGTTACAAATAAATTTAGTTCTAGTAGCTTCAGCAGTTGTATGAATACTGAAGTCAAAGTCATGGGAAATGTGAAAGAAAATATGGACACCCCTTAGTGATGTGATCTGTAATGTTGTGCCTATAAATTTACAATAATGTAGACAGCAAATCTAATTTTCAATTCAGGCATGTCTGTGCAGAGCCAGCTGGTGAATGTGGATTTGCAAAGGATGTACTGTACTGGGTGAAGAGTACCTCTGAGATGTGCAAGAGGGGAAATATATCTGGCTTTCAGGAATGCTCAGTTGCCAGCTGGCTTCCAGAGATCAGTGTGCCCTGCTCCATTTTTTTGGTGCAATTCCAGAAAAAAAACCCTTCTGGAAGGAAGTCACAGCAAAAATTTCACTGGTTACATCATGTCATCTGGGAACATGTCAGAGATAAGTAGGCAAGTAAATTTTAAAGGACCTGATAAAGCTTTCCAGGTCTTCAGTTTTGCAGAGAAAAGGGAGAGCTTTTATGTTATATTATTTAATTTTATTTTATCTGTTAAACCTGCAAAAAATTCAAGTAACCTGTAAGTAAAACACAATGTAGTTCAGAGAATGGAGAATTAAAGTCCTGTTGATTGCTGAGTGAATTAGGGAACTGATGCTGTAGTAAAGTTGTTGGAATTGAAAAGATGAAAAAAATGCTTTGCTTCTGTGAGAAAAATTGGAATTAAGTACATGAAAGCAAACATGAATCTGCAATTTTTGGAGTGACCCAGAGCATAATAGCTCTGAATAAGTCAGGCAGATCTGAGTTTACATTTAAAAATGTGCATTCCAAAGTTGAAATTTGGAGTAACCTTGGTTCTTGGAATACACTATTCTTCCAGAGATTGTCTTCCTCCAAATGCAGCAAAGTACTCTGTGACTTAGAACACAGATTTAGTTCCATGAATCTGCAGTTAACCCTGAGCAATGAGGTTTTCTGTCAGTATGGACCACATTCTCTCTGTTACATTTTATAAAATCTGTTCTAAAGTTTATTAGACAGATTAATTCCCTTTGTCTATACTGTCTGATTTCAGTTATTTACCACATAAAGGTTTTGGCAACTGTAATAAAGTAATTAGGAAAGAATCAGCCCAACAGAAAGCCTAAATGGATTTGAACTTTATTGGATGGGAAAAAAGAAGAAATAGGAAGAGCTTTTCTTTGGCAGAGGAAAAATACATTTGTTAGCAATTGAGTAAAATTAGTAAAAAATTAGTAAAGCTTTTTGCTAAGTTATATATATGTGATGTCTGAGCCTGGTTTTAATTTCAAAAATTTTGAGAAGTAATTTGAAAGACCCTAATGACCAAAAATGTTTTGCAGAAGTACAGAAGTGATGTGAATGGAAGAGACTTCATTTATAGCCGGAAATACAACATATTTTAAACTTGATATAAGTATATGTATGTACATATACATACCCATCCATATACTTGCATGATCTGGGTTATAAGAAGGTTTGTTTAAGAAAATGTTTTGGGGCTGTTCTCCAAGATACCTTTTACTCTTCCAGAGTTGAACACAAAGACCATAACAAATTGTCAGCAAGGATTTTTTTTATTATTTTTAAGAGTGTTGATGTTAATCAACTGGAGCAAAATGCAACAAAAAGGAAAACTGTCAGTGGCCTAAATTCAGTGCAATTTGAAACTAAAAAAGACTTCCAGATTTTGCAAAGACAGAATTTGAATCATCATAGGATTAAACTAATCTGAAAGAAAATGTTAATGACACTATTAGATATAAGAAAAGTACTTCTAGTACAACCCATTTTTGAAGCAAGAAAATACCCATCTACCACAAAATTTTACAACATTCATAAAATGTCTTGATGTATGAATGTGCTGTGGTTTTGGTGGTGGATAAATATAAGTGATCACTATCAACACTGCCTTGTAAATCGGACGTTTCTTTGTCCATGTCATGACTCACATCCTGGAGTTGTGTGTTGCAGACTTTGTATTGATCTGAAGTTGCTGTGATACAATTCTCCAACATGACAGAATATTGGGTGCATGTGAACCCACCCAAAGCATAAAGAAAGTACTTTACTGGTGTGATTACATGCAAAATTAAAGCAAGGTCAAATCAATCAATGAACACTTTCTAATGTTCTAATTTTGGGTAACTGTTCATAATGATTAGAAATCCTACTGACTGAGATTTCTCTAACAAAAAAGTTCAAAGAAGATGTCAGAGGCAGGTTTGAGGACACATCTCTATCTACTGGCTGTGTGAAATTGGGTGTTTTCATTTAGAATACTAATCCTGATTTTAGAACACTTTTAAAAATCAGTAGGTTGCATTTCTTTCGAGAGGAGAAAGGCAACAGATATTAATGAAGTAGAGGCAAGAAAAAATGTCAGGTTATGCATAACAAATGCTTAAATTCAATTACAAAAATGAATTTTATCAAGAAAAAAAAAAAACCCTCCATGTTAATAGTTTGTGATCAAAGGCAGAAATACAATATCAATTGCCTGTCTTTCAAGTGAGCTTTTTTGTGACTAAGAAAGAAAGAAACAACAAAAAAAGAACAAAAATAATATTGGAACTTGACAGTAGTGGAATAAACCCTTACTGCTGGTTGGAAGGCACTTTACTTTTATATAACAGTCTTGTTTGGAGAATGCAAGATGAATGCAAAGATGATGACGCAAAGATCAATGAAGCTGGTGAAGGGTCTATAGAACAAGTCCTGTGAGGAGCAGCTGAGGGGACTGCGGTTGTTTAGCCTGGAGAAAAGGAGGATGAGGACCTTATGGCTCTCTACAGCTACCTGAAAGGAGGTGGGTGCTCGTCTCTTTTCACAAGTAACAAGTGATAGGATGAGAGGAAAAGACCTCAAGTTGCACAAGGGGAGGTTTAGATAGAACAGGAGGTAGAATAAGGAAAAAAAATTCTTCACTGAGAGGGTTGTCAAGCATTGAACCATGCTTCCCAGGGAAGTGGCTGGGTGACCATCCCTGGGGGTGTTTAAAAGATGTGTAGATGTGGTGCTTTGGGACATAGTTTAGTGGTGGACTTGGCAGTGCTACGTTAGTGGTTGGACTTGATGATCTTAAAGCTCTTTTCCAACCTAGACGATCCTATGATTCTATGATCCTATGGATAATTAGCATTTTTGGCTCTTGGAGTTAACAGAGATAGCTAAAGTCCTACAATGTCACAGGAATAGTGGAAGTACAACAGTCACCTCTTGGTATTAAACAGCACCATATATCATTTTCTAACTTGGTGAAAATGAACACAGGAATGACGTACAGGTACATTTCTGTGCCTCTTGTTCAGGATAGAATAGAAAAACAGTTCAGCCAGTGGCAGTGTTTGATCAGGCAGGTGACAGTTGTGTACATAAGAGAAGATGATAATATGATGTGAGAATGAGTTACAGGGAGAACATACTTCCCTGCAGCAGCTTAGTAAATAGCTTTTACAAAACATGGCTCTTGTTTCCACACCCCCACCCCCTCCATTTATGTTAACTAGATTAAACACCACTTTAAATTCTTGTTTATAGGAACATTAGTTTGATTGCAGTCTCTAATTTTTAAATATTCACTGTTACATTGCAGAAGATTTAATGATTTTCTGCATACTTTTTTCATTCTGTTATTTTAAGAGGTGTTGTTTACTTCAGTTTATGATGAGTTATTAAAATTCCTGTGGCATTTTGATTTAGGCTGACAGCATAGCCAAAGATGCTGTACTTGGAGTGCTAGATTGCATAAAGCCACGTACTTGGAGACCATAATAGTGGGTCACTGGGATATGCATAAGAGAGCTATTGTAACTTAGTTTTCCATCCTGGTCCTCTTGCTTTTGAAAAACAGTGCATTACATGGTTCACTGAGAGATATTTCAAATGCTAGTCTGCCTGAGGATGTACTGAGAAGACAGGATTGACTGAAATTGTTCTGACTACCTGAGATAGAGGGAAAATGAGGTATTCTGAGGAGCTTCCTTTCTAGGCTATCCTCTGCAGTACTAGACAAGAGAGGATTGTTTTTCCAATGCCATGTGTGACTGTATGAACCGGGTTTGAAATTCCTGTGACTCTGACACAACAGGGTCAAGAGATAACCCGTTTAGGATCTGTAGGCCATTTGTAGCTGTGGAGCACATGGAACATGAGTTGTTCATGGAAAACTGATTACTAAAGTTCTGGATGGTAATGTGTCCTTTCTCAGTTAAAAGTGTGTGAAGCTTGCTGAAGCTGGCTGATGCCAAGTAGCAGGATTGCTCACTTATGAGTGTGCTTGCTGAACTACTGGACAAATTATACTTAAAAAAATACACTTTTTCTGAAGTGTTTCATCTTCTTCTTACAAAGTGAGAAATAGGCTTGAAAATCTTCATATAAAGCCAGACAGCAAGTAAGAAACACACCACCTTAAACCAGAAATTTGGATCTGCTGTTTTCTTTAGAGAACTGTACTGTTTCTCTGGCACCTAGATTTTGAGAAAACATTATGGCTTATTCTGAAAATCAACTTGGTTTTATTCTGCTCTCTTTAAATTTTCCGAGGTATCAGGGAACAGAACACAGGGACTGCAACTACAAGAAAACTGCAGGAATTGTTTCTTTTCCTGTGTGAAAGGATCTTAGAGTTTATTATTTTTGCAGTATATACAAATTGAATTTTAGCTTGTGCAGGTCATTGTCACAAAATTACATTTTCCAGGTGTCATATCTGGACTTGTGCATTTGATCTTGTGAAGAATTTACTGAAGTGTATGTATATGTGTTTGTCTCTAATGCTATTAAAAGTAGAAATTTTCAATGCTTACATTCTTATTACTTTGGTATTTTTGTTCTACCTGTGGGATGTAAAAACTTTTGGGTTTGGAACTGGACAAATATTTTCTGCCAAATATTTCATTTCTATTTAGCACCATCAATGTCAAAACATTGTACAAAGGATATTATTTTCATTTGTCTTTTTATCGTGAAGATAAGGAAATCAGGTAGATGTAATTTGTTCAGGTCATCTAGTCAGTCAATGTCAAGAGCTGAGAAGAGCAGCAAGCTGCCAGTGCATTTTCTGGTTGTTTATTGGATAGAAACATTATGTAGTGCTTACAAACATTATTTGTATTTTCATTTCAAAATGTTCATTCTATGCTCTGAGTCAAAGTCACACCTTAGGGCTTGTAATGAGGTAAGTACTTTTCAATGTAAAGTCTCTTTTTAATTTTTCCAATATATTTATGGTATTTTGATAATGTGGACAATGAAATCAAGCACAAGAAAAATAAACTAGAATTAGAGGACTGGCTATAAAGTTTCTTAGAGCCTAAGAGAGACAAGCTCAGGGGAGATTTTATGCATGTGTATAAACTTCTGATGATAGGGTGTATAAGGACAACGGAGCCAGACTCTTCTCAGTCATGTCCAGTGACAGGACAAGAGGATATGCACACAAGTGGAAACACAGGAAATTCTGTTTAAACATAAGAAAAGCCCTTTTTTACACTGCCTGATCAAATACTAGAGCAGGTTTCCCAGAAATATTCAAAGCCTGACTAGACATGGTCCTGGTCAACCTGCCCCAGACAACCCTGCTCTGAGCAGGGAGCTGCACTGTGTAATCTCTAGAGGAGGTTCCAGTCTCAGCAGTTCTGTGTTTCCTTAAATACCAAATTTGCTCACAGTAAAAAATTATGCCAAATTATGTAAATAAGTTAAAAGCAGTTTAATTAAAAATAAATGTGAATTCTTTCTTGCGTACTCATTTTCTAGTCCTCAGTAAGGAAAACTAATGACATTCTTGGGGCAGTTGTGTGTGTGTTGGTCATATAGTCATCCCATGTCGATATGAGTGTTCATATCACCTATATATGTTCAGCCCCTGAAAAAAAGAAAAGAAAATCAACAGCTATTCCTAACTTTTAGATGAAATGGAAATATACGAAAATAGCCTGACTAGACTTGAATATCGGGAGCTGATGTGTGAAGAGGCTATAAGGATCTTATGGAAACCAGTGGACAGGAGAAAGCGTGGAGAACAGTTACTGAGCCAGAAAAGTTTGGAGATGACAGCTCGGTAGCTGTTTTATTTGCAAAGGAAGTAAGAGGGACTTGCCTAATTGCAAAATACTGAATAAATAGGCTTGAAATAGATTTGAAACCAGGTATATATATCTTTTTTCCTTCTATTCTGAGCATCCTGTATATCACTATATTTAGCTGAAATTTATATAGCTTTTGCTGAAAAGGTGTTGTTGTCATTATATCTTCCTGTTACAGAGCTCCCAGAAAAGTTCCAATAAAAGATGAAACCTTCCTCTTATAGGAAAAATTATAGTGTGTAAGGTCTGTCTTTGAGTGGTTAAACTTGCAAAAAGCCGCTGCTAAGGTTCACAGTTTTGAAGGTTAAGCATTTCTTTAAGCCCATGCTCTATTGTCTTTAGTTTAAAAGATAGCTTGAAGAGCAAAACAGTAATTTTGAATATTTAAGAGCATAATTTATGGATACTAGCAACAAGGAAATTGCTGAAATTTTTAGGGATCTGAGTCAGAGAAGGGAGAAATAAAGACCGAGTAAAAGCTTGGGTCTACTTGTGCTCCTTGATATGTACACGTGACTTCTCTTAAATAGAAGATGAAATCATCCATGACTCTAAGAATGGAAACTATTAGTTATGGTGTACTGTGAAGAGAGACAATCCAACTAGTGAGTTCAAAGCATGTAGGAAAAATAGTGGATTCATTTTCTAACAAGATTTACTTTTTTCGTGTGACCAAGCATACCTGTGGAATGTAAGTGTAGTGTTCAGGTTCTATAAAAAAGCTAGGGTGCCTTGTGGGAAATGAAGGCAAAGAAATTTAGGCAAATACAATTTAGGAATCATGGATAGAAAACAAATAATTTAACAACAAAAACAAGTGAAAGGAGCTGGAGCTGTTTGTTTCATTTCTAAATAGTTCCCGTATTTATAGCATTGCAGATTCATCCACTTAAAACTAACAGACAGTATAAATTGTCTGATATGATCCTGATATTCTGATTTTTGAAATAGCTTTTTAGCTGATGCAGTTTCTGGAGATCTGTGGAGGTTAACAGAGCTTCAATTTTTACTAAACATAGATGTAGTACTTTGATCCCTCATTTTAAGATTTCCCTCTATCCTCCTTCTCCCAAGGTCCCATTTAAATTTAACACAGCACTAATACATGTTTTTCCTTTGAATGAAAGCTTATTAATGACATTTCCCTAGCATGAAATATTAAGAACTGTTAAACTCATATTAAACTTAAATGCAATTAGAAATTTAAGTTTGAAGAAAGACAAGTTGATCCCACTGTCAGAGAGTCAATACCAACTGACCTACACAGAGTTGTTCAGGGAAGGTTTTTTTATTACTGACTATGAAGTACTTGCTGAAAACTGAGAAAGTAGAACAACAGAAATGAAAAGACAATGAAAAATGAATAAGTACACAGTGAAAGTAAAAACATAAAGCCCTTCTCATTTGTCTTTGTGAGAATCGTTTCAAACATGGTGTAAAGGAAGCAATTTCCTAGCAACCCTTCCTTAATGCACAGAAATATACCTAATTGAAAATAGCATTGCTTCTTTATGTCACTTTATATGTAGGTAAGGGCCTGTCAATAAACCTCCTATAAACTTCTTTAGAGAAGTTGTAATCATCTAACCATTAAAATTCACTTTAGGAGTACAATTAAAATAAGATTCTCCTGGGCCTTAACAATGTGATTGAGAAAGGATGAGATAGGAAAATTTCCATGTGTTAAATTGGCCTGGGAAAAGTCATTACAAGGTCACACAATAAAAAAAAAAAAATGTCAGAGCTGATTTCTCTTCACCTTTATGCTGTTAGAGAAATCTGCATTTCTTAACACCGAAAGGGTTATCAAGCACTGGAACAGGCTGCCCAGGGAACTGGATGAGTCACCATCCTTGGAGGTATTTAAAAGATGTGTAGATGTGGTGCTTAGGGACATGGTTTAGTGGTGGACTTGGAAGCACTAGGTTACTGGTGGGACTCAATGATCTGAAGGGTCTTTTCCAGTCTAAATGATTCAGTGATTCTATAAAGAGCTAAAATCTAACCCACAGGATGGAAATTTCATTGGCTTTCATTTAACTTAGATTTTTTTTGAAATACGTGTACAAAATAAATAATCTGTGAAACTGCAGGATGAAACAGATGTAATAATTAACAGTTCTATATTGTCTACTGAGCTGTACATGAAGACTACATAACTGGCAAAAGCAAGAGTTTGAATGCTAAATATAAGTAAGCTGCAGCCGTTGGGGTAACAATAGATTGATGTATTCTCACAGCTTGACTGGAAGCTATGAAATGTTCAATAATATGTTTCAATATCTGATAAAGCCTTTTTTTTTTTATCTCAGAAGTTCAATGAAAAAGAAGAATAGAGTGAGCTTGTAGGCTTCAGTTAATAACAGATCATGGTCTTTTCTCAGAGATAAGGGACATTGCAAGAAATAATAATACAGTTTCCCTCTAGGATAGCTGAGATTTGCTCAGGAACACATTGTCTGGCCAGGGACAAAATAGCTAGTTTTGGAAAAGCAAGTTCTGGAATCTGCAAAGTTTCAGTAAAAATTTGAAACAATCATTCTCCTTTATTCTTTCTGGTTTCTTTCCAATTTAATTATTAGGGAAGGGAAAAAAAAAAAAAAGAAAAAAAGAAAAAAAAAAAAGCTAAACCAAACTCTCATTGTGATCTGTTCTAACAGGAAAGTTTTGTTTCTTTGTACCCTGCAAATTAAGAAGGATTGCACATTGTGTATTTGGATTTTGGTATCACATAGAAATAGCATCCCATGCAGCTGTGTATTCAGATATCACATGAGTCTGAAGGCAAATTTTCAGACAAGTTTCAGGAAATTGTATCAAGATTATGAAAACTTGTAGGGGGGAAGTATCTTTGTCAGTAACAAAAGAAACATTTTGGCATGTGAGTGAACACAATACATCTTAACTATTATGTAATCAGAAATTGCCTCTTTTATGATTTATAAGCTTCTGAAAGACAGTTTTATCCTATGACTTCTTCCTCTCTATTGTGCCTCTTACATTATTGACCCTAGTAGAGGTATTGTATCAATCAGCCAATAATTCCATTCTAATATACCACTCCAACCTACAAAAACATGCACTTAATTTTGGCAGGATGATGGAAAAGGGGAGAAATAGATACCTGATTTCTAAGATAATTTTTTTTTTTTTTTGGTACAAAAGTAAGAATTCCTCTATGAAAAACCTTTCTGAAAAAAAAATAATATTTTAGAGCCACTTGAAGAGTGAATATGTTTTCTTTACCACTTCAAGCATGTTATTTATGATGTCATTTAGGATGCAGCTTAGTTCACATAAATGAACATTGCTTGGTACGATTTTTATATGTATTAGGACACTTAAGACAACCATAGGGTAGACAAGGCACACAACCTACTGAAGACCGATGTCCTTCTGGATGATCCTTCTGATGCTGGATATCCTGGGACATTTAAATGGCGTTAGATGTCTATATTAAGGAGACAAAAATGCATCTATGCTAACTAGTTCATACATTTTCAAATATTTTTCCATAAAGAATTTATCAGGTAATGCAAATGACTACTGGATGTAGCAATCTACTACTAATCACTGCACTTCTGAATGAAACACACTGAACTTTCTTGTAAAACCTTACACAGCCGTAACTCAGACATGAAAAGGTGACTCATACCAGAAAGATGTCTATAGAGTTGTAACAATTTGCTAATGTACCATGACTCCTATAGCTCAAATCTTGCTGATATGCTAATATCATTGTATATAATAAGCACAGAAACACTTACTCTGACACTACACTACACAAGTACAAGCTATTTTTATGATTTTTTTTTCTTTTTATTCTTGTAAGGTTATGATTTCTCAGTAAAAATTAGAGGAATTGTGATATGTTAGATTGCATTAAAG
The DNA here is from genome assembly GCA_008658365.1 of Alca torda. Classification (NCBI taxonomy): domain Eukaryota; kingdom Metazoa; phylum Chordata; class Aves; order Charadriiformes; family Alcidae; genus Alca; species Alca torda. Next base: position 70,172,943 of record CM018101.1, read on the forward strand.
GATTCATACAGAGAACAAGCATAGCTATCAATTTAATAATACCAAAGGAAAATTCCTGATTGCCTTTTTGTGATGTAACTGACATTGTAAACCTACAAATACTGTTTGTCTCTCCCTTATCAACTCAACATAGAAAGGATTTTGTTTTGATTTCTTCTGTATTCATTCATCAGAACAAATGGAAAAAAAATGTTCTCTTAGCTGTTTTTCAGTGTATCGTTTTTGTTCTGGAAAGGATTGCATTAGTGAAATTGGTCTGTAAAAGCATCTTTGTTTCACTTGAGATTGTGCTCTACAAAGCTAATAACAGCCAGTGTCACTGTTTCAAACAGCATAAGGGCCATGGTAAAGTTATCTGTAATGTATATTCTGTACATATGATTTATTATTTCATTATTTTATGACATGATACAGAGCACATGATGCTTAATTGTAGTAGGAGCATCCTAGCAATATAATTTCAAGAGATTATTAATTTCAGCACCAGCAAATACAAGCAACTTTATGATCTTATATAATTAAAAGTGTTGTTCTTTGTCCCTTAGAAATAGTAATAACAATAAAAACAGTCAAGTTCAGAAAACACTCTGAAAATAATGTAGTAAGATGACTTTAGCGTCAGACCTGTAATACTTTCTCTATCTTAAGTCTGACTTCTAGATTATAATTTCTGCACAGAATCCTTTCATGGACAAGTTTTCTTATGAGTTCTTTACACCACTGGAGCAGCTGTGGATACTGGTGATATTCTATCATTTCATAAGGCTAGCCAGCTCATTTTTTTTAATTTCGATATATCAAAAAAGCTGAATTAATGGTCAAGAATTAGAACTACTTGCCCTTCTGTAAGCAAATTTATTGACTGGGCATGAGATGATAGAAGTTTTCCTTCAGAATCAGGTTTGACATCGAAAGCTTTTGCCTTAGGGTTTTGTTATCAAGCTAGAATCTATGACTGAAGAAAGCTATTTTCATAAAACCTGTTTATGATTCAGTAGGTCAATCAGAAGTAAAATAGCCCTACTAACAGGGTTCTTACAGCGCATTGCCATTTGAAACATTTTGTATAGCATTTTATGTGCACATTGGAAATATTTCTGCTAGAAATGTAGCATTTTTTCTATGACTCACAAAACACCCTTTTTCTTGTTTGAAAATGTAAAGAAAAATTAATTCTTTAGTTCAAACTAAAAATAAATTATTTCCATTTGGAGTACATTTTCACATATCTTGGAGGAAGGAAAACCATGTTTTCTTATCCTGCTCCATCATATACATGATGAAAATGGAGCATTAAAAAAAAAAAAACAAAAACCAACAACAAACACTGTTATTAATAAGAACCTTTTAACCTGTCATTCTCCAAGAAAAAAAAAAAAAATCTCTAAATTACACTAGTAAAAAGCTTGTTTCAACAACAACAAAAAAATCCAATTACATATGGAAAGTTACACAGAAAACAGAGTGTTGGTAAAATATAATTTTTTTTTTTTTTTTTTTTTGGTAAAGACAATATCATTTGAATGTTAAAAATAAACAAAAGAGTAAGCAGAAGGGAAAATGATTTTTTTAAAACATCACAATTAAATGTCTAAGGAATAGCAATGCAAATTATTGAAAATAAGTTAGATTTTGTAATATAATCTAGTGACTTCTGGCTTTTATGAACATTATCTTTGTAGCAAATCTCCCAAGATATATTCAATACGCTAAAACATTACACATACAAATTTCAAATACTGCATGTTGAGACATCATGTTTTGAAAATGAACTATGTTTTTTGCTGAAGACTGTTACTATGTTGTTGATATTATTATCAGACAGCGAGAGTAGGCGCTTAAATACTGTTTGCAGAGGTACGTTTGTCTTACTGCAGCTGTGCTCATTCTTACCTCTAGACCTTTATTCTCAATAACTTGAAATATTCAGTTCAGTATAGCAACATTTTTATTTGTTTTTTTTCTTTCAATTGTAATTTTCCATTATCCTGAGAATAGTGCTGTGGAGATGCAGTACCTTTGCACTGCAGTTACAAAGAAATGCACAAGTTCCAGTAGCTGGAATTTCTTTTAAAATTCTTCAAAATTTATTTCTTTGCAGCCTTGTAGAAGTACTTAGCTCTGAGAAACAGAAGCTCTCAGAGACTGTAGCAGGAAAATTGCCTCTACTGTAGTTCCACTGACATGAGTCTTTCTCAGCAAAGTTACAATAATGAACATTTTTTAGTAAGAATATATTTCGGCAAGACAGCAAAGCTGTTATTCATCATGCAGCTCAACAAATGTTTATCGTTCTTTTAAAATAAAGACAACTTTATTGATCATTATCTATCCTAAGAACAGAACATAAACAGCCATAAGAACTCATATTATCCCAGGAGTTTAATTGCTACTTGTTTGATTCCTTGGTACCTTAATATCCTCCTCTGAGGCTTCTTGTACAGGGAAGTAACCTCACTAAATTTTAATATAGTAGCTGTTTGTTGATCTGTTTAGAAAGGTGGTTTAAAATGCCCCCTTAAGTCTTGTAGTTCAGGTACAGATAACCTCTTTGCCTTAAAGTGACGGGAATAAGAAAAATATCACTGTTCTCATGTTTGGTTTAATGCATAAAACCTATTTTAGTAATAGTGCCAGTGCAAGTCAAAACATGAAAAGCAAGTTCGAAGAATAAAAAATATGACCAGACTTTTAGAAAGACGGCAGAGAATTGAATCTAGCTTTGCCTGCAGCTAGCACTTCTATTGGTTATGACAGCGCATTTTTCCTTGTATTCTACCCTAGTGTTGTACCTTACAGACTAATAACATTACTGGATGTCAGTGGAGAAGGGAAACTGGGAGTCATCTTCAAAAATTATAGCGATTAGAAACAATTAACCCTGCACCTTTTCAGCTCCTATCGTTTTCTTCCTAAATGCCTTTTGTTTCCTTGAAAATAATCTATCTGAGGAGAAAGGCAGGAATATAAAGAATGCAGGAGGCAGGAAAAAAATGCTTCAGTGCCAAAATAGAGAGTAAGGAGAACTTCTCTTTCTTAGGTTCACATAATTAATCATAGAATCATAGAATCATAGAATTGCTGAGGTTGGAAGGGACCTTCAAAATCATCAAGTCCAACCATTAACCTACCCTGACAAAAACCACTTCTAAACCACGTCCCTAAGCACCACATCTACCTTTTTTTTAAACACCTCCAGGGATGGTGAATCCACCACCTCCCTGGGCAGCCTATTCCAATGTTTAATAACCCTTTCAGTGAAAAAATGTTTCCTAATATCCAATCTAAACCTCCCCTGGCATAACTTGAACACATTTCCTCTTGTCCTATCACTTGCCACCAGGGAGAAGAGGTCAGCCCCCATCTCTCTACACCCTCCTCTCAGGTAGTTGTAGAGGGTGATAAGGTCTCCCCTCAGCCTCCTCGTCTCCAGGCTAAACAACCCCAGTTCCCTCAGTTGTTCCTCATAAAGTTTGTCCTCCAGACCCCTCACCAGCTTTGTAGCTCTTCTGTGGACACGTTCCAACACCTCAATGTCCTTCTTGTAGTGAGGGGCCCAAAACTGAAAGCAGTACTCGAGGCGGGGCCTCACCAGTGCCGAGTACAGGGGGATGATCACTTCCCTAGTCTGGCTCACCACACTATTCCTGATACAGGCTAGGATGCTGTTGGCCTTCTTGGCCACCTGGGCACACTGCTGACTCATATTCAGCCAGCTGTCCACCAGCACTCCCAGGTCCTTTTCTGCCAGGCAGCTTTCGAGCCACTCCACCCCAATCCTGTAGCACTGCATGGGGTTGTTGTGACACAAGCGCAGGACCCAGCACTTGGCCTTGTTGAACCTCATACCATTGGCCTCCGCCCACCAATCCAGCCTGTCCAGATCCCTCTGCAGAGCCAACCTACCCTCAAACAGATCAACTCGCCCACCTAGTTTAGTGTCATCTGCGAACTTACTGAGGGTACATTCGATCCCCTCATCCAGATCATTGATAAAGATATTAAAGAGAACCGGCCCCAGCACCGAGCACTGGGGGACACCACTTGTGACTGGACACCAACTGGATTTAACTCCATTTACCACCACTCTCTGGGCATGGCCATCCAGCCAGTTTTTTACCCAGTGAAGAGTACACCTGTCCAGGCCATGAGCAGCCAGTTTCTCCAGGAGAACGCTGTGGGAAACGGTGTCAAAAGCTTTGCAAAAATCCAGGTAGATAACATCCACAGCTTTTCCCTCATCCACTAAGCGGGACAGCTATACTAATGCTGTCCTATGAATATGTATGTGTATGTGAAACTGACCATAGAGAAAGCTATTTGGACAGCAAAACACACTAAGAAATGTGTGCCAGTTTTCTATCACGTAAGCAGCAGAGCCTCAAAATTTCATGGAAATCATTGAAATGAATTAAGAACCAATGTAATAAAGTTCCACAGAGCTGGAAAAGGAAATATAGCAGTAAAGCAAGTAAGTCTGAAAAGACAACCACAAAAGGCATGACTAATAATAAAATAGAAAAATAAAATAAGACATAGACAAAGCAGCTTAGCATTTGTATTACCTAGAACATTTTGTTTCCATAAGGATTAAGTTGGTTCTTAGTGACAGCAAAAATGAATAAACAGACACAAAAAAAATGTATTGGAGACAAGAATCCAAAGTAAAACATATAATTTCCCATATATTATATGGGTGAAGTGGTAAAAGACACTATGATGTACTGCTATAATCCAAGATGTCTGTAATAAAAACTAAACATGAAAAATGTCTGCAAAGTGTTTTGCTGGGCTCTGTTGTTGAAGATTGTGATGTATGTCTTCCCGGGCAAAATCAAACGAGCAATAGCTAACCCCCTTTTATGCCCCCTACATGAGGCTATTCATTTGGACAGTGAAAAAAATACAGGAACTAAATTAGAATGTGTTAGACAGACTTTTAAGGAGAATTTAAAGTGAACAGCAATTTCTGTTGTGCGGCCTTTGAACAATGTCTGTTTTGTAATTTATAGTGATATCAACTGTAAGGAACACATTGACTGTATCAGTGAAAAGTATATCAGACAAAATCTTATAATGTGAAACTGGGACTTGAAAAAATGTGTGGAAACTGTGACCAGTTTTTGACCCATTTGGACTTATTTTCTGTAGCATTTCAAAAAGGGTTTGGATATTATTTAGTATATTTGAAGATTTGTACCTGAACTTGCACAAGTGTTCCTTGTCAACAGTCAATAAATTTATTGGTAACTTTGTACTGAAAAAATAAAAAGTTTTCATGATGCTAACATTGTGCCCTAGATTTCTTGGAATGGGCACCAAAAAGTAGTTTACATTTTTGACAATTTTGTCCTTGATCTCTGCACATTGTTGCCAAACATGTAAAATAGAGAGGATAATTACCTTGTCTTTTTACAGAACAGAAGCAAATTTATCCTAGAAAGCAATTTACTTATATAAAATAGTATATTGAGATTAAACTCGTCTCAAAAACCTTGTAAAAAAGGAGCTGTTCTTTTTTCAAGACTTCAATGGTATGAAGAAAATACCACTCATTGACCTGTGAGGACAAAAGTATTAAGAAGGTATGGACTCAGATACCACAGTCCATCCATGCACTGAATGAATCAAGGTTCCCAAGGAAAACTGTCTTCAATTTAGTAAAAATGTAATCCACATTTTACAGACTGTAATCAAACAAACTCAAGGGCATTGAAAGAGTATCTTCTGAAAGACTTCTGCTTTTGATGTGGCAACAGAAAAAAAAGGACAACTACACCCAGCTTGGGCAATTTGTTCCAATTACCCTTATAGATAAAATCAGAACAGATTTTTCTCATTTCAGTTCCTGGTGTTCTTCCTATGATTAGATTTTATTATGTCTTTCTCTGTTGGATGAGAGAGTCATTTAATAGTTGCTATTCCCCCCCTTCCCCCTCCTCCCATGACAGTCCATAGATACTGTCAGCAAAACATCTCCTAATAATATATGATATAAAATTCAAAGTCTCTGTAATGATGTACAAGCAGTGATATCCTTAATCAACTATTTATTTTTGTGTGGTCATCTGCAACTTAAATCTTTTACAATATTTGTGACTTGAGCTAAAAAATTTATTATGGTAACCTCAGATACTTTTTAATTTGAAATGTGCACTTTATGAATTAGTTTAAAAATAAAAAATAAAAGTAATCCAATCAGCTTAAAATAGTATTAAAGTTATACAAATCATACACATTAGGTAAGGATATTTATATATCCAACAACAAATAATTTTAAAAATGGTAGCAGCAATAGTCTTGAGTGGCTGGCAGATTTCGATCAGCTATTTTTGGTATACCTTGCAAATTTGAAGGTTTGGCTGTGCAATATTCATATTTAAATTGAAGAAAATATACAGAACAATTTATTAACTTCAGAAACTTCTAACACTAAGGACAGTATGACTACTCATGAATATAAAAGAAAAATAGTAGAACTGAATTATCATTGCATAAAATATCACGCGTAGTGAATGGTGTTGACGGTACTGAAGCATGCACCTCTAATATTAACCAGACCCTTGCTTTTCATAAAGATCTCTGAAACTAGCAGTCTTGACATTTTTCTCTTTACCATAGATTACTCAAGCACGAAGCAAGTTTAATTGGTTTTGTGCTCTAACTTTGCACAAATTAAATTAATTTCTTCCTCCGTTTTTGCTGTTGACACTTTTCTTTGACAGTCTTCCTCAAAGACATGTAAACCAAGTAAAATTCTCTCATATATTAGTTGTTCTTCTTTCATCTGGAAACTTTTTATACTAAATAGCAGTTTGTAATTACTGCTATTGAGTGACTACATTCTAGTCACTAGATTCTAGTTCCCATTTAAAGACTAATAAAGTTAAAATATCATATTTCTCCTCTTTTTTTTTTACTTATTCAGGGATTTTGATGATGCTTGGACTGACTTTCAACAGTTTATATTTTGTGAAGAACCGAAGTGTAGAAGTTTTCAATTAGATTGTACTAACACCCTAAGAATTGCGTTGTATTTTAGAGAGAAAAAATTCTCACAACAAAGCAACATGTACTTCAAATTCCAGTTTTATCATCTCTGTAGCCTTTTATATTCAACAGCATCTGGGACACTACAGTAATTGAGGCAAAGGCTGAAAATTGGGTGACCACTGTACATGTGCACATGGAGAGGGAGGAACACTGGATGATGCTGGTGGACTGAACAGGGACAATTGAATTAGCAATGAGTCTCAGACTCAACATCTCTGATTAAAAAAATGTAATATGTCAAATCTGGCTTATAGTGTCCTGCACTTTGATGTCTCTTATTTTCCTTCAAACAATCATTGGGCTGGCTGGTGTAGAACACTGTTTTGTTTGTGTCCTAACATAAAGTAAGGTACATATTAATTTCTTTCTGTTTGTTTGTATGTTTGGCTTATAGTAAGCTAAGTACAGAATAATGTCAAAGTTTCTAGAACTTTTCTTGTTGAAGTTTCAAAAAATGGAACCACACTCTGGAAAGTAGCTGTCTGTTGACTGAACAAGTACCAAGGGTAACTACATATAGACAACTTGCTATTAAGTGAGATGAACCCAACACACTGTATTTCTTCCTCTCCCTCTGAGCTGGTGAGTTTTTATCCTGTTGATCCACTGAAACAAAAAGTGACAGAAGGGCAGTTGTCTCCCGATTAAGATCCTAAAGCATAAATGAAATTAGGAATCTTCATGAGGAAGAGACCCCTTTAAACTTCACTGCTGAGTTGGTTTTAGTTACTGGACACTGAAGGATCAAAGACATTTGCTGTAGGAAAACCTCCATTGACAGGTGGAATGAATTCCAAGTTGCATATCTACTAAGTGGTAGATAAATAGTCTTTCTTGATTCCTATGTTAGAATGTTTGTTGTTGTCTTCCCCAATTCATTTTGTGTTTTGAATTCTTTCTGATTCCTTAGCCCACTTCTGTGGACGGAAAGGGAAGGCCAGGCCAGGCAAGGCAAGGCAAGGCAAGGCAAGGCAAGGCAAGGCAAGGCAAGGCCAGGCAAGGCCAGGCCAGGCAAGGCAAGGCAAGGCAAGGCAAGGCAAGGCCAGGCAAGGCAAGGCAAGGCAAGGCAAGGCAAGGCAAGGCAAGGCCAGGCAAGGCAAGGCAAGGCAAGGCAAGGCAAGGCAAGGCCAGGCAAGGCAAGGCAAGGCAAGGCCAGGCAAGGCCAGGCAAGGCAAGGCCAGGCAAGGCAAGGCAAGGCAAGGCCAGGCCAGGCAAGGCCAGGCCAGGCAAGGCAAGGCAAGGCAGCTCTTTTTATGTAGCACTAATTATATATTACAAAAATTTATAGCTGCTTTTATGAAACCATGTGAGGGAAATTATTCTGGAAACAATTATTTATAATAATTATCACAGGAAAAAAAAAGGCTTAAGGGAACCTAATAGAGCATAGTTGTTTAAATGCTGCATTCAGTTTTTCAGAGATTGAAATCCATGAACCACTAAAGCTGGGGAACAAAGCAAGGAAGTGCCTTACCAATTAAAGCTTGATGTGTCAAAGTAAGGTGACTTTTGCATAGCTAACTGGTATGCAACATAAAAGAACAGACATGCTGGATGTCTAATACATGCAACAGCTAGGTATCTCCCAGAAAATAAGTCCAGAATTAAAAGTGATTAGAACTGGTAACATTTAAAAATATAATACTAATAATGATAATTAGAACATGATTTACATATTATTTTCTACTACAACTTTAATACTGTATGATTACAGCTTTTGCATTTATTTCATTGCAGATCCTGCTACATCTACACATGAAGTTTTGTCCACTCTGAAACTGCTCAAAATGCCTCAAACAACTTGATTAGATTTCAACAGCTTTCTAAAAATTTGGACTTAAATCTGGTTTGGGTTTTCCAGAAATATTGCACCAATACTTAAAACCAAAATCTGGAACCCTGTAAGATGCTGATGGACTACATGAACCAACATTTGAATCTTAAGAGGAAATGTCTCATACTTGAGAAACATGAACAGGACAGAGACCATACAGTAGCTTCTTTGTAGCTGCTCTCAGATAATAAACAAAAGCATATACAAATAGCAGTTTTCCTGCTTAATCCATATCTTGCATATACTGAATCTGTCTAATCTTTTAAGCATTTCTGAACTTTTTTTTTTTTTTTTAAAGAAAAGAAATAGTGTATCTGATTTTTTTCTGCTTTCCAAAAATATTTGTGAGGATAATCAGCTGAAATAGATGGGAAAGTGAATCATTAACATTAGAATATAGCCTGACATCTGGATGGGATTAGTGTGAGACTTTAAATGTTAGAATGACGCTTTTTTAGTTGTTGTTTGTGTTTTGGTTTGGATTTTTGTTGATCTTAAATCTAGACACAACTCAGTCACTTAATGATTTGTTTATCTAAACAGAGTTATTGTCTTCCTTTAAAACATATTCCTTCTGATGGCTAAATAATTTTCCTGACAGTTTATGACTAATTCAGAATTCCTGAAGGTATAGACAGGATTTTAAATGTTCCTGGAAGTGCTTTCAAACCCCATTGTCTCTGTTTTCTGTGTTGTGCTGATGTAGGTAAACCAAAGACTGGAGATGAACGAACCATTGTCCCTGTCTCGATAAAATCACAGTTTATGTGATATACAAAATTAAAGGAAGGAATCAGAGTCCAACTGACCTGTTTGGAAAGTAATACATGAGAGAGAGAAATTTTATAAATGCGGACACTGATTTTAATGATATTCTGTGAGATGTGTCACCATTGCCTATCATTTATTTAAGAGAGTTGTTAGCCTTTTTTATGACACCAACTTGGTGGAAAATAATCAGTTTTTCCCAATATACATGGCTATTTATCACTATTAAAAGGGAAAACACATGACTGCCTGATATGACTAGAAGAATTTTCACTTACTAATACATTAAGAAAGCTCATGTCTAAAAAAGAGAAACAGAAAAGGAAAACAGAAAAGAAAAAGTGAGGGGAAAAAAAATAAGAGAAAGAGGAAAGCAGTACCAACAAATGAACACCTAAGCTAGACACTAATCAGAAAAGTGGCTTAGATTATCTCTATGTTTAAAGGAACATTTGCAGACCTCTTTAAGAGCAAATAGATCCTTATTATCAGTATTGGTATAATACGGTTTAGTAAAAATAAATAAATAAAATATCCACAGTTCTTATGCCTCTGATGATTAAAGCCATAAAATTTCAGAATGTCAAGTTCTGATTTGTTTATTGAACTAGGAGCCTAAAAGGTGTATATGCAGGCTTCAAAAATTAATGCTGTTTTATTTAAAGATCTGAATGTATTTCAGCAAAAAAAAACCCCAACAAGACGACTGTAAAATAAAAGAACCGTTATTTTTTCTCCTTTATTTACCAACTGAATAAATAGAGTTAATAAATAAAAATTGAATTTTTTTCATATAAGTTCTGAAGAAAGCTTAATATATCTTAATGGTCATAGACAAAAAAGGGTTTACAACACTTAGCTCATTCATAAACTCTTAAAAGATTTTACAGAATAATGATTTTGAGTTCAAAATTCAAGAGCACTGGTACACACGGCTTTATTTAAAATGGTCGTGAGTGTCAGTAGGAAATTCAGACCCACGATTTTCTTTTTGATCTCTGAAGTGAGAAGCTTATATCTGTGGACTACCTGAGACTTCTTACATTAACTAAAATTTATGAAGTTCTAGTTGTGTAGGATTCAATGGCAAGCTGCATCAATAATGCCCTGATTACAGCCAGAGACTATCTGAAAAGGGATAAAATGACAAATTATTTGAGTTAGTAGAGTTACATGGTTACTCTTCACCGACTTCATCTTGGCAGTTTTTAGTCTTCAAAATGTCTATTCAGCTCTTAGAAGTTTCTTTGAATTTTGCAACACAAAATATCAGAGACCAAGAATGGAATAACCCCAACAAAAAAAGGTAACAATGTGCAAAAAACCTCAACCTGAGAAAGAAGCAGAATTAAAATTCTAATAAAAAATATAACAAATACAATGCCAAACAAGATGTATTGCAGGAAGGTGTCTTCCTTTCTCTAATTTAAGGTTAGAAAATGTTAAAACAGTATGAGAATGTCTGCTCTTTCACAGAATTGTGGAATGGGTTCATTTGAAAGGGACCTTCAAAGATCATCTAGTTCAAACCCCCTGCCACGGACAGGGAGCTTTTTGCTAGATCAGGTTACTCAAAGCCCAATCAAACCTGACTTTGAATATGTCTAATGATACACAACCTGTTCTAGTGTCTCATCACCGTCATTGTAAAAAATTTCCCCCTTTTGTCCAATCTACATTTACATTTTTCAGTTTAAAACTGTTGCCATGACAGGCTTCACTCCCTATAACAAACATTAATGAAGAAATACCCCATTTGGAAGGAATATCTAGAAGCACTTTTATATTGTAATTATTATGAACATACTTCTGTTTCAAGAATAAAAGGTTCAATCACACTTAATATGCTGATGTAATATATAACTCAGGAGCTAATAGGGAAGCTGTGATGCCAAAAATGCTAAGTGTGGATGATCACTGAAGAGATACTGTCTCCCAAAAAGCCTCATCTGATACCTGACCAGTCCATGCAGCCCAAACGTCCAAGTTTGCCAGAGCTTGCTAACATGTTACATATCAGCCAAATACCCATTTGACAGATATTCAGGAAAGCAAAATGAACAAAATTTCACCTCCAGCTTTTTAAAGAATTAGACTGAGCAAACAGTCTGAAGCCAAGCTGAAGTTCTCTGAGGGATGGTTCCTGTTGCCACTTCCTTGTTTAAGAATAAAATCACAACTGAACATTTTCAGTTTTTTACCCCACAGAAGTGTAACATTTTTGTGAGTGATAGTTTCTTTTCCTACTTCTTATAATGCAGGTGTCCTACCCAGACTCCTACCCAGACAAGAAACTCCAGCAAGTTGTTTTTATTTCTTCTGTAAGAAACACTGTTAGAAACGTCATGGTTTCCCTGGTGAAAAAATGGCAGCCCTACTGTGTGAGTCACAGGAAAGGCAGGTACAATGAACACAGAAAGGAAAGGCTGTAAACTGAGTCACAGAAACAAGGAATAAGATCCCCCTCCCCTACAACGAGGCTGCAGAAGAAAAAAATATTTAAGCAGGTTTCTACCTGAATCAAGGTTTTAATGCAAACCAAAAGCAGCTGAATCAGACTTCAGATAAATAGGGCAATACATCTATAAACATACATCCAGGGGCTTAATTTTAAATGAAAGTCCTTAGTGTATAATATTTTTTTTACTCCAAACGCATTGCTAAGCCGTTACCATTTAATCCTATGCCTTACATTATGAATGCAAGTTTATCTCTATTTTTAGTATTATTTGGCCTTTTATTCTACTTTATCACCATAGTCCCCTTCATTTCTCCTCCATTTCTCACTTAATGAACTCCATTATTCAGTTCTGATTTTTCTACTTTGCTGCTGCTTTTCTCTTGCCTGTGATGCAATCAGAAAATGTTCTAATGTTCACATGAATTTTTCACAGTTACTCTGAAAACAGACTGTTCATCTCAAAGGCACAGGCAGCGACACTGTCAGAATTATGGCCTTTTTTATATTACAAGAATCTTCCGTTCTGTAGCTCATCCCTATTTCAGGAAGGGCTATGACAGCATGTTTTCTACAAGAGAATTTTGTAAGTGCTGCCACCATTATGGTTTGCTTGGGAGGGTTTTGGCTTTCTCCTCGTCCTGGATCAATCCGTTGCCTCCTTCCTTTATTCCCAGGACACTTTTGGCAGGTTCATTTTAAAGTCTGCAGAATGCATGTTCAGTGAGAGCAGCTCTGCTTCAGAGCTGGTTGGTGAAATCCTTGTCTTTCATTTGCAGCTAACAGCTTGATTTGCTGTTCATTAAAGAGTCACATCCCCACTCTCACAACAGAGGCATGGCTTTCACTGGCTCCACCAGAAGTTGTCTTCTCTATTCACTAACCTTGGTTTTAGGGCCCTTGTCTCTGTACCCTGGGCTAATGCTGGCTCAGATAGATATAGCACCATCCTGCCAACCCTTGCGTGTTCCCTACGCCTTCACCCTGCTCTTTTCACTATGGCTTTAGATTTTTATCTCCTCCTCTCATTGCAAGTGTGATATCAATTTGCATATATGTACAACGCAGTTGAACTGTCAAAAACTCATTCTTTCATACCGTCATTAATATTCCTCCCCAGTCCCACCTACCCCCTTCCTCTCACCTTTTCTCAGGTGGGTTACGCTGATCACTTCCTGTAGTTAACAGCAGGAGTGATCACTAGAGACGTCTACATGACACTGTCCATTTATACAAAATTAATCCTGTGGCATGGCAGGGAACATGCGCAGTGAAGGAGAGACAGAAGGAAGAGATGGGCCTGATCCAGTTTTCAGATGCTGACTAGGAATAATAAGCCTTAATTCTTTGTCTTACCTGTCCATTCACAATCACTGGTGCACTGAAAAAATGGAGCACCTAATGACCATGACAGTCTTTTATGAAGCCCTCTGCTGGCTTATGTTCTTCAAGCAGAGGTTTCACTTCCTGAAAATGTGTGCATAAAAAAGAAAGACGCAACCTCCATGTCTTACCTTGTAATAATGACTGCCCTAGGGAATAAAAAATGCACAGCTGGTCTTGGACTTCAGCAGGTTGTGAAGTCCCATTCAATTGCAGCATCTGCCTTCTAATTTTACAAAAGACCAAAACATCTTAATGGAAAAGACCAGGTCTTGGTCCTACTGCTAGAGTCCCTTTTTAGCTATATTCTTAACCTTTCCCAGGTTAAGTTTTTCCACTCAGAAGCTTTCAGGTTTTTCTCTCTAAATTAGATCTTAATGCCACTTTTGAGTTCAACATTCTTTTAAACATGTCTTGATTTTTATCCACTGAATTCTCAGCACATTATCTATTCTTGCAAACAGCTTTCTTTTTACAGACCAAGGCAGTGAATAAATTATGGATTTACCTAGAATATTAAAACCGTATTCTAAATCTTTGGCTTAAATCACTTCCAAGGTGCGTGTTTATACTAAATGTATACCACTCCTTAAAAAGCTGCAAGACCAACAACCCAATAATGTCAGATCCAGTTCTGCAAGGTATACCTCCTTAATACATAGCAAAAAGAGCCTTTTATCTTTAAAAAGCTTCAGAATATTTTTTTTTATTTTATAATGTTCTCTCTTATGCCAGAGAATACCAACTGCCTTTTCTTCACCTTTATAGCCAAGCTTCCCCACTTCCTATGCTAAAGCAATCTGCTTGAGAATTGGCCACCACATATTGCAATTTCCCCTGAACAGGTCCAAACTTTCCACAGAAACTAGAGTATAACACCTAGCAGAGTAAATTGCTGATGAAACACAGACAACAAATAGCTGTGGGAATATATAAAGAACATATTGGAGGCAGAGTACAAAGTGTTTTCAAGAAATGGAAAGTCAAAATTCTACCCATAATGTTAGATACTATACCAAAATCTCTTCCTTAAAAAGCTTACCTTTTAGTATGAGGTTTTGTGTATTTTTATACTCAAATTCAAATAGATGTGCTATACAATGGAAAAAAAATTGCAGAAGAAGAAAAAACTGAGGAATAGTTCTTAAGCATTGCTTTCTCTCTGCAGATTAGCTTTGTGCTGAAGCTGACAGTTTCAGTGAAAAAAGTCAAGTGTCTAATATGCTTCTGCTTCCAGCAGGCTTTTGACATTAACTTAAAAGAAATTTAAATACATGTAAAAGTAAAGAGGAAAAATTAAAATAGGACATCTGATTTACTTTTATATTATTTCAAGTGGACAACAGTTTAATTCTAATACTGTCAATAGAACTTGAATGGGACAAAATTGGACTAACGAAGTGTTGAATCTGGTCTCTCAAAACATATTGCATAATAATTATACAGCAACAACATAACATATTTTCTCTGCTAAAACAATGACTTACATGGATTTTTCATTGCATGTTCATGGGTGTTTTGAAGTGCAGTTACTACAAGGTGGTCTCTCTTCATTGTCAAATGTATATTTGACCTTCAGTGTTCTACACTGGTGAAGATACTCAATTGATACTTTGGTATCAAAAACCAGTTTGATGTAGCTCCTAGTCATCACTGAGATTAGATGTCTTCAATTATAGTTACCTAGCATTGCAGAATTAGTTACTTTCATGAACACTTACATAAATAACTATAATTCACAGCAGACTTCTAGAATTTATTGAAAAAATGTTTCCAGAAAAGAGTCTGGTGTGTTTGGAAATAGGACAAACAGTATTAGATTAAAAAGAAGAGATTATCCAAAACAGCCTAACAGCCAAGAAATCTGACTTCGCTCCTCAGTAGTTTTAGTGCCCAGGACGAAAAAGAAGAACTGGCAGCAACAGGAATTCTGATTTTCAAATGTGGTGACCATTGTCCCACCCTTTGAAAAACAATATTCTCAGCAGTATAGAGGAATGTACTCTTTTATACCTCAACAGTCACAGTTCACACTTCTTGTTGCCAAATAATTTGTTAAGAAAAAATCAATGCTTCTTTCAGCCAGATAGACAGGAGCTCTGACATGTCGGGCTGGGTACTGCTGGCATTCTGGCAGAGGTCCCCACCCCACAGAACACAGACAAGAGATGGAGATTACAGCTGAGTCCCAAACCAAACTGCTAGCTCATGTGTAAAAACCAGCAGCTGTAAAAAGATGTGGAAGTCACCATATGTAACCAGCTGAGGAGAACTCCTACTGTTACTAGATGAAAAAAAAAGTTTTCCGCAGTCTTTTACTGTTTAAAATGGGATATTGAAAAATGTAATCTACCTACCCCTCCTTCATATATATGGGATATCTGGCTGTTAGAGTGTCTCTCTGATGCCTCCATTTCACAAAAATTCACTGAGAAATCTAAAATGGTCCAAATGAGCTCCAGAAATTTTTTATAACTTGAAACCTTGCAATTTCAAGTTCCTTTTTCTGGAAATTACCAACATACTTAGTATATAACTACTGTATTTGGATGTTAAGGGCTGCAGCTGTAGTTTAAGTAGCCTAGAGATAGCCAATAAAGAATTTCCTGCAGGCACAGGATATTTTCTTCTAATAGAAATGGTAGCAAATTTCTACCTGTAGAAACTTCTGCAAGTCCCTTTTCCTATTTTGGTGTAAAAGGTAGGTTGGCAAAATTCCTTAGTACCAAGTGGAATGGTGACAGAAAGCTGCTTCTCACTAGTAGGACTGGGACTTCACGTTGAACTGAATGGGTGACTATAGATGTGCCACCATTCCCAGCTCTTGTTAACAGAGAACTGGGAGTATCACCTAGTGGTAGGCATTGTTACAGAAACACTGTAACAAAAGCAGCTACAGTGGATCATCAATGATATTATGCAGGTATTTAACCAACCTTTATTTTTTAACCTGAATTTGGAAGGAAATTATGAGGTTAGGTGCTACCCATCAAATTGAGATTTGCTTTAATATGAAGAAAAAATTATAAAGCAATTTAAAAGATCAGTTAAGAGTCTGGAAAGCACATCTGATGAAGATTAAAAACAGAATTCACTACTAAGTCAATGTGTTTGCACCCAGATGTAGCATCAGTTTTCACTTACTGGAGAGAAACAAACAAAACAATACTATTTTCAGGTTGGACAGTCAAAACCATCAAATAGCCAATATTATCTTTCTTCTCTTATTCTTACTCAGATCTTGTAAATACTTTCTAAAAACATAACATGTATTTCAGCTTTTTGCCTTTCAAACACCCCATGTTCTTCTCCACAGAATATTTTTCCTATGCTAAGCATTCACTCAACTGTCAATGAAAAATGCTGGTCCTTTAAGATTTACAATACAGCTTCACAACATAAGATCAAGGAGATTTCCAGGTTAAGAAGCCTTGGTGTGTGCTTTTTGCTAACCAGTGTGTTGTAAAACATGATTAAACAACATTATCACAGGTTGCTAAGCCCAAGGTCTAGAGCTCTGTTGAGTTGCTGATTACGTGGTTGTTAAAAGGCAAAGCTGTCGTTTCATCCAGCAACAGAATAAAATATTATTTTTGTGTTATCAACAAGAACATATCACTAGTAAAACCAGATTAAATATGAAATTACATTTGAAAAACCTATTAAATTATTTAAGCAAATCTGTATGAATCTATTAAGTGACTTGCTGAGCAATAAGGAGTGATTCAGACTTTTAAGAAAGTAGCTTTATAGCTGTTTCTTCCTTTTGATGCTGCTTTAATAACATTCCTGTAAATCTCTACTAGATGCCTGTAAACAGCAGCAGTACCTTAAACTGTAATTATCAGACAGATGCACACTCAGTTCACAGACACACCACCTAGCTACTGAAATAATAGAAATATTTGTAACACCTCCCATTAACGGTCCTTATTCCTTACATATTGTAGCTCATTTGTAAAGCAAAATGTATTTGGGTGAAATCTCTGAATTACATGGGGTATGGGGAACTGTCATTTCATAGAATCGTCTGTGGAATTTCGATAGCACTGAGTACTCTTTAGTGTCAGTTAATTGTTGTAACATAAAGAATTTTAGCAAATGTAAAGAAAGTCCTACACAACTACACCAGCTACACAACCCTTTTAATCCTTATACTTCTGACTTCTAGTAAATATAAATTATCCTTTACATAGCTGATACCCACCCTCTTCCTTTGAGCAAAGCCTTGCTTTGGATTCAGGTTTCCAACAGAACTGACTAGGAAGAAAAAAATGAAGTAAGCAGAGTTACCTTCACTTACCGCTTAGGACTTGACACCTACCCTCCTTTTCTGTCATTTTTCCCTCACTCCTCGCCTCTCATGTGTGATCTTCCACTTCTCTTCCCTGAGTTCCTTCTTGCCCAAATCTGTTTCGCAAATCCTTTTCTTTATTAAAGTCAGATTGAAACTGGCATTTGCAGATTCCCTTGGTGTACTTTTCAAACATTATCTGTGGTAGGATTATGGTGCTGAACTGGCTGAACATGTTTATGTGGAAGTGCACAAGATATGCATTAGGTGCACATTCCTTGTCCTTCCCTTGAAATTGCTGTAGTTCACTGCACCACAATTATCTTAAAGAAATCTTGTAGCAAAATCAAGCCTGGTACTTTCAGGTAATAAAAACTACAATAAGATTTAAATAAATGTCAATGCAACATCTTTAGGTCAACTCTATTATAGTTCCACCATCTTATCCCATCCCACATACCTACAGCCAAAACATACTCCCAGCCTTGCTGTGGCAGGTCAGAATCTGTATCCCACAGGTATACTCCTTCTTTTACTAATTATACCTGAAAATCAAATTCATTTTTCAGCATGTAGAGCATTTTACAATAGATGACATTCTGCAAAGTTCCACGTGGTTCTCAGCGAGAGGCTTAGTCATGCCAAACACAAGGTTTCTTAAAATTGAAAGATTTGTCCTTAAAAATACTCAAGGCAAAAAAAAAAAAAAAAAGGAAAGAAGGAAAAGAAAAAAGAAATAATTCTGATCTGGTCATACAAAAACACTATTCACCCTCTCTAAATTAGCCAAACTTTTTTTGTGTGTCTTCACTAGAAAGAAACTCCACTTCAGCACAAAACAATTTTAAATTCTCAAAATACTTATTTATTTCCCCATAAAGTTAGGCAAAGATACTGAAAGCAAACCACTATGCAGCCAAACAGACTTTTCTGGTGTACCTTCTCATCTAATCGTCTTCTATAACTATTCAATTTGTTATAGTTTTATTTTAATTCTGCATCTTCCCCAATAACTTAACGATTTCAAAAATAATAAGTCAACTTTTGATATTCTTCTTAAAATTTTCCCCACCCGGAAAAATTCTCTCACTGAAGGGAGAGCTTGATGGTGACAGGGTTAAGTATCCAAAAGAAAATATATTAATTTTAGTGATAATACTAAATCACATATCAGAACTTAGTATTCAAAGCACGTTACAATTATAAATTATCCCTACCATCCCTCCTGTGGTGTTATAATAATGCTTTTACACAGGAAAAAACAGACAATTAATTAACCCAGAGTCATATAAAAATTAATGCTGGAGCCAGCATTGTGACTCCTGAGCACTGTCACTGCTTATCCTGTGCCCTTCTTCCACGTTAGCTTCTATTTTACAAATGAATGCATAATTGGAGGGGTACTAAATTTCCAGTCATTTACTTTTGAATGAGGTCATAAAAATTTAAACTTAGATTTTTTGCTTTACAGATCTCAAAGTCACATTTACTTTTTGCTTTATGAACACAGCAAATTTCTAAATTCCCTGGAGTTCCCTGTAATATTCCTAAATGAGGAAGTGACAGAGAAAACTGCAGCTGTTAAGCAATTAATTAGGTACAACAAAGTTTATTATCCTTTTAATTCTATTCCCTTAACTCTGGTTTACTTCTTTCTCCACCTATAGTCGTCAGCACTTAAGGTAAAGGCCTGCACAGTACTAATCAGGATACTCCACATAGCTGTGCACAGTTTAGGCATGAAATGTACAAAAAAAGAGGAACATCCCCCTGTCTTGGTAATTGACCTTAGTTAAATTAATAACAATGCATGGTCAAAAAATTAATCCCAGTGGAACTTGCACTACAGTGAAAGTCAGTAGGATCTGCTGCAGTCTCTAAAAAAAGTAATTTTACAGACCTCAGGAAAAGATGTATTCAGTAGCCTGAAATCACATGTATATATAGACAGCAAGTGATTTTAATTAGCAGGCTAGTCTCTAGAAAGTCATGGTGAGGGCAATACTAATAATGCTTCAAACATGAAGTTTTTTTTGCTTTTTAACAAAACAGATACTCTAATGACATAGTTAGTTTTCATATCAAATTTTCACACTATATACGCTTAAAAGCTTCTTCCAAACAACATACACCAGCTAATAACCAATTCTAAAAAAGGTGGTATTCAAATCCAATACCACTTTTTCCTATATACTCTTTTTAATGAGCACAGAAATGCTTAGTATCTACCATTTGGAATGAATCAGTATCTCCTATCCTCCCCCAAAATCTCTATTTTCTACGGAGTTTTGAAGATTGATAAGTTCTGGGCATTTCTGGGTCAACCTCACTTCTTATTGTCCTGATTTTTGCCTATTGCTTTCTTTATTTTGAGTCTTATTGTCTTTCTACCTACTTTACCATGAAATAGTAATGTCAGCTTGAATTTTGCCCCTGCCTTGCCATGGACCTGATCTGGTGACAGCTTGTCATACAGGAGCCTGATTAAGCATCCCTGTGATGTCTTGGCCTCCCGACGCTGCCTGGTGATACACCAATGCCTCCATGGTGGGTGCCTGGTGGGGCAACAGCTCTGGAGACCTGGTTTAGCCCCATAATGGGTACATCAGGGTCTGCCAACAGCCAGAGCTGTGATGTGCCTGGCCAGATTTGAAATCAACTGACACATCCCTTCCAGGCATGGGTTTTGCTTTCCCACGTGTGCTATTTAAAGTTTCAAATTCCATTGTAATCTCTAATCTATGGCTATTTATCATAACCATTTCTTAGGTATGATAAGATCATCCAAGAACTCCTGCAGAAAACGGCTTCTTCTCCTGAGGTGTTTTGGTGCTTTTTTTGACTTATATTTCATTACAAAGCCCATACTCCTTAGTTGAAGTTTATAAGACACATAAAACCAAACAGATTTCCAATATATATTATATGTATTTACTTTTTTATGTGTGTGTATATGTGTATATATATATATACACACACATATATATATATATACTCTCTGCAGTATTCCCTATATGTAACTTTCTTGTGAAGGGAAAGTTTATGGCAGCATAGTTAAAACACCTGTACTTTAGGTAAAGCATTTAATTACTTTACAGTCATTGATGGCAATGACAACTATATGTAGACACACTCAAAAATATAAACAATTTTATGTGAAAAATGTTAAACAATTCTTTTTTGTTCAATTATCACGTATATTTTTGTCAGCAATTTAAAAAATGCTTTCAGGTTGCACTGCTATTTGTTTTCTTCTTCTCAGTCACAAACCAAATAGATATTGAGGGATATATGGGTGTATTTTTCTTAGAGAAACACATTGGAATAAATGAATATTCTCCAAAGAGCTGTTTTCCTTTAGTCATCTTCCTTTCAAAACCGGTAACAAAACTACTTCAGTGATAACATTTTTCCATCACTTGAGATTTTTCTTTGCTAAAAAGTACTTGTTATACTTAAGGAGAAATTTTAGAACAAATGCAACTATTTTTAAAATAAATTTTCTGATAATTAAAAAGACATGCTGCTAATTATTAGTATCATGAACTTAAGATAACAAAGGGGAAAATTTTGTCCCAAATTTCAGAGGCTCCAGCAATCAGTCAAGGGAGAAGGAAAGGGAAGGGAAAAGGGAAGGGGGAAAGAGAAGGGGGAAGGCGGAACAGGGTAACGGGGAAGCAGGAACTGGGAAAGAGGAAACGGAAGGGTAAGGAGAAGGGGAAAGGGAGGCATAGCATAGATACAAAGACACAATTAAACACAATGAAACCTATATATGTACATACACACAAACACATATAAAGACATTTGCAGTCTTACAAATCTGATGTCCCAAAAACCATCAGAAAACAAAAAATACTACATCATTACGTTTCACATCAGATCTGCAAGAAGTTGTGTAATACAGTTTTTCAGTCATTACTAGGCTCCAGACATCTAGATCAAAACTTCTTTCCTATCCAAAGCACAAACCTGAATCTTCTCACATGAAGGCAAATTGAATAATGCTTTTTTTTTTTTTTTTTTTTTTTTAAGAATCTACTTTTACACAGAAAACCACTTTTAAAAACTATTTTTCCTGAGAGCAAGACGGTTTGCTTGACAGGATTTTTTTTTTAGATCAGGTCGGTTATGACGTGAAGTCCTTTGAAAAATGAAAACCAATGTTTTGTATGTAAATACATACAGGTCTGAGCCTAAAACTGGTAGTCATAATAGTAATAAAAACAAGACAAAGAATATTACCAACATGGAGAAATAGCTTGGTAGGCATCAGATCTTAAGGAGTAGCAGAAAGGTTAAAAAATAAACACAAGTAGAACATAAAAGCAAAACTTATAACAGTTATATTATTCAAAACAGTAGTGGGAACACGGCACCTGACTATTTCTGATGTTTATATTTATTCACTACTAAGGCAAGATGTGCAGATGTATCATCATCAAAGACACATTCACCCCATGATTCACCTCGTAAGTCCTTGCCAAACTTTGAGAAATGTCCATTCTATAAGAAAAGATGACATTTCCACTTGACAATGTGTAAGCAGCTTACTACCATCATCAGCAATTTATCAGTTAAATACTTATATTGATTTAAATGGGCAAATAAGCATGCTCACTGAGCGTAAATATAGACAAAGCTTAATAAGCCAAAATAAGTGAGAAAAAAATGTACATTTCTGTATTTTTTTACAAAGCATGTAAATCTAAATTTTCTTTAGCTTTTACTTTTTATTCCAGAAGGATCAGGTTAAAGGACAGAAGACAGAACTAGTTTAAAATCAATTTTCTGTAGTTTAATATCGATAATGTTAAGGGATGTTAGGAGCATGGCTGCAGCCACTCTGGCCACTCTGGCCCGGGGCTCACCCTGTCCGAGCTGTGGGACTTGGCTGCCACTTTCCCAGGTGCAGGTTCAACCAGTCTCAAAGCTGCACATGCAGCCCAGAGGGACACACAGAGGACACTGACACGGCCGGTCACACAGACTGACACAGAGAAGTTTGCCTTCAAGCAGCACCCAGATACAAGACTCATAAAATACAAGCACAGATGTCAATGTCCCCTCTTCCTCCTCCTGTATTTTCTTGATAGACCACCAACTAGTGTGAGTGGCGAGGTTTATTTCTGGTGATTTTCTTCATGTTTGTTTCATCAGGTCTGTGCCTCCACTTACTTTGTTTCTGGTTTCCTATTTTTGCCTTTATTTTCCCAATTGCCGGTGTTCCCTATCAGATAAACTCATTCAAATAAACATCTTCAGACTCTCTCACACTGTCATCAATGAACGTGACTGACCAGGCTTGGTTCTCGTCACTGCCTCCTTCATCATTTATCTGTCAGGTTAGTGTCCTTGTTCTTGTTTCTATTTCTTATTTGTTCTGGTCTCTGTTCTTGTTTCTGGCTTCCCTCTTTTCTTATTATCCCTTGTTGCACTGAAAAAGGTCCTTGACCAGAGCAGACAATCTTCTTCCACAAACCCTTACACATACTACTTACAAAGTGCACAGTATTACCCTGTCATTCTGAACCTAAACTGTGAAATGACTTCTGTTGCTATCATCCTTACCTTCTGCAAAGGATATCCTGACTCCATGCACTAAGTGACACCACCTCCACCCCTTCCGATTCAAGTGGTCTTTCTGTCATAGGCTTTACAGGCTCACAGCAACTGAAAATGCAGCTAATATAATTTAGCCGCCTCCTGTGCATTAGCAGATGATGATGCACAGGTAGGCCAGGATCAAGGTTATTACCTGAAACTGCTGGAGCGGGTTCAAAATGGTGTCCAAAGTACGAAACTAGTAGTTTTAAAAGGGCTATTTTTTTTCCTTTTTTTTCTCCCAGCACCCGTCCCCCCGTAGTGGGGCCAATCACATAAAGGATTATCCTGCAACAAGATTATTGCTTCCAAACACCCAGTAACCAAGTGACGGGAATACTCAGAAAATTTTCAGCATTTTTGGTCAGAAACAGAAGATAGACAATGTTTCCAACAAGCTCCTTGACAAAAGTTTCAAAAGAAACAAACATTTCTGTGAATCTCTCCATCTCAGTTCCCTTCTCATCATAAGTTTTGGGGAACCGAGAAAAAGGAAAGGAATACAATTTAGCATTTTATTTTTGTGCAGGAAAGTAGTTTGCACAGAATTTTGCATGAAAATTTCCCAACATCTTTTGAAAATTGCAAAAGTGAAGTACTTCTGCATGCACTGAATTGCAGTCTGGTGTGCTTCCTTTCCTACACCAACACACAAAACATACTTCTGTTACTGTGTCACTTCCCTATTACTTGCAGCTATGGCTTTTACGTGTTTTTCACCAGTAATGAACCAGATGCAGTTTTCAGCTAGTATATGGTTCTTCATGGTAGCTGTGTCTACAGGCTGTATTCTGAAGTAGCTTCTCTACTTTATTAAATACATCTTTGTGTATGCATAAAAAAAACTTATCCAAATTCTTACAAAAACAGAAACTGGAAAAGTTTGGAACTTAAAAGCTTGTCATCCAGAACGAGACATTCACTGCTCTTCAGAAGAAGCTAGAGGCTCTGTGCAAAAAGGACGGTAAATAATGAAGTCCTAAATTAGCCTTTAACTTTCCACCTCCTTCTCTCCTTCTTGCCCCAATAGGAAAAAGAGAACTGCCTGAAAATTTATTCTCCAGCTTCATCTCCCAAATTTTCTCTTGTATTTCCATTAAGAATAAAATAATTTAAAAAATAAAAAACAGGAAACCCTTCCACCCTTCCAGAAAACCAAAGACATAGACATATCAAAAGTGATTACAGAAGAACAAACACCAAAACTGAACATTGCGCAAAACCTACAAAATTACTAGTAACATTAAAGAGAAACAGTCTCCTGGATTTATTTTATAGTGCCATTTATGAATGCCTCAAACATATGAATGCAATGGCCTTTGTTAGGCTATCTCCAGTATATCCATGTCTTTCTTGTACTGAGGAGCCCAGAGCTGGACTCAGTACTCCAGTGGCCTCACTAGTGCTGAGGGGATGGATCACCTCCTTTCACCTGCTAGCAACATCCCTCCTATTGCAGCCCAGGATACCGTTAGCCATCTTTACTGCAAGGGCACATTGCTGGCTCATGTTCAACTTGGTGTCCATCAGGACCCACAGGTCTTTTTTTGCCAAGCTGCTTTCCAGCTGGAGAACCCCCAGCATATACTGTTGCCCGTGCTTATTCCTCCCCAGGTGCAGGACTTCGCACTTGCCCTTGTTGAACCTCACAATGTTCCTGTCAGCCCATTTCTCTAACCTGTGCAGGTTCCTCTGGTATATCAGCCACTCCCTCCCCGTTTTGTGTCATCTGCAAACTCGCTAAGGGTACACCCTTCACCATCGTCCAAAATCATTAGTGAAGGTGTTAAACAGCATTGGACCCAGTACTGACCCCTAGGGGACATTGCTAGTTGCTGGCCTCCAACTAGATTTTGCTCCTCTCATCACCATCCTTTGGGCCTGTCAGTCCAGCCAGCTTTCAGTCCACCTCACTGTCTGCTCATCCAGCCCATACTTCAACAGCTTAAATCCTCTAAGATGACAAACTTCTTGACATCACAAAGTACCAGCAGCTCTTCGCTAAGTTTGCCTATGATTGCCATACTCCAATGAAAAAAGCAAATAAAATAATCTGCAGCCAACCCCTTAACAATGAAACATCACAAGATGGAAGAGAACTGAAACAGAACAGAAAATCATAGAGATGATTTTGGAGTATGTTGTATATCAGGTTGCTTTTCAGCCTGACTTGAGAGGAAATCCCATATATGAGATTCTACCTAGAGTAACTGGCAGATAAATCTCCAACCAGAATAATGAAAGCAAACAGTACCTTCCAGACACAGTTTCACATTCTGCCACTCCACTCCTAGCTTGGCACAGGCAGGACATCTGTTAAGCTGTCAAATATCTGCATTATTCTGGAACTCTGCCTTATTGACTGTAAATAAAGCACAGGTGTGCATCTAGCACAAACCAGAATGTGCCTCTGTTGTATTCTGGCACTAAGTCCAAGGAGCATTATTCCACCTGTAGTAGATATAATATTCAGAAAGATGGAATGTCATTAGGTTAGAATGACATTAATATGCACGTCATGTCCTGACTCCTGCATTGCAACACAATGTATCCACAAATAGTCCCTGCTGGAATTATATCTTATCAGGCATTCATACACATCCTAGGAGTTATGCAGTGGCACAACAAGGTGCAACAGAGAAAAGGTACAGCAAGGGACATTCTGATAATGTATTAGGAGTAAAAGTTTGATTGGAAAAAGCCATGGGCAGCCAGATCTCAACTGACTCAGCTTTGAGTGAGGGATTGGACCATGGACATCCAGAAGTCTCTTACAAATTAAATTACTGTTTGATTCTGCCTGATTCCATCTCTATTCAGAGTTTAAGGCACATTCAGGGTTTTTTTTTTGTCATTGTCTTGTTCATGCTTCACACTAGAAAAGATTGTTAAACAGCTTATCCTGTAATTTACTGGCTGATGTTTACAATGACACATTCTCTCAAACAGTCTCAGTAGTCGCCATAGACAGCCACAACCTAGACTTTCTCCTGTAAATGTTGCTGAGGAGTCAACATATTCACAAATCATAAGGCTGTATGTGTTACACAAGCAAAACCGAAAAAAAAAAAGAATAATTGTTCAGGAGCCATAGCCATTACTAATGCCAATGTGAGTCTAAACAATTTCTGTTAAATAACCTATGGTCTTGGTGCTTATTCACCAGCTGTTTTTAGCCCAAAGATTTATTATTATCCTCTCAAAAGTAACTGCTCTGGTTTACATATCATTAATCTGCACACAGTAACATCAGATAAGCAAAGCCATCTTGTGTTCTAAAGTTTAAATAATAAATACAAACAAAGGCATACTTATGAAAGAGATTTCTAATATCTAAGGAATTAGGAACATATTAAAAGGGTCATTAAATCACACACATGGAGAAAGAGGAACAGGTATAAATATTAAAGCAATAATTTATTATTCAGAATTGTCAAACAAGTGTCCTCTCTCAGCAGATTTCTATTAATAATGCAGAGGAGATGCTGTATCTCCTGCAATAACCCACCTGGCATCTAGTTTCCCACATGGGTCTTTTTTTTTATGGGGGTGATTATTCTCTTGACTGTAGGGAATGGAAGCTACAGGCAAAACCTATTGTAAATTAAGGCTAACATAATGTAACAAATCAGCTAAGACAAGGGGATTTAAAAAAACAAGATGTTATATATAATTCCATGTGGCAGGGCAAGGATTTTGATTCCTGGCATTTCCCATATCGAGGGTAGCTAAATGAGATATGCAAGAACTTTACCAGCTTTAGGAAAGAAACCAAGAAAGAAACACTTCCATGTGGTGGTCCTTCTTGTGCCTCTTCGGGCCATCATTCTTGAAAGGAGAGGGAGAGAGGAGAGAGATATAATTCGTGACTGCCATTTGGAAGGAAGGTACAACAGCTCCTCCTTCATCTGGGGTACATGACCCGACAATAATTGAAAGAGAACAGGTGACGGATATCAGCTCTAAGAGGAGAAGCACAAGATGCCTTATCACACTCTGAAATCCTACGTCTTATCCCAAATTCCTACTTCTTATCACACCCATGCTCTAATATAAAATTAAAACTGAAATCTATTTCCATGAAAGTGTGGGAAATATAAGAGAAATCCTGAAATCAATGCAGAATTGTTTCAACATGGGTTCTGCTAAGACACTTCTTTCTTGGTTATTTCTACGTCTCTTACATCTGTCAAAAAGTATTCAAATTAATATGCAGCTTCATCTCTTTCCTGACATCCTTCTGAACACATGGAATTGCATCTGAATTGCTTTCTAGCTTAATCACATCTTGGGTTTTCAGTTTGTAAAAACACACAGCGTTAGTGAATAATAATAAAATAAAACTATTTGGTGCAATCCTAAAATATAAAAGAAAAGAAAAAAAAATACATAGGGCAGTCAATCCAGCATATGTTACAAAAAGTCATGTTGGATGAAATTACATCTGACTAGAAAGAAGGTTTGATTAATCCTCTGTGTTAAATACAGGCTTTTAGTTGAGATATGCAATTTGGCAATTACAGAAGCCTGAAACTTTGCGAATGGACCGTGTTGAGGTCCGTCATAGAAACTGTAGCTTTTACCTGCAAAGTTTTCACTGTCCTACTAGTGTCCCTTCTCACATCATAACACCTATTTAGAAACTTGGTTTCCAATTTAATTAAGGAACAGCAATTGTATAATGAAAGACACATCATTCTGAACTGTTAACTTCATAGAAGAGAATGGCAATACAAATGTCCCTAAGAATTTCAGTTTTACTGTGCAAGTACAGAAGACAAAGTATATATTTTTTTAAAGTGTTTACTTATTTTTTAGAGATTTTAAAAGCTGTGGAAAAATCAGAAGCTTTTCACAGCAATTAATTTAGTGAAAGAAAAGTTTCTACAGTAAATGTTTACACCTTATATAAATTGGTTTTGTTCATTTTAAATACACACATGAATAGTAACATGCCAAAAATCTGACAGCTGAATTACATTTTGGGGGAGAGCCCATAATTATGGCTTTACTTTTTATTAATAACTACATATGTAACTGAAAGCAAGCAAAAAAAAAAAAAAAATGGTGAGAGCTATATATAACATAGATGAGTTTAACTCTAGGTCTTTCTTATTCTTCAGCACTTAACAATGACAGTGTTCCCACGCAGTTGTGACTATAACCTTTCAAGAAATGCGTTTAATTACCTACTCTCTACATTAAGTAGAAGTTGTCATTATTTGCAGACTATGACTTCCTTTCAAGGTTATTTTTGGGACACGGAATTAAAAAAGTGTCCGGACACACAAACCGCCTTGGTATTTCACACTGACGTGAATTAATGAACCTTCAACATCAGGAAATTTAATATGTTCAGAGTTGAATGTAAATGCTAAATGGTTGCTTAGTAGAATACTAACACATTTCTTCTCTCCATCCACCTCCGTTCTCCCCTTCTTTTTTACTAGACAATATGATAATTACCAGACACTCGAAGAGTTTGGGACAAATTAGCTCATGGTTAATGGACCTTTAAGCACCTTAACATGTTCAAATTAGTGATAATATGGTTGTGTTTAGCAATGAGAGTACCCATATGTCCATATACTACAAGCAGTGTGTCCATAACAAGATAGATGTTATTTTATCCCCAAGCAATCTGAAGTTGTAATAAGAGGATGAGACACTGAAATAATTTTTTAATTAGGCACTTATGGGGATTTCCTCATCATACTCTGATTTTAAATTATTCAGCATTAGATTGTCTGCCCTTCATATTATTGAGATTTTACTCATGAAAATGGTCCTATTTCAACAGCATTTCTCATGGGAAAAAAAAAAAAAAAAAAATTTAAAAAAACCACACTAACTTGCCAGCTCAAATGCTATTGTCTCCATCAAATATTCCAGTTAGAGGATGAATTTGAATCCTAGTGAGGAAAGCTAGCTGTACCATGTAAATCGATGAGTAAATATTTTAGACTAAACATTTTGAACAGCAGGTCATTGTCAAACCTATGAACATTACTGTTCAGAATCTGTATTTCTAAACCAACAGCATTTAACCTTACTATGGGAAAATACGCAACAAATCTGATTTAGTGTCCTGTCAAACATCCCATTGATGATGACCTCAACTTTTTCACTCTGGTCCAGCACAGAGTCTGGAAAAATACAGATTTTGGATTCTTCATCTCTAGTTAGTTAAGAATTATTTGTTTGCTGCTACCATATTAGAACTTAATGATAGGGGACCAGTTTTGTTTAATATCTTTACCAATTATCTGGATGATGGTATTGAGTGCACCCTCAGTAAGTTTGCAGATGACACCAAGTTGTGTGGGAGTGTTGAGCTGGGGGTGTTGATTGACAGTCAGCATGTGAGCCAGCAGTGTGCCCAGGTGGCCAAGAAGGCCAATAGCATCTTGGCCTGTATCAGAAATATTGTGGTGAGTGGGCCTAGGACAGTGATTGTCCCCCTATACTCAACAATGGTGAGACTGCACCTTGAATAGCGTGTTGGGTTTTGGGCCCCTCACTTCAACAAAGACATTGAGGTGCTGGAGCATGCCCAAAGAAGAACAATGAAGCTGGTGAAGGGTCTAGAGCACAAATCTTATGCGGAGCAGCTGAGAGGACTGTGGTTGTTCAGCCTGGAGAAAAGGAGGCTGAGGGGAGACCTATGGCTCTCTACAACTATCTGAAAGGAGGTGGGTGCTGGTCTCTTTTCACAAGTAACAAGTGATAGGACAAGAGGAAACAGACTCAGGTTGCACTAGGGGAGGTTTGGGTTGGATATAAGGAAAAATTTCTTCACTGAGAGGGCTCTCAAACATTGGACCAGGCTGCCCAGGGAAGTGGTTCAGTGACCATCCCTGGGGGTGTTTAAAAGATGTGTAGATGTGGTGCTTTGGGACATAGTTTAGTGGTGGACTTGGCAGTGTTAGGTTAACGGTTGGATACGATGATCTTAAGGATCTTTTCCAATGTAAATTATTCTATTCTATGATTCTATGTTATGTAGGGAGAAAAAAAAAATTAAAAAGAGATAATATTTCTTTAAGCACCATAGTTAACCATCTGACAGCTCCCCATGTTTAACCTGAATTTGCTATTTGATCACAGGAATTAAAACTGTGTCTGGAGGGAAAAAACACAAAAAGCTCTATTCATTCCTGAATTTTTTTGAAAAGCACAGTTTTCCTGCTGTGCTCTAACTTCGATCTATGTTGAAAGTGGAATCCTAAAGTAAGTTATGTTACCCTGCCATGCATGTATTATGCAAATTACTTATTCTGTCCAATAGCAAATTTTCTCAAGCCTTATTGAAAGTCATGCTCACTTATGCTAACTTTAGATTACTTTGCATCTTGCACGTGTGCTGTATTTAGTCATTTGACCTGGAGTTAAGTGATTTTTGCATTAATTACAAAAGCAATATTGTATGCATAAAGAAGCAGAAGCTACTATCTTTATGGTCTTTCAAAATCATGTCTGTTAATACAAAGTGACCTAACATGCAGATATCTAAAGATATCATAAACAAAAACAAACAAACAAGCAAACAAGCAAACAAAAAAACCAAAAGGAATTGTAGCTGGTCAAATTAATTAAAACCATAAAAAATCAGGCTCTTTTAAAAAAAAACTTAGCAAAAGTAGGCAGACGAAATTGCTAGGCACAAAATACAGCACAGTGTTGGAAAGGAGGCATTCAAAACAGACTTCTGAGGGGATCAAGGCAGATAAAAGCTAACACAGAAGCACAGATGGAAAAAAGTCTATGGAAATCCATGGAAATTCTTTCAATGAGAACATACATAATCATTTTTCCAATGTGGAGTAAGTAGGAGAACTCAAGTGATAAGTATTTCCAGTCAAAGGTTTAAGTTACTCACACTATCTAATCATATTTTTTTCCCTTTATTTCCAGAAAAGGAAACTATCAGATCCCAATTTTTTTCGCCTCTAAACCCCTTTTCTTCATAACCAACTTATATGCATCTGTCTTACTTTACCCTCCTTAGTGTG
This sequence comes from Alca torda, assembly GCA_008658365.1. Taxonomy (NCBI): domain Eukaryota; kingdom Metazoa; phylum Chordata; class Aves; order Charadriiformes; family Alcidae; genus Alca; species Alca torda. Next base: position 70,204,349 of record CM018101.1, read on the forward strand.
TTTCAAGTCCAGTTCACAAGAAAAAGGCTAAACACAGGTCATCGAACACACTGACCTCTTGTAGAATTAGCCCTTATCAGAAAAGCAGTAAAAGCACAGGAAGAAGAAGAACAAACACTCTCATTCAAATTTCAAACTGTGCAGCACTGGGGGTTTCATGAGTGAGGTTCAGCTGCCTCCTCCTGTCCACTTACTAACCTACCCAAATGCAAACACAACCTATTCGCAAAGCTGAATCCAGACTACTTTGCAATGAACAGCAGAAATAAGTGGTATCTACTAATTGCAAAATAAATCTATTCAAATCCTTTCTGCTCAAAAGTATTCTTGGCTCTGTTGGCCAGCATCCAGTGTTGGCTGCTAGTATTTAAACGCCTTTCTGAGTAGCCACAAGTTGACATGTATTATGTACATGAAAATATTCCTGAAGGTAACACACACAGGCTTAATTTTGTTCTTGGAGTTTGTTTGAGTTTCATAGCTCAAACCAAAACCTTAAAAGGTTGGTTAAGCCTTCTTTTAAGGTTTTAACTTAAGCTCTACTTTAGACTACAACTCCTTGAATTAATGAGCTTAAATCAGAACAGACCAGTGGAATATTCTCTTGAGGAAATTTCTAAAATAGTAATTCCATAGTGCAAGACCTCAGAAATCACAAAACTGATTTAAACTTAAGAATGCAGTATGTCAGACTTTCATATTTGTGTAAATCTAACTATAGCAGGCTTCACCCATCACAGTACAGTCAATTTACCTCAGCAGAGCATCATAAAACTGAGCCTTTTCATCAATGCACATAGCTGACCTTGCTTTGATCTACAGTTTTACTTCTTGTTGTTACCCATTAAATTTTTAAAAATTTTATTCAATTAATTTATTTCACTTTTCCCCCCCATCCTACTCATTTAAGAAAATGGCTATAAGACTCATTTTAGTATCTGCAGATACAATTTATTAATATCCTTACCAATAATTTGATTTTACTTTTTAAGAAGGATTATATCAACATTTACAGTGGGTTTGGGGATTTTGACCAAAGTTTATATAATAGAAGAAAACCCAATATTTACCTATTAAACCTCATCCAGTAAGAGGAAAAATAGTGTGGTTGAAAGTTAATGTCTATGTGATGGATCACGTAAGAGGAAAGAATGAAAGGGATTCCAAATCCCTATTAGAGATTACTAAACCATTAAGAAAAAAACCCAGACATCTCTCTGACACATTAACAATGACCTTAAAGAATCATATTCTCACACTGCTGTTTAACGAGACTTTCTTAAGAGTTTTAATAAATAGTTCTGCTTAAGCTTTTACTTTGCATTATGGTTTCAGGATAATCTATAGCAATAAATACTGATTGTACCAGTGTTTTTAGCATAATAGCTTCAGAAGTATACCACAGTGAAGATACCACTTACTGACAGCAGAGCTTTAGGAATAAGAAATTCCTGTGGAATTTAGAAACAGGACCACACACAGCCTTTCCACTTTACATCATTGCAAATTTATCTGGATCCCAGGTAATTGTCTTTTCTGCTCTCCCAGCTATATGATAAACAAGTTTTGTCAATAAACAAATTAAATATTAATTTTCATTGCTTTTCTTCAAGTAGTCCAATTATCTATTTATAAATTCAGTTGCCCAAAACAGAGGAATACTGGTAATATTTCTTGTATTTTTTCCAAATGGTCTTGTCAACTGCTAACGTACTTCTGCTTTGTCCATCAGTGTGATACATCTGGGTGCTGCAGCTGATTCCCTACATCTCTTCTGCTGCAATGATGTAGAAAACCATCTTCTGTGAGTCTGATGAATGCAAGACATGGTCAGATGACCGTATTATGAGCAAACCCACTAACTTTTTCTTCTGAGGTAGAAGCGGAGATGAAACCTTACAGGTGGTTGACGTACCATACAGATTGCAAGGTTGAACAAATCACACAAGTAGCTCTCAGGTAGTCAGCTGCAGTCCTGGAGGCTGCCTGGGGCAGTTAAGAGGTGCACGTGGCTGTGTGACATTGTAATCCCTTGGGTGCTGCAGGGGACGCCTATTCCCCTGCTGGCCTTGTGAATTCACGGCCTAGTTCTTGATTTCTTCCCAACTTTTCCTTCTATTTTCTTTTCCATACCTGTCTTTTTATGTTGTCATTATACTTTAAAAACCCATTTTCCTTATCCTTTATGAAAAAGATGAGCAATGACACCCCCACCACATTTGTGACAACCTCCCCACTTGAAGCCTCCTACAACACTGTGTGACATGGAAAGCAGTCAGTAACGATACTTAATAAAATTTGTTGTGCTGACCTTACTGTCAGGTTTTCTATGAGAAGCTGAGGTTACCACCTCCTGTAAAATAAATTAACAGATAATGATGTAAAACACTTCATGGGGCAACTACAAAGCCTGAAATCAAGGTATCTTATGTTTAGATGACAACTGCAATGCTAAATCAACATTGGTCACTCTGAAAACCTAAATTACAAGTTTCTGGTAAACCTGCACCTGCAGGGATTTGAGCCTTGGATTACTGGATTAAATCAAACCTCCAGATGGATGGGAAACTGCCAGGAGCACATTTATTATTTTTTTGTTTGCCTCCAGGAAAGCTTTCGGTAGTTTGAAAAAGCTTTCTGTCACTTTCAGCATTTGTTGGGCTTAAATCTTTGCTCTATATTCCAAAATAGTGTTGACTTGCAGGTCTCAAGCATTGCCTGGTGTGAACAACAGATGCTGCATAACGTTACATAGTTTTGTAAGGTAAGGCTGGGCTTAAGTTGTACCCACTCAGGGTGCAGACCAGGATGCAGGTGAGCAACCACTCAGCTCTATCAAGATGTCCTTGTGTTCATTAGGACAGTTTTTCTTAGAGGATTTACACTGAATGTTATCTGTGAACGGTGGGGAAGAGGAATTAAATGTCTACTGTCAGTTCTCTTTTAAGCTCCTTAAGCACAAATAACCATGAATTAAACCTCTTTATCCACGACATGAAAATATTAACTGACATCCAAAGGCCATTCTAAGCCAGTTTAATTTGTGGGACATACAACAGAATGTGCTATTCTGAGAAGAGACTTGAAAAAAACAGAAACCCCATCCCAAAGCTGGTTAGCCTTTTAAAACCAAACTAAACCAAATAAAAAAAAGCAAAAATTACCCTTTTTTGCTCTTTCCCATTCTTACCTTAATAGCACATTCTATTTGACATTTTTCCCAACAAGGAAAAATTAACTTTTTTTTTTTTTAATTAAATTGAGATTGTGGCTAGATAGCGATTTGACCAGGGTTTCATTAAAATTGTTAAACATAAATATTAGTGCGTATCCCAGATCATTGCATGCCCCTCAAAACTGAAGTTCTTGTATTCTTTAAGCCTTTACTTCTCAAAAAAAAGTAAAATTATGAGGCTAACTGTATAATCTCATTATTACATCCTTTGTTATTCTTAACATGTTAAAAGAGAGGTAATTATTTGACTGTAATTCTTCCCTTCTTTTCTTGTTTGTCCGTCATAACAAATTAGCCAAAGTTACAGATAATGAAAAGTGTGTCTAACAATGGTCTGTTATTGGTTTTATCCTTAAAACAAGGAGTGGAAGTACCAGTTCATACCCAGGCTGACAGATCTATGTGTAGAATATGCCCCAAACTCTATAATTTAAAGAATCAACACTTAAAACTAGCATAAAACATAGCAGCAAAATAACTTGTCAAGTATATGCAAAGACTGGTAATATAACTGATATTGAAATCCGGGGTCTGATACACTCAGCAGGTGGGTATTCACTTCTCATAACTTTTCTATTTTCATCTTTCAGGTGCCAAGACGGGATGGCAGTGTCCTTCCACTCTCTCCAGTGTGACTAGCAACAATCATAAATGTTTTTTCATTTCAGCCAAATAATAAAAACTGAATACAAAAGGAGCAAGAAAAAAAAAAGAAGGATGAGACTGTATCTCCACTACATCTCTTTACCTCTCCAAATTACATCTAGGGTATATTTTCACTAGACCAAAGCTGAGAAAATAAAATCATAATCTTAAACTACACCTCTCAAGAAAGAAAATCAGTAAAGCAATAAAAAATCTACAGAACAAAGCCATAAAATGCATTGCTTTCATCTATTCAGGTCCTGCATGCACCCACAGCCCTGTGTAGTCCTGAGCAGCCCCATGGGGACACATGGTCTCTAATTCTGTACAGTGAGCCTCCAGCCCTGTCCTTGGATGCTCCTGAACAGTCATGTGGGTGGACCCTGGCCTGATTCGTTACTTTGCCTTGTCTGATGACCATGGGGCTGTTAATGGGACCTATCACCATCCCCATGCCAGCCGTGTTTGGGGTCTGTGGGGCCGCACCCCTCACTGTGCTGTAGACCCCCACAGCTCCTGGCTTGTCCTTTTTCTTGGAGTAGCCCTCCTGCTGCAGCACTGAAGCAGCCTTTTTCTAGTTGTTGGCAAGATCCTGCAGCAAACCCTCCACATTTTTTCACTAATCCTGAATACAAATTGGATGGAACAGCTTGTTCAATATTCAAATAAATTATTATCTTACAGAATGCATCTGTATTTGTCAAACCATATTTCTGATCAATAATGCATATGAAGCACTAAAATATTTTATTGTGATTGTCCTCCAGGATAAAGAGATACTCTGACATAATGTTTGTGTTAACAAAACACAATTACTATAAATATGTTGTTACTTAAGCAACGGGTATGATGTGTATTTATAATAGAACTGCACTGTCATACTCAAGTATGTGAAAGAAAAATAGGCATACAGCTCAGTTTGTGTATTGGGTCCTGGTGCCCAGGTGCTGGCAGTCGGGGGCTGCAGGGGTGGCTTCTGTGAGGAGAGGTCAGGGACTGCCCACGCCAGACACAGCCAGTTCCAGATGGTTTCCAGTTGGCTCCAAAACGGACCCACTGATCAGCCAAACCTGAGCCCACCAGCCATGCTGTCGCTGCTTCTGCAAAAACATATTTAAGAAAGTGTAAAAAAAGCTGCAAAGTAGCTGTGGGAGAGAAGAGTGAGAAAATGTGACAGAAACAGCCCTGTCGACACCAAGGTCAGAGAAGAAAGAAGGGCAGGAGGTACTCCAGGTTCTGGAGCAGAGATTCCCCTGCATCTACTGGAGAAGACCATGGTGACCTAGATTGTCCCCCATCTATGTCTTCGTTTCTCACTATCCCACTCTTTTTTTAATTGTCAAGAAAATAAACCAGTCTTCCCCAAGTTGAATTTGTTTTGCCCAACACAGTAATTGGTGAGTGATCTTCCTTTTCCTTACCTCAACCCGCATGAATTTTCATCTTCTTTTCTCCTCCTGTCTTGCTGACAAGGGGTAGTGAGAGAGAGGTTTGGCAGGCACCTGCCAGCCAGCAAATGTGAACCCATTACAGCTTGGGTATACGTAGATCAAAGTAAGAACAACTTCCTAAGGAGAAAGGGATGTTTATTTTTCTGAAAAACCTGTTCTGCTGTTATTGCACATGAGCATTTGTTTTCCCCTAGTAGATGTAACCAATGAAAGATTAAATATTGTGTGTGATAACCAAAGGAATCAGTGAATTTCAGTGAACTATGTGCACTTCAGATTTGTGCAATTTTAATGTTCTACTAGCAGCCAAATCGGAGTATTTCTTCTTCATTAATGTGATTGACAAATACAGTTTTCTGGTTCATCAAGCTTTGATTTCAGTAATTAACTGTTTTCTGAAATAGTGTTTGTTTGTTTTTAAGCCTCCCCCCTCAAGGTTTCAAAATTCTCAGCATGCCTGATTATTTTGACTGCATGTCTATAAATCCCCGTTCTCAAGTATATATGCTGGAAACCATTAATAATTAAAAAAAAAAAAAATCCAAGAAAGCAGACAAGAAAACATGTGGTGATTGCTTTCATTCTGTCAGTACTGATATAATAAATAATTCTTGTTCACTTTATGAATGAAACAAACAAAACCTGAGAATTTCTGTGGTTTTAGAAATGTGTTTTTTCCAAAATGCAGGACACCTTTTTTTTTTTTTTTTTCTTTTTTTTTTCATAGAAACCAGTGAAGCCAAGAGGTGGTTCGGTTACTAGCTCTGAAAAGTGCATACCAGATCAAAGAAAATACAAGTTAGTCTGTACCCCACCCTTATAGCCATTAGTGAATGAGGAGGGAAGTATATCATACTTTTCCCAGCAGCAATGAGTTTTTGGACTTTCTGATCTGGAGGCTGTATCTGGAATGTTATCTATAATAGCACTCAGGAGGTCGATTCTCCAAGAATTTGTCTACTTACTTACTGAATTTGTTTACATTTCCTGCACCTGCAGCCAAGTCTTCCATTGCCTCCATAGATGCTGGGGTTGGAAGGATAGGAAAATTTCTGTGGGTTTGGACAACGTTTGCTGTCTTATAATGGTTTGGGGTTGTTCCTTCATCCACTGTGAGGAACAGTGAATAAACCTACCTTCCTTGCCCTTTCCACACAGTTTTAATTTTTGTCAACCTTTATTTTTATCTCTTAACTGACCTTCTAAGCTGAAGAATCCCAATTCGCTGAGAATTTTTTGATACAGAAGCAGTTCCATCTTTTTGCCTCATAACATGAAGTCTGACTGAAACACCTCAAATGAGTTTGAAATCTTTATTTACCAAAAGAACCTGTAAGAGTACAAGGGTACATGTAATTACCAAGTTAAGGTTAAAACTGTAGATCCTACTGCTGCTTGCACTATGACCCTAAGTGCAGGTGTCCTGTCGTCTGCAGTCACTGTTTCAATGCACTGTTGATTATTTTCCTCTCCTGTTATAAAAGATATTCTGAGTACTAGTTATCTCCTGCTTTCCCACCTCTTTCTCATTAAGACAAAACAAAATATAGACCACAGTAACCAGAAGGTACTTATACGGTTAAGAAGATGTGAAAATTTCATTGTATTTGCATCTTTCCATCTGCTTATGTAAGTTACATACCTGTTTCTATTACTTATTTTCTGCACCAACCCCTACAAAAACGAAATAAAAATGATATACAACTATTTCATAGTAGGAGAGTTTAAACTAGAGCAGGAGCTGCCTGCCCCATGAGCGTGTAGCTGCTTGCCCCTGTACAACAGCTGTCCTCCCGTTGGAGCACTGCTGCGGGCCCCATCACGACTTTCCTCAAAGTTTGGCAGCTGTGCAAAGTTAGTCATGAGGGATGACCATGCAATTCCATTTCTTTAGGAAAGTATATTATAAATGATGGCATAAGCTTCTTTTTCCTTCCCTAGAAGAAATGGCAAACAGGAGAGGATCCTCTATGTGTGCCCTGCTGCACAGTCTTTTTTTCAGACTAACAGAAAAAATACACTTTACCTGCGTACGCCCCCAATTTTCTTCAATGTTGTTTTGTTTCCGTGAAACCACTGGTACCACCCACAGGCTGGTAGTTTTGAAGTCCCAGCTCTAAACCCCATGGCAGGCTGAGTGGGTGGTGTTGAATAGATTAAAGGTTTTTGCAGAAAGAAGTGGAGGCAGTCTGGACTTGTTTCAAGAAGATATTGCTAAACACTCCACTGTCATGTGCCCATTAACAAAATGCTGAATTAGAGTAATGAAGATGTTGAGGGACAGAAACTGAAGGTACAAGCACAAATGTCAAAGCTCATCCAAAAGTCATATTGTGAGGCAGAAGTTTAAGAAAAGGAAGTTGTAAGTGTGCAAAAAAGTCAAGAGAGAAAGCAAGGGAGGTGTTCAGGAGGTGTTGCAAGTTTGCATAGGAGGACTGACAGATGGGAAGGCTGCCTTGCCTGCTAGACCATTAGGAAGTGGTATGTAAGCAGACAAAGAGTAAAGGAAAAGGAGGTTTTACGCTTCATGTAAGGTGCCTTTTAAATCTGTGTTTCAGATTTGTTCCACTGCTTCACAGCCATTCATTCCTATTTATCCTTCGTTGACTGAAACTGTAATTTTTATCCTTTTTGTTTGTTACAGCTTACCTGTCCCTGCAGGTACTTTTGTGCCCACAGAACTGAGCCCACCTGAAATCACTGTAAAGCTTCCCATGGTAGCTCAGGCTGTTGTTTACAGCAATGAGGGATTATATAGCCCTGTCCTAATCCTAGCTAGATTACTAGTAGCTTTGTTAATTTATGGAGTAATATATGTACATATTAAATAATAAGGAGTACATGCTCGCTCACAAATGATCCCCGAGTTTGCTGTAAATGACAAAATAGTTCTCAGTCACAATACTAATGTGAATTTTCATTTAGTTCTTAGCCCTAGTCCCCACAGCATTCTGATGATATAACATTAGAATACCAGAAATAAATGCTTTCTTATCATGTATGCCAATTGCAAGTGAAATTTTTAGAGAACAAACTGAAATTTTGTGTCTTATTGGTTAGTTTTCAGAGTGCTGTTGGCTTTGTTTATGTATCCTATATTTTTTCAACTGACAATGTATTTACAAAGCATTTGACTGATGAAAATTGCAAGTAAAATGAATGAAATTTGATAATAATCAAAAGTTCAACAAGGATTGGAAAAAGCAAGGTCAAAGCAGTAATTTCCCACTAATAGAGAATTGTAATAAAACTGAAAAATACAGGTTCATTAAATAGATGTTTTTATAGTACAAGGGAGTATAACTTGAGAAGAAATGACATCAAGACAGCAGACTGTGCCTGTGGTGTTTGTGGTTTCTACTGGAACACTGATATCCTAATTTGTTCTTACTGTATATATCAAAGTATATTCAATTAGATTTATAGATGCTTCAGTAGAACCTCATTTTATTGGTGAATTAAAAATGCAGAACAATCTAAATGCCTTTGTGAAATGCAAAATTTATTTTTCAGTTACAGGAGGAAGGTGTGTCCTAGAATCTTCTCAGTCTCTTGTGAGATAGGTGTTTAGCTCTCCAAGCAGGTCTGTAATTCTTTTTACTCACTTAAATGTCCTGTCCACTGAAACATACCTCTCTAAAGATCAATACAAGGAGAACAGTTGTGTTTTATGCACAGAATGTAAAAATGCATGCAGTCTTCTGTATTCACATGGGGGTGCCCAGATTTAGATATTTTCACAACTGGTGTTTCTAAGCACCTGATTTTTCATAACTCGTCATTTTTGTCCTCACCATATCATGAGTACTATGAATATTAAACAAAATCCTCTTCATTTAGAGGGAGAATTCCCTGGAAAATGTCACTGAAGAAAAAGGTCACTGAAAAAAAAAAAAAAGTATTAACTTTGAAAATGTTGAAAAAAAGGCATGTGGGAAGGGGAAAATACAAGCAGCCAGAATTAGGATAATAAAACCTCATCATAAGTACTTGATTATTCTATCCCACTGACCAGATAACTATTCAAAACCCAATTGTTATAATAGCAGAAGAATATTCTTTGTTTAGAATAAAGAAAAACACTTCATACCAGAAAATTCAAGCCAAGATGCATTTTTGGGTATTTCTGTTGGATTGGATATAGGAAGCAGGGGAGGGCAATGCTATGGGTTCTAGATTCTGTATATTCTCCTGTAAAATACATTTTCATTGTGAAGGATGTTTTAAAATTTATTTTATATTCTTATTTATTTTTTAAGAAATAGGTAAGTGTTTTGCCTAGGAATGGGCTCATTGGATGCTGGTATATAGAGTAATGCACAGTCTCTGCTAACTCCTTGTGTTCTGTCTCACAGAGTAATCCTTTGCTGCTAAAGGGAGTTTGCCATTTAGTAGACTGGAGAAGGACACAAAACTGCATGACTGTAAGTGTGTGTTCCTTCGTACCCACCAACAAGAGGTCACTATTCTTCATGTTCGACACCTGAATTATTTTTCTTAACATTCTGTCTGATTTATTTTTTTTTCCTCATGACTTCCCACGTGTGACAACCAACTATAGTCATGATGCGTTATTTTGTGATCTGTAATATATGGGACAGTAAATGTTGGCTGGCAAATGAAGAAACAGAAAAGCCTAGACCCATTCAATTATATTTTTGAGAGCTCACTGGGAGGTAAGGCACGTGGGAGAATGATCATTTGTACTTTGCTTTGGAGTGCTGATGGAAATAAAAATAGCCGTTCCGCTTAGCAAGGAAAATGAGCACACTCCATGACTTTTCAAATAAATTATTTGAATGAGACTCTGTGTTGACAGAAAGCAGAATGAAAGAACAACTGAACCAAGTCAGTTCTGTCAGGCCCTTCGATATTTTGCTATTCAATCCCAGAAGCCTTATTATTAAGAATAATTCAGAAATACCTCAGATAGCAGTTGCTGAATTTCTGACTATGTAAGAAAGAGGAGTAGGAGTGATCTCGTTTAAATAAAACCTTGGCTGTTCTTGAAATTTTAAGGTACTTTCAGTTGAGGTCTTCCTCTTCATTTCTATGTTATAAAGCTTTATTGAGGCTTTATAAATCTATTATTATTTCAATTGTTCTTTAAATTTCTGAATCACTGTTTTATATTAATCCAATTCTAGTTCCTGTTCTAATGATAACAATGAGCTAGGAACCTCAGGAACAGAAATTACTTCCTCATTCAATCTTGCAAAATAAAAAAGGAAAAGTTAAGCAAACTTAGGTGAGGGCTATGACACATGTACTAAATAAATGTCAGAACTGAAACTTCATCTGAACTTCAAAGCCTTTTTAATGCCATATTGGTAACATTCAGACAAATGTTGGAATACAGCAAGAAGGAACTGTAATCTGGTTCAGAAAAGGATGGAGAAGTTCTAGGGAAATTTCAAAAGCGACAGAGAGCTATAAACAGAGTTCACAGTTCTTGGAACAATGGGGCTTTTGCATTTTTAAGCCTTATGATTTGTACGGTTTTATGACATCCTTCCTCCCCAAACCAACTTCTCACAAAATTGGAAGAGTTAATACTCGACTGGCTGTAATGTGTTAAGATAGACATCTAACACTAGAGCAACAGACAAGGTGTATTAGTCTTTCAATCATTTTTTGCAATAACCCTGGCAATGATCAGGAATACTCTCAAAATTCTAATGTTTCTGATGAAAAGCATAGTAGTTGGGGAGATACGTTTATTTTTTTATATATTTTTTTTTTAATTTTTCACTGACTCCTGGAATTTCCAACATAGAACAGCATGACTGGTTACTGACTTACCATGAACTACAGAATCCTTACATCTACCAGCAAAGTATCACCTGCAATCCCAAGGAGTCCAAATAAATATAAGATCTGTTCAGATAAATTTTCCCGTGTTTCAGAATCATGTATAGTTTTACAAATGAATATACCCTACCTTACTTGTCAGTATTAAAAGAATTGCATAAATAAGCCAGGTTAGAATTTTACCCTTAGTTTAATGTACAAATCACTTTTTTAACTACTTAAAAGTCTGAAGAAAAGCTGAATTTCTTGCTCTGTAATTTACTTTCAATGATAGTTTGATGTTAAAGACTCAGAGAAAAAAAAAATCCTAAATTGTTCTGCTTAGTTGTTCACTGATTTTTTTTGCCTTGTGCAACTTCTTTTATTTTCCTATTGACTATGTAAGAGTTTCATGAAAAAAAAAGAAATTTGACTCAGGCCATCTACTTCAAAGAGAATTTTAAAAATTAGTATCAAAAGGTCTGATTGATCTGTTTTCAAATTAATGTATTATTTATACCCTTCTGTAGACTATACAGATCTGTGATCTGCCTAGACAAGGGGAAGCATGAAGACAGAACTCCAATAACAATAGATATTTTCCCCTCTGTATTAATTTCTCTCTCTGTCAGGTGGTGGTTTTTTTCAGTTTGAATGACCTTGCCCAACAGCTTATTCTGTCAAAGACTCTGCATTGCCAAATCTAGGATTTGTTTCAGAGAAACTGAGATATAATCAGAGTCTAATTCTGTACCAAACTGAACAGCATCATCTGTCATTAAGGTATGATAAAATTCATTGCATTATCTTTCGTACACAGAAACTCGAGGACTGTAATAGTGAAAGAGTCTCACTGGCTTCCAGGCAGATGCAGGTATAATTTAATTTTCTGTATCTTCTAAAATCACAATGCCAACTACAATTTCTCCTTACAAAATCTTTCTGATTTTCTAATAAATACATGTTAGTTCCATAATAAAATTTCATCATATTTTTGGATGTATGTCAGCTGCAGGCAGGTTTATCTACAAATGACTGGGGAAGATAAAAATTTCCATGAAAGATAAGGTTAGCATTTTGTCTATTGTAGCATCCCTTCTTAAACTGAAGAGAAAGGTGAAAGAACTTCATGTGCTGGGGGAGAGAGTCTGACCTGTGTATCAATTCTCCTTTTTTTTAGGAGTAGAAATATTTTAGGGTGTCTTTACTGCCTGTGTAGATATCCATATTTCATGCAACGTTATGAATGTCTGGACAGAGGATGCGGATGTTCCAAACTATGTTAATTCTCCTCGAACTTCTATTTTCTTGGGCACTGACTGCTTTATTTTCAAAGCAATTTCTATTACTATGTGCAATGCGTTTGTAAACCACGTCTCAGCTTCACACTGAAAAAAATTTCTTTGTTTTTTTTCACATTATGCTGTTTAGCACTTGTAAATATCTTGTCAGGCTTCAGTGGCGCTAGTCATTTCTTCCACTTCTTATCACTACCTAAACAAGTAACATCTTAAGATGAAACTTTTGATGAGAGAAGGTGAAAACCTAACAGTCAAAATGACAAATATTTTAGTTTTCACCTGTATGTCTTATATGATCTAACAAGATTAGCTAAGAAACTCTTGAAAGGCACTATATGAGCTCTTCATGCCATGTGTCATTACTCCATTTGCTTATACGCTTGTAATCTTTGCTTAGTTCAAGAACAGTTGCATTTAAGTTTTGCATGTGTTAATAGTCAACACTACCAAAGTCTTTCAAGTTTTAGATTTAGAACTATATAACATGTCAGTAATTCACTAAGTAAGTAACTTAAACAGGCTGAACCATACGATGATGGTTAGGGAGTTGCTGAATCCTGTAGTCCAAAAAAACTGGCTGCTACAGCTCCTCCTGCAAAGTCCAGCCAGCAGTGATGCTGAGATGTGTTGCCAGTGGGCACATGTATACAATACACATATGCATGTACACATGTATGCATATACATGTATACATAAGTAAATACATACACACCGCATCTCACAGTGTGTCTCCTACCTGAGAAGGGCTGGGACGTGAGTCTGTTCCCTTGACTGAGGTGCCCCCACCTGTTACGGTGCATCTGAGCTCCTCTGTGGATGCTGAGATAGGCCTTTATCACATAAACCAACAGATACTAATGCATTAGTAAATCAATTCTTACTAATAAAAACTGCTAGGATAAAGAACTTTCTTCATTGAAGTATTTGTCTGCTCTGGTAAATTTAAAAGTTCTGATTTTTAAAGACAGTCACAATAAAATCTGTAATTAAACATTTTGTCAGAGAACAGTTTTCTGTATCTATTCTTGCTCCCTTGCTACTGCATATGTCTGGCCAGACCAGCTATTGTTTGAGCCCTTCAAACACCTAAAATAAGAAATCTCAGATAAAAAGGGTAATGCTATAGATATTTACTTGGGCTTATGAACATCCTTAATCTCTGTCTTCCCATCAAGCTTGGATGAAAGCCAAAACCATTTCATTCTGAAAATGTATAACTTTGAAAAGAATAGGATCTCTGTCAATATTATAAATCAAATTAATAACTTCAAATGTCCAATTAATAACGTCAAATGTCCTGAAAAGCAGGAATGATTGCGTCTTGCCTTCTTTTCTTTTTTTTTTTTTTCTCTTCACAAATTAGATCCAGTTTGTCCAAACTCTTTGCTTCCCAAAGCAAGGCAGGGAGGAGACAGCTGTCATAGAAGTCAAACCTCAGGAAAGAGTAGATATCTTGTGGATATTCCAGAGAGGCTTTCAGTATAATTTTCTAATTCCATAGGAAAGGCACACGCACACTGACATGAACTGAGAGGAGACAGGTTCTCCTTGCCAAGCAGTCAAGTTGATGATGATTTGCATCCAGTTTTTACTGATTTTTGGTTTTATTATTAATTCTAACATATCAGATTAATCCAAAATTTTGAACTGGTACTGCTACTGAACAGAGCAACTAAGAGCAAGTATAAATGCTTATATGCTCCATATGCTCTCTATACTTTATACTCTTCACTAACTTAGTGCAAATGTAAATGCTCCAAGTATATACTGTCTTCTGTACTGTTTAAGGAAATTTTCATTGAAGCCAGTCCTCCAGGCCAAACATTTTTAGTCACTAGTAAAGGAGTTAAAAGACTGTTTACATTTTTCAAATATGCTAATCATTTGTACACTACACAAAATGAAAAAAAAAAATAGTTTTCCACCAGAAATAACTTGCATTAGTGGACATTTGAAGTTATTAATTTGATTTATAATATTGACGGAGATCCTGTTCTTTTCAAAGTTATACAAGATGTGCATTGTGCTGGATGTATATGAGGTCCCTGTTCACAGGCACTCAGGGTACATGCTCACACAAATCTTGGATTTCAGGCAGGCTTGTCACTCCTGATGGTATGACAGAGAGTTCTGCTTGTTTTTATTCACCAGCAGAATGCCCTGTTGCATACAGAGTCTTGTTGCCAGCTCTTTGCCCATGCCATGCTGTGCCTAAGATGGCATAACTTATAGTCCTTTTATCATCGCAGATGTCATCTTCCTTCTCTTCCCCATATTCTCCTTCCATCTTCCCACCTGGAGGAGAGATTAAGAACATGCAACAATCCAGATAGCCTTTGATCTAACCAGAGAGCCCTACTCTTGTCCAGCCATTGGTCAACATGTAGTTTTGCATCAAAGTTATTTGCCCATAACTGGGTTTATGCTGCTTTTTTATGAATCACCCTTTTGAAGGTATGTTGACAAAATCTGCTGCAACTTATTAAATTAACCTTGCTAGTTTCTTAATTACTTTCTTTCAAAACATCATCTAATGGGAAATAAGGAAATTAGATTGTGTAATAATGTTCCTTTCTTTTACCCTTTTGTAGTAGCTGTTCCAAGGTAGAGTTTACTGTTGAAAAAATAGAGTTCTTATTTGCTAGCTCACATTTACCTTTAAATCAATCCTAAATCAGTACTCCTGCACTGAGCTGTGAAATATCATGCTCTGGATTGTGCTGTCATTAAAGTTAAATGTAAAATCTGAATATTCATATTATAGTAAAAAGTTTTTACGCTCTTTGCAAAGTGCTTAGGCTCCTAATTCTAGGCAAATTCCAGATTTCTTTCTTGCCTGTATTTTATTTCACTGACTTTCTCAGGGTGTTAATTTTTATTACATTTACCAGCTCACTGCACAGTTGAGTGATTGCAATGTTTGTCCTACATCTGATGTAGGTGTGTTCTACTTCACTAAACAAATAATGTACGGAAAAAAGTATCAATGCAAAGTTATTTAAATTTTATTTAACAAAGTAATTTTATGTAAACTCAGCAAAGCTTACAGAAATAAAGTGGAAGAACCTAATTTTGTCTCAAGTGCCATTACTGAGGACCAGGATGGGGCTCTGCTAGAATGGTACTGATACAGTAAGAATTGCTCTGCAAATGTTGTCATTTGTTATTTGTACAAATGTTAGAGGTTTAAAATTACTAAAAATTCCCGAGTCAGAGAGAAGTGCAAAAAGAACCTTCCCTTCTTTTTTCACAGTGTTCTCAGAATGGATAAGCCTTTTAATAATTTATTCTGGAGATGATAGTTTGGAAGGGAATAGAAAGACATCTGCTGCCAATGTTGTCACACTCTCCGTGTTCAGATCAGCTTGCTGAGATAGGACACGTGCTTCTGCTCTCCAGAGATGCTGAAATAGAACATATTCTTTCTCTAAACTGTCACAGCTAAATAGCCATGTGTGATTTCATTTACAGTGATGACTTCTTAATGCATTGTTCTGTACATAGTAGATTACATTCTCCTCTTTGTCAATGTCAATAGGAATTTCATGCATGCACCAGAGGAAAAATATCTAGAGCTATCTTTTCTACCTGTACACACCTGTTTCCCAAGTTACCTATGTAAAAATGTGATACTGGACACCAAATTACACTCTTTCCTCTTTACATGCTTTTCCATTTGATCCCCTGGGCAGGGGTTCTCCCCGATGTGTCCCACAGCCTAGTTATCGGATGCAGAGGTTCGCCTGAGTGTGCTGGGGCTCCCTACCACAGGGGCACCTCAAGGCTTTCCCCTAGGTACAACTGGGCTGCCCATGGGTGGGTAAGCATCCTGGATGCACTCTGGTTTGGGGGAAAGTCCACTTCTGCCACGTCTCAGGACCACTATTGGGCTTCCCATGTTAACACGTTCCCTGTGCTTCGATAACTTTATAAACAGTGAATTAAGAATAAAAAAAAATATGTCACTGTCCCCTACTTCCCACTGAGATCTATGTTACTCTTTTCCCATTCTGCCATTCTGATGGTGTCAAAAGAATTTAAATTATCAGGAAAAAAAAAAAAAAAAAGAAGGTTACTTAAATATCAAGCAGCAAGAAACTATTCCCAGCTTTTACACATCTTGAGATCCTGGAAAATGGAAAAGTGGGTAGGGAATTAAATCAGTGAAGAATTAAAGGAAAGAGAAGCATTGCCAACCAATATTTTTTGGAAGGCACTTCTTGACAAAGGAAATTAATTCCATTAAAATTTCCTGTTATTGCATATGTAAATGTGGATATGGTTTATAATTGTATATGTGTAACATGTTTGACATTACTACAAAGCTTTGAATTTATTGCTGGATGATATGCTATTTTAAGAAAGGAGCACCCATTAAAGCAGATGTGAAGTGGATTAAGAGCTGTATGACAAAGCTCAAAATAGCTGATACGGAACAGTTGTTCTCTAAGAGGAACAACTGAAATGGCTGTTATTCTTCAGTTTGGAGAGAAGAAGGTCAGCAGGGCTGAGATTTCATCAAACTTTATAGAATCATGAAGGTTAAGGCAAACACAGAACTGTTTATCCACCAAACCTCACAGTACTAGAATTAGGGGGAAATTAGTAGGATTTCTTTATAAAACAGATAAAAGAAAATATTTTTTTATACAACAAATAAGAATTTCTTGAAACCGTTGTCAGAAGAGGCTGTTGAGGCAGAAAGTATCAGCGTGATCACAAAAGAATTGGGCAAATTCTTGTTCTGTGAATGAACAAAATTCACAAACAGGGGTAGTGGGCAGGAATACACCTCTTTACCTTTCCTGGTCTTGTGAATATGAGTGGAACTGATCCACCAGTGTGTTGTCCCTAGATAGCATCTCCTATTCCTGAGAGACCAATGCTGCATTACAGGTCTCACTGACCTAACACAGTAGAAGATTTGGAACTTTCTATTAGTAAATGTTTCTAGAGAGATTTCATAAGTATCAGTCACAGTTCTTCTGGTTAATGGATTTAATCTAATTTTGCTGATTTTTTTTTTCTTGTTAATAGAATGACTTCTTTTTAAAATTTCCTTTTAATTATTAGTCTCTCTTTTCTTGATGGCATAAAATATAACAACTGGGTAAGTTTAAATTGCTCCTCCATCTTGTATTAAAATGACACAAATACTGATTTTGAAATAGCTGTGTTTTTTTAACAATACGATAAAGCTGTGACAGTGAATGTGGTAAAGGAAAAATAAGTGGTGCCTGACCCCCATCATTTTCTGTACTTCACTGATCGATTCAGGTGTTAGGTAAGTAACAATGAGCCAGATGCATCACAATATTGTAGACCATTGTGACAAACCAAAGATATGTAATTCACGTAAAAGAATCAAAGATGCAGATGAATGCAGGAAAGAAATATAAGATCTTTTTTCCCAAAATTATGTATTGATTCATCTATATTTTGGAGGCATAGCATAAGCGTAAGTGTGAAAGTCGTATCTTCAATTTCCGTGACTTTTTTATGGTGGTAATGCAAAACATTCCCCAGAAAACATGTTAATTTTGCTTAGGCTGTACCTGGACTGTATCTATATCTGTATTTTGTACCCCTGGTAAACCTGAGATGTCTGTTTGGACTTGTGGAAAATTCTGGAAAAAACAGTTTGGAATTATCCTGAAACAACTTGTATTAACTGCAAAAACTTTTAATGAGATTATTCAAGTGAAAGCTAAAGTTCTTTATTCTTTCAGCTTTTTAAAAAGGATGAATGTGATACAGAACATAGTCTTGTCCTTTAAAAAAATTGTATTTTTTTTTCCCTAACACAATTATTTATTTATTTCATTTTAAAGAATGAAAACACTGCCTGCTTTCTTCCTTGTTTTACTTATACATCCAAATGTCAGCTCATTCTATGTAGAAAACAACAGTACTTGTTTCAAAAAAACCCCAGATTTTAATAGTGGAATTGTAGGATAGATTATGTGGGTCAGCAAACAGAAAAATGCCAGGGATCAAAGCCTCCTTTAATGATATTTCACTGAATTTATTAAGGATATAACAGTGAAGAACTAAAGCGTGCATCTTCATGGACATGATGTTTTAATAGTAACCTTCTGACTAAGAATTTTATTGATTGAGCAGCACTGGTTTATATTTTACTCTCTCTTTTCAGAAGTTCAACAGTTACCATATTTTGAGTAAGTAAATATAAAGGAACTGAAATGACCAGTAAAATATTATATTGTTTAGATGCCCACTGTAGCAAATAGCTAATATTTTACTCTTCTCATTCATTTTGTTCTTCAGACATTCAACACAGACTCACACCACACAACCTGCAAGGGGCAAATACTTTTACATTATACTGCATTCTACTACAGAATTATTAATATGATGTTAATGTTGAAATGAAGGTTCATGCACAAATGTGATACTTAAGTCATTGAGGAGATTTCTATATACATAAACACTATATTTAGAATAACAGTAAAATTAATTTTGACAGTAGTCTAACTGGATGGGTCTAAAACTACAGTAGTCCTATTTAAGAATGCTCGTGTGAAATTGTGAGGTTTGCTCAGAGTCAGGTAGGAAGGGAAATTAGGTGCATCTCAAGTATCTGCTATTTATTGGAAAAATTCTGACTTGTCCCTGTCAAAGGGACTTTCTTCCTATAACTTAATATTTTGCAATACCAAACCCATGTCTAACTTCCTGTGGTTTGGTGAATATGTTCCAGCCTAAGTGGCCTAAACATCTGATTTAGATTATCTACAGGGACTTTTGCATATCTATTCAAATTTGATGTAGCCCTAAACTCATCAGTGTCACCTAGACTTACCTTGCTTCTAACACTACAGAAACTTAACAGTAAAGCAAATCTGGCCAAGCTTTTAGATACAGATTGCAACAAAAAGGTGGCAAGAAAAGAATTTCAAAATGTGACCCCTAAATTAAAGTTAGCAGCAGTCTTTTTCTCATAGTTTGCACTCCTTTCTCTAGAATTCTGAAAACACATCTAAATTTGTGTCTAGAATTTTAAAATTTTCAGCAAGACTTCTTCCTACGTTACCCTCAGCTCTCCCAATTTCTTAAAACAGATAAGGAGGAGCTCCCTTGAAATTCCGATAGTAGTATGACTGAGTGGTATTTTCTTGGTCGTCAGATACAGTTCAGAAGAGGAATAAGAATGCATGGCTATAGTCTTAAACCAGGTTGTGCCAGTTCTCAAGCGCCATCCTTAAACACTATCGTTCCTATTCATCATTCGCCTACTGGCTAAATTTCTCAACTCAACCTGGGCTATTCAGAATCTGTAAACTCACTAGGGCTTACTATGCTGCCAATGTCAGTTACTCTACAGGATAATCATAGAATCATAGGGTTGGAAAGGACCTCTGGAGATCATCTAGTCCAACCCCCCTGCCAGAGCAGGGTCACCTTAGAGCAGGTTGCACAGGAACGCATCCAGGTGGGTTTTGAATGTCTCCAGAGATGGAGACTCCACCACCTCTCTGGGCAGCCTGTTCCAGTGCTCTGCCACCCTTAAAATAAAGAAGTTCCTCCTCATGTTTAGGTGGAACTTCCTATGCTCAAGTTTGTGCCCATTACCTCTTGTCCTGTCCCCAGGCACCACTGAAAAGAGCCTGGCCCCATCCTCCTGACACCCACCCCTTAAGTATTTGTAAGTGTTGATAAGGTCCCTCCTCAGACATCTTTTTTCCAGACTGAAGAGACCCAAATCCCTCAGCCTTTCTTCATAAGAGAAGTGTTCCAGTCCCCTAATCATCTTTGTAGCCCTCTGCTGCACCCTTTCCAGCAGTTCCCTGTCCCTCTTGAACCGGGGAGCCCAGAACTGGAGACAGTACTCCAGGTGTGGCCTCACCAAGGCAGAGTAGAGGGGGAGGATGACCTCCCTTGACCTGCTGGCCACACTCTTCTTGATGCACCCCAGGATGCCATTGGCCTTCTTGGCCACAAGGGCACGTTGCTGGCTCATGGTCATCCTGTTGTCCACCAGGACTCCCAGGTCTCTTTCCACCGAGCTGCTCTCCAGCAGGTCAGCCCCCAACCTGTACTAGTGCATGGGGTTATTTCTCCCCAGATGCAGCACCCTACACTTGCGCTTGTTGAATTTCATAAGGTTCCTCTCTGCCCAGCTCTCCAGCCTGTCCAGGTCTCTCTGCATGGCGGCACAGCCTTCCGGTGTGTCAGCCACCCCCTGCAGCTTTGTGTCATCAGCAAACTTGCTGAGGGTGCACTCTATCCCCTCATCCAGGTCATTGATGAATATATTGAAGAGGATTGGCCCCAGTACTGACCCCTCTTCAATATAATGAGTTGCTTATATTTTGTAAAGCTCATGAATTCTGCAATAGCACCTTTCTGTAGAGACCACATGCAATGCTTTTGGACATTAACAGATTGGTGAACTCAACATACCAAAAAAATATCCCCAACACAAAAATATCCCTCAACAACATTTGTCTGATTTTTGAGTTTTACCACATCAGTTCCTTCCATATGTCAAAATACCTCATCTTCTCTTCTAAGGACAAAACCTCTTTCTACAACATCACAGCCAAAATTCAAAAAGAATTCCATGTCACAGCAGAGAAAACAGGTTGGAATAGCAAAATTCCTTTTGCCCCACCTGTGATGATCAAGCACACAAAGCAACTCATGATGCATTCAGAATCACTGTAGTTCCTACATAGAGAGTAGTTGATAATTATTATTTTTCTATAACCCTTGTGTATATGTATATCATTTTCTTCACGTGGCATGCAAGGAGGATGCATAATCATCTGTGTGCAGTTCTCTGTGTGAGACCATTTGGCCAAGGAAGGAGTAACATCTTCTACTAGCACCAGATCTACAGTAGGTCCATATCTTTTTATTTGTGGACTGAGGAAGTGACAGTATGGACTATCTGAAAAAGGAAGGCCCGTTGCAGAAGACACGCAAATAGGAAAAGTATTGGGAAAGAGCTGCATCATATTTTTTGCAAAAGGGACATTTTTTGCTGGCAAGAATGAAATATTTTCTTTGCCCTGCTGAGTTGCTTCCAGAAGAGACACAGTTTTAAAAATAAACATAACCAATGTCACATCCTTCTTTTAGTTCTGCATAAGATAGTTCCCATGACCATAAAAATTGATAAAAATGAATTTATTAATGGGCATAGCACTATGTGAAAAGCTAAAAAAAACCTTCAGAAAGATAGGGAGATTGTGGGATTTCTTCAGTTTGTATCTCTCAGAAGAGTTAAAGTTTAGAAAACTGTGGAGATAAAAGGGAATGAAACCTAGAAATGGCCTGTGGCTTACACCTACCCTCTAGTTGCAGAAGACTTTGAATCCTCCAGACTCTTTTTTTTCCCTATAGTTCCCTATCCTGCAAAACCCATATATCTTTAATATTGCAATATTCAGTACTAGTGGGGATCATTCTCAGCTCCTTTCAATTGTAAAACATCAAAAGAGAAAGAGTAGTAACACATGGAAAGGTACATTAATGTCAAAAGGAACACTTCTACTGAACTTCGTAGATTTAGCACGAGTCCTTTTGTTAGAACAGAAATACTGGGGAAAAATGGGGTTATCTTGGGGAAAAATATTACTTAATATATCTTAAGACAAAGACTGAAATTAGTGAAGATAATCTGAAATATAAATTTATGCAGCAGAAATCAAACGTTGAGTGACACAAAATGAAAGGGGAATAACAGCTTAGTCATCAGTTTGCAGTGAGAAGAAGCTTCTCCAAATATGCAAATGTTGGCTGCACGTAACACAAAAAGCATAATATAAGTCTGGAATCAGGTGAAATACTACATTACTTGATTTCTGGATTTACAGTTCATTTTGGGGTTTCTTATTGCCAGAAAACTATTGGCTGGAGGGACTTGGGAGAAGATGAACAAAGATGGGTCAGGGAGTGGGGGGAGAGAGTGGGGGTGAGGGCTAGAGAGAGTAATGATTTCAAAGTGCAGACTTTCATAAGAAGATTAAAAAGTAAAAAATTCTATATACAGCTGAAGCATGTAAATATTAGGCAAGGAAAGGAATTTTTATCTTTCTGAGTCACTTGTTAAATAGTGTAATGAATTGAAAGTTTAGCTAAAAAGGAAGAATTGGCAAAAGGATAAGACAGAAACCTCAAACATTTGAGCAATTTTATACCGTGTAACTGTTCAGCTGCTATTAAATATATACAAAAGAAAGCAAATGTATGAAAATGGGGATTAGTAAGGATTGGAGTTGTATCTTTTCTATGTAATTCAACCTTTTGCAAATGGCATTGTCGTATTTTAAAAAAGCATCTGCATAAGAACCCTAGTTAAAATGACATGAAGACCTACAATCAAAAGAATGTGAAAAAAAAAATATTTTACTCATCAGTGGTTTTATTTTGTCTCTGTATCTCAAATTTTCCTTTTTATTTTTTTAAAGAAAAATATTTATTTAAAGAAAAAAGTATTGGTAGTATAGAATACTGTGTCAGAGACTTTAATAGAGGTTGCTTACCTATACAAGCCATTACATGTTATAGAGTGTGTGTGTCTTAAATGATTTGTTGCTTCTACAATTGTTATGCGAATTTTATATTTTTAAAACTGAAGAAAAAGGGAATTTTTGCAAATCAATTTACAAAGGTAACATTACTTCACAAACCCAAGTCAAATGCCATGTAGCAGGACATTTTTAAAAACATATAAAAAATCATAATTTGGGGACTTTTGATACACAGGTGAATGGAAATATGTTCATTTTTCACAGACAATTTGAAGGAGAGGAGATGATTTTTTTATGAGACATCAGTGTACCCAGTGTACAGTGAATGTTAGTGTTCAGATACTATTTTGAAAAGGATGTGAAAATTCTTCATTACTTGAAAAAGGAAAAAAATATCTCAACTGAAAAAATTAAACTTACTTGGAGAATGATAAGAACTAAATAATCTGCTTTGCTTAAGAAAGCTCTGTAAAAGCAGGCATCCCCACTAATGCCGCATCATCTGATGTAAGCAGTAGTTCAGGAATTAAATAAAGAAAAAAAAAAAAAGAAAAGTGCCCTAGAAGAGGCTTCTAGAATTTTCAAGGTTACATCTGCATACTGACAATTGGTTTTATATTTTGATCATCTCCTTTCATTAAGTATAAAATATGGTATAGTGGTACTTACTCTGGTCTTGGCACTTAAAAAAAGCCCAATTTGGTTACCACATTCTGGTCATAGAACACAGCTGGAATCTTGAGTGTATCTAATGCTGTTTACTGTAAACCCTTTTACCACACTGTTCAATATTATTCCTAAGCCATTATATAGCTACTTTATGTTTAAGCATATGTAGCAGCATATTTAAACGTGGAAGTATACAATTTATTTCGAATATGAGGCATTGTTTTCCCTCACTCTGTGTCTCTCAGTGGCTGTACACTTTAATGACTCCGTTGACTTCTGCAAAATTTCTTTTAGTACATACCTGTGAATGGAGAGGGCAAGAATATTGGTGGCTGTAGGAACACTGTCGGTTCTTTGAGACACCAGCAGCAGTGTTTATCTCTTCTATTGGAGATAAAAGTCACCGTGAAGATCTTTTGGTTTTGGTTTGTTTTTTTTTTTTTTTTTTTTTTTACATCATTTCTGGTTACCGAAGTATCAGCATGTGCTCGAATGTTACCCAGACTTTTTTTTTTATATTATTGACCTAGTGAGGAGAATTACTTTTTTTTTCTTTTTGTATTTGACCTTTATGATTTTCATTTTTGCCACCTTCGTGCCAGACTTAGGCAGTTGGTTACAGTCTTGTAGAGCAGAAAAACTGTTTGGAACAATGTGAAAATACAGTCTGAAATAACAAAGAGAGAAGAGTAGACATGAGTGCTGTGGTAACTCTTCTGGCTCCTTGTCCTGCCTTGGGTCACAGCAGAGTCACAGCTCTAGAGCTTCACGTTGTCAGGAATGTGATGAAGAGCTATCTCAGAGCCTGACACATTTTCTGAGACAAAACAAAATGTGACATTTCACCGCCCTTTTAATTAGAATCAAGACATTATCAGTAGCAGATGCTAAACTGATGTCTTTACTCCAAATTAATCCAAATCCAAATCAACACAGATTTTTTTGAGTCAGTGGAAGCCAAATTATTTTAGGAAAGATTTCTTTTAGCTATGAAAAACGATAATGCTATAAGGCAACATTCATCGCAGGGAAAACAATGCCCTTAAAATTAATTACACTTTAAATTGAAGAATGGAAGGGTTAATGAGGAAAAGAACATGATTCCTTTGGCTGGAAGCTGATGTATTAAAAATAACTCCAGCATGCTCTTGTGGGAATTTTATGAATACATAAATGCCTGGATCTGAAAAGTGTTCATCTTCTTGTCTTCATATTGTGTTACCTGGTCAGAATATTTCTCTCTCCTCTCTTCTCAAAAAATTTTTGGGCAAGAATATTCCTCTTGTTAAGGTTCTCATGTCAAATACTTTAATCTTTTCACTACAGTATTTTACTTCTTGGCTGTCCTTGCTCAAGTGTTGATTTTGTGTTACTACATCATGCTTTTATTTGTCCAGCTCCCCACACCCTGAAGTATGCATTAGGTTGGTACGTTCTTGTAAAGGCTATGGAAAGACCCAATAATTTTGCAGAGCTTTCTGAAATGGTTAAGTTTTCAGTTAGTGAAGAAGAAACTTTGCTTTCTGTTGTAAATGCAGGCTTTTCACATCTCCACACTGAGCTACCACATGCATTTTGTGGTGCTTTATTGCATTCAGCCAGTATTGTAGGTATGGGTGGAAAGGACAGGTAGTCGGTAAAACAATATCAATATTACTGTATTTAAATAAAAAAATATTAATCAACTATTTATGGATTTAGTGGATTTAATGCAATTAACATTTTCATTCATCAAGAAATTACATTTCTTTTGTGTGATGTATAACCTCCGTGATTTTTTGTAATAAATGACAATAAAAATAAATGCAAAGGAATACAGTACTATTCTCGAAAATAATGTAGAGAGATAAGATCAGGTAGAATTTACGCTGCAGTCTTCAAAGATTATCACAGTGAGTGTATGTTTTTCTTCCAAAGTCCCACTGTTAACTTTATTCAGGTTAATAACAAAACCCAAATCAGGCTAATGAATTTTAATTTCTTGGGCTGTTAATACAAAGAGCTACACTGGCATTTTAAGACCAATGATTTTCAAGAATACTGCTGTATGCATAGAAAACCACAGATTTCTTGCAGCATAATTTAACTTTGGTAGTAAGTAAATGGATATTTTAGTTTTAGTGCTTCTCTAATTGGGGACCTTTCACCAAACAGCACTAGTGAACCTGATGCTTTGTGCATGAAAGTCTGAAGCTAGCCTATCTTTCAAAAAACTGAGAATACAGTCTTTGCCATCTCAATTAGATGACATCGTAGCAGTAATTATACAACATTTTATGTAGAAAAATAGCTATAAAGAACTTACTAGCCAGATCTGAAACTTCTGTTTTTCATTTCTTAATGAAATCACTCCCTCCTGATTTGGACTCAGGACCTTTATTTTTTTTTCTCACGTTCTCAAATAAAGACGTTGGAGGAGGACAGGGGAACAACCCAACTCTGATACCTCAGAGTTTATTAGATCCAAAAAGCTAGCAGGGGACAGAGAGACAGATAGTCTCAACAAGAGAGATTTAAAAGGTGTTTGCTTGGCGGAGCTATATTTGATAGAATACCTGGAGATTTAGAAAATGAAGGAAGGGAACAGTGGATGAAAACGTCAAAGAAAGATTGGTGAAATTCTTACTTAATGCTTTGATTCTTTTTAGCTTTACTCTTGAAATACTTAGGGTTTGCTTTGGTCACGCGGTCCTCCCTGTACTGTTTTACCATCTCCATTGGGGTACTTACGTTTAGCTATCTCCAGCTCTACTTCTCGTCTCATAGGAATATACTGAGTTTATATAAGCAACACCTTGGATGGAGAACCAGAGACACTTATTTGTTATTGTGCTAGTTCTTTTCAGGGTAGTTTTCCGTCTTTTGCCTCCTGGGGGCAGTGTGTGCACATGGGGTCAGTTAAGGATAACTCTACCCCTTAAGATTGCGAGTATTTACGTTCATCTATAGTAATTTGTTTCTCCCATACACCAATAAGTACCTTATTCAGAAAATTCATATGTCACCATCAAATGATAGAAATTAAAGATACATCTTCTTTTTATAAAACAATAAGTGATAAAACATGTATTTTTATGACTATTAAAAAACTAAGCCAAATAATCCTTATTTAAATTTTTATCCCTGCATTTTAATATGTATATTCACCTATTATTCATAAGTGCTTTTTGAACATTTCACTGGCATCATACAAAATTCTGAAAAAGTGTCTTGATGAACTGAAAGTTTCAAAAGTGTCTTGAAAGGTGTATGTTCAGTGTCAAAGCTGAGAAATGTGAGGCAGGTAGATCTGGTGCTAGCCTATGCTTCACAATAAAAACAAATTTTATAGTGGCAATAAAGCAGTCACCTGTGCAATCTGAACAAGATTTTGTACCTTTGTTATTCATGTCTCACCAAAGGGAATAGCTATTTATTTCAGTGATGATTGTCTTAAAGGTTTAGTTTTTTGCACTCCACAAATATAAAATCATTCTAGCTTCATCACAAACTTTCCTTATGTTATGTTGAAAATTAAATTCCAGCCTGTTGGTGGCCAGAATCAAGATATCTCAACCCACTATGTTGTTTTGAATCAAGGTCATGGTGTTTTCAGCCATATTTTGATGCATACATTCCTTTGACACCTTAACTGCAAACAGTGTGAGCCAGGTTCACCTCTGCGATAAACTGCAAAGGCTCTTGCTTTTGAGAAATGAGAGAAGGAACGTTTACTATTAACAACTGGAGAAAAAGCTTTGATCAAACCCACAGTATAAAAGCACAGCACTAGGTTTGACTGTGACATACTGTAGTTGATGTTTGAATCAATCTTGAGACTGCTTTTCACATATGGAAATAAGAAAGGAGAGCTTACTTTTTTTTTTTATATTAACAAAATCTACATTCATATTCTTCTTTGCTATAATGCAATTTCTCTTGTCTTCACAGCAACTTTGAAGGTTCTTATTAATAAAATAAATGATAAAAAAACCCAACACCACAATAAAGTGTTGTTTGTTTAGCTTTGTTTATCTGGTATACAGGATATTATGAAAAACTTGTCAAAAAATATTATGTATATTTACCTTGTAAGTAGAAGTGTGAAATCACTGTGAAGCAGAACCAGATACTGGAGAAGGTAAAACACAGAAACTGTAGAACCCCTTTTTCATATGCTTTTTAAAAGGTCATCAGTGACCTGCAGATTGCTGAGAAGGAAGAAAAGCCTTCTGTCTTATTATTTTCTTTGAAAATTGTTTTGAAAGCTGTCACTGTCTAGTGTTATGTCCATAACAGTAATGCTATATAAGCTCAATTTTGTAAGGAAGTAATATTGCACAATACCTTTTTCAGAAATGTTTATAACTATTTATCAACTAGTTTCCCTCTAGAGATCTCAAATGAACACTCTAGCTGCAAAATTTAAGAATACCAAAGTGTCTACACTTTTGTGTACAGAGACATACAGGTAAAATGAAGTTTGCAAATACACGTGCATACATATCCACATGCATAAAAGTGTACATCTGTATCACATATACATATCTACACATATTTAATTCTTGGTAGCCACCTATTTAACAAGTAAAAAACTAACAAAAAAATCAAAATCAATTTTAGAAGATGTATAAATTAGGCTTAATCTTTGATTTTCATAGACAGTCATAGATTGAAAACGATACTCCAACTATTTATCTCAAAAACTGTCAAAAATGTTCATTTGAAATGAATAAAACTCATCATATAATAAGTAACTGTGAAGAGAAGCATTAGAGAAAGAATTCTGAGCACCAATACAGTGCAATTGCGTGTTTTCATTCTTTTAGTTACAGTTTTCACTCTATTAGGCATAAACCACCATTTGTAACGAATTAGATGTCTGAGAGCTATTTGAGACATATATTCTTGTCTTTGTGTGTGCATACTGCAAATTACTATGGATTTGAAAAGTGAGTGTAAGTGTGCCTTTCAGTTATCTCCTCTGAAGAGTATTGTTACTTTCCAAAGCCTCATGGGGTCAACAGTGTAGCTGCTGTCATTTTGGTAGTCAAAAGATCCATATAATTGCATAGTGATGAATACCACAGTGCATTATAAAGAAGTTAAACTTTGAGATTGTTTTAAAGTTGTGATTTTGTTTTCACTGTCTTGCGTCATGATAACTTAAAATTTTAAGTGTCCCATCTAAATTAACTGGGAAATAACTGCTACTGGAGTTGAGGGTGACTGACTATTATTGGTAGACTTAATTGTTGGTAGACTTTTAAGACTATGTGTTTTGAATTGTAGTCTTTTTTATTTGTGTACTTTTCCATGACAAAATGAAAAAAAAAGAAAAAGAAAATAGAAACAAATCTCTTTTGTATACAACCCGTTACTTTTATCAAATGAGAATTCTTTCAATCTCATTTGAATTTAGTATCCAAGTCCCAAAGGAGAAGGAAAAAAACATATTTGCTTTTTACCTCTTTCTTCACGAAGAGAGTGCTTTTCCAGATTATTCAGAATGAATTGGTGATACAAGTTTGATCTAAATCTCCCTGGTCCTCAGCAATAAAATTGTTACGATTTTTATGTGTTTTATCATACAGATTTTATCACTTTAATATGAAAACGGGTCATTCTCCACTAACCCACTGCCAAAGCATGACATTTTTGCTATCACTGTTAGCTCTGTAGTGCACTTAAATTTGATTTATGAGAAAATTTTATAGGATGTTTGTCCTTAGGAGTCTCCAAGCAATGAGATACAGAATACTAACGTAAACTACTTTTAAAAAAAAAATAATCCCCAAATACTTGCATGTTGATTGCCTACAGATGCAACTTCAACAATAAAAATCAGAATTTAACAAGCAGAGAAGGGACAAAAAAGAACTCTTTGTTCTGAGATGTTCTTAAAACTGCTGAAAGAAATAGAGGGAAGAGATGAGAAATGAAGTGTCTCCTTTAATTACCTCAGTGCTTTAAACACAAGATAAAGAAACAAAATGTGTGAAAACCCCCCAAAATTAGTGTCAAGCAGATTTTTATTAACTTCTTGTGTATTGACATTCACCCAGACATGATCAGACCTGTGGTTTTACCGCTGACCTTTCTCCAAATGAGTCTGTCAGAAATGAAGGTTATGTGCTGAATATTCTACACACCTGCATTTCCTCCACTCGCTAATGGTTTTACATGGCTCAAGTTTTGACTGTTTAACTAGGGATAGCTGTGAAAGTGAATTAACAGTCAGGAAAACAAATTTCTTTGTTTCATCTGAGCATTGATCCCTTTAATATCAACCTTATTTAGATATGTCCCACTTTGTGTAGAAGGAAGCTAGCAGTTCAAAAGCTCTGTCATTTTTGAAACTCTGTGTTATTTTCAGAGTGCACTAAATGCTTTGCTTCATTTACTTTAGGACATGTATCTTTAGGGCAAACTATCTGGAAGTGGATGGGTAGGTCTTCAGTTTGATCCTTCCATCCTCAAATACCATGAAACACTTGAGTTATGATGTCTAAATGATTTTATCTATCTCCTTCGGAAGGCAAGGTATTTCATAAATTTAGACAGTAAAGAATAACTGGATTTTTCACTGGAAATCTGGAAGCAAAAGGCTGTGCTCAAATGAGAGATTTTCTTTCTCGTTTGCTTTTTATAATGTGACTTAGTATTCATAAAGTATGTAATTTAGAGCTCTTGAGTCCATTATAAGTACATAAACTATTTTCTTGTCTTTAAAAAATGAATCAAATGTCTTGCTCTGTTAGTATTTAGTGTTTAGAATACATAGAACTAATTGTTCTGAACAAATGAGTGTCATATAAAATAAAAAATACGCAACGTGTCTGTGTAGCTTTCAAGATGCTATATATCAAGTAATAAACAACAATAATCTGTTGCAAAACTGAGGATTTTGTTTAACCAGAGATCGTGTCTTATCTTCCACAAAAGACCTTATTTTTCTTTCCATGTGCTTTTAACAAGTATATACTCAGTGTCTCCTCAAAACTGCCTTTCTTCCCACAAAGAACTTTGAAAATCATAATACAGTTTTTACCACATTATGCACATTCTTTCATTAGGAATTTCACATTGATTTAAGGATATCTTTTGCTTCAAAAGCATGTAATTCCAGCATCTGAGGCACAAAGTGTCTACATTAGTTAGTACAAACTTGGGGCCTGTGGTAAAGCTCAGTTTTTTGAATGTTGTTCAAATAGGTCGCAGTGATGCAAATGTTATAGAACTTCAGTCTGCAAACATTTACTCCTGTAATGTGCCCTTAGTCCTGCTGCTAGCTTAAATCACTGATCTGAAACATGGACTGCTTTAATGAGTATGAATTTGTGCAGGTTGAGGTCAGATTTCTAAAGTGACATTTTACTTTTTTTTTTTTCTTCATGTTGACATTCTTCATAAGCAAGGAGATACTCCAATATATCTAAAAGACACTTTGCAAGGTACCAAGAACTGTTCACTAGATACTTACCTTTAGTGAGTATCTAGTCTGGTTAAATCTCAATTTGTGATAATAGTGCAGAAAGATGTTTTCACAAACGAGGATGGTTCTTCTCTCATATTCTTTCTGTGAGACTTGTGTCCTTTGGGACCTTTTCAGTTGCATTCTTTAACTTTTTTTGTTGTTCACCAGTAGATGTAGTAGCAGAGAGAAAAAAAAATAATCCTGAGAAATATGTATGTGTCAAGACCAGTGTTCACCTCCCTGATTCTTACAATTTTGACATAACTTTCATCAGCAAAAGATTCCTGGTATTGTAAGGGAATTCTGGTCAACATACAGGAAAATGTAAAATATCTCTGAGTATATTCTCTTAACAGCAGGATACTTAACCTTAGATATGGAATTCTTCTATTCAAGTCCCTCCATCCAATATATCTCACTTACTTAGACAACGAATACCCAAAATCACAAGATTACAGTTTGCTTCGGGGTATATTTCTCTATCTGTATGGCTACAAACAGAAAGATAGCTGTTTATTCATTGGATCAAAGAGGAAAAATAAGGACTGTCTCAGGGGCTAGCAAACAGACATCACCTGATGTCTGGATGTCCAAGGTTCATTTCTTGCTCTAATGAATGTTTTAATTATCTGTACAAGATAGAACAACTCCATCAAGAGAAACTAAGAGAAACTATATCTAATCAAGACCCCAGCATGTAGCAAATGTTAATTTGCTATGGCGTAGATGCATTTGAATGGTTACTAGTAGCAACATCAAGCAGAATCCTTAATTTGTAGCATTGTTAAGGTCAGGATTCATAATTATTTATGGTATATCAAGCATGTAATTATTTCAATGTATATTCAAATCTGATTACAGACGATGTTTCAAGGATGCAAGGGTTTTTTTTATTAAATACAGTTACGCTAATAAGTAAAATAATCAGTATGATGCTCATGCTAACACAGAAAGAATGAACTCATTTTGTTTTTGTTATACTGAATCTTTCTGTTTCTAATGAAAATTCACCTACTTTATCATGTGGGGAAATTTTTGTGACAGTAATCCCTCACCGTTATTCTTCATTCTCCACTCTTCATATCTGCCTAGATATAAGATTGACTGTTGACTCTTAGAAATAGAAGTCATCCTGAACATTTGCTTTTGCAAAATGCAGGGTTCATGTCATATCTTTCGTTATTAGCTCTGGGTGAATAACACAAAAAGAAATACTGTGAACGTTGATTAAATTATTCTTACAAATTTGTTTCAGCAAAGCTCTTGAATGCCTGAACTATTAGATAGGAATTAAATTTTTATTTCAGACCAAAACCATGTTTCAAAAAACTCAAGTAGATATAAATTCATTGTTGGTCAAGTGTTTACTAATGTGTTTAAAAGTCCCTGTGGCTTTGTGGTCTCTGCTGTTTGGTGGTGCACATTCTATGTCTCATGGATGTTATAGTACATCTGGGAAAAAAGCAGGGATCTTTGATCTCCATGGTATGTGACAGATCATGCCATTATTGAGAAATAACATAGCCAGGCTTGAAATAAGCTCCTCAGTTCTTCCTCTAAGTTATCTCAGAAAAGGAGAGGATATGCCTTTGCCTTTTTTGCTGGTGACCCCATTTCTTTTCGCCTTTTGACCTACACTTTTTGTAATACTCCCACAGAATTTAAATAACAGTATTTTTTTCTCTCCTTTTTTTTTTTTTTTTTTTTTTTGTAAGAATTAAGCAGATTGTGAAATTGTTTCCATCTTATGAAGCTAAATATTGGGGTTGTTTTGCTCATGGTCATTGCAATAGAGTTGATTTTTTCACCATGATCCTAATTTCAGTTTCCAACAGCTCACGCGCATTCAGATGTACAGAGATTACTGTGATCATAACTTTATTAGATCATCATTTTAATAGAAGTGAATCACCTGAACACAGAAATCCATGACAGATGTGATGACTAAGTCAATAATTAAATGGCCTGAATTCATCAGTGATTTCCCCAAACTACCTGAAACAGTTGCATAGCATCACAGGATTTTACTGTGAAGTCAGTAAATCAATACAAGTAACAAACTTGTACCTGGTTCCTAGAACATCTGATCAAGCTATGAGAGCCAGAATAGTCATCTTGAATCATGGAAACACCAGAAATACAAGACATATTTACACAACACTGTTACTGGCAAGATGATTCTGAAATTCCTTCTTCAGTAGCTCTAGGTTATCAGGCAGAGTTAACAATTTCTGTGCCAGATTGCTTTGTAATGTGTTATAATCATTTGAAAAGAAATCAAACTCCATTTGGGCAGCTTTAATGTGTAAATGTATGTGTGTGAGAGATCTAGCAGTTGTCTTGAAGTTATAATTTAGGAATTGACGTCAAAGGAGTAGATGTTCATCTGAATTACAGAGACAGAACACAGAAAGTTTAATATGTCCTCATTTTATGAAGGTGTTGCAATGTAAGTACTTCCAAAGGAAGAAGAAAAGACAGAATATACTGTAAAGAGGAGACATCATTTGTTTCGTGAATGTTGATTGAGATAACACTGAAAAACACGAAGTATCAAAGCAAGCAAGTTAATGAATGGTGAAGCAAAGACATCAGAATTTCTTCCAAGGATTACAAGTGCTGCTTTTTTCTTTTTCTGCATTCTTTACACCCCTGAAATATCTTGTTGATTACATCTAGCTGATGTAATCAACTCTGTGTGCCAGACCTGAGTTAAGTGTTTGCATCATTTACACATCACTTCCTGCATTCTTCAGTTCTGTATTTTAGCATGTGTGTGGAAGTGTTGATTTGCGTGAGGGTAGAAAGACTCCACAGAGGGATCTGGACAGGTTGGATTGATGGGCTGAGACCAGTAGTGTGAGACTCAACAAAGTCAAGTGCCAGGTCCTGCACAACCCCATGCAGTGCTACAGGCTTGGGGAAGAGTGGCTGGAAAGATGCCTGTCAGAAAAGGTCCTGGGGGTATTGATTGACAGCCATCTGAATACGAGCCAGCCCTGGGCCCAGGTGGCCAGGAAGGCCAACAGCATCTTGGCTTTTATTAGTGTGGCCAGTAGGATGAGGGAAGTGATTGTCCCCCTGTACTCAACACTGGTGAGGCCCCACCTCGAGTACTGTGTTCAGTTTTGGACCCTCACTACAAGAAAGACACTGAGGTGCTGGAGTGCATCCAAAGAAGAACAATGCTGGTGAAGAGCCTAGAGCACAAGCCTTATGAGGAGCGGCTGAGGGAACTGGGGATGTTTAGTCGGGAGAATAGGAGGCTGAGGGGAGACCTTATCGCTCTCTACCACTACCTGAAAGGAGGTTGTAGCGAGGTGGGTGTCAATTCTCTTTTCCCAAGTAACGAGCGATAGAATGAGAGAAAATGGCCTCAAGTTATGCCAGGGGAGGTTTAAATTTGGTATACGGAAAAAATTTCTTCACTGAGAGGGTTCAAGCATTGAACCAGGCTGCCCAGAGAAGTGGCTGAGTCACCAACCCTGGAGGTTTTTAGAAGATGTGTAGATGTAGTGCTTAGGGATATGGTTTAGTGGTGAACTCAACAGTGCTAGGTTTACAATTGGACTCAATGAACTTAAAACTCTTTTCCAACCTAAACAGTTCTATGATTCTGTGATCTTCACTTTTTAATAGAAGTATTTGAGAAGTATGTATGTTATTGCTACATTATCCATTAATGGTTTGGGTTGAGGGTTTTTTTGGTAAACTAATGTGATTTAAACTTACTGAAAGATGAAGTAAAGACAAATAGAAGAACAATATATCTCCTAAGTTGTCTTCTTTCTGCTGGCATGCCTTCCGGTCAAGCACAACTCAACATCAGGTGAAGTCATCAAAAAGATGCTCTGAAATCCCACACCTTCCAAAATGCTTCTCCTAGTCCTGTCATACCCAATATACCCTTCTGGATCCAAGGATTCTGTGACTCTCCCAGCTCTGCCTCCCTCAGTCAGTAGAAGGAGCTGAATCTTTGCGAGTACATATACACAGACACACAGAAAACTGCATCTGCATCCCATAATTAATTTTTGCCATTTCTGTATTCATAAACTGAGTGTTCATGAGTGTTGGCCTGGTGCAGAGCAGAAAACTCCATGCTGATGCAAAAGCTGTTATTTAATGCTAGGTCAATATACATTTCCTACAGCTTTACTAAATTTGAAGTATTATAAATATTTTTTCATACTGTTATTGAGGGAATTGGAATTATAGATATTACAGTTTAATTCATTCTTTTTATAAGCTGATGCAGCTAGAGGAAATCTTACACAATCTCTTTTACAAGAAAGCTTAAGAAGACGTGTCATGGTTCTGTATATGCATTTATCATTACCAGTTCTATATTTTTTTCTGTGTTATTTATCATAGCATAGGGATTATTATGTATCAAATACAGGTAATTTGGAAGATCAAAGAAATGTAATTAAATTGTGATGGTGGGCTGCAGCATTCTAATAATAATGGTTATTGTAGCAGTAAAATCTAGCTAAAATTGACTTGT
This sequence comes from Alca torda, assembly GCA_008658365.1. NCBI lineage: Eukaryota > Metazoa > Chordata > Aves > Charadriiformes > Alcidae > Alca > Alca torda. The sequence goes on from CM018101.1 coordinate 70,239,902, forward strand.
TTTTTCCAGATTTTTTTTTTTTTTTTTTTAATTTTGCCATGAAGGAAGAGTATCTGTGGAGTGGGCAACTTATACTTCATGTAACTATTCCTTCTTCTTAAGGCTTCATCACATCCTCTTCCTTCCCTCCATGGCATCATTTATTCTTTTAGAGGGTGGAAAACATACCATGGGAATTACATGGAGTGATAATAACTGCTAATGAAAATATTATAGAAACAAAGCTAAGACACAAGACAAAGGATAAAAATCCTTTGGATGAGAAACTTGGTAGAACAAATAAAGCGATCAGTGCACAGTCATAAATTAAGACATGGCTTTCAAAAATGCCTGAGGGAATACACTATCTCTTTAACAGTCCCACCCTCAAACCTGCTAAAGTGCAGTCATCTAATTAATTGTTTTCTATAAATACTTCTGTAAGCACTACAGGAAGGGCTGTAAAAGTAGCACTTCAAACAGTTATAGTACAAAATCAAAGGAGCAGAGGCAGCTCCTTCTTTCCTCCTTGTTCTTTTTAAAAACAATAATGGCTCATTCTGCATTTAGTTGACATCTCCATGTATGCAATCCTCTTTCTCTGATGAGTTTTACCATTCATACATATGTCTCTTACCGCAGTTTTCTTGTTTTCAGAGAAAACTTTACAGACATCTAATGTTTCTGTAAACCAGTGAAATCTTTAGGCAAATCTCAGGTACTACATTGACAACATCTTTTCATTTACATAAAAATATTGTGCCCCTAAATGTTGTATGCAAAATATACATGCCAAAAGAAGGAAACCACCATAAACTTGAATTCCTTCAGACAGTTGTACCAGGAATTTGGCCATGTGGCTTATTTTTAGATGCTGCAACTTCACAATTTCAGATAACGCCCAACAGGAGAGATCTCTGGTGCTTAATAACTTGGAAATACAGTCCCCTCTCTGAAAGCTCTGTATTCTGGGTAGCATGACAGCAGCTAACAAATAAGGTGAACAAGACAGAAGGTCTATATGGTCTATCTAGACTTACAAAAAAATTGGTGGTTTGTCTGTAAAAAGAAAGAAATTAACACCATTCTGTAATTAAAAACTGCATTCAGGTGCATATCTGAAGAAAGTCCGTTTGAAGAAACTTGCACTATACCATTATAAGCATGAGCTACGTAAAAGCAAAAACTGTCCTGCTAGACCATAAAGAGAAGTATAAATTGAAATGGGGAGTAATAAAATAAAAGAGTGAAACAACAATACACAGATTTAACAGAGAAATTCAGGTTTGAAGTCTAGGAGCAAAGAGAAGATTCCTGTGTTCATGAGGCAGTGCTCTGAGAAGTTGGTTGGATCTGGGAACAGTTTTTGCTTTTGTAGACAGGAAGAGAGGAATCAGACAAAATATCAATCTGTATGGCATGTATGTCTGTCAAACCGTAATAAACATATAGTCTTTAGGAACTTCTCATTCTTATTTACCAAGCAATGACAGAATAGATCATAAGAACAGTCTGTTTTACCCTATGCAGTGGCAAATGTTAAATGCTTTCTTTCTTAAAACAGTCATTGTACCACTAAACCTTTTTTAAAAGCGCAACTACGGGGTGGTGTTATTTTCTTTGATCCAGTGTATGGACCTTGCGTCTAACCGAGGGTAATTAAGACCTTGGGAGTCACTTCAGATTTGACTCATATCTTGAACACTTTAATGACTTTTCTATTGGTGTAAACAGATGAAAAAAAACACGACAGGTTAGAAAAAGAATACGAAAATGAAACTTAGTTTTTGATAAATAGGGTCAAGCTTAGAAATTGGAGAAGGGAACAAGGGACAAGAAAAAATCAAAGTTAAAAGTGTTATAAATTGAATAACAGAGAAGGAGTGAAAGCAGTAAAAGAGGGAAAGAACAGGAAAAGAGAATTACTTAAATGTAATTTAATTGCCATGACAGGCAAATTTATTCAAAATTGGTTCTTGATTCTTGCATGTTTTTTGCAGAAAGGACCATGAGAACTGAAATTCAGCACACGCACATACACACACACACACACAAAAAAAAGAAAAAAAAAAAAGAGCAGGCATACTTTGAGAAGAAAGACAATGAGAATATTGAAATATTACCTTCAACCTCTAAAAAAAGTGGGCCAAAAAAGAAAATCCCACAGTGTAGATACTTCTAGATTTCTTTTGGAAATTCCATCCCATTCCATTATTATTAATACTTGCAGTAAGTAAACTTAAACATATACAGACATAAGTACATAATTTTGAATTCATCAGTGCTTTGGCAAATAACATTGGCTCATAGAAGTGTGTTTTTTTATTTATTTTTCCTTAAATTGCTTTTGCATTTATATTTACATACACGTTCAATTTTTTAAGAAAACCTGTGAAAATTATTTGGCTGGTTATGAAAAATATATTTTTAGCTAAACATCTGATTCAACTTTCATTTTTGGGGCAATAAATGAGAGTCATATGAAATAGATTGATAATGCTTTTGAAAGAAAGGGAAAGAAAAACAAAACCCATATCTGGACCTAAAGCTAACGTTACACGGAATGGTTACTACAGTGAATCTCATTTGGAAGGTTCAGTGATCACTGGCTACTTTGTGTGCTGCAAGGCAAAGGAGCAATAGTGGTCTGCTGACATGGAAGAGACAGAAATCTAATTATTTCTTTTTTTCCACGGGGAGGAGGGGTTAATCCTTCTAGGAGCATTTATCACTTCATAAAAAGCCTCAGATACTGTACCAGTCTTGTTAGCACTACAGAGACAAACCAATCAAATGTGCTTTATCCCACAGCAGCAAAAGGTATTTAATTCTCTCCCACACCCCTTTTATCTTCCACTCACAAAAATCATATTTAGCAATAACCTAGTTTCCTTTTTCAACACCAGACTCTGATAGCATAGAAAATGTCACTTTCTCACGCTAGTCCTGTTTCTAGCAGAAGAAACCTCTTTCTTTGGAAATTTGTTGCTTTAGCTTTTGTATGTGTGAACAAGTAGCAAAACCAGTCTCCAATATTGTTTAGGTTCCAAGTAGCAAAACTAGACTCCAATATTGTTTAGGTTCCTTGGTGACAGTAAAAATAATATAAATTACTATACTATGCTATAATTAAATTTGCCCTTTTACCGCATTGGCACTGTGAAAGTAGGCCAGTGTCTTCTTGACTTATCCAGTTATTCCAACCCAGAATTTATTTGCATAGTTTCTATTCTTTTTAGAAAGGATAACCTCTTTCCAATAAGCATTTGCAGAAAGCATATTTTGCACACACACACACACACACACACACACGCAAACACTCACACAATTCAAAGGATTTGACAGCTTGATCAAGGCAGGTGTACTTTTTTTCACTTGGGGAAGAGACTGGAGAAAGGATCTGTAGTAATTAGCAGTGGAACAGTTAACAACGCTGGTAGTTAAAATAGTCATATTCTAAATTCAGTTGTAGATACTGAGATGGATGGGGCAGTTCATATTTCCCAGAGTTGCTGTTTAAAAGTGACTGCAGGCAGATAATCATAGTGCACTGATGAATTATAATAATAATGTCCTCAGCATTGTCTTTATAACAGTTGAAATATATGCAGCCAATGCAGCCGAAGAGGATTGAAGTGTAGGGTGAACAGTTACCTAATGCAACACACAAAGTTAGGATGCTGTAAAAGTCCTTTGTTGCCCTATGCAATTTTTTGTGCTTTATAAAAGTAATTTTTGTCCTAATGGAATTCAGCCATGTGAGAAGTGCACAAGATATTTTAGATACTGAATCATGCTCTAAATAGTACCGGTTGCCTGAGTGCCACAGGAATGTTAAGGTATACAATAAGTGATTTCTTGGTAGAAGAATGTTCCTGTACGATGTGCTGGTCCCTGTGGAAGATGGTGTTGGGAGATAGGAAAGGGAGAGTCAAAAGTTAGCTCTTGTTTTTGTTGCTGTTCCTTGCCGCCCAGCAGAATGATGAAAGCCCTCTGAAACTGCATGCTGTCCCTCTGTTAGAGATTAGAAAAACCAGCAAGTAGGCTGCTTGCTTATATAATTCATTAACAAACCATGCCTTATGCACCTGTGGGCCCATTGGGGTGACTAGAGAATAGAGCAGGCTAGCAAGAAACGAGGGTAGAATAAAATTATACAGGGACTAGTTAGACCGTTCAGCTCATGACAAGAGCCCTCAGCTTCACCCGCTTCTTGCAAAAGTAATTGGCTTATACACACACCGCAAATAGAGAAATAAAGTATTAATCTGTTTTATTTGGGTTTTTTATCCCAATATTGCTCTGAGTAGTAACTTAATTGTATCCTCCGCTACTAGGATGCCTGTTCACACTACAATTTTTCCATATGGGGAAGTTTTGGGAAATGTTTATGTTTGTCCTCAGTGGTAAAAATTTTATTAACACATACTCTCCAACTTGTTAGTTCTCTAGGAAACATAGATGATGCATTATTCTCAGGAAAGTGAAGTATTGACTTGATTTCTTTAGCTGTATTTTTCAGTTATGGTTATACTTCAGCTTAGAAGTTTTGGTTTAGAACCTTTATAGGTTCATTTATTTTTCATTCTTTCTTGACAATTAAAGCATCAGGCAGGTGTTTCTTTCTCCCTGAAAAAAACAACCAACCACCTAAAAAAAAAACCCAAACCACAACAAAAATTCCCCCCTTCCCCTACAAAAAACCCCAAACCACCTGTGAAATTCTTATTCATAGAATCATAGAATCTGTTGCGTTGGAAGGGACCTTTAAGGACCATCTAGTCCAACCCCCCTGCAGCAAACAGGGATATCTTCAACTAGATCAGGTTGCTCAGAGCCTCATCCAGCCTGGCCTTGAATGTCTCCAGGGATGGGGCCCCCACCACCTCTCTGGGCAACCTGTTCCAGGGTCTCATCCCCCTCATTGTAAAGGCTAATCTAAACCTACCCTGCGCTAGTTTAAATCCATTGCCCCTCATCCTATTGCTACATGACCTTGTAAAAAGTCCCTCACCATCTTACTTGTAGGCCCCCTTCAGGTACTGGAAGGCTGCTATAAGGTCTCCCTGGAGCCTTCTTTTCTTCAGGCTGAACAACCCCAACTCTCTCAGCCTGTCTTCATAGCAGAGGTGCTCCAGCCCTTTGATCATCTTCATGGCCCTCATCTGGACCCGTTCTAACAGGTCCATGTCCTTCTTGTGCTGAGGACTCCAGAGCTGCACACAGTACCCCAGGTGGGGTCTCACCAGTGCAGAGTAGAGGGGCAGAATCACCTTTCTGGATCTGCTGGCCACGCTTCTTTTGATGTGGCCCAGGATGCAATTGGCCTTCTGGACTGCAAGCACACATTGTTGGCTCATGTCCGGCTTTTCATCCACCAGTACCCCCAAGTCCTTTTCCACAGGGCTGCTCTCTATCACATCATCTCCCAGCCTGTATTGATAACGAGGGTTGTTCTGACCCAGGTGTAGGACCTCTTGCACTTGGCCTTGTTGAAGTTCATAAGGTTTGCTCAGGCCCACCTCTCTAGCTCGTCCAGGTCCCTCAGGATGACATCCCGTCCCTCTGGCACATTGACCGCACCACTCAGCTTAGTGTCGTTGGCAAACTTGCTGAGGGTGCACTTAATCCCACTGTCTATGTCATTGACGAAGATGTTGAACAACGCCGGTCCCAGTATGGATTCCTGGGGGACACCACTTGTCACCCCTCTCCATCTGGACATCGAGCCACTGACCACCAGCCTCTGGATGTGACCATCCAGCCAGTTCCTTATCCACCAAACAGTCCTCCCATCAAATCCGTATCCCTCCAACTTAGAGAGAAGGATGTTGTGGGGGAGAGTGTCAAAGGCCTTGCAGAAGTCCAGATAGATGACAGCCGTAGCTCTCCCCTTGTCCACTGATGCAGTCACTGCTTTGTAGAAAGCCACTAGGTTGGTCAGGTAGGACTTGCCTGAAGCCATGCTGGCTGTCTCGGATCACCTCCCTGTCCTCCATGTGCCTTAGCATAGCTTCTAGGAGGATCTGTTCCATGATCTTCCCAGGCACAGAGGTGAGGCTGACAGTGCGGTAGTTCCCAGGGTCCTTCTTTCTACCCTTTTTAAAAATAGGTGCGATGTTTCCCTTTTTCCAGTCACCAGGGACTGCACCTGACTGCCATGATTTTTCAAATATCATGGAGAGTGTCTTGGCAACTACATCAGCCAATTCCCTGAGGTCTCTGGGGTGCATCTCATCATAGACTTGTGTATATTCAAGCTCCTCAAGTGGTCACGAACCTTGTCTACACTTACAGTGGGAGGGACTTTGTCCCACAGGTCCCCGTCTTGTGGTCCTTCAACCCGGGAGGTATGAGGAGAGAGGCTGGCAGTAAAGACCGAGGCAAAAAAGTTGTTGAGAACCTCAGCCTTCTCCTCATCTGTTGTTTCCAGTTTGCCATTCTCAGTCATCAGGAAGAGCACACTTTCTCTAACCTTCCTTTTCTGGTTGACGTACCTGTAGAAGCCCTTCTTGTTATTCTTAGCATCCCTTGCCAAGTTCAGCTCCAGACACACCTTGGCCTTCCTGACCTTGTCCCTGCATACCTGGGCAGCATCCCTATACTCTTCCCAGGACACCTGATCCTACTTGAACTGCCTGTGCAATTCCTTCTTGCCTTTTAGTTTGACTAGCAGGTCCCAGCTCAGCCATGCTGGTCTCCTGCCTTTGTTACTTGATTTCTTACACCTGGGGATTGAGAGTTCTTGTGCTCTATGGAAAGTGTCCTTGAAGATCTGCCAGCTCTGTTCTGCCCCCTTGCCCCTGCAGACCATTTCCCAGGGGGTCCCGTTGACTAACTCCTTGAAGATCTGGAGGTTTGCTTTCCTAAAATTCAGGGTCCTGATTAGGCTCCTCATATTCTGGAGGACCCATTTGTGAAACAGAGAAGATCAATCAAAAAGCTCTGAATGATGTGGAGTCTGCAACTGGACGTTGTATGCCGCCTTAATACATGTAACAAAAAATGTATTTGAAACTTGGTAATATTGGTTTGAAGAATTATCTGAGTTGTTTGCTTTAAGTTTTGGTTTAATAAACAAATACTCACATTGTGTGTTTGGGATAACTTCATATTCTTGAGCAAGTTTACAAGTTCTTCATCTTTTTCAATAAGATGAAAAATGCAAAACATGAGTTGCTGTATGATTCAGAGAATAAAGCAGATATTCTGCAAAACTGGCAAGAAAAAGCAACCAACATATTACTCACACATAATGCTCTGATGAAAGACAGTTTCCCATCTAATATACATCTGATAAAACGTATTTGCCTAGTACAAAGGTTCTCAGCTCTCTATGGTCACAGAAGTGGCTTTTCCAATTGGTAGAAACACTAAAACTTGAAAACGTGTTAATTGTAATGAAAATACAAAATTCTGATCCATAGACTAAGAATAAATTTTATGTGACGTTTCTTTATCTGGATGTTATTTTTAACATATAATGTTGCTAAAATTATAAAGATTACACTTAAAAATGATATACAAGTATAAAATATTAAATATTTATCCAAAGTAAAATGGTTCCCCACTGTCCTATTAAAAAGGACTTTTTTTTCTTTTTTAAAAAAGAGAACATTTAAAATGTTTTCTGCTGCTTCTGTTTTTAATTATTTGTTATATATCTGTTCCACTGAAAGTGATGAGAACTCCCGCCCCTTCTTGTTCAAGAACAGGAGAATAACAAAGTCTTCATGGCTTGTGAAGCTACTGATATGACATGGAAGAATGATTCAAGTTAAGAGAGGGGGAAATCAAAAACAAAGCTTAAAACTTAGAAGAAAACTAGTAGTAAAACCAGAGAGTTTTCTGGTTTATATTCATTACTTCACTGCATTGTCACCTTAAATATTGCTGATATTGCTGCTAATAGCAACAGCAAAGCATAGTACAGGCAGATAATAGCACAGATGCAGGAGGCCTATTTTTTTCTCAGATTAGTGTTACTAATATTGGATAGCAAATTCTGTTTCTGAAAACTTCAGAGAGAGTGGTTCCAATGGACATACCTCAAAATAATACTGAGACATTCAGCCAGAATTTGGAGCCAGAGCAAAAAAAAATATATCCAGACCACACTAACTACCTTCCACCATACACTTGCAGTGATACAGTCAGTCCTCAACACCTCTTGATACATCGATTGTTGAGAGTGTCAAGAACCCTGTATAGAAGATGAAGATTTTCATATTTTTTCACAGAAGCAGCTTTTCAAGTCTGAAGTTTTAACATCTTATATTTTAGCCCCTATTTTTCCATTTTACTCCCTTCTACTGTATCGTGTTTTACCATAAACCCTCTTTCCCCTTCTCCCTTTAATTTAGGTCAAGCTATCTTTTATGCTTCACTGAGGCTTTGGCTTCTTTGCAACTTTATATTTTTCATTTTCTTTTCCCTGTAATATCTTTTACAGATTTTTAATATTTTTTATGAATATGTTTGGACTCTACTGTTATTTGCCCTGCTCTTTTCTACCCCTCCTTAATCACTATGCCCACCCACCTTCTTTTTACTTTTTTTAGTGCTGTATAAGTCTGAATTTTAAGCTCCTTTTTCTCCTTATCTTTTATTTGATGCAGCACTGATTAACACTGTCAGATATTACCTTTCAGCTCTGAGCCATCAATTATCACTCTTTAATAACTGGCTTTCCTCATTCCCTCTATTTTATCACCTTTCTTGAAATTTCCAATATTCACTCATCATTTCTTTTGCTGTCTTGTGAGAACCAGTTTTCTCTTAAACTTTATTTCCTTTTTTCATAAAAGTACTACTACCATTTTTCTCTTCCAGTTCTTTTTTTCATCCTGAAATTTTGTCTTCCTTCAGACAAAAGTCCCCAGACTTACTTGCTGTAACATCTTTTGCTTTGGAACTCAAACTCTCTCCTGACTTTATGTTGCATCAGCCTTCCTCCAGGCTTTGTTTCCAAGAAATCTTGCTTCTTATGGTATTCATCAAATTTTCCAATTTATTCCCTGTTTGAATATATTGAGTGTAAATGGTAAAAAGCAACCTTTCACATATTTCTTGGTCTTGTCTGGACAGATCCTGTTACCTTGTCTCAGCTGTTAACAGAGAGGCAGGTGGATGCTGACCATGCCCCAGGCAGCATTGGACAGGGTCTGTGTTTGCTTACTGGAAATGCATCTTATTATTTTCACACAGCGCTATAGATTCCTTTACCCAGAAGCTAGTTAAACTTTAGTGTGCATAAATTTGTTTATTAGAAAATCAAGACTTAATGAAAAGGTCACAAACAGTCATGGAGTCCTTTTCATTGGTTTTGAGTGATTTTGAGCTCTCCTGGATCCATACAGTATCAAAGGATGGCTTTTTTTCTAAAGCTCCTGTGTGAAAAAGCAGACTAAAGTTGCGTAGAGAGTGAAAGTAATATTCAAAGCCATTGCTGAAACTGTAAATAAGTTGGTAATGAACTGGTTGCTTTAGGAGATGGAGAATTATAATTGGAACCTTTCACTGTTGTTACTGTGAATTTGGCAACCGTGACAAGAATTTGCTTATGTTGTGATTGCTGTGTGGTCAGCATTAACTGTTGGGGTAAGCTTAGGCCAGTTTCTTACTCCAAATCTCAAAAGTTGAAAGCAAATTTAGTGATGCTCTTAACTGGGAATAATTGGAGAATGCAACCTCTAGACATGGCACTTTGGGTCCATCTAAACAAGGTAAATCACTAACTCAGGAGAGTTGACTCAGGATCCACAGAACATTGAGAAAGAAATTCAGATCATTCAGGTTTTTCACATCATTGACAGATTCCAGGCAGTGTTGCAGAGGATTTCTTTGGTATTGATTGGTTGTAAATTATTTATGCTACTATTTCTACTATAGTAACTCTTTGCTTCATAATGTGCTGTTTATTTTCTGTGCAATGGACGTGAATTGTCTACCTGATCAGAAAATTATTGAAGATCCCAGTGTGTGGATCAGAACCTGCTGCACCACCTAAAATAAACCCATACCAAATTACAGCTTCCCCCCAGCCTCCTAAAAAGCTGTGAATTGGTGGGATTTGAAATACATTGAACTGACAGAATTATACATAGAACACATACTATTTAGATTTTTAACTCAAAATTTAAGGCAAAATTCTCATCAAAATTCCCACATATTTTATGTAAGTCCACTTCTTATTCCTATATGCAAAGTTATTCCTCATATAAATAATTCGCTTTACCTAACAGACAATCTTCTTGTGGCTATGTTTACAATGGGCCTAGTACGCCTGAATCTGCACAGAGCAGAGTGTCAAAACTCTTAATTGCAATCCTTACCATTTTGCCAGTGTCCCTCCTTTCTACTGTAGATAGCAGATTTTAGAATGTTTTTAAGCTTTGCTTTGCTGAGTTGGTTACTGTACAGAATTTTCTGTACCTGCTCACTGCTTGCCCAAATGGATGTATTTCCTTTGTTTCCCATGGGCCTTAACTTGACTGTGTCATTTGTGAATTTGATTCTTGTGTTGCAGTGTTCCTTTAAACTTAATTCAGTGGAGCTGCTTGAAAGGTAGTTCAATCTATTAAAATGGGATTCCAGATCTCTGTATGGATATGCTTGTGCATTTGTTCTTCATTGTTTTGTCCTGAATACAGCACCCTGATTACAAGCTTGATTTTCTAATTCAGAAGTTTCCTCCTTAAAGCAAATAACATCTGTCCTCCTGCAGAATAGGCTGTTGGCCATCATCAGATGTCATGAATGATCGCAAAAGATAGCTGTCTCATTCATCCTTTGCACTGCCCCAGAGGAAGCATATGGCCTGCATCTTGGGTAAAGAAAAAAATAAATAATGAGGAATTCAGCCTGCTGGGTTTCTTTTCTCTTATTCCCATCCTTTTCCTCAACTCGCTGTATGAGACACAGAAAAAGATCTTAGTGCTGGATGCATACTGAAGCCTCTCTCTGAGTAAATTTTTTTTCAGAGTTACAGCGAAGATGTGCACTCTTCCTTCATTGTTCTTATTTTGTAGGAAGAAGAGTGCATTTTCTTAGGTATTGGAAACTATTTCCTCTCTCCTTACACTTTTCAATGGTGCAAGGTCAAAGTTAACTAGTTCACTAGTAGGTCTGCATCAATCTGTGTATAAATTAAAGTCTCTGTCAGTGGTAAAACTTCTTTTGTGTAGGAATAATTAGCAAAAGAAATCTGCACCAGACTGAAAGTCCCTCTGCGTGCACTGGAGGTGACACCAGGTTCCAAACAGTACACACAACAGTACCGCATAATTGCAATGTTGCCATTACCATTACCATTTGCTGCACATCTTAAATCTATTTACAAGGCTATTTGATTTGATATTATACTAAGTGGAATTATAAAGAATACATAAAGCAATTTTACTGAGGATGTACTTAAAATAATTTACACTGATTAAAGTTAGATTTAAAAGTTCCACTTAGTGCTTTCTTTTGCATTTAAAAACAGAGATCTATAATTATAATGTAATGTAATTTTATCAGTAATGGGTAAACTTGGAAAAGTCTCCCTTAAGTTTTATGTAACAAAAAAAATGATTGAAGTTCAATGAGTTGTTTAGCCAGAAGTTAGCATGTCTTATTATATTTCAACATTTGTTAAACTGATGGAGTTTCCCTACTGACTGCAGTTCTTGAGATGGAGCTGAAAATCTCTCTAGAAATATTCTTAAGTTTTTCAAGAAACTTTTTAAAGGTAAGAGTCTGAATTTTATAGAGTTTTGCAAATTCAGGTGTAATTCAATATTGTTTTGTTCTATTTAAACCAATTTAACTGTTCTCCCTGTGTCGTGGAATAAGAGCTTTAATAATAAAAGGGATCTTAATGGACTGTCCTGAGTAAAGAAAGAGAAGTGGCTACAATGGCTTTTATGTTTGGATGAGGAAGACAGTTTGGAAGTAAATATTCTGATCTTCCCCACTTAGTATATATGATTTCTGTAACAGAGTGGTGTTGGAGCATACAAACCAGATCTGCTCTTGAGGAAACTAAAACACATCGTAGAAGTAATATTCAAGGATCACCTCCTTCAAGTTCAGGAGTGGTGCATCCCAAGAAAGAAGTCAGGGAAAATGCCAGGAGGCCTGCATGGATGAACAAGGAGCTCCTGGACAAGCTCAAAAGCAAAAAGGAGGCTTACAGAGGGTGGGTGCAAGGACAGGCTGACTGGGTGGATACAGAGAAACTGTCCAAGTGGGCAGGAACCAGATTAGGCAAGCTAAAGCCCAAACAGAATTAAATCTGGCTAGGGACATCAAGGATAACAAAAAAAAACTTCCCTAAGTACGTCAGGGGTAAAGGCAAGACCAGGGAAGATGTGGGCCCTCTCTGGAAGGAAACAGGAGACCTGCTCACCCAGGATATGGAGAAGGCTGAGGTACTGAATGACTTTTTTGCCACGCGTCCTGAGGGAGCTGGCAGATGAAGTTGCTAAGCTGCTTTCCATTATATTTGAAAAGTTGTGGCAGTCTGGTGAAGTTCCTGCTGACTGGAAGAGGGGAAACATAACACCCATTTTTAAAAAGGGAAAAAAAGAAGAACCAGGGAACTACAGACTGGTCTCACCTCTGTGCCCAGCAAGATCATGGAACAGATCCTCCTGGAATCTCTGCTAAGGCACATGGAAAACAAGGAGCTGATTGGTGACAGACAACATGGCTTCACCAAAGGCAAGTCATGCCTGACAACTTTGGTGGCCTTCTATAATGTTGCCACAGCATTGGTAGATAAGGGGAGAGCAACCAACATCATGTACCTGGACTTATGCAAAGTGGTTGACACTGCCCCGCATGACATCCTGGTCTCTAAATTGGAGGGGCATGGATTGATGGATGGATCACTCGTTGGATAAGGAACTGGCTGGATGGCCGCACTCAGAGAGTTGCGGTCAACAGCTCAATGTCCACGTGGAAACCAGTGATGAGTGGGGTTCCTCAGGGATCAGTACTGGGACCAGTGCTGGTTAACATCTTTGTCAGTGACATGGACAGTGGGACTGAGTGCACCCTCAGCCAGTTTGCTGATGACACCAAGCTGTGTGGGGCGGTCAACACTCTGGAGGGAAGGTATGCCATCCAGAGGGACCTGGACAGGCTTGAGAGAGGTGGGCCTGTGTAAACCTCATGAAGTTCAACCAGGCCAAGTGCAAGGATTTGGACTGGATATTAGGAGGAAATTCTTTATTATGAGCTTGGTGAGGCACTGGAACAGGTTGCCCAGGGAGGTTGTGGATGCCCCATCCCTGGAGGTGTTCAAGACCAGGCTGGATGGGGCTTTGAGCAGCCTGCTCTAGTAGGAGGTGTCCCTGTCCATGGCAGGGGGGCTGGAACTAGATGATCTTTAAGATCCCTTCCAACTTGAACCATTCTATGATTCTACAAGTATGTGCTATACACCAGCCAATATTAGGATATTCAGCCCCTGAGTGGGGATTAGAGCTGTTCTGAAATGAATCACATCACCCCAAACTCATACAAAGTAGACAACAGTTCATCAACATCATCTGCTTTCCTGCACAGGCTTGATGTTGTTGTGCCTTGCTATCAAATAATGTAGCTAAGCCCTTAGCATTTATTTTTCTTAAAGACAAGGAGAAGTAGGTCCATATGCCAGCACTATGCACGAAAATAAATCCATTAAAATCTGTACGCCACTCAGATGGGGAGGTAATGAGGTCCTCAAGGATACTGTGATGCACCGTTATGTCCAGAAACATTCACTAATGCCTTTCTATCTCCTAGGCAGTGTCCTGGGCTTTTAGCTCTTCTGACAGAGGCGATGTCCCACATGACTGTTGTGGAGCCCTGACTGCTTTCTGCAGGAGAAAGGGTGTGATCCCACCTCTCTGGATGTTTTTTTCCTCACTTGTAATTTTGATTCAACGGAAAATGTTTACACTGAATTTCAGAAATCAGGAAATCCAAGGATAGAGATATCATATTGGTTTTATGATGAGCTGGGACCTCTAGTTTTCAAGAAAAACAGAGCTTTTCTTGGGGAGTGAGAAAAAGGGGAGTAAAGTAATACCCCATGTTTAAAGTCACTAAGGTGTTTGTTTTCAAGGCCATCAAGAATAAACATAATTTTTAAAAATACTTGAGAGAGACACTGTCTCTCAGCTCTTTTCTAATTTGATGGTGTATCTATGAACTAATTTTCTGCATTTCTGCTAATGAAATAAGAATAATTTAATAAAAGGTTTACTGAGTACAAGCTCTCACAAGCAATGTGGTCTCATCAGAATGTTAACCCTTGGTCACAAGGGTAAAGAAATAATTAATTCCAGACATATTCAAACTTCTGATAATTTTGGGAGGCAAAAAAATTAAACTCTAGAAGACTCAGAAATGAAAGACAAAGGAATCACACAAATCCCTGGCACTTCTAATAAAGTGCTACCATTGCTTTCAGTGTTTCATCAAAAGTTGATGTGTTGTTTTTTTTCAGAGAGCAACAATCTTGCTATAGAGACAGATAAGTCCATGGGAAGAGAAAGATAAGAAAAAAAATAAGTCCCTTTGATTTCTGAAAATTGCTTCAGGAACAAACATGGGGGATTGCCCCAGATTTTCAGGATTTGTTATATTTTTGACAACTGAATTTTACAAGTTTCAGGGAGAATGAGAGTATTTTGTTGGAGTATTTTTTTGCTAATCAATAACCAATAAAAGAACAGCTGCCACAGTAAATGATAGGTTAGGATAGTTTGCAACTGTGTGATCTAATAAATACTTTGATTGCTGCACTCCTGCAAAAACTTGAGCTTAAATTGTATTTTCTCACATGTAAGTTCTGTATGAGGAATATGTTACATGATTTTCTGTGAAATTTCATTAAATTTCCAGAATATTAACCTTCTTCTGGGGCTAAAATGACGGTAGAGGAGTCAGAAGCATATTTTCCAGAGCGTCTTCAAAGATAACATTGTATCAATGTTCAGATTTTCATCAGACTTAAGCTCCTTCTTCCCCCTTTTTTTCCCTTCCCTAGACATTGCAATGGGAAAAAAAATAAGAGACCATAAAGCCACTTCACTGCTCTCATCTTTCTACTTCTCCTCTCTCTTTAAAGTACTGAAAAGCCCAAAGATGGAGTTGAACTGAAAACAGTATAGCATCAAGTACCAAAATAAGATAACCATAGGAAGTGCAATTTACTGTATTTAAATATTCAGACTTCCGTTTAGTTGTTTGTCTGTTAAAGCCCTTCAAGCTCCAAGAATGGGAGCCTGACATCAAAGGAATGAAAGGACATTTTTATTATTATTTTTCCTATATTTATCTCATAGCAGCATTTTTAAAAATTCCTCTCTACACATCTCTTGGCCTGTAGGAGCAGCTGTTCTCTCTGACATCAGTTATTCTCTCTGATATGCCTAAAACTCTATGCACCTCCACATGAATCCCTAGTTCTGGTGTCTTCATTATTGATGGTGAAGCTTACATTGCAGTCACTGACTATTTCTTGTCAAGACATGATGAAATTACCTTTGAAGAAGCAGGCTCATGGGATATTACTATAATACAGGGCTCAGCATGCACTGCAAAATCTGAATGTGGGTGTTATGTGTGTGTATCACCTTGCTGCTATGCTACCAGTATCCTGAGGCAAGGAATAAGCAGCTGGCTTGTATTGTTTGCACAGACTGCAGGCACTGCAATACAGGTACACCCAAAATTACGCTACAAATGGTGCTTTCTAATTTGAGTTGTATTGGTATATAGAAAAATATGGTCTAGAAGTACTCAGTGGGCTATGTGAGTGCCTAGAGCAAGCTGGTCACATGAAAATGGGTGCAGAGTGAACTGGTTTATTATACTGATTACTGATGTCCCAGCCACTATTTATGCCATGCCTGAAGATGACAAAGACAAGGTTAAGGGTAAAGCAGGAGATAATGGGGGTAAATTAAAAATGAGCAACCTGTCAAGAAAAGGGTACTGAAAAGAGATTCCCTTGTGGTAAATTCTTGGAAGCTCTTCTCACATAAGCAGTGGAGTACTGGTATCAGGTTAATGAAAGTTTGCCCAAATTTAAAGCACCAAGGTATGTGGCAAGCAGAATTGGAAAATATATCAAGTGAGGAAAAAATGACTTTGATATCCCTTTTTACTCCCCCCCTTCACCCCAGTTCCTTCATGTCAATTGATTTGTTCTTACTATAGTCAGACACAAAATTATTATGGATGTGCTCTTTGTCAGTCAAAAGCACCTTGCAAAAGACTTCCTAGTCCTTTCCCCGTAGCATTCCTGGATGCCTTATTTGTTTCCCATGGACCTACTGAAACATTTACAAGAACAGCTCTATTAAATTTGCTCTGGTATGCAATTCAATTAGATGGAAACTTCTTAAATATCACTCTAAAGGTGACTTGGGGAAATATAAGACTGTTACTATAGTTGTTCAGAGTATTCTCAGAGGCAGATTGCACTACACAGTATTACTGTCTCCAAGTAACAATTTAAATAGGGACAAAAAAAAACAAACAAAAAAAACCCCCAACTAACAGCTGAAGAGAATCTTTTGTATCAGAAAACCTTCCTCTGAATAAAGGATGTCATTTAATAAATGCAATAAAAATTGGAAGCAAAGTTTACCTATTTTCTCTAGCAAATTTTTATTTTGGGGACAACTTCAGTGAAAAACTGACTAATTTCTACAGTATGCAGGAGAAAAAGAAAAAATAACAAAGCTGAGTTAGATTACTTAATTAATTTCCCAAAACAGATTTTGAAATAAGATCTGAAAAGATTTTTTATAAGGGAACAGTATTTATAGAGCCTATTTTGTCTGTGCGAAAAGACAATGTATTTTATATTTGCTTTCCTGTTCTCAAAATACAGTCTGCAAAGCTCAGAGAATCTGTGGTTCTATGTTACTAATATGTGCATTGGGTCAAATTAATTTGATTCATCTTAACATGAAACATTTTTTTTTTTAGTATACAATTTCTTGTGGTGAATGTACTTGTTTCAGAAGGGCAGCCTGCAGTAGAAATTAGAAATAGGAGCTGTTGTGACAATTCAATTGCAACAGATTTTCCAAGTCTTATAATTAATACATTGGATCACAGAAAATGACAGTAATAGCTTCCTTGCCTCAACTTTATAGCAAACTCTGCATACCATTCTGTAATAAAATGAAGAAAAAAGAAACCAAACCAGCTATCTCAGCAATAGCTAAACCACATTTGACAGGACACTGACCTTTCAAGAACAGTTTTCAAAGAAGAGTACATGGTGTTTGTTTTATTTGTGTAGGGGTGGGATGGAATGTTTATTTTCAAATGGGCTTTAAAAAGGGCAAAAATACAGATGAAGATAGGTATACTTCACTTTCACTGCTGCTCCAGCAGATGTACATGTGTCTATGTATGCAGACCATTAGGTCCTCTGGTTCATGTCAAATATAGATGAATCTTAGCAGAATAACCATTTTCAGAAGGATGTTGATGAATTAAGATTTTATTATACAAACTGTGTTTGAGTATTTAGTCTATCAAATACGAATTCTAGCCTTGTTCAGCCTTAAAGTTACAAATTGTCACCAACTTCGGCTTAAGGTTTAGAAAGATACAGCATGTAAATTTCCTGCTTTGCATTCATGGTCACTCACTGACATTCGCCAAGGCACTTTTGTGTGGTTTTTATTCTTCACTCCAGTCTTTTAAGGATATTGCAGAAATGGCAATGTTTCCTAAGCATCACCTAAAACTAGAAGGAAACGGGAATATACTGTCAGTATGCTGTGCCAATCTATGATCCTTTTCTTCATGATTCATTTCCATGTGAGTAAGAAGGGATCACGATGAATAGGACTGACAAGAACAGAAACTTTTCACAAAGAGGCTTAATGAGAGGATAGGTATGGATGTGGCTGAATCAGATCGGCTAGGGATGAAAGCACAGTTTCAGTACGCAGAACCATGATTAATACAAATGATGCCATACTGTCTTCTGCTTCACATCCAAGGAGGGCTGGAGGTCTGGCAGAGAAGGCACTGAAGAGGCACCACAAACATGCCTATTTGGCAGACACCACTATAACTACAGTAACATCTCTGGAGCATTTGTATAGCCTTCATGTGACTTGTATAGTCATGCCACTATCTAGCTCAGTCTGTGTGGTGTGACTCACCAAAACATTCCTTGAAACTGAGAAAAATCATGCAGAAACTTCTGCTATAAGGAGAGAAGCAAATCTTTAGACACTGTAGAGAGAAGGAAGTGAATCCCCCTCTACCCTGCTCTGGTGAGACCCCACCTGGAGTACTGTGTCCAGCTCTGGAGCCCTCAGCACAAGAAGGACATGGACCTGTTGTAGCAGGTCCAGAGAAGGGCCATGAAGATGATCAGAGGGATGGAGTACCTCTGCTATGAAGACAGACTGAGAAGGTTGGGGTTGTTCAGCCTGAAGAAGAGAAGGCTCCAGGGAGACCTTGTAGCAGCTTTTCAGCGTCTGAAAGGGGCCTACAAGAAAGCTGGGGAGGGGCTGTTTGCAAGGTCATGTACCAATAGGATGAGGGGCAATGGTTTTAAACTAGAGCAGGGTAGGTTTAGATTAGCCATTAGGAAGAAGTTCTTTACAATGAGGGGGATGAGACCCTGGAACAGGTTGCCCAGAGAGGTGGTGGGGGCCCCATCGCTGGAGACATTCAAGGTCAGGCTGGATGAGGCTCTGAGCAACCTGATCTAGTTGAATATGTCCCTGCTTCCTGCAAGGGGGTTGGACTAGATGACCTTTAAAGGTCCCTTCCAACCCAACAGATTCTATGATTCTGTGATACCAATCTCTGCATTCTGAAACAGCACTCGATTCTGGGAAGACCCTGCAAAAACATCCCTAGGAGCTTTTTTGATTGTGTTATTGTGCTTGTTCATAAAAACTCTGATTCACACACAAATAGGGAATGGGGCATCCTGACTGTCAGGGAGAGGATTGTCTCCATAAACTAGTACTGTTATGAAGAAAACAACTGTGAAATAATTTCCATAGTGACATAAAATTATTTAAAATACAGCAAACCCTTTGCACTATAGGGGGACACCTCACTCTGGCACTCTGCTAGTAACCTGTTATTGGAAGTACAGTCTGCCCTGCTCCTGCTATACTATTATTTCTAAATGTGCTCAGACATGATGATGTTGTCAACTTTGCAGTTTGCTTTATTGTGAGCCTGGAAATTTATGCTGTCATGCTGTAATTCAGGAAGCAATCAAACAAGGGAAGAAAAAATTCTGTGACAGAAATTAACTGTGTTTAAAAGTTAAAAGCAGAAACTGGGAAGCCCTTGTACTGTTCTCTACCTGCAAGTAGAGGATGAGAAACTAAGGTAGGAGGAGGATACAAGTTTTTGTATGTAGAGCTGTGTGGATAAGGGATATATTTTCTTAATCTAAAGGTTATTCTTTTTTTGTTGGAAGAGAAATAAAATTCAATATAATGAATTCAATAAAATGCATTTTGATTTTCCCCAAACAAGCTAAGAAACAGCCAACTTTTTACTGAGAAAGTTTAATAATAGATTTACTGACATAAGAAATAATTTGAAGACCATTCAGGCAACAAGATTATATTTCAATTCTAACACTTTATAATATCAATATTGCCCTTTCTTGACCATAATAGATGGATTTCTTACCTCTGTTTATTTTTTGCTGACTCTTTCTATTTCCTGTTCAGATATCTGACTCAGTCACTTTTCCAATGTGATAAAAACTAATCTACAGTTTATCTTCATTACCCTCAAAGAGACCAAACTGAGTTCACTGAAGTACATGCAATGGAAACTGTGATCACATCTTATCTTTGTTTAACCTTCACATACAGAAAGTTGTCCTCACATTGACCTCATTAATATTCTCCAGGAAAGTATGGGCCAGTATAGGTTAAAGAAGTGTTTTCTCAGTAAGTCTGAAACATGCCATTTGTAGTAAACCAGCATGTTTTTAGTTGCCCATAGTGTTGTTATATGTAATTGTCATCCTCTTTCTTTTTTTTCCCTGGTGTTTTCAGTCATTCTGAAATCCATCAGCTGTTTCTTTATGAAGTTCCAACAAGATATGTCAAATTAAATTTCAAAAATCTGGCCAATTTTTATATATATATATATATAAAAATCATATTTAAATCACATATAAAGTATAAAATAGAATATAATGTAGGATATAAACAAGAATTTTTTCAATAAAATTGATAATATTTTTTCATTTCTATTATTCAAAACACTTTGAGGTGTCAGTTTTGTTTTGTGTCTGTGCCTAAACCCAGAGCTTTGGTGAGCACAGTGCCAACATATGCTGAGAGATCTGCATAAGACAGGTCAGGTGAAGCAGGTTTTCCTGTCCCAGATCTAACTGCAGCCATGCCAAACTGGAGCTGACTCCAGAAGACAGCCATCCCATGGAGGGGATGACACACAGCACGCGCTGGGAGCTACATCTCCACAGGTATCAAGCTCATAATTCACTCAAGCACCACACTGCACAGAAACAGCTGGCATAAAGTGACCATGAAGTAGTTCAGGTGCATTTCTGCTAATGAATCTGGCTGAACCTGTACTAAATGCTCATTTACAACACATTTAATCCACTGCTGACAACCGGAGATGACAGACCTATTATTTATAAGAATTAATGTCAAGTCCACAAAAGGAAGACTTCCATTTCTTTCACAAATTATGTTTGTAGTTTATAGTCCATTGTGATATACGATGAATGGAAAGCTAACTTAGAAAAACAGTTCCTGTGTCCTTGTTACTTTCAACATATTCCAAAGAAACTACTGCAGATGCAACATGTATGCCATGAACTGTTAGAGACAAACTGATATTAGAAAGTTGGGGGTAGTCAAATTCAATATATTTTACATCTGAAAGCAACTACAGTCTTAAGAACAATAGTTGCTATAAAAACATTCAATAGTATACTTTACTGTGCTTATGCATATTTAAAGCTGGCTTTATAAAGGGAGGCAGTCAGCACTTTGAAATATGAAAAAAAAGTACCTCAATCCTGTAAATACTTAACCACAGTTGTAACTTTATTCTTAGAATGAGTGTTAGTAAGTGTTAATTTCATCAGTGATAATATAAATTTATCTGGTTTTGATGTGTCATAACCAAAATGTCTTTTGGGCAAATCCTAAAAGTGAAAATGCAATTGATTTGTGACCTAGGAAAGGTAGTAGGTCTCAGGGAAAGAGAATAAGGACAGCCTTTTGTATTCATTTATTTCTTAAGTAGCTTGAGGTTCTGTAGAAGATGAAATATGGAAGTTCAAATTTTTCTGTCCTTTACTGATGCTAGTTGATCAATATAACAATTACCTTAGTTGCTTTGTCTAGTTTTCTAGTATCTGTAGCTCAGAAATAAAGAATATAATGTGGTTTTGTATTAAACCTCAAAAATATAAACCAAATTATATTGAAGGAACATGAAGTTCAAATTAGGCCTGTAAACATTTAGGTATAAAATAAATTCAGGACTTCAATTTATGAAATTTCAGGACTGCAAAGCAATATAAAGAGAAATACATTCAGAAAGAGCACACAGTAGGTTTATATTTTTTTAATGTATTTTTGTTTTTAAAAATATAGTTCCTAAAATATATATATATATAAAAAATATATATATAAAAGGATATACATAGCCACACACACTTGGGAAATATATATATATATATATATAAACATGGATTTTAAATGAAATTCTTTTCTCTATTATTCTGTTCTCTTCACTGTTGACCACTTGTGTCTAATGTATCAAATATCAACAAAAAATACAAAGTTTTCCACTAGATATTGCTTTTCTCCTGGGAATTTTTCAAGGTTTAAGGGGGAAATTAAATCTTTTGTGTGAGCCTTTGGTTTCCTTAGAATGTTTTCCTTATTAATTTATAGCCTGTGAAAGACCAACTAAAATGTCAGTGTGTATCAGACATAATCTAGCTGCTGCATTATTCATTTTTTAAAATATTGTACTTAATGAAGGCTCTATATTGAAGTCCGCTGCAAGTGTGACAGCAAGTATAAAAATGGCCATTTCTATGCCCTTCCCAGTATATTCCATGTGGATTTTGTTCCATATGATGTAGATTACTGACATGAAGATCTTCTGAATATGAAATAGAGGGGCTTTCTGGGGTGATTTTTTTATACATACAATATTTTAGGCAGGGTACCAAGTCATTTTTATCTGTTCTACTTTTAGATGGGAATTATTTCATTCCTTATTTTTCATTTCTTCAAATACTCATATTGGCTGTATTCAATAGTATTTCTATAGCGACAGATATTTTTACATGATTGCAAGTGATTGAATTATCACAGGTAATGTACAATGGTGAATTATAATAAATGCTATGTATTTGATTCAACCTTGTGACAAATGTAAGCTCAAATATTTTTTAAGACATTCTGAAGTCATTTATGATACCTTGAAATTTGCACCAACCTTGCTACCCAAAAAGCACATATGTGGGCTGACATAACATTGGCTAGTTATATAAACTTTAAAGAATAAACATAAAGGTTACTGCACTTGAATCTATTAGACACATAATTAAACACTATGACCTACTTTCAAATTGGGTAAAGATTTCTCTTATCAATGTCTTTTAAAGGAGATATACATAAAGCAGTGATCATTAATAGAAAACATTTGTTTCTTCTACATCTTTATTTTTACAGCTGCTTCATTAGTGCATGCATTTGTTTAGTGCATCAGTCAAAGACGCATCCTTGTTATAAGAAATTTCAAATATATTTAAATGAGCAAATCACATTTCAATATGGAGATTAATATACACATTTCTGTGTGCACTGATAGTCAAATGGGCCCATGAAGAATGTATCTCTGTATGGAAAAAGCAAAGGAAGATTTAAAGAAGCTGCTTTATTTGTGTTTAGCTGAAGGGATCCATGACAACAGATGATACTTTTATGTGTTGTTTACACTTGGTTCATCCTTGGAGCACTGTGTTACGTGACCTACACAAAAGAAGCTTTTAAAGATGGGTTACAATAAGAAATATTCAAAAGCACCAGCCTGATTCAATAGTATGTGTCTTTGCAATATTCAATACCTCCTAAATTACTGCACCACTTTGGAAAAACTTGAAAAACCTTGGTGGTCCTGCATATGCAAAGGGATATGTTAAAAGACAAAAAAAACCACCCCAACCCCAAAACTTATTCACCTCTGGTTTTATATACTTCTTTTTGTACAATGGTGCTGATAAGGGAGAGAAATGCAGGATTGATTTTCATAAATGACAGATTTACTCTAAAATTAAATCCACATCATGCATTGATATTTATAAAGATAAATATTGGAGTTCTGTTTGCTCTAATAAGGTGGATTAGGCTCTTATAATATGCTGTTGATAAGCATGTGATTGGCAAGATCTCTCCAAGATGACCTCAATCTTTTATTTCAGGGCATACACAGAAGACTGATGAGCTCCTGTTCTTTTATTTGCAGCCCTGAAGTGCAGAACATCAAGGCCAGATAGCATTTAAGGTAGAACTTTACAGCACACACAGACCAATAAATATTGAAATCAAGACCTTGAGATTTCAGCTGATTGTCAGGAAACTAACTTAAACAATACCATAATGTTCAGAGATTTTAAAAATGACACAGAGATAATGAAACAATTTGGAGTTAATGGAATGCTATAAGAGAAGGATGCTAATGATCCAAAATAATTTCTGCATCCTCCAGTGTAATTTCCAGACTGCCTTTCTGTAATCCAGGTACCTACCCTCCCTTACAGCAGTACTGTCTCTGCAGGAGAGACACACAGGTTTCACTCATTCAGATTGCTATAAATACCCTTTAAGGCTTAGATAGGGGAAGGTGACACAGTAATGAAGTCAAATTGCTGTTTTCACTTTTTTCCTTAGGATTAGGATGTCCTGAATTTGGAGGCTGCACTGAATTCTTGCCATGATATTTTTAAATTGTGGAATTGTGTGAAGCTGCTGTTCTAACCTCTCTTGAATGCAGCAAAGAGGGAAGACCAACAGTCAATATCTTCCAGCTCCCTCCTCTAAATTACAGGTAAATTGCATGAGGGCACAGGAAATGCCGAGTGGGAAAGACAGACTTCCATAAATACAGAGGGGAACATGAGATCCTTAACAGTTAATGTCAATTACTAACACAAGCAACACACATTTAAATTGAAGACTTTATATGAGTTCTTTTGTGACACGATGCTTCATTAATAATTAAAAATTTACAAAGCTCATTGATTTTTCTGCTTAGATTTGTGCTCAAAGGAGGCACAAGCTGCTTGAGAGAAGCTGGCTCCTGCATTAGAGGCTGACAATAGCTAATTGTGATCCTTCTATGGCTATAGCTATACCAAGTTTAATTGCAAAAGAACAGCAGCAAAGTTAATATTGTGCTTTTGACACTAGCAGCTCAAGATGTGGTACAAATCCAGCTACCTGCTTTGACCCTGATATCTGGTACATTTGATGGAACCTAAGCCAGGAAGTCCTACTTTTTAGGTGTCTCTCCCATTACCTATTGAGGAGAGTTTTAATTTTTTCTTAAGTTTTTCAAAGCCTATGATTGGACACAGTTTTCACATACAAGTAAAATCAGTCTTGTAAAATGATGCCAGGAAACTAGTTTTTAAGTTTACTTATGCATACTGCCATAAGTAGTTTATGTTTTCAGAGTAAGGCCCTCATTCAGAGAACCATGTAAAAATATTACCCACCATTTATGTAGTTTCAGATGAGGTAAATATCCCTATAAACACACCTTGAGCAATGTAGGCTTGGTCAGGACTGTTCACATGCTGATATTTGAAACTGTCAGAGAGCAAGTGTGGTAAATTACTGTGAATCCTTATTTTCCCCAACTCTGTGTCTCTGCCCTTATAGATGCATAGATGAGAGCTCCTGTACTGCTGTGGAAGAGGAAGATATGAAGTAGTTATGAAGGAGTTGGGAATAAGACCACTGAGAAAAATTAACAGGGAATCGTGTACAGGCACAGTTTGCAAGCCACTGAAGGCTTCTCATCCCATCAGGGGAAGAGAGAGAAGCAGTGCAGAGAGGCAAGTCAGCAGTTTGCAGTGCAGTTACAACTTGTGGGAAAGCAGTAAAGACTGATCAAGAGCCCTGTAACCAGAGGCACAAGTAACAGAAAGAGAGGAGTATTGTCAGGGTATCTTCACTGCAGAATGAGCTTTCACTATACTAATTCTGCTTTGTCTCCAGAGGGTTGAGCTCAATTTTCCTAACTTGAACAAATAACACGGCATACTTGTAGGGATTAATTTTATCTATTGCATGCATTGTAATAAAAGCCCCTCTGGGCAGTTACATATCAAATTACAAAACGTGTAAGCACTCTTATTCCTTTTTCCCCAACTTTCTTTCTTCTTGTAAAGCTAAAGATTAATTACTATGTGAGTTGCCTTGGGGGACGGCAAAAGAATTAGAGGGGAAAAAAAAAATTGTATACTAAAACCAATCTTGTGACATGTCCTTTTTAAAAAATGTGTATGTATTCAGAGCTTCAATTACTTTTACTTGAAATGAAAAATAAAAACATTGTCACACTTCTTCTAAGCAGGGTATTGTGACAAATCTTTTTACCTGTATTTTCTGTCCTATTATTTAGTCCTCAGCAGTCATCTTAAAATCAATTGCTAATTTTTAGCATTATTAATTTTGAACTCACAATATAAATGTTTTTTTAGGTGTATTTACCTTGAAATAACTGTCGAACTTGTGAAATGGTGAGTCATGAAATTGGGAAATGGTGAGTGAGAAAAACTTAATTTATGCAAGTTTTAGTATTCTTTCTTTTTGTTCTTTTTTAGTTTTCGCAAACAGTTTTTGCTCGCAGTGATATGTTTGTTTTTATAGGATCTATTTATTACTATAGCAATTTTAATTTTGTTCTCCTAAATCTATGCAATTATTTAGATGTCTCATTTTTCTCACATTAACGAAAGGTTCAACTTCCCCCCCCCCCCCCTCCTTAAAGTGTACTTTGTGGTTGTGTGTTGTATGTTTCATTCATATTCTTTTCTAAAATGTCAGGCGATATATTCCTCTTGGTTGTCACTACCAGGGAATTTGTTTTAGGTTTTCTTTCCTGCCTACAGATCAGTAAATAGGACTAGAATAGGAAACCTCCAGATTCCAGGTTTATTTTCACCTCCTTTGAAGGAAGCTAATGAACCAACTTTTTTTACTTATTTTTTCTTCCAAGTCCTCTCCAATCAATATTTCACAGAAACGTAGACTTTAAGGAAGATTTCAATGACATGACTAGTCCGCTATTCTGTCTTGACAGTTCCTTTTCCTAATAATGCTGTAAATAGAGATTCTGTAACTTCCTAAATACTTTTTTTCTATTCAGCTACCTCTTAGAGTTGATATTATTGTTCAAGCAGTTCGGATAAACAACAAGATCATAATGATATTATTCATCAGGCTGAGAAATACAGTAAGGTACTGGCTCAGCAACTGGTTTCCAAAGATCCTAAGTCACTGTGTTTTGACATTCAAGATATAATTGGTATGAAGCTTGTTTCATTTTACAACAGTGTGTTTATTTGTGCTTGCCTTATCATTACTTGGAATTATTTCAGTTTGTATGCTTTTGCAGTTAAAACTGCAAACCTGTGGTTTTGTTTTAGTCAGTATCATTCACTACTTTAGCTTAGTATTTGAGCTCAACCTCTATCTGACATCTTGGTATCTGCCTTATTATTTGTGATCAAATTAAGTGTGCATGTCCAATAAACAGCTCCGCTTTTTTCAGACCTGTGCCACTATGCTGAAATGGTTTGAATTTGGACTAGTCAAAACTTGCGGGATGTCCTTAAGTGCCCTTCAGCTAAGTCTTGCTAGGAGTTACTTTTAGTAAACGTTTCCCCTGAGCTACAGTAACTACATGTGATAATGCATGGGGTAACTGTTGATTGGGATCAGCAACAGCAACTCCAACTTAACTTGCAGGTGCTCCTTGAATAATTATTAAACTATTAAACTGTGCTTCTTGTCTGGGTGTTTTCTCTTTTTCTTTGTATCCTGGGTGTAGCTTTGCTTCTGAAACTCAGCTGGTTTGACAGCCCTCCTTATTTTCAGAAACCTGATATATGTTCTATCTTGAGTGTTTTTCCCTCTCTTGATCCATCAGCCCTCCATCCATTGTGAGACTAGACTTATCTAGTCTTCATGTCCTCCCTAACTCCATGGAAAGAATTACAGCTTTTGTCTGGTTGTTCATTTCTAGCGGCTATGCAATTTACTCCTTCCTCTCAACTCTTATGGAAGTAATTTTGGAGCAATGACAGGAACAATAGTGTTTTTAAAGATGGAACAATTGACAGCCAGTTGTTTTCACCCAGCCCTGGTTAAACAAACCACCTTTCCCCACCTGAACTATACGGAAACCTAAAAAAAATTATTCTCTGTGACATGTAAAGTGGAGAATTGTGCAACTTACCAACGTAATGTACCAAGGTCTGTTGCAAGTGGGTGAGTCACAGAATCACAGAATCACAGAATGGTAGGGATTTGAGGGGACCTTCAGCAATCATCTAGTCCAACCCCCCTGACAAAGAAGGTTCACCTACAGCAGGTTGGACAGGAACACGTCCAGGCAGGTTTTGAGTATCTCCAAAGAAGGATAGTCCACAACCTCTCTGGGCAGCCTATTCCAGTGCTCTGGTGCTCTCAAAGTAAAGAAGTTTTTCAACAAGTTTAGATGGAGTTTCCTGTGTTACAGCTTATGCCCGTTGCCTCTTGTCCTGTCGCTGGGGACTACTGAAAAGAGTCTGGCCCTATCCTCTTGACACCTGCACTTTAGATATTTATAAACATCAATGAGATCCTCTCTCAGTCTTCTCCAGGCTACACATGGTGACCCATGTCTCTTAGCCTTTCCTCATAAGAGAGATGCTCCATTCCCTTGATCATCTTTGTAGCCGGACTCTCTCTCCAGCAGTTCCCTGTGTTTCCTGAACTGGGGAGTCCAGAACTGGACACAGTACTCCAAATGTGGCCACACGAGGACAAAGTCTTTGAACTACTCTGGAAAAAGCTGGCTTAGGCAATGTGTGAAGTGAGTCTTCACACTCTAGAATTCAGCAAAGCTTCCCAGATGAGCTAGAAGATGACTCATACCAGCTAAAAGGTAAGTTCAGGCTGATTATCCTCACAGCAGTCCAAATATCCAAACACGGTCTGAGGTTTAAGTTAATCCCAGATCTTCTCTTGTGTCTGTGTTTCTTTGTAGGTCCATTCCTGGAGAGGCCAGTCTTCTAGTCTTATTAGCTTGTTGTACTAAAGGCTGACCCCTAGCAGGAATAACAGTCAAAGGTCACTTTGTTTCTAGGAGACTGTGGCTATTTTCTGGACTGCATCTATCTTAACAGGCTTTTATTAGGACTGCAGCTCTGCAGTGCAAATAAAAGCTGCCACAGAGGCTGTAATTCAGCTGTCTCTGTTGCAGAGGACGTGTCTCTCCATTCACACTGTGTGGTGGCTCACAGTCTTGCCCCAGGCACTGGATATCCCAATTTGTTGACAGAGCTTGAGTGCAAAGGGCAATGTGGCTTGTGGTAAGGGTGCTCAAAGGGGCAGCGCTGGCTGTGAGGTTGTGTAGTCTAGGCTGTGATCTGCTCCTTTGTAATTACATACCAGTGCTGTGGCCATGAACTACATGAGGGGCTACATCCCCCTGCTGCACAGGAACCCCCTGCACAGAAAAGTTCCCTCGTTATTTTCTGTCCTCCTAGCCCATGTATCTTTGAGTCACTGTGGGCATTGGCCTCTCAACAAAAGTTTGAAAGTAATTCACCTGAGTACTTGTGATAGCAATTAGAAGTCAGCAATAAAACTGGAAAAGGGCTAGGTGATTGGCAGCTCACACAAGTGGCATAGTTGACAGATAAGAGCTTTCAGTGCAAACATGCCAAGTTCTATATTAAAAAATTACCTGTATTTTGAGTAATACGTATAATCCCCCACACTCTCTTAGTCCAATCAGAACTAGGTAACAGTTTGAATATTTCACAGATTTTCAATTAATTTTTCTCAGAAAAGATTCATTAGCAGAAATTATTTAGCAAAGTATTTTACATATTGAATATTTGAGAGCAGTAGCTGACATGCAAAGCAAAATTTTGGAGAGGAGACATTTGTAAACATAAGTTATTTATTCGAGTTATTTGTCTCTAGCTGGTTCTAAACCACTTAGGTATAACTTGGAAAACATATTTTTTAGTTATTCAGAGAGCAGCAAAACTGGTAATGGTACAGTGAGCAAATGCCATTATAACATAAAATGCACATGAGATAAAATATCTACAACTGTTTTGACCATGTGGTTGCGGGGTGAAACTAAGTGAGGACCCAGGCTGTATGCTAATGTGCTCATTCTATGACAACAGAATTTGACAACATTTCAAGTACTAAAATGTTACATGAATATGTGTATCTACATAGAAATTTTTGTCATACAAGTATGCAAAAAGTTCTTAATCTTGTTTGTGTTACATTGTTTCCCAAGAAGCTAAGGCACAAGAACATTGGCTGGCAAACTTCCGAACCCTTTTGGAGAGATGTGTTTCAGTTGTTCACAGGATAGAAAAATAATAGGTTGAATAGCACCTGAAGTTCAAAATATACAAGTGGAACACAAAAGCCTCTCAGAAAGCAAAATAATGTATTCTAGCACATTGGTTCAAAGAAGCCTCAAACATGAAGAAATTACACATAAACAGTAAGACAAAAATTGTGTTACCATCAACCTACTTTGAAGATAATGATAAATGAAAACAAAAAACAACAATCAAGAAACTGGAGTAACTGGTTATTTCTAGAATTTTGATGGGTTTGTGCATCTTTCATACCTTATCTGAGCATCAGTAGATTTTACATATGCTGGAATTAACAGCTCATGAGTTTTATTAAAAATGCTCCTTGTTGCTCTGTATATGCAAGGGTGTTTCAGGCAGTCTATGACAGGTTGTAAGACACCTTGGAGTGACCTCAGAGATAACCAGTAAGCGTGTACTGTAAGGAGAATAATGAATATGACGAGTCAATTTTGTATTCTTTTCAAAAATGAGTTAGACTCTTTTTGTGATGGGATGACCTTAAGGGCAAATATAATATATACCTACCACAGAAATGACTACTGTGCAATGAATGACCATTATGTTTTATGTAATTATGTCAAATCAGTTGGCTGGTCAAACCAACTCTTCTTGTCTTCTATCTCTGAATCAAGATGAAAAGGAACCAAACAAGTAAAAGCCAGCATTGAAATTCTTTTCCCATTTTTAAACAACTTCCTGAAAATCATAGCTGCTTGCAAAATAAAATAAACAAGCGAAAAATTGCATAGTATTAAAGAACAGAGCTTCATGGTCCTGTCATTAGTGAGCAGCAAATGGAAAAAGACAGTATTCAATATTTAATGAATTCTCCTAAAAGAGAGAAAAAAATCACATGCATATGATAAAGGATAGAATAACCTATCTGTGTTCCCCTAATGCTCTGACCTATGTGTGACTGCAGGACATTTTTTTCTATTACATTCAAAACCACTACACAGACCTACAAATGTTTTTCAAAACAGGGAAGATGGTACTATCAACCTTAAAATCAACAAGGAAGGGTGAAAACAGGAAAATCCTGATTCTGCTCACGTACCATCGATTTAGACGTTTAATCAAGATAAGCTCAGGTTGGAACTCCCAAGCTCAGACAATATTCTTCTCAGTGTGTTATTGCATGCACTTAATAGCAATTCCTTATTTTGCACAGCACTGCAGAACTGTGTATCACCAATTTCTCACCTATCATTGTAGAGCCGCAAAGGTGCAGACAAGGTCAGTGCTAGTTCTTGATATGCTTTGGGATATCTGGAAGTTTACATTCATATGTAGTTTGCTGTGGGTTTTGAACTGATTTCACAGACTCAGATCCCAGACAGTTGATGTGAACTATCAGTGAACATTGTCAGGAGGAGTAACTGAAAGCTCTGAGGATCTGTCTTTTTTTCTTTTCTTCTTTTTTTTTTTTTTAATGATTTCATATGTACTATTTTATTTGCTCTAAAAAGTTCTACTAGATGCAAAATGCTGATAGGTTCTAAAACAGGCATTATGAGGACTTTATCTAACACGTTCATAAGATTAGGCAGGGAACAGGGTATCAAGATCACTCCGTGCTATGACAGATTAGAAACACAAAGAACTTCTGGTTTTCAGAGAATAGCACCAAAGGAACTTCCTGAAGTCAAGTGCAAGTGTGATAAATAAAACCTATATCAAATTAAGGGCCAGGAATCTATTATTACTTTTATATTGTGTCTGCCTATGAATTTTTAAAAAAGGTAATCTGCCTTCCACTTTCACATGTGGGAGATTAAATCTAGAGCAAATTTGTACTCAGCCTTTAAGCTTTGTACAAAGTAATGCAGGGAAAAAGGCTTTGCCTCATCATCTCTATGCTTGCTGGCTAACTTAACTGAGCATATTAGCAGAGTGTTCTTTATGGCAGTCAAAAATGTAAACTTGTATTTGTCTTTCTAAGAACACGGAGGAAACAGAAGAGGAATTGTGATTCAGGAACTTGGACCCAACAGCAGGGGTAGCAGTCCTGAGCTGGGAAAGCATTTAATGCAGGTGACTACCAAGTTTGCTGCCTTCTCAGACCTGCTGGTGCAGCCAGATATGCAGCTCTTCCCAAATCCAGTCTGGCAGAACTAAACCAGTGAAAGGCATTATGGTGGTTTGTTGGCAAAGTGACGATGGGAGGATGCCGCTCAAGGGACGTTAGTCTCCTAACTGGGCTTGGCTATTACTAGAACAGCACATACTCATGTGGCCTGGCTTACAGTTTCTCTTGGAGTGCTCACTCTTGTTTTGCTTTCTCTTCAGAGCCAAGACTAAAATGATTGTCTACTCCAGAGGCAACAAGAACCAACTATTTTTCTTTGCTGTCTGTGTAAAGCAGGGAGGTGGCATCTCTGGATAGCAGAAGAGGCGTATATCTCTCAGCATGTTGTTTTTCTTCCTCTTGTTCTGTCTTCTCAGTTTCCTTTAAATACTCCTTCTCCCTCTACTTATAAGAAGTGGATTAAGTAGAGGCATTGCAAGCATCTTCCCTCTTGCTTTTCCTTATGATTTTGACTATCTATCTCAGCTGCTTGCCAGGCTTCAGGCACTGTGAAATTCATATGCTCTAAAAGGTATAATAAGGTAATGTATTTTTTCTTTCTTCTTTTAGATACCTGCTTTTCATTTTGGCCTAATGGAGAGAAGGTGTTTTTCCTGTAAGCTTGTCATTTGTTGTTTATTAGTCAACTTTCAATGCACAGCTTGGAAGGCTTTCAGAAAGTTAATATAACTACTCTGTAACATAGCATTCACAATGTCCTTGTTCTGGTGAGTGCTCCATTAATCAGTTATAATAGGCTGATGACCCAAAGCTGATAAAGCTTTGACCCTTGCAGCTCAGAGAAGACATGCTTTAAAGCAGGCAGATGCACCTGCCACCGTTTATTTTCAGATAGGGAGGTAAATGGCACCCTGTCATTATTATATTTGTCCAGTTACACAATTGAGGCCTCTGCTGGGGTGATAAAGCCACAGAACAGCAGAAACCTTGGATTCAGAAAAGGAAACACCAAATCAAGCTAAAAAATAAAGGCTAAGAAAGAATAAGAGGGAGCAGGGAAAGAAAGAAAACAAAAATCATTTGACAGATTAGGAATTGAGGACCAGAAAGTTTAAGTAAATAATTTACAATGATTCAGAGCAACAACATCAGGCTTCTGGAATTCCAGGCTGACAACATTAATACAAAAGCACCCAAGGAAATACTGCTTTATTATGAACCCTGAGGACAGCAGTATTTGAAACCTACCATTAGAAAGGTATCATATACCTCAAAGGTGTTCTTCCAAGAACCACCACCACCCATCATTCACTGGTGTCAGTTTCCAGTGTTGCCTCTAGGGAAACATGGTCCTTTCCCTCTGTTTCAGCAGTGCTCCTGGCAGACAAGGTAAAGAGAAGTAAACTGTTTGCTTTGCCCTGTTTTTTGACACTCTAGTAACTGTAAAATCAGTACCAATGGCAACATTAATAAATGGAGAAAACTACGAAATCCTTTGAGATACCATTGTAAGCCCTCTCTGGTTCAAGAGTTGCAGGTTTCATTTCTGTATTAAAGGGCTTTAACTGTTTTACTGGAGGTATCTTTTCTTCTAGCTGACATTCTGGTGGGCCAGGAATTTTGCCTACTAGGAAGGTAATGGAGAAGAATTACATTATGAATGCTTTATGAAAGATGACTTTGT
Source organism: Alca torda (assembly GCA_008658365.1). Classification (NCBI taxonomy): domain Eukaryota; kingdom Metazoa; phylum Chordata; class Aves; order Charadriiformes; family Alcidae; genus Alca; species Alca torda. Next base: position 70,273,271 of record CM018101.1, read on the forward strand.
TATTCACAGAAATGTTGGTTTAACTAGAAATGATGTTAGTGTGGCTTATTCTACTGTACTTGCATTTAGTCGTTCTCTTTATTAGCATAGTCCCCCTGGCTTATTTCCTTGCTACCATATTGTTCTTTTGCTCTTCTTTCTTCTGTTACAGAGACAATATTTATGTTTAGTGACAGGTTATAATAAGTAATATTTATCTGTTTTTTCTCTTGTATCATTTCTCTTTTCTTTCATCTCTTGCTTCTATTTCTTTTTTCCTTTTACCATTTTTTGTCTTCTAATATGAAGCTTTTCTTTTCCTCCTATCTTGCAGCTGTTGTGTTTTCTTAAAATATCCCTTCTTTTCCATTTCTGTTTCTCCTTTTATCCTTCTATACACATTTTTTTGCTGTCTAGTTACTTGCCATGCAATTTGTCACAAAATGGTGGCAGTGTGAGAAGATTGCTTTGAAAAACTCAGTCAGGTGAACATACAGACAGATCTCCCTTTTAATTCTTCCAATTTCTCTGTTGAGATTTCAAACCCATGTATTTTAATGCCTGATTTTTCTTCACTTTTTGAGGTAGAAAGAAATTGTATGTATGCATTTCTTTCAGTATGGGAATGCAGTATAAAGTAGCTTACAAATAGGATTGTTAATACTTTGTAGATTTCAAACGAGGGACCAAAATGCAGTTTTGGCATTTTCAAATCTATGGTGTGGGGCAGCTTCAAAGACCATTCCTTCTCCTGAGAAATATTAATAGTTTAAGGCAGTGTGTTAGTAGACAGGCAGTAAGTTGAGAGACTCCTTCAGAACTTTGTTTTTTGTGCCTTCACACCTTTGATTAGGCAAGTTAGAACGCCATTGCCAAAAAAGTGAAGGTGGGAAGCACTGCCAGTTTTGATAACTTCTTCAGGAAAAACATTACCTGCTAGAATTTGACTCTCAAGAGACAGAGACAATGAAACATCTGGCTTGAGGAACACTAAGGGAATAAATGCCACATTGCCGACAACGCAATGGAGCAGATCATTTCGTTCGGGTTTTGGTCTAGAAATTAAGGCTACATGACTGGGATTGGTATGTTTTTATTCCAGGAGCTACATTCTACTTTTGGTCACTTAAATATGCCACATATTATTTGTCATGTACAGGGAATCATGAAAATTATCAGAAAATTTTATTCTCTTACATTGCTCAAGGTTGAAAACAGCAAAGCTAATATTTCAGTATCAATTCAGATACTGTGAATTTGAAGCTATGCAACTTGGGGATTTGGTAGGTCTCTGAATTATAAAATTGTCTTAGTGAAATTAAAATGCTTGTCTCTGATGGATTTTCTCACTGATGTCAGAAAAAACATTAATGCTTGAAATAACTGAATTCAGGCTTAAACAAGGGCTGATTTTACTAACTAATGATATTGAGCAGAGGCTGTAGAAAATTAAGTTGGCCCCCCATTGACCTCTTATTAAAATTGTAGGGATGAACCTTCATCTTATTGTTCATTTGGTTTCTAATTAATGAGATTGCCCTTGGAGCTGGAACTGCCCTTTTGAACAGCTAATGTTTGAAAATCATCCTATGATATCTTTTGTTATTTCTAAAATCTGAAGTGAAACATCCACATCATTTACATTTTTAGAAAATATTGTAGTGTTATCTCCAGCAATAAGTTCTCACTTTTGTAAACTGCATCAGGGGCAATTTTCACTAATCACAGGCATTTCTATCTCGTTAAATCTTCTACAAGTACATGAGTTTGAAGTTAGAAGCAAAAAAAATGCAGGTGGTTTTAGAGTTTTGAAGGTTTATAACTTAAAGTAAAAACATGATGGTGTCTCGCTGTCAGAGGTGATATTATTAATTCACCTTGGAGATTTCTTCTACTAACAGCCCTGAAACCCCTTACCTCTGCAGCAGGAATTCCACCAACCAGCAAGAAGTCTGGGTAGGAAGAGAGATATGTGGGAAAGAGAGAAGATATGTGAAAAGACAGATATGTGGGAAGACAGATATGTGGGCTTCATCTTGTTTGGGAATCTGTTTGACAGGATCCCATGGAAACTGTCATGGCAGGCAGAGGAGGTCAACCATTACAGCATAAGGACAATCCATTCCAGTAGGCAGAAAAATCAGTAAAAAGTGGGAGAAGGCCACGGGCTCAGACAAAAAACAGAGCACAGAAGTGGAAGTGGAGATGGGCAATGTCTCTATATTCTTCTGAGTGGCCTAAGCAACCAATGTCTTGTGCATCTCCCAGTGCCAAAAATCCAAAGCTTAGCTGGAGCTGAAACTAGCAAGGAAGGTCAACAAGATTGGTTTCTGCAAGTAGCAAAGGCAAGGCTGAGGAAAATGTGGGCCTGTTGCTCACTGGGACAGGGGCTCTACTGACAAGGGACTTGGAGAAGGCCAGGGTACTCAGTGTGTTTTTCACTGATAAGAGCTGTCTCAGGCTACCCAGGTCTCAGAGCCTCCTAGCAGAGTGGGAGCGAGGCAATACCCACAGGAAAGGGGGACTGAAGTGGAGAGCACTTCACCTACTGACACACACACAAGTCCATGAGACCACACAGGACATATCCTGTGCTGAGCAAGGTGTCTGGTGTCACTGTGGGTGTGCCTTTGAAACGTAGCGGCAATTGGGGAAGTTTCCTGTTTACTGGAAAAAGACAAGCATTGTGTTCATCCTCAAGAAGGGCGAGGACTAATTACAAATGTGTCAGCCTCTCCTTGGCACCCAGCAAGGGAACGGAACAAATCCTTCTGAAGCCATTTCCAAACCCTGAAAGAAACTGCTAGGAACAGCCAGCAGAAGGGCGAATCTTGCCTGACCAATATGATTGTTCCCTGTGATGAGATGACTGACTGCATGGATATAGGGGGAACAGTGTATGTTATATACCTTGACTTTAGCGAGGCCTCCACTATGGTCTGTTTATAGTTGATAAAGTGCTTTCAGAGGACTCTGTCAGATGGATCTCCTCAAAGTAGCAGGAAGATACAAAGATAAGAAAAAATGTTCTAGAGATCATGCAATCTGACAGGGAAAGAGTTACAGCATGAGATCAGACCATGCACAGGGCCTGACACAGTGCACTGGGAGCAGCCAGCGAGGCTCACAGAGGAAAGAACTACAGCCTGAACTGGACATGTGCAATGTTTTGTGGGATATGGAACACACAAATCCTGTGCACTCTGGTTGAAGAGGAAAATATATCCCAGGCATCATATCTGTAGGTGATCTGAATGCCAAGGACATAGGAGACTCAGTAAACTGAGACACATGGTTCTTACAACCAAACTAGCATCCTCACTCTCTTCTCATGGTTCACCATATAGGAAAGCTGAAGGCAGAGGAGGCAGACTCTTCCTTGCTTCTAACATCATGTTCTGGTTTAAAAATAAAAAAAACCCCAAACTTTATAATCATATGGGTTACTTTGCTTTCCATACCCTACAGGATGTCTTCAGTGTAAGTCCTAAGGGCTTTTGAAATCAGTAATATTTCATTTGAATTGTGAAAATAAGTAAACCATGTTAGTTGTAGCTGCATATGTTGGGCTTCAGGATCCAGGTAGATTCTTGCTGTCCTAGGCTGACGTATATGAGGATTCTGCAGTTCCCCATCCCCAGTGAGGCAGTAATGAGTCTGGTTCCCAATAGGGAGACCCACACATATAAAAACCACATGCATGGCAAGCCACATAAATCAGTATGGCTGGAGAACAGTGCATTAAGAAACGTCTCAATTTGGCACTTCAGGGCATGCTTTAGTGACAGCAATTGTAGGGTTTTTTTTTTTCTGTGTGTATGGTTGGACTCGATGACCTCAAAGGTCCTTTCCAACCATGAAGATTCTATGATTCTATGATTTACCAGCACCCATGTAAACATGAACTGCATGGACAGTCTGACCAGGATCTTCCTCAAATCATAGGTATGATTTGAATGCTCAATTACTGCTTTCTGTGGTTCAGCAGATATAATTTGCTCAGTCAAAATAAAAATAAAATATCTTTATAAATTGAGGATATCTAATTTCAACAGCAAGAAGCTGCTTTGATTTTATATTTCTGTTCCTTGTTTAGGTTACCTTTGCTACCCAGAATGAATACCTAACTGACAAAATACACAGGTCCCTTTAGCATTAACTAGTTAAATGCATGATCTCTTTAGTTTTATAACACTGTAAATTATTCCTACAACACTGTCCTGGTTTGGGGTGAAGCAGAGCCAGCTTTCTGTTCAGCGAGAGAGGCCCTTGCTCACACTTGTTGCCGTGGCAACCAGGGTCAGCTGACTTGGCTGTTTACCCTGTGGAAGGGTTACACTCGTGGACAGGTCAGGTGACCCAAGCTGACCAATAGGGTATTGCATCCCATCTGCCGTGCTCAGTATGAAAGCTGAGGGAGGAAAGGGGTCAGGCTGGCTCCTCTCCAAGGAGTCCATTCCAAGGGGTTGTCTTCTTCAGATCTTCTCCAGTGGGCTCTTCTTCAGTGGACTGTTTTCGTCAATGACTGATGTCTAAGGAGGACCCCGTCAGCTCATCTGCCTTTTGATCCCAGTCAGTGTGTTCCAGTTCCCATTTGTCACTGAGTCCAGTCTGGAATTTTCACAGTGCCTGCCAGTGACATCTCCCTGCGATCTTGATGCAGTTTTGTGTATATTTGTATATATTGTATCTATTTCATTATTTCTTTTTTATTATTATTTTATTATTAATATTTCAATAAAGTAGTTTAGTTTTTTTCTAAACTCACAAATCTCTTTATCTCTCTTCTTCCTCTCCTTAGAGTGAGAGGTGGGAGAGAGCATCTGTTGTCTTGTCATTGGCCAATCCATGACAAACACATCAATAGATGGGGAAGGAAAGAAGAAGCGGCTGCATATCGAAAATGGATTTCTCCAGCAAAGAAAACACAACTTTATTTCAAAATGGTAATTTTTTTGGAGCAGAATAAATATAATGCCACCTTTGTCTCAGTCCTTGCTGATAAAATTGGCCATAAGACCAGCCTTTAACAGTCCCAGGGCCCTGAGACTAAAGGAGAAATCTGGAGCAAGGAAGACCTTGGTGGAGGAATATTTAAAAGTCAAGGAACATTTAGACAAACGAGGAGAGACTGGGAGAGCTGGGATGGTTCAGCCTGAAGAAGGAACAAAATTCAGAGGGATTTTATCCATGTGTATAAATACACTGTGGGGGAAGTAAAGAAGATGGAGCCAGACTTTTCTCAGTGGTGCACAGTGACAGGACAAGAGGTAATGGACACAAGCTGAAATAGAGGAGATTTTTTTACTGAGTGATCAGACACTGTCACAGTTTGCTGAGAGAGGCTGTGAAGTCTCCATCCTTGGAAGATTCAAAACCTGACTGGACACTGTCCTGGGCAACTTGTTGTGGGTGACCCCTATCTAGGCAGGGAGGGTTGGACTAGATGATCTTGAGAGGTCTCTTCCAGTCTCGCCGTCTGTGACAGTGTGATAACTGCTGATTTTATACTATCGTACCATTTAAACATGTGCTGTGAGGGTTGCTGAAACACTTGCTCTGAGAATATGTGTGGCTCATAATGACATCATAATTAACAGTTTAAGTTGCTTGGGATTTCTATTTTTGCTCACCTGAAGCAAAATTTCAGATTAACTAAATACCTGCTTCTAATGCTATTTTTGTAATAGAAGTAATAATGGCATGGAAAAGACTTAGCTGGACAGCATGCAGCTCAAGTTTCTCTGGAAAAAAAAGATAATTTTATTTACTATTTTTTTATTATTTTTCAGTAGTTTCTGTCATTATTGTTATTTAAATATGACCCCATGTCAAAACATTAGTAAAATTTACTTAAAAATCTAGATCAGAGTAAGGTTGGGTTTTTTTAGATAAATTTACTTTTGAAGGCCGTAGGTGTAAGGAAAAAGCACCATTTAAGATTTACAATAATGATAAGACACAGTGAGAGTTTATTAGATTGTGAACATATCCCCACATTGTACAGGCAGTGAAAAGGCTAATTAGGGGCTAAAAAAAACAAGTGGAAATGTGGGAAATACATAAAGTAATATGATGGATGACCCTCATTAAATCTCGCAGATAAATTATTCTAAATGAATCCACAAAGAGGTTATTGTGCTCTAAGAAAACATAGCAAGCTGTGCTGTCACTTAAAGTAATGTTACGTGAATTTGGGAGAAGGAAGGACAATCAAAAATCTCCTCCTTGCCTTCTGTTGGTCATTCTTATCAGAAGTTGAGTTCCCACACACAATTTTCACTGAGCCTTTACTTACTGATTAATAAACAATAATAAATTTCTATATAACTGTCACATCAGTGTAAAAATCAGTTTTGAAGAAAATACCTAAGTCATAAAGTTGCTTCAGTGTAACCACCGGAATGTATAAAACTTGTTTTGTCTCTTTATGCATGTCCTTCTTTTGGAGACATAATTTTGTATTATTTTTCTTTAAACTGGAATTTTCACCAAGAAGTAACAAAAGGTATCAGCTGGCGGCCAGTCACAAGTGGTGTTCCTCAGGGCTCAGTGTTGGGACCATTTCTGTTTAATATCTTTATTGATGATCTTGATAAGGACATAGAGTGTATCATCAGCAAGTTTGCAGATGACACCAAGTTAAGTGGGAGTGTTGATCTGCATGAGGATAGGGAGGCTCTACAGAGAGGCTTGGATAGATTGGATCGATGGGCCAATGCTAACAGGATGAGCTTCAACAAGGCCAAGTGCCAGGTCCTGCACTTGGGCCACAACAACCCCATGCATCGCTACAGGTTTGGGGAAGTGTGGCTGGAGAGCTGCCTGGCAGAAAAGGACCTGGGGGTTCTAATTGACAGGCGACTGAACATGAGCCAGCAGTGTGCCCAGGTGGCCAAGAAGCCAATGGCATCCTGGCTTGTGTTAGAAATAGTGTGACCAGCAGAAGTAGGGAGGTGATTGTCCCCTTGTACTCAGCACTGGTGAGGCCACACCTTGAGTATTGTGTCCAGTTCTGGGCATCTCAATATGAGAGAGATACGGAGGTGCTGGAGCGAGTGCAGAGGAGGGCAACGAAGCTGGTGAAGGACCTGGAGAATAAATCTTATGAGGAGCGATTGAAGGAGCTGGGACTGTTTAGTTTGAGGAAGAGAAGGCTGAGGGGAGACCTCATCACTCTCTACAACTACTTGAAAGAACATTGTAGAGAGGTTGGTGCTGGTCTCTTCTCACAGGTAAGTAGTGATAGAACAAGAGGGAATGGCTTCAGGCTGCAACAGGGTAGGTTTAGACTGGACATTAGGGAAAAATTCTTCACAGAAAGAGTGGTCAGACACTGGAATAGGCTGCCCAGGGAGGTTGTTGAGTCACCATCCCTGAGTGTATTTAAGAGTCATTTAGATGTGGTGTTAGGGGATATGGTGTAGGGGAGAACTTTGTAGAGTAGGGTTGATGGTTGGACTGGATGATCCCAAGGGTCTTTTCCAACCTGAATGATTCTGTGATTCTATAGTTAAAACTTAAAAGATATATGTTCATATTATATGCTGCTCCCTGTAATAGAAATTCTATGCATATATTCTGTGTTAACTCTTTTCATTTTGCCAGTAGTTAATGATTTCCTCTGAGCAGATACAAGAGGGTGGGATAGAATATACACAGATATGATGCTGCCTCAGTAGGCCTTAGGCAGCCTAGTAATACCTTTCTGAATGGTTTCAGAGCTCTCTCCTATTATGCATTTCTAAATTAGAATATTTTCAATATGTGGGTGTACTTTCTTTTCAACTTGAACTGTTGTGTTTTCTGCTCAAACTGCAAATCCAGTTTACACCATAAATAAGCAGCAACTCTCAGTTTGGTCCTTCCTAAATGTATGCTGCACAGGTACTCCGCAAGTTGTTTGTTCCTTTTAATCTCTAATCACAAGTGGTAAAGGAAATGATCAAAACAATAAAGATATTTAAAATAAGGGGAAGAAATATTTTCCTAATTATTTTGTTTGCTATATCAGAAAAAAATCCCAAAACAACTGAAGATTTATAATCAGTGTATCAGTTAATACGGGTGGGACTACGATATTTTAATGTAGATCTGTATCAATGAAATTCTTCCTGAATAAAAGATTTCTGTTTTGTTTAATTTTCTTTTCAGAATTTGTTTATAAAGTAAAAATTATCAATTGATCTTTCTGAACTATTTCTTCAAATTAAAGAATATGTACAAGAAATATTTGAGGATAAAATAAAGTTTAATCTGTTCTCAGAGTCTCACCCCACTGGAATGGGTTGCCCAGATAGCTTGTGGAGTCTCCTTCCTTGGCAATATCTAAAAGCCATCTGAACATAGTCCTGCTTGAGCAGGGGAGTTGGACAAGATGACCTCTAAATGTCACTTCCAACTTCAAACATTCTGTGAACTAGGGAGGAGCTCCTCTTCTAGTGCAGGCACAAATGGAAAATGTGAATAGTGGCACCATACATTACTGCAGTAAGTTGCTTAGAAGAGTCTTTTCCTTTTGTTTCCTTTTTCCTTCTGTTTTCTTTTTCTTTTTTCCTTTTTCCCTTTTTCCTTTTTTTCCCCCCCTTTTTCCTTTTTTTTCCTTCTTCTTTCCTGATGGGTTATTGTCCCATAGAGATAGCTTTGATAAACTGAATGTTATAAATTCTGGTACATCATATTACGAGCTTATATATACAGATCTGCTTGTCACTAAGTGTTTGTTTTCTAGAGGATATTGCAAAAACTTTTGCTGAGAAATCATATGTTCTGGTAGAAATTAGAAGGCCAGTACTGCCTCAGAAATGTCGCCAGTGTCTGTATAAATATGCCAATTAAAAGCATGGTGTTCTTTGTCATTAGTCAGGTTATTAACCACCTGTGACTACCATGACTGTTGGCCATGAAGGACTTTAATCACACGTGATTTCTGTTGTTTTACACCCTTTGTCTTGACATGCCCATCTAGATGTACAGAAATGGAAATTTATTGGGTAGAGTCAGTGTGTAATCTTCTTTTTCTGTACAGTACCATGCTAAAGAAACCTAAATGCCTTTTAGGAGTCTCCATTTTTAAAAACAAAAGTGATCTTCCCTTTGCACTAAGAGGTGTGGGTATGTGGTTTTTTTTTTAAACCAAATAATTTCAGTAGCCAGAGGAAGCTTGACCCGCTGGTCAATACAATGAAGGTGAGGTTGTTAACAAAAGTGTCTTATGTGTACAAATCTGGAAAACTTTGCAACAAGACATGAAGAAAGTATTTTTCTTATACAGTACTTCTTTTTTTCTTTTTTCATGTGTTTTCAATAGTTTTCATCCTTTTAATTTTTTTTCTGAGTTAGACATGGGCTTTTAACAGTGTTAACATATTTGGCCATCTTTGTGGCAGCTTTAACACTTTTCTTATGTCTGCATCATCCATAAAGAGTATAGGTGTTCCCTTCTTTTTAAGAAACCCCATAATGTAAGCAGAAAATATATGATTTTCAATCCAAAGAAAGATAATTTAGTCCACAAACACTCGTATGACTCACCTTTTAAAAATCTGGAAAAGTGGAATTTGGTTTGGAAAGGAAGTCTACTTTTTTAATAAATGCTGTCCTAAGTCAGCAACAACAATGTGCCCCTGAGTACATTGGTGCAAGAGTTTGAAGATAAAACTTCGGTGGTTTATGCTTGTTCTGAGTTCGGAATAAGCAAACACTGAGAAAAAATTCCGAGTCTCTTAATTCCCTAAGGCCGAGATACACTTGAACTAAGGGTGAACTATCTTGCCTTTGAGGAAAGAACCATAACATTCATTTTCGGGGGGGGGAGGGGTGGTATTACTTTTTGTATTGCATATATTTAGTAAGATCTTATATTATCAGACATATTATCATATTATCAGATCAGAGATTTCATATTATCAGAGATCTAATTTTGGAGGCTCCTTTGGTGAGTTTCCAAGATCATAACATCAGCCATTGTCAAAACAGAGCCTACTAGCAATCGTCCACATCATGCGTAGATTATCCCAAATTCCTTCCAATGCATGAATGCTTGGGATTGCGCACAGCAGGAACTGAAATCATGTGAAGAAACCTGTGCTAATCTTTTCAGAGCTGTGCAGATGTTTTCTCATGATCGGAAGATTTTTGTACTTTGTTCGTCACTTGATTTGGGGCTATAGTTTTTATCACTGTAGTTATGCTAACACAATATGCAGTTTATGCATTATCATGTCAGAAAAGGCATCATCCACAGTATTTCTTCTGAAGGAGTTGCTTTGCTGCAACCAGCCCATTTATGCCACTTATAAATGCATGCATTTTATGGAGGTTCTGACTTTTTCAGCTTTACCAATGAAGTTCATGCAGTTTTACTTTCATAGGTGGACCAGAAAAAGTGTAGGATTCAACAACTGAAAAGCCAGAATTAATTTATTGAGCTCTGTCTTAAGATTAGTTATATTAGAATGTTAGGAAAAGTGTTATCTATGGTATGCTAATTAAAGTACTATTAGGAGTTGCTTAGAACTTAGTGTACCATAATATTGTACTAAACTCTGCATAGAAACATCTTAATTGATGTGAATTTTAGTAAGTTGGCAGTACACACCAACCTTTTCCATTTCCCTAGACTGTGCTGCATTGGAACAATCCACATCTTCCAAATTAAATTGTCTTGCATTTTTCCAATTACAATTAATTCCCAAGGCAAAGCAGAAAGCAGTTCCCTTTCCAGATGCTCCAGCCATAGGGCAGTTTTAAAACTTGCAAGTTCCCTCTGCCCTGATATCTCTGGATGACAAGAGTAGCTGAAGGTGAGAGTGCCTCAAAACTGGGAGGGCTTTGAGCTTGCTTGTGAAATGTTTACCAGAAAGTGAAAGCCATAACAAAACAATATTGTTTTTAGGAAAGCCCTTGAGTCACCCCATTTATCAGATGAATCTTTTAATCTGAGATTCACATCTCCATAAGATATAGTGAGGTATGTAAATGTTTGTGTGCAATTGAAAGAGACAACAAATACAGTGGTATAGAAAGCTTTTTTTTTTCTCTCTCTACGTAAAGACATTTGTAGGCGTGGTAATCCAACAGATGCTCAAACGGTGGCAATAATGGCATATCAAAGCCTTTTTGGCCTTCAAGTGTAGTTTTTTTTAGTTTCTAAAATGTAAATTAGATTTGTCTGATATCACACTGTCCCTGGTTATGACCACAGGTAAGACCTGTCAGTATGGACACCGAAGAAAAATTTTGGCTGAAGAACATTTTAGACAAGAAGATATGGTGTAGGAAAGCAATATTAGATGGAAATTAAAGGGACATTCACTAAAAAGGAATGGAAAATTTTAATTCAGATTTGTGTGGTTGTCTAACACAGGATAAGACATGACTGAGCCAAGAAATGTGGCTATTTCTGTTGTGGGTCTAAATCAGTTTTGTGAGAAAGGATTATACAGTGTTGCTGCCTGTAATGAACATTGATCTTTCTGGCCTTGGAGGCATTTTTTCCTTTTCTGTTCTCCTGGGATTTGGTTTCTAGTCCCATTGCTCCTACCACTATCAGTCTTTTGCTTGATAAACTGCAGACAACAAAAGCTCCTGTGTTGACCAAAATGCAATATACTTACACTGTATATCTGTTTTGTATTTTATATTGTGAGGCAGAACACAGCTATTGCAGATTTTGTTCTCTGTTTACTACTTATTTTATAATCAAAGCCATATAAGCCTACTTATAATGCATTTGAGTTCAAGCATGGTGCTCATTTTTGATAATTATTATTAGAAGAAGGAAAGGTGGGGTTTTTTTGCTCTGTTTTGGCATATATATATATATATGCAAAAACGTGAGAAAGGAAACTTGATTTGTACTTTATCCTAGAGGCCAGCAGATTTAGCATTGCCCATGCTTGAGGAATCTTATAAAAGCCCAAGTGTGTCTGAATTAAGGGTTGCAATTAAAACAACACTGACATTTAGGATATTCAAAACCTGTATTAAAATTCTATGGCTTAAACCCATATTTAATTACTAGTGCTACTCCCTGGTTCAAAGTGTTTATCCCAATTAAAAGATCTGGCTATATTGCATCTCCAAGGGGAGCATTTGTGTAAGGCTGCAGGCATGAGGTTTGAGTTTCTAAACTCTGCCTCTTGCTCATCTGGTGGGAGCATCTCTAATTCCGCATGTGAGAGCTAAATATTGAAAGGGACTAACTCCACACTTCTTATGGAGCTGTGACACACTGAACTCTTTGCTTTCATTACAGTCTCCTCTTTCCATGTGGTTGTGTCTACAACCATGTGTGTGGTCCGTGAGCTGGCACCTTTCCGTGGAAGGTTTATTTATTGCTGCTGCATAGTATGAGGATAGGCTGGCACATAGACTCGGTAGTAGCACTAAGGAACCAGCAGTGCCAAATCCAAAGCCAGAGTGACCAGGGTGTATCATACAGTAGAAAGCCATCAAGGGAACTCGCTGTCTATTGCAAACCATACTCTCTGTTCCAGTAGCTCAAAAAATAAATATGTAAAAAAATAAATCCTTTAAACTATGGTGACTGAAAATGTTATTGTCTTTTATGAGGAAAAAGTCTTGTAACTGTTTAAACAGGAGGTCTTTGCCAAGCCCTAAGGTGTCTCACTGAAGCTGAGAAAGACACACTCCAATCAGGCTGGGGAATGGGGGGAAAGCCATCTTCTAAAACTGATGAACAATCAGGTTGAGTACAGGGACTTAAAATAGTCTCTTCAGCTAACACATCTTTGGGGTAAAGATTTTATGTCTTCCTAAAGGGGAGGTTACCCATGTTCAGGGCGGGTCCTTGTTGCCTATCTGGTTTCATCTACATCCTAGCTGACACATAGGTAATGCAGTAGTTGTCATGTCTGCTTCCGCTCCCAGAAGATTGCCAAAGTAAAAGTCAAACAAATGGTTATTAATAATTTAATCTGTGGTCCAAATCTGTTGTACAAAAAAAGGATTTATTGATTTTGTTTGTATGGACAATTTCAGACAGTCTGTTTCCCACCTTTGAAAATGCCCAATTTAAACTGATCATAACTCATGAACTAAACAATACTTCTGCTTTCATATTGCCTTTAAATTCATTTGCTGGACTTTTATTATTCACACTGCACTTTCTGCACATAAAAGAGTTATTTTAAATCTTAACAAACACATGATCAACTACTTAACTATGCCACTTTGACCAGAGACGTCATTAAGTGTGATTTTTCTATAAGAAATACATAATGAGAGCAGCCCTCTGCAAGAAAAAGAACAGAAGTCAGGATGGGATGTATGGCAATAGTGTTTAACCACTACATTTAGATTAAAATTGATAGGAGAAGAATAAAACTTTCAAAATTTCCTCTTAAAATTAATCATGGTTTGTTGAACTGTCTTCTGCTGATCTGACTGCCATCCTGTTCAAAGTGGTTTGGGTTGTATTTAAACAATGCAATTGATAAAGGGTTCAAAATTGTTTTGAGAACAGCCAATGTGAGTTTTGAATCTGTACAGGCCAGTTCCTAAATAACCAAGATGACGCCAACAACCAAAACTATGAAATCTTAAATTAGGTTGATCATTTTTTTCTCAGCAAGTGTGGAGTTATCCTTAATTATACATGTCAGCATCGTGGTCTGTTTAAAAAGTATTAAATAGATATCAGTCATTGGCCATTAGACCAGATGTGGAAAGAACAAGCAGGCAAATTCATAATTCAAAATTTACATCTTAATCCTGAAGTGACTCATTTTATGTAGCTATGTGCTGCTTGACTTTTTTCCTCATAAGAATACTTATGCAATCAGAGGAATCATGACAGGCATGAAATAGCAGCCATACCTGCTTAGAATTCTTCATGGTTATTCATTCTGTTGTACTCCAACAAAATAGTGGGAACAATTCAATTTTTGTGTAATTTGGATATTTACTTCACCAAGCAGTTCTAGAGTGACTATTGTGATTGTTGTTCTGATGTGAGATACTTCATAGAATCATAGAATCATTTTGTTTGCAAGAGACCTTTAAGATCATCAAGTCCAACTGTTAACATAGCACCACCAAGTTACCATTAAACCATGCCCTCAGCACTCCATCTCCACATCTTTTAAATACCTCCAGGGATGGTGATTCAACCACTTCCTTGGGCTGCCTGTTACAATGTTTGACAACCCTTTCAGTGAAGAAATTTTTCCTTGCATCCAATCCAAACCTTCCCTGGCTTAATTTGAGGCCATTTCTTCTTGTCCTATTGCCTGCTACCTGGGAGAAGAGACCAGTCCCCACCTCTCTACAGCCTCCTTTCAAGTAGCTATAGAGAGCGATAAGGTCTCCCCTCAGCCTCCTTTTCTCCAGGTTAAACCACCACAGTTCCCTCAGCTGCTTCTGATATGACTTTTTCTCCAGACCCCTCACCGGCTTTGTTGCCCCCTTTGAACATGCTTCAGAACTTCAGTGTCCTTTCTGCCCTCCTTTGGGCAATGTCCTTTGTTGCCCTCCTCTGAACACACTTAACTTCAGTGTCCTTCGTGCAGTGGGGGGTCCAAAACTGAACACAGTATTCTAGGAGCGGCCTCACCAGTGCTGAGTACAAAGGGACAATCATTTCCCTAGTCCCACTCACCACACTATTTCTGATACAACCCAGGACACTATGGGCCTTCTTGGCCGCCTGGGCACACTGCTGGCTCATATTCATCTGGCTGACGACCAACACCCCCAGGTCCTTTTCTGCCAGCTTTCCAGCCACTTTTCCCCAGGCTTGTAACGCTGCATGGGGTTGTCGTGACCCAAGTGCAGGACCCAGCATTTGGTCTTGTATTAATTCAAGAAGATAGTCACCTGATACAGTATGTGAGTGAAATCTTCATTCCATAAAATTGCTTTCTAAAAGAAAATAGTTCAGAATATTTCTCTGAGAAAATCTAGAGTTTAAAGTCTTCTTACCATATCCCAACTTCTTAACACAAAACAGTCATCAGTAGAAAAATTTTTTTTTCAGTTCTTACTCCTATATTGAGTAACATAATTTTTAGTATGTCATATTCTGAAAGGACCAAATTTTAATTTTTGGAACTGTAGAGATGGATAATCTTTGACTCCAGAGAACCTTGAGCAAAACACTCCTACTCCAAGGCTTAGTATAGAAAGCAGAGGCATAAATGTTGTCATTTAACCCTTGTATGTTTCCACAAAAAAAAAAAAAAAAAGCTAGGTAGCGCTTGCAAATTTTAGAAGACTGAAGAAGTTCAGAAGAAAGAGGAGCACATTAGCCCTTCACCTGCTACAGTTCTTTAAACTGCAGGAATGTTCATGCATGGGAGAAACATTTTAAATGTTGTGAAATACTTGGACAATGTGACCACACAAGCCTACTTCCGTAGACTGACTGTGGAAATCTTCAGGCTACATAAATATAATTGTGAACAGAATGATGCCTGTTTGTGGTGGCTCTGAAAGTGCTGTCCTAATAACTAGCCGTGACAAGTTTTGTAGTAATTATCTGTAGATTACTTATTCAGCTTTTTAAAATGTTTTTTTCTTGACAAAAGAAAGAATTCTCTCTATAGAATTATGTGGCTATGTAAATAAAGTTTAAGATGAAGTCCTAGTACAGTCCTTTGTTTATAACTCAGGTCAGTTTAAGAGCTTTATCTTATATAGGGGATGAATTGATTTTTAGGACAAAATTAGCACAACAATAGCCTAGAGAAAACATGATGTGTTGATTTTTCCATGTCATGTTTTTTGATGACTTTGCTTGTCTTCTCAGGTAAGTTCAATTATTTCATCTTCAACAGTTTCAGGAGATCGGACACCAAAGTAAAGGTGATTTAGAGTTATGCCCCACAAAAAAGCAAGGAATTTTTTCCCCACCAAATCATAGATTCTGTTTACAGTGAATGAGAACCCATATAATCTCCACTGTCTTGCAGTTCTTTCTCACTGAAATGGCAACAGAACTTCTCTATTTCTCATGGAAAAACTATTAATAAAGTTAAAAGCTTTAATTTAAGCTAAAATCAAGTAACTTTGATGAGTGGCAGTTTTACTTTCAAGATACTGTTAACATTAATAGGAAAAAAAAAAGAAAAAGAAAAAGAAATGCATCAGGTTTCATGTTATTTATTTAAAAAGAGTAACAAAGGTAGTTTGGAAAGATTTCCAAACGCAGTACGTTTATGAAAATAACAGTTAATGTAGTTGGATTAAAAAAAAAAAATAATTTCTTATATTGATAATTTAAAGTCTTTCTCCTTCTTACTGACCAAAATAGAATATGAAATGGGTAGCTTTAATCTGTCCTTTTTCACAGGTACTCCTTCAACAGTGTACTTTTGTAATTACTGTTGAAATTTTTTTTTGGTTTTTCTGCCCTAGTTTGGTACATTAGAGATCATTCTCTTTCTATTTTTTTTCTTTTTTCTTTTCTCCCAGTCACAGCCGTTCAAGTACTTCTAAACACAAAGTAAACTTCAGTTTTCTGAACTTTATTCCTTAAAATGTATTTGTTTGCAAGTTCTGGAAAGGAGATATCTTCCCTAGTATTATGCAGATTGTACTAACTCATTGCTTGCTGATAAGAATTTTACTATATTAAAATTCAGGTAACAGTCCATTGTGTCTGCAGTTGCTGTTTATCAAAATTTTCTGCAGTGAACCTTTTGCTTCATCTTTAGGCCACTTTAGGCCAGTGGACAAAATAATAATAGCTATTCCTGCCATTCCTGCCATTCGTCCATTGCATTTACTACTATCAGAGTGCTGCTTTCTGGTTTTGAACAGGTTTGTGGCTTTTGAGTTATAATTGTCTTGGCTATTTTATCCATATAATGCTTTTGCCTTACTTACTTTGACTTGTGATAGGCATAATAAATTGTGGATCAGCAGTGAAACATTTTTAACATTCTGGTAGTGTCGTATGTACCATGTCCACCAGAAAAGGAATGGGACTTAGGCCAAGATGGAATAGTAAAACTTGTGTGTAGCTGTGCCTCAGCTTCGTGTGGGTATTTCCTCAAATTTAAACCACTAGTTACACCTGCTTACAAGTAAACATTATTTCCAAAGGGTTTGTTCTTCTACATGTGCAAAATCCATTTTATCTGTACACTCATGTGTTTCAAAACTGCCTAAAGATGTTTTCCTCCAGAATGTTTAGAGAAGATAATTAGCTGAGAAATATTGGCAATGAAAGGAAAACCGTAGTACACAGTGACAAGAAAATACTGAATTTTTATACTCATTAACTCTGATTGCTAAACAATTATATCTTTATGAGATACTGTGCTGAGCAACATAAAGCTGTAGCAATAAAAGCACATTATTAATTATACATGGGAATGGATAATAAACTCTTCAATCCAGATGTACTCCTAGTGTGTCAGATATCACACACTGGGCTGTACCAGAAGAACTGGACAAGTGATTACATTTAAGTAAAATTGCATTTATTTGTTGTGTGTTTCTCATTTTCTATGAGTTTTTTAAAGATTGATATGACAAAGCTAAAATTATCTCCACGTATTCTTCAGGCTTTTCTGGTGGAAATAGATTATGAAGACAAATACCATGTTTTCCTAATTTCTAGATGATAATAAGAATTTTAAAAAATTAAGAAAAGAAACAAAAAACCACCAAGATACTTCAGTTTCCTACCTACTGAATTACATGTGTAAAATCTGCTAACTACATTTCATGAACCAAAACCAGAATGATTAAGTATATAGAAAGGTTGTTTATGGTATTCCATTTTGTTGAAACTAGTAGTCGAGGTCAATGAAAAGTATTAATACTACTCTGGGTTAGTATAGCAGTATTGAGTATATTTTAAACCAATATAAGAAATTAATGTCTTTAGAAAAAGGCTGGATCTTTGAGGACCTATAGCAGCATTACAAATAACCATCATGTAATGGAAAAAAACTGAGTACTGTACAATTCAAATAGAAATAACAGAGAATTTTAATTTATAGTCCATACTTCTCTAAGTTATCAGGTATGACTGCATAGATTTAAAATGCATTCTAGATATTTCTTTAAAATAACACACATATATGTATTAATCAAATCCAGTCATCTATGAAATACTATAAAAAAAGATTGGTTTTCTGTGGATTATTACTTAGGGCTTTTTCCATTAAAATCCAAACTTAAAAAAAATTAAGGAAAGGATTATGGCATTATTTTTTTCTTTTTATTTTTTTGTGGTTATTTGCTGCCTTCTGATGTTCCACAGCTGGAGATCACAATCCTACTGGGTCTCAGAGTGTAAAACCTACTGCTTCATAAATTATTGACTAGCATTTAACAGTCAAATGAGAGCAGAGAACAAAATGAATTACATACTTTGAATATATTGACTGGAAAAACACTGCTATACTTGTCTTCTACCTAATACGTATGTACCTATTATCTTTCTGTGTCTGCTAAGATCAATTTCCCATTGAAGCAAATGGAACATTTGTTTTAATTGGGGGTGCAAAATTATTGAAAGCAAATGTTAATGGCCAAATTTTGAAGGGTTTTTAGGAGGCCAGAGTTTGAGTACTCCTTTTTACTTATTGACCATCACTACTCATGAGGGTAGGCATCAGTGTATTGAGTGAGATTTTTCAAAAGTCTCTCTTTAGGAAAATAAATCCTGTTCAAATTCTTGGCTATGTATCTGTATCACTCTAAACATACACTTGTTTAGAACAAGAAGTAGACACAGATGTGCACTGCTTTAATGGGATTTGCAAGCTAGATCTGCAATAATATTCCATTTCATCCTTTTATGGTAATTCCTTGATCAAATTGGACAAAATAGATTTAAAAAAGATCTCTCTTGCTGGATATACAAGACACTTCAGATTTTTTTATATTTTAGGAAGTTATTGGAACTAGGAGAAAAGAACCCTGCCCTCACTCACACTGTTTAAAAACTGTGTATGCAGAGATCAGCAATGACAAAAGCTGGAACCTTCACATCTAATTTGCTTTTTGCTTTTGCTCTATGTCTCTCATTGATCGTACTATTTTTA
Organism: Alca torda; assembly: GCA_008658365.1. NCBI lineage: Eukaryota > Metazoa > Chordata > Aves > Charadriiformes > Alcidae > Alca > Alca torda. Next base: position 70,292,275 of record CM018101.1, read on the forward strand.
ACATCAACAACACATCCTTCAGGAAGGAGAGGGGGAAAAAAGGAAAAAAAAAAAAAGGCAAAATCCAGGATGGAGGAATTTATATAGGAAAGAAAGCAAACATTTTAACTGATAAGTTAGAGAGCACAGCAGCTCATTTCAGTGACTGAAATCACAGGCTACTACAGCTTGAGGAAAATCTTGTCTCTGTAACACAGCACTGCCCTGACTTCCTTTCCCCAGGACTGGACTTTTATGTGGGGGAGAAAAGTGGAGAACAGAAACTCTGTCATTCTTATAAGCCATAAACAATGGAATTTTATTGTTGAAAATCACTTCTACTTTTTTTACTTAACTACTTATAACATAAATGAGTGACTGGGAAAAATACTAAAACATGAATTCCATGGTAAGTCAATGACCTTACATGAATATTTTTTCATTCATGTAATGATTGATTCTTTACAGCTTTTCAGTTCCAAGCTTGCAATTTGAGAGATAATATCTATCATTTGGTCATATTCTTATTTGTATTTTCTTTGGAAATTTGTATCCATATTATGAGGACTGACCAGACTCAGAACTCTTCAAACTACCACTAATCTTAACAATGGATATTCACATAACATGCCTTTTTCACAATGTGTCTTTGCCCTTTAAAAACTATTCCTTTGTTCCAAAGTAATGATTAGAAGAATGCTACTTTATAACTTGTAATTGGCACTCACTTTATTCTTCTGATATTAGTGAAAAGAAATCTTATGTGAACTATGTTGGAATTACATCAAAGATTTTTGATGGATAAAATTTTGACAGATTCTTTCTGAGTTTTGATCAATTAAGTAAAGAAACACAAATATTAAATTACAGTGACACAAAGGAATACCGTAATGAAGTTCCTCAACTTCCTTCAAGTTCTATAACGCTGCTATTGTCACAGTAAAATAAAAAGTCATGTTCAGGGTATTTTCTCAGTATGTTCTTTGGCATATTTCAACCAGGATAGTTAACTTGAGGGCTAAGACTTTGTATTTAAATGCTCAGTCAGTTTACAAACACCTACAGACATCTTAACTTTTTATTGAGTAACAGGTCTTCTGTGTCAATTTATGCATTTGTTGCTAATAATTGGGAGCAGAAGTACTGGCAAATACTATTTAATGATATTTTGAAAGGAAATTTATGCAGGATTTTGATAGGTAATGTGGTCAGGTTTGGGACCTAAAAATGCCCCCAGTGATTTATTCTTTCTAAGAATATGAACCCATCTAAACCTTTAATGCACTGTGCATGTTATAATGCAGTGTATTGAAACCATTGTATGCAATTTTTATATTTCCGCAAAATATTATTTCTTTGTCTACAAGCATTTCTGCTTCCCAATCTTATAATGTCATGGACTTATGCTGAGAAAAATAGACTGGATTCTCAGGTGATATGGAGTAACTCTTGCATTATGTCTCTCTGCCCGTACAGTTGAGAACTTGCAGCAGTAATATAAATGCACAAAGAAACCCTCAAGAAATTTTACAAAATGTGTTTAGGAGAACACCATATACATCTTACAGGAGATCCTTCCTGCTGTCACCGCCTTTGTCTAAGTTGGAACTCTCTTCTTGGATACTTCCATTAAGTATCTCTCATTCTCAGAATGGGATTCCAAGAGCCTAAATCTTGCATAATTAGGGTGTGTGGAACTATGTGAATTGTCCATATAGTGATGGCATTTTCCCTGTATCATTTTGTGTTGGGTTTCTGTGGCAAGGTTTTTGTAACAGAAAGGCTACAGTGGTGGCTTGTCTTAGAAGCTGCTAGAAGCTTCCTCTGTGTCTGACAGAGCCAATGACAACCATCTCCAAGACAGACCTGCCACTGACCAAAGTTGATCCCGTCAGTGACAGTGGTAGTGCCTCTGTGAGAACGTATTTAAGAAGAGGGGGAAAAAAATACCTGCTGCAGAACAGCAGTTGGAGACACGAATGCGAATATGTGAGAGAAACAACTCTGCGAACACCGAGGTCAGTGAAGAAGGAGGGGGAGGGGATGCTCCAGGCGCTGGAGCAGAGATTCCCTTGCAGTCCATGGTGAAGCCCATGGTGAGGCAGGCTGTCCCCCTGATCCATGGTGGGGCAGATATCCACCTGCAGCCTGTGGACGACCTGGAACAGGCTCCTGGCAGGAGCTGCAGGATGTACAGAGAGGAGCCCATGTTGGAGCAGGTTTGCTGGCAGGACTTCTGACTGCTGGAGCAGTCTGTCCCTGAAAGACTGCACCTCATGGAAGGACCCACACTGGAGCAGTTCATGAAGAACTGGAGCCCATGGGAAGTACTCACATTGGAGAAATTCATGGAGGACTGTCTTCTATGGGAGCGACCCCATGCTGGAGCAGGAGAAACGTGTGAGTCCTCCCTCTGAGGAGGAAACAGCGGCAGAGACAACGTGTGATGAACTGACCGCAGTCCCCGTTCCCTGTCCCCTGTGATGCTTGAGGGGAGGAGGCAGAGAAACGGGGGGTGAAGCTGAACCTGTTAAGAAGGAAGAGCTGGGGGAAGGTTTGGTTTTATTTCTTATTATCCTACTCTGATTTGATTGGCAGTAAATTAAATTAATTTCCCTGAGTTGAGTCTGTTTTGCTTGTGTTGGTAATTGGCAAGCACTCACTCACAGCCCTTATCTCGACCTACAAGCCATTCATTATATTTTGTTTCCTCTTTTCAGCTGAGAAGGGGAATGATAGAGCAGCTTGATGGGCACCTGGCATCCAGCCAGGGTCAACTGATCACAAATTTTTGTAATCAGATACTTATTTTATAAATAAAGATGTTTTCTTTTTTACTGAGCGAGGTAAAGTGTTTTGGGTGTATAGTGATCAAATATGAATGTTACTAATAAAGATCCAGTTTGGGTTAACAGCAACAAGACTTTTTGGGTGATTTGGTATTCTTCTGAAAGATCCATGCAGCTGTAATTCTTGGGAGATAGCTGACTTGAAGATTGTTAATCTAACACAGTGATGGATAATGTGAGCTCTTATTCCTCAAGGGAGACCCTTTTCCATTTCAAAGCACACAGATGTGTTTCCAGTGTTGGAAGAAATGTAGGAATTTTGATTTTGTGGGATGTTTCTGAGCCTACTTGGGGAAGAGAAAGACCCAGACACCACAGGGTATAGATAGAAGATGGGAGTGAAGAGAAAGGTACCAAGGATATGGAAACTTGCAGCTCATGTGGAAAGCGTGGAATCTAGACAGACAACTGCATACAGCTTCACATAACACCTGATGAGGAAGAATATTGTCTTCTGTAAATCATTTTATTCCTGTTGCTTGAACTAGACTTTTTGATTTTTATCTTTTTAAAAAGTTAAGGATCCCACTGCATAGTTTTATTAAAACCAGTATTTAAATAGTATTATTTCAGAAATATTTTCAGATATTTTGGGGGATCTTGCTCTAAGGAGAAAGCGTAAGCACATAGCCACAGAACTCAAGCTGACATTATCTCTATTACAATAATTTATAACATGGAAAACTCCTTCCATATTTCACTTAGTAGAGCCCAAAGGACTTGTCACAACCCGTTCCAGATTTTGTTTCTTTGTTCCTGTCAGTTTCTAAATGTAGTTCGTTTCCTTTTCAGAACCTTATGGAGTCACAACAGGAACACTACACTTGCAGCTGCAAAAAATAAGACTTTTATTCATTATGGTGTAGCCTCCCCCGTGACGTAGGTACAGTGATCTGTGGTATCTTCTTTAAAGCCCAGCTTGTAAGAATAAATACGAAGAAGCAAATGCTGTATGGCAAGATACCATGGTTTAACTCCAGTCAGCAAGTAGGGCCACACAGCCACTCACTGCCTCCCTCCCCCTGTTAGGATGGGGAAGAGAATCAGAAGACTAAAAGTGAGAAAACCTGTGGGTTGTGATAAAGACAGTTTAATAGCTAAAGCAAAAGCCATGCACATTAACAGAGCAAAACAAGGAATTCATTCACTGCTTCCCATCATCAGGCAGGTGTTCTGCCATCTCCAGGCAAGCAGTGCTCCATCACACATAATGGTTACTTGGGAAAACAAACACTGTAACTCCAAATGTCCTTCCCTTCCTTCTTCTTCCCCCAGTTTTCTATGCTGAGCATGACGTCACATAGTATGGAATATTCTTTCGTCAGTTGGGGTCAGCTCTCCCAGCTGTGTCTCCTCCAAACTTCTTGTGTGCTCCCAGGCTACTCACTGGTGGGGCAGTATGAGGAGCAGAAGAGGCCTTGACTGCTCAGAAACAACTGAAAACATCAGTGTTTTACCAACGCTATTTTCATCCCAAATCCAAAACACAGCACTATACCAGCTGCTAGTAAGAAAGTCAACTCTATCCCAGCTGAAACCATGACACAACAGAAAAAGCAGAGTTATGTTAGCCTTACTGAACAGTTGTCGCTAAGCTAAGCAAAGCAGATAGCTTGTCTGCAACAGTAGTTTCTGTTTAATCCATTTGTGTAAGAAGTATAACTGCAAGTTTGCATGTACACTGGAGAATTTTTTTTTTTTTTTATGTTACATTTTTGCAGTCTCTTATTTGTTTCAACAGTAATGCTAAAGCAGAGCTAATTCCTCTGTATTATATCCTCAGGTAAAAAGGAGAACTGGGTGAACGACACTGTAGCTTTGTTCAGGTTATGAATTACAGCATGCTCTGTAATCTTGTATTGGAGAAGATTATGTTCTGAATGTAAAGAAATCAAATCTTTATGAATCCTGGAAGAGGTAAAAAAAATAAAAAAAAAATAAAAAAAAAAAACTAATTTCAGTATCCTCTCTGCAGAATTGGCTATGAAATGTAATTTACAGTAGTGGTCATGTCAATGTCTTCTGTTTCATTGCTCACTGGGGTAGTACTTCACATAAGAAGCAGTCATAGGGAACTCTGCAGTTTTCTTGAAGTAGCAGAAGAAAATTCTGGGGAAACTTTGAGTGGTGCAACTTCTTTGTCACATAACATTGTTCTTCAGCTCTGAGAAGAGCAGGTCTGTGTTATTTGCTGCCAATGACAGCCATCTCTGGATGTGGCTCCAGCTGCCAAAAGAAATGGCAGCAGGGATAGAACAGGTGAGAAAAAAAAACTTCTTTGCCCTGCTTCTCCAAGCCCAACATGCAGGTCCTCCACCCTTTCCCTTGTTCTCAGTATCTTCCTCTCTTTTTGTGTCAGTCTATGAAGGAAAGAAGGAGTATTCCTTTCATTGACCTTTGGAAAAGTCTGAAGGGGAAGACAAATGGGGAGGTGAACAAAAATGATCACGGTAAACACCTTAGCTCTGATGTTAAGAACTGTTTTCAGTTAGGAATAGTTGGGAGAGCAACTATCCCTTAGTTGTTCAGTTTCTGTCTCTCTTATGTGCAGTTTGCTTTTCTGAAGAGCTTTATCGCTTTATTTCATCGTCTAACAGCCTAATGGGATATGGAATTTGAGTAGTAGCTAAGGAAACTGAGATGCAGAGAAAAGCAACTGTGAAAGATTAAGTTCTAGGACAATTTGAGGAATAGAAGTCTCAGTCTTATTTTATCCCACTGAAGTATATATTACTTTGTATACTTCACAAAATGTTGTGAAGAGAACAGCGTAAGTGTATGCTGTCAAGACACTCTACTTGCAATTAGTATTTTTGTGCATTTTATCCCTTTTTGCTCAATTTTGTGCTTTTTCTCTGCCTCCTGAAGTTACTAGCACCATGTTGAGTGATTTAGATTAAGGGTGCTACTTATTTCTGGAGTGAGTTCCAAGTACACCTAATATGCAGTTCTGGGAAAGCCTAATATAATTCAGAACAAATGAATAATCTGGTTTTCAGAATGTGGAAGTGGGTATATTGTCTTTCCACATATTGTCTCTATTTAAAGATGGATGGTATATTTCTGTTAAAGTAATAGAGCAAATAGAACACCTTGCACACAGATAAAGAGAGACTCCTGCTATGAGTAAACACTGTGGAACTGAAGCAATTTAAATACTAAAAATGGCTTGAATCATAGCAACCTGTTCAGTGCTTGCATGTGCAGCTGCCCTTCCACTTTCATAGTAATGACTGCAGAGGTTGCAGTGATGAGATCCTTGGCCTTAAGATTCAGCAAAGGCTGCTTTATAGAGATAAAGCAAGAGAGAAAAGAGAGAAAGGAGCTTTCAAGAAGCCAAGTGAAAGCTCCATAGACAATGGACTTTCACAATAATCTGTTAATGCAGACTCTTGTTACCAGTTCTGTCAATTTAGGTAGGGATCAGGATGGATGCATTGTTCTTGCTGGTATCTATTTTATGTTAATGTGTCTTTCAGTTAAAATCCACAGCCCATGAAGTCGAAGTAAATCTTTCAGCTGTCATCAATGAGCATTTTATAAGACCAGGACTGAATTTTGCTTACTTAGAGTTTGTTGTAGTGCTTTCTAAATTTATTGATGAGATAATTTGGCTAATAAGAGAGATTGATAATCAATTCATTAAAATGACTGCTAGTCAGCTTGACTGTGGCCTTGGTTTTGATGGCTGTGAAGACAGCTCAGTCAGCAGTGAGGAAAAGGTAATTTAAATATAGTACTGTGAAATGCTGTATGTTTATTTATGCAAACTGATGTTTTGTAAGGCATGGATTTTTGAGGTTATGCAGAAGGCAAGGGAGCACTAAAATAGTGCAAGTGAAGAAATAAAACATAACATAAATAGGCCTTTATTTGCCTCTCTCTACCTTCACACAGTGTCTTTGCAGCTAATTCTCACATCCCCCCTTCATTTTAGTAAAATCAATTATTGGTTTCTGAGGCTTAACAAATTCTGTACTCTACTATGATCCTTGTATAGATTTTTTCTTTACCTTCCTTTGAGGTAGGGCTTTCTGTGCCATGCCACTCATAGTCTTAATCAACATAAGTTGCAGGCTCTGGACCTGCAGGTCTCTCTTGCTCACAGTATACAGTGGTTTTTGTGATCTGTTTTCCCAGAGCCAGTTCATGTGCTCATCATCTATGACTAAAGTCTACTCCCTCTCTGACATTTGGCTTCTCTAATACTTGTAAGAAAATGCAACACGGTGGTGAATGCTTTTTTTTAAAAAAAAGGAAGCACCATTGGTAAGACATTTATTAAGAAAGTGGCCTTTCATTTTAAGATACTTAATTTTTTTCCATGTTCACTGTTTCAACCTTGTATTTTATTTTTGTTGGTCATGCATCTCAGCTTTGTATGATCGCAAAATTTCATTAATTGACACTATGAATATTAATGTGAATGCTGAAAAGGTGCATCTCAACTATTTTTAAAGAACTTGCCCAGCAAACTCCCTCTAATTTGGTACTTCTGCTTGTACTGCTCTCTATTCTTAATTTCCTTCAGCCAACTCTTGACCAGTATCCTGGTCGTTCTTCAGTAACCTCCAGGTTCATCCAACATTTCCCTTGCAGGTTTGTATCATTCACAACATTATTCATAATGCTTTACTAACGTCCTGAATTCAGACTAGATTCTCTGTGCCAAAGACAAACATCATCTTAGCACAGATAGCAGCTCTGTTTCATTTGCTTTAGGTTTTTTTTTTGTTTGTTTTGTTTTGTTTTTTTCCCCCACCACATGGAATTCTGTTTTCCCATGGGGCTGGAGCGTGGGGAAAGAGACAGGAAAAAGTGCCACAAAGGGGTATGAATAAGAAAGTATCACAAAAGAGTATTTCCTTTAAAAAAACTCTTAGCTTGGACATGAAAAATGATAAGGAGTTTCAGCAGAAGATTTAAGCAAATGATTCTCCCCTTAAAATCAAGGAAAACCAAAATTACTAATTCAGTGCTTCATTAATTTTTCTCTGGATCATCCAGATTCCAATGCAGAATTGAGTCTTAACATTATGTGAAAGATATCAGTGTGGGGTTTTTTTGCTACAATTATATTTCTGTTACTGTGCCTTTAATTATGGCAAAGCACAAATTATACTTCTGTGTAAATAACAAGTGACATAATGTAATTTTGTAGATAGTCATATATACTTGCTTTATATAAAAGCATTCCCAAGACCCAATTAAATTATGTTAAATTATTCATTGTAATTATGTTTCATTTCAGGAGACCTACAATTATAGGAGCTAATACTGATTAGGTTTCATGTATATAATTTACAAAAGAACTTAGCAGTTGTGATCTAACCATGTAACCTCTCTACATTAAATTTCAGTGTGCTAAGAACAAATGTTATTCCTCAGAGGTAGGAAACGGCTCAGCAGTGGCCACAGGTTCTGATTGCTTATAATTGCGAACTGGCTATGGAGTCTTACGCTGTGATAAGTAAGGCTTCAAATTCTCTCTGTACAGTTGAGTAATTCTAGCAGTGAAAATTTTTATTTTTTTTTTTTTTTTATGGTACACGAAGGTACTAATTTCTGTTTTCAAAAACATTCTCTGCATAAAAGCCTGAAGTTTATCCTTGATGTGAGCTTCCTTCCTCAGTTTTTCAAAAAGATAATGTCATAAAATTAGTTGTTAACACCATCTGAATTTACCTGTGGAGCAAAATCAATTTTTACCTAAGGAATATCAGTGAAGACCAAAGCATCTTGTGTGTAGAAAGAAGCTGAGGACTGTGGGCAGATCAGTGTATTGTAAACAGTAGGATGTTGTAGCCACATTCTACTGCATTTTAAATGTGAATAAGGTTGTAATTAGCTGTACCATCTCTCTTCAGTGCATTTGAGAGCGACAATAATACAATGGCGGATCTTGAACAACATTTGACTACAGTAGCTTCAATCTATTCAAAGACAGCCAGAAATGCTGCACTGTTAATGATAATAATAATGTAACTCCTTTCCCATGAGTTCTTTTCTCAATAAGATTTAAGACATGTATTTCACTATCCTATTGCAGTTAAATGGCTGAAATTAATTATTAATGGGTTTGAAATATGTGTAAAAGTCGAAGGAAGGAGAAAAGAAGTAAAATATGGGCTCTGGGGCAGTTATCTGAACTACACACGATATTCCTGCATGTGTTATAAATAATGGGGTGTAGCAAGGGGAGAGAATGCAGGAAGTGTTGCTGTGGCCTCCTCAGGATTCTTGTGTCTTCTGTAATAATCTTCAGCACAGAGTTACTGTCATCAAGTGCGGCTGTAGGACAAATCATTGCCTTGGTGTAAGTCTGTGTTGCCTGGTGGCTTGCCCCACACTCTTACATCAAAGTTAAAACAAAGATGATTACAGTTTCTGTGCTATGACAGTTGTGATTTATTGATACATTAAAGTCTAGGGCCCTTCAGCTGCATGGATGCATGGGTCCGTTCAAATTTGTCCAACAGTTATGATGGGTCAACTTTTTACTGGCAGACCTTATGCTCTACAGTTGATAGAAACCCAGTATAAACTCAGAATTATGTGTTTAACCTTAGAATCACTGATACGACACTGAATCAATGTTAAATGGCATGCAATAAGTATCATTCCTGTGTTTACCCAGGAGTTCAGAGTCCTGATAAAATCAGCAGTGCTCAGAATTGCCGAACTTAGTCTGAGTGTCCCCATAGTTTAGGACATCCCTCAGAACAGCTGAATTTGTAACTGACACCTTCAATCCATACAAAAAATACCAAAAAACACCCCGGGAAAAATAAAATAAAAGGCAGGGTCAGAGAGGCTAGAGATAAGGGAAAGATTTTCTCCTGCAAGAATGGCTGGGGAACAGGATTGAGGCCCAGGGGGCTAGTGTCATGTCCCTCATCGGAGGTTTCCAGCCCCCCACGGGATGAAGTCCTAAGCAACCTGGTCTGACCTCATGGCTGAGCCTGCTCTGGGCAAGGGTTGGACTAGATTGGCACTGGCCTGAAATGTCCCTTGGTTCTTGAGCTCAGTGTTGCAGGGCACCTTGTGTTCAGATGTGCTCAAGCACTGCTAAGTTAACTAAAAGGCTAGCGGAGGTGAAAAAACTCCTTCAATAAAGAGCCGGCTTAACTGTGGGGATAACTGGTTTACACCTTGCTCTTTGACTGCCGATTTCTATAAACAACGTTTTGCAGGGCTGTTATATTCATGTTATGTTGTTTTTTAAGACACCAGTTATGGACCATAAAAGGTCATTTTTCAGCTGCTGTAGTTGCTTCTTCCCAGCTTTCGTGCTGGTAAGGAGATGTTAGCTGCTACTCTTTTTTCCCATACAAATTTCTGAAAAGATGCCTATTGTCACAGTTTCCACTAACTTCTAGTGCCTTTCCTAGTAGCTTTTCTCAAATTTTTGTGTCCCTGGCCCCTTTCACGTTTGATCCACAGTTCCTATTTGATACATGTCATGTGTCTTCTTATTTTGCAGTTTGAAATAGACTGAAACAGGATCTACAGTTTTCATCAGTTTTGCTTTGTGGATTCCCTTATGTTGTTGAATTGCTGTTTTTTCCCTTTCACATGCAGTTCTGTGCTCTCGGTGGCAGCCAGTGAAAGAAGAGGTGATCAGCTCCTTATAAAAACAGGTTATTTAGGGGAACTCATTGAATCGATGCACTGTTTGGAGGCACTGGCTGTAGCATATAAAAGTATTTGCCTGCTGGTCTTACCCTATATGTTAACTTCTAGTGAAGTAATTTTGTAGGGTGAAGCTATTTCAGACTACCATATTTCATGTAGATCTAAAGGCAGCTTTTTGTGTGATGTAAGTACCTGTTACACATATCTACATACAGGCATTGTGTGGATGCATGGAAATACATTTGTTTATGAGATACGTGTATGCATATTTTTTTGTTACAAGGATCAAAGGTATCTTCTAATGAGAATCAAGCTGATCTTTATTTTTTAAAATAAATTCTTACATTGGAAAACTATGTGTTTGATGCGTCTACAAATGGCAGCGTTCTTTTTTATCCTCCATGTTTCTTTGCAATTTTTTCTTGCTATTGGTTTTGCAGTGAAGCCAGAAAACAAAATTCACTAGAAAAAGGTAATGACTAATCTCATGGTTTTCTTAACATTTTCCACTTCTAGACTGTTACAATTAAATTTTAAAGAATTCTTAGTGTTACTGAAAAAGTGCTCAGGTGGCACGGCTACTCATGTGATTCCAGAATACTGCTTGCTAGTCTCAATCGGCTTTTGGAACATGGTAATAAAATACCTCCTCTACTTTCAAGTTCTTGAACACACAAGGGGAAAGATAGTAAATTGAGATTTTGTGACTGTTCTTTTAATAGATATTTCTTATTGTAGTGTACAATGCTGAAGTAACTTTAAGGTAAGACAGTGAAAATAAACTGTTTAAGGTTGAAGAATGTTACTTTTTAATAACTAAAAGCAAATAAAAATATCATAAGAAGTTTCATTCTATTTAGTAGTTAACATGGTATTCTTTTATTTCTTAATTTTTTAGACAACTAATTCATCTACTGCCTAGAGCTCACTTCCAGACATGAACGCTGATTAATAAAAAACAATTGCTACCTTGTAGAAAGAAGAGAGTAAATCTGAAGTACTTTCTGAAAGCTCTGTGGATTTCAGACAGAATTCAAATCACAAATCTCAATCAAAATCTGACTCCTCAGCTCCTATCCACACTTGAAGGCCAAAACAAGGGCTTAATTTTTCCCCCAAAAACGTTTCTCAAAAATGGAGTCTGAACATTCCTACAGGCTAATAGTTTGCTTTATGTTCTCCCTTTCTCTCCTTTTCTTCCACCAGTTTTGTTCACTACTGTGATTATAGATCTTAAATAAGCTCACCTTTATTCTGCTGAAGAGGGGTAAATAAAAATAATATGCAGTCTCTTCAGGGACAGTACTATCTGAGGGATTTTACTGATTTGTTAAATCATACATGAAAACATTGTTTAGTTGGCTGTTAGGTGATAGTAGGACTATATAGCATCTTTGCTACTGGAAGGAATGTGAAAAAATCAATATCTTCTGTTATAGTCTTTTTTTCTGCTGCTTTTGATTAAAAACAAAACAACAAACAAATAAACTATTATTTGACAGCTCCCCTGCAATGACAATAAATGTAGCTGGAGTACTTATGGGCTGGATTTGTGCCCACCTAGGGATGCTTTCTGTACTTGTTTGCAATTTAATCTAGTCAACCTTTGGCTCACCTTCCATCAGTCCCACAGAATGGCCCTGTGGTTCAATGAGGTCAGGGAAGAGACAGCCGCTACAGGAGGTGTACTACCTACTCAAAGAGCTTTCAATACAGAGGGTGCAGAGACCTATCTGTCTTTTAAGCTTTTGTACTCGTGCCTAGAAAAGTTTGAACCCTGGCAACGCAGGGAAATGTGAAGCCTGAACACTCAAAAGCCAGCTCACATGCACATCTGCATTTATGACTGAGTGTGACAGCGGCACAGCTGCTAGGTTTTTAACAAACCTGTTTGGGCTTGGCAGATTTGTCTTGCTAGGATGATCAGAGAAGAGAGTTTCATCAGGTAGGCATGGGCAGTGCGTGCCATTGTTCACACCTGGGAACCTGGGGTAAAAGACACTGTGGCACAAATTTATAAGAATGACTATGCATCTATTTCCTCCCTGTTGTCTCCACATGCTGTTATGAAATCAGGCAATGAACAACTCACAGACAAGTCTGACTGCTCCACTGATTATTAAGTTCTGGTAATTGAAGCCATTTAATTATTCCTAGAGGCTGAAGTCTATGCCATGCACAGCTTAAGACTTTAGTTTAATCACTTCTGCACTAAATTCAATATTGAGATCTGTTTCTGTTCCTAGATCACCAAATATATCTTGTCTGGCTGTGAATGTGTTGCTCTTTTTTTCTCTCCCTTTCTCCTTCTTCCATCTTTAAAAGATTTATTTGAGTTATAAGTTCTTTCTGACATGTCGTGCCATGACAGCAGGAATCAGATCTGTGTTTTGCCCCCTCATCCCCAACCCCAACCTGACCAAATATCACCCTCACCTTGAGAAGCTTTTTACTTTTGAGAGATGCTGAGGAAGACAGGAAGCACTGGGCTTCATAGTACAAGGTGCTGCATGTGAGAGGAGTATGGGAATGTACCTCTTTCAAGGCTGTCATAAACCTCTTGTCTGCTGGTGTTAAGTGGGAGCAGAGGCTGTCAGTACTTTGCAGAGTAAAACTGACATATACAATAGGTATGATTTTCAGAAGAACGACAAGGAGAGAGAAAGGAAAAAGTAATTCACATTTTGCACAAAAAGCTCCCTTTTACTTGAGCTGAGATTTACTCAGTTGTTACTGATACATAGAAAACATATTGAAATCTTGTTCCATTACCTTTCTAAACCTCAAGAATATTTTTCCTGAAGCTTGTGCCAGAACTCACATATATACTTGTGCCTTTTTCTGGCTTTGACTTAAAGTTCTAAATTGCTTCTGAAAAATGCAGTTCATGACACATTTCTTACACTGCCAGAGACCCTCAAAATAATCATTCATCTGCTTCTATTGCAATGGCCAAGCAATGAATGCTGCAAAAATTTTATGAAACAAAAATGCGATACTACATAGCAAACAATTCTGTACTTTTATGGTTGCTGAAGACTTTTGCTTTCCTCTGTAAATTATTCGTCTTCAGTACACATGGATGTCCATCAATCTTTCTATTTTACCATTTATTGCAGTCATATTTTATATAAGAAAAAATGTATAGCTGGGCAAATAGCTGATCCTGTTCTATTTTACACCAATCTTTCAGACAGGAGAATGGGATATTTCTTTTACCAAAAGCTTTCTAATGCTTCGTACTGGAGACAGACTTATCCAATAATGCTCTGCATCCATCCTGCCATCATTTTACATTGGAAAAATACTAAAAGTAGCTATTACAGAAGTTTAAGAAGGTAAAGTACTGCCAGCATGGTTTGGGCTTGCATTGATTTTCCTTTGAAAACTAGTGTAAGGTTCATATTGCTGTAGTTCTCTTAATTGAGTTTGTCCGACCTCAACTAAGGAAATAAGATAGACAACAACAAAAATCTATATCACACAGTTCAGTTAAGCCACAGATTTTTTTATTTGCCATTTCTTATTTTGGTGTTTAAACAGAATTTTATGTACAAAACTGAGGCAGTTTTTCATATGCATGTGGGTGGAGTCAGCATTCTCTGTTATCTGGTTTCCTGATTAGCAGCTATCTGTAACTACTGATGCCTCTGCAAATAAGTGGGGTTTTTGACAAAAAATACTGTGATGTGATGAAGTATTGTTCTTAATTGACAGACTGGGAACTGAGCAGTACAAATTGTGACTTATGCTAAGTCATAGGAAATTTCATCATTCAAATAAACTGCAGGATCAATGAGTGCTGTGAGCTGGGCCAGCAGCCTTGTTGTCTAACCACCCAAGTGTATGTAGCAGAACATGCTTAGAATAATGGTCTGAGAGATAACTGTGGCAAACTAAACCTTTCTCCTCTTCTTTGCTGTACTTCACAATATTCTTTTGCCTGCAGATATTGAGATGGAAAGCAATAGTACAGTCAAAGTCTAAAAAGAGGGCTGTGTTTCTTGGCAGACTCAGTAGGTTCATAAGGTGCTGCTTTTTGAGTTTTGTGGGACACAACCGGACTCTTTAAATCCAGGAGAGCAGGCATTTTGTAAAGAAAATATGTTCCCTAAAGAAATAACATGAATGCAATGTGTCTTTGAATTTGGAAGAGAAACAAAATTTTAAAAATACCTAATGATACCAGTCTCAAATATTGTACTGACAAGGAGACATGTACATTTATTTTTCTGGGAAGTATCATATAAAGTTAACATATGAAGAAACTTCCAAACACATCACAACCAGAGAATTGATGATCATTCTTTTTCTTCTCTGTTGTGTGTTAAGTGCCACTTCAACTCTGAGACTCTTCTAAGAACACATTATACTTATTAGAGCACTACCAGTCTGGGAGTCCTGCTCATGAATATGTCAGGTCCTGAAGGATGTTTTTTATGTACTGCCTGCTCAGAGAGACAGGGTGATTTATAAAAACATTTCACTGAAACTATGGAGTGAGAAATACAGTTTGAATTGCTATGGTCCACACTCTGGTGGATCTCAGAAACTGGTGGGACAGAGCAGAAGTCTTCCAGCAGGAGCAGGTCAGAGAGGAAGCCCCCACACCACCGCAGTGGGCCAGCGGCCACGTTGGCACTGTCTGCAGAACAAGGGCTCCTGTGCCAGAGCAGTGGAGTCGTTCTCAAGGGAATCCCCTATAATTTCTGTTGCTTTGTCATTCAGGAACTTGCAATTCCCTGGCCAGAAAGGTGGAAAAAAACAGATGTTGTAGAAATAATGGTATTTTCTGGAGGGGACAGGGAATGTGAAGTGATTTCTCTACAGCACAATAAACAGAACATTAATGTTTGTTCTATTCTAGCAAGAAACTCTCAGGGTTAGCTAAAATGGAATTAATACTAGGATACGTGAGGCATGAAGAATGAAAATCTATATCAAATAAAAAAGGTTGGAATACTGGAGCCAAAAGAAAAACTGCTGAAAAAGGACAAGGAAAGTTTAATAGAGTGTGTTAAATGCACTTTTTTTGCCCCCGTAGTGGTACAGAAATTGTTTACTTTAGCCAACTTTTTTCCATATATGTACCTTTTTTCTTCTCTTCAGCTGTATTAGCAAATGACACAGGATCACGCAAGCCCCTTTTGCACATGCTTTTCAGCTGTGTTCTGAACTCTGTTAAACACATTATTTCTTCCAAATGAATTTAATTATTACTTAGTTTTTCTGAAGTAACACATTTTCACTAGCATTTTAATAATCTTTGAAAAACTTGAAAAACTGTCCACTCTTAATTGGCTTACAGAGATGTCAACTCAATAATATTAACTTAATGACCTAATTGGAAGTATTTTGAGAAATGAATCATGGCATTTTCTTAACATTTTGAAATATATGGCAATGCATGGGGAACATTTAATCCAGATCATTTTGTTGCAAGCGTAATTTGTTCTTTGACCTTTAGCTCCTACTTTCCATTCTGAAGAGTTACTAAAATATTGTGGTTTGAGGAAAAGGTCTGAAACTACACTGAGTTAGGTGAGAGTAGAAATATTTAATTATTTTGGAAAACAAAGGGAAAGTGAAAGCTATTCCCTTGCCTGTCCCACCCCCCATCCCACTCCCCTCCTCTAAAGACAACTTGATTTTGTTCCCATTATCAGTTTATTTTCATGAAAAATAAAAGGTGACTTTTTGGTGAATTGTTCACAGTTTCAGCAATGTCTCTTGGACTCCCCAAACATGCATCTCAATGTGAAAGCTATCCTTTTATGAAGAGGAAATTGAGGTGGGGAAAAATGGTCTTACCTTGGTTATCTCCTGTGAGCCATGCCATGCTACACCACTGACCAGATTTTTCATGAGGTCTACAGGTAGATGACAACACTATATGCTATCAAGTGCCGCTGTCAATGTTTCAGCTATATGAGGTCAAATCTTTGACTTTTTTTATTGCTATCATGGCTTCCTCTATCCTTAAGCATGTTAACTGATGAGGATAAAAATTCTCTTTTCAACGGATATTGCTGTCCTTGCTGTCTTGCAGAGGTAATAATCTCTTCATAGATATTCTCACCATATATGGATTGTCCTGTCTCTGCTCTAAGATAGCTATAAAAGCCCTGTAGTCCAGATAGTCAGGAGTTCAGCTCAAGAATGTGTGCCTATAAAAGCATTATTAGTTCAGGTTACTATCACAACAATATGTTCATATGAACTGTGAGTTGCCCAAAGCACAAAAGACAAGCTTATTATGCCCAAAATATACTGAATAAATAACATAGTTAACATGCACTGCAATAGGACAACTCAGCTTTTTGCTTGTCAGTCTTATTTTCTAATGATATATAGGCTGCTTCTATAATAAAGTTCCAAAGACAGCTTTACCTTTAGTCAGCTGTAAGGCATTTTGAAAGAAAAAAATAATTTAAATAAAACTGGAATATTTTTAAATGTTAGAAACAGAACTTTTTTTTTTTTTGTAGGGGAAAGGGACAAAATTTAACACTTTCTGCGAAGTTGTGAAATTCTAACTAGCTCTAATGAGTATGTAATTTAAAATAGAAATATTGTAAGCCTGTAATGTGTTGCAACAGATTGTCATGAAGAAGTAGTGGTGCTGATGTTGCGTTCAGAAGCTGACAGCTGAGTTTCATTAAAGCAAAAAAAAAGAAAAAAGTGAATCATCTTTTTCTGAGCAAAGATGGATATTAAGATCAATTCCTACAATGATTTCTTTTTCTCCTGTCACTCTGTCATGACTTCTACTGTCCAAAAAAAATTGTTAGATGCAAGAGGATAAAAAAATATCTTTCAGTAAATCTTATCACCTCCGTTGCCTTGTCATCTCCTTACTGATGATTACTAAGCTTCAATCAGAAATGTAGAAATATTAATAAAAGAAAACTGTATTTAACCTTATGAATATACCTTACAATGCCTGAGTAATGAAGCAGTTTTGTTATTTCTGGTGACTGAAACTTTTTTAAAAAAAATATTATTCAAATAGCCTTTGATGAAATAAAAATAAATGTGCTTATGAGATGAGATGCTATAGAAACCTTTGCTTGCAGTTACTTGATGTAATAAGAGAAATCCTTTATTTTTATCCTTAATACTTCATAAGAGTGCTTGTTGTGGTCATGGAGAGTAACTGATAAACCCAAATTTTCCCATTTGAAAATGAGTCTGACAAACACCTCTCAAAAAAAGGTAACAGTTATTTGAGGACTTTTTTATTTCTAAAGAATTCCTTTAATGGATAGTTTTCTCCATGTTCTTGCATTTCTTTTCTTTTGCATAAAATTCTGCAGTTCTGGAATACCACTAGTAAAACAAATACCATGTACTAAAATGTAACTCAATCAAATTTTATAGGAAAAGTTTGGGTGTGGGGGGTTCTTTTCTTAAGATCATAGAATTTCGCATATGTTGCCATGCTATAGTGTAATTAATTTACTGTTGCAGCCACCTAAGCTTTGAAGTAATACAGGGAAGAAAGGTAGCTATCCTCCTTTAAGGGAAGAAAGGTAATTATCCTCTTTTATTATTATTATTATGTGTCTTTAACATTCTATGCATAAAATATCAGAAGTAGAGACAACCACTGGTGGTGGTGTACATACTGAACTGCAAAGGGTTCCAGCTGATTGTGGAGATCTTCTAATTAAATATGTACAGTGCGCACAATGAATTTTCTTGTTCCAGACACACTACAGGATGATTTTCCTGTTGAATTTCTGAGAGTCTGGGGTTTGGATTGTTGGGGTTTTTTTTGTTCTGCTTTTTGGAGGGCAGGGCATGTTCTGCCTACCATCAGATTGCAAAAGAAAAACTATTAACATCAGTCCAAACGGACTGTGAACTCAACACTGCAGGCTGAGGCCATAAGGGTCAGAATGAATACCCTGAAAGGGAAGAGAAAGGTCCCCCTTGCATCAGGAGTGCTGCCACAGGCAAGAAAAATCATGAGATTCCTCAGCCACCATGGTCCAATGGGGGTCATGCAGGGCACATGTACCTTCCCCTAAGAAGTGCAGTCACCCTGACTAACTAAAACACACAGCCATACAGCATTCGGACTAATAATCTCTGAAGACTGCTTTGCAGCTCACCACTGCTGAGAAGATGAAAAAGGCAAGGTGGTGACAGGGGTGGCACATGATGGTATGGTGGTGGGGCCACAGGCTGGCCACTGGGAGAGGGCTGTCAGGGAAAAGCCTTATCTTGCAAAAGGACAGGTTCTAGGGAGCAGGAGCACCGAGGCAGAGGTTATGCAATGACAGACAGACACTCACATACTTGGGCAGAAAGAACCTGTTATAAATCTTAGCCCCAAAATCCACTCAATTTTTGAAAAGTAGGTGCAGAGAAAGACAGAAGGGGGTTACCGTACAATGTGCTGAACTGTGCTGCACCCTAAAGACTTCATCAAGAACCAAGCTAGAATGATTCAGGGAAGATAATTTTTCAAAATCGTTAAACTGATTTCTTAATGTTTAGCTGGCCAGCCACATAACCCTCACATGACAACCCCTGTACATAAATTGTATTGGTAATCAGGATAAATAAACATGAATGTATTTAATATTAAAATCTAGCAAGAAAGTCAAACAGAAAGAGAATACATTATTGTCCAAAGTCTCTGGTTTGCAATTAAAGTGAAACAGACCTGGCTGCTAGAATACATCATACATACTGTCGTTCCACTTACTGTACACTGAAAATTAGTGCTGGGTAAAGTACTCCCTTTAGCTTACAGTCTTTTTTTCTAAGTGGGATTTCTCCATTACTGAAAGCATCCAGTGACTGTTTTAGTGTCCATAGTAAGACCTCATTAGTAATCTGGCCCTGTAAACATTGATGGCTGGTGACAACAGTCCCTTAGTGTAAGCTGTTTTATAGAGTTGTATAATATTACTGATGTTACTAAGGGAACAAGAAGCAGGTGGATATGCCATCTGTCATTGCTACCTAACTGATAATTTACAGAAAAAATTTAACTGTTTAGTTCAGTACAAAGTAAAGAAACTGAAAATTCTGGGAAAAAATTGCTAATACCCAAAAATTCTTTCTCTGTTTTTTTCCCTTTGGTTTAGGCTGTTTGTAAATAAGAACAAACTTAGAAGGTGTATGCTTGATGAACATGAAGGAAGCAAGAGATGAAAAGCATATAAAGTTTTCATGTATTATTTCAGACTTAGGGTCCAATTGTGATGTTTTTTCATGCAGTAATATTACTAGCTGCTCAAGACAAACTTGTAGGCAAAGGCTGGCTACATACTGATGAGAGCAGGCTTCGGTCCTGGATATATAAACTGATTTTAACCCAACTACTTGCCCAGATTTCCTTGTAGAGGAAAGCAAGGAAGGGTGACAGAGCAGAAGATGTGTGGTCTAAGAAGTTTTCAGCTTTGATGTACTGGGGAACAGAACCATGGGGAGAATTAGAGAACATAGCTACTGTTCATTCACAGAGACATACTGACACTATACTTTAACTTACCTGATTTTACCTCTCATTCTAACTTTAAAGACATTGGGTCAACTTTTGGATAGATATACATGAGCATTATGATGTCGATTTTGTATGTTCCAGGTCTGACTCTTCCTATGTCTTTGTGGAAAATCAGTGATAAGCACTTTTGATTACTCTGTCCAAGTCCTAATGAAGTTTAAATTTAACCAAATCCGTGATTGATTCATGCCTGTTTTCATAAAAGCAAGAAAAACATTTTGTTGCATTATTCATTGTTATTCAATGGAAAAAGAAAAAAAAAAAAAAAACAACTAAAAAAAATGGAAGTAAAATTTTAATAGTATGTCAGTATTGGTAGAATAAAGAGACAACATATTCCAGTAAAAGGGTGCCAGAAAGGGCAAGTCTATCATGGACATGTTTGATTTTAAGCAAAAGCTTTCATTTTAGCATGTTCTCTTTTCACAGAATCATAGAATGGTTCAGGTTATAATGGACCCTGAAGATCATCTAGTTCCAATCCCCCTGCCATGGGCAGGGACACCTCCCACTAGACCAGGAGGCTCAAAGCCCCATCCAGCCTGGCCTTGAACACCTCCAGGGATGGGACATCCACAGCTTCCCTGGGCAACCTGTTCCAGTGCCTCACCACCCTCACACTAAAGAATTTCTTCCTAATACCTAATCTAAATCTCCCCTCTTTTGGTTTAAAACTGTTATCCCTTGTCCTATCGTTCAACTCCCTGACCAAGGGTCCCTCCCCATCCTTCCTGTAGGCCCCCTTCAGGTACTGGAAGGCTGCTATTAGGTCTCCCCAGAGCCTTCTCTTCTGCAGGCTGAACAACCCCAATTCTCTCAGCCTGTCCTCATAGCAGAGGTGCTCCAGCCCTCTGATCATGTTTCCTTTTGACATGTCATCTCACATGGGCAGTTTTGTGTGTATAATGACTACCTCAGTGGAGCCTAGTTTTAACTGTGGTCTGCAGTTGTTAACTGTAACAAATGCATATAACACTAAGAAAAAGGTACTAAGGGTACAATTTGTATAGCTAGTCAATGCAGCAAGAATTCTGAAGCTTGGGTATTAGCCATAAATTTTTCATAAGACTGTTCATATAGAAAACACATGCACTGTATCATTTATGAAGAGATTACCAATTCATGATTTTTGAAATTCTACACGTTTTAACAATACTTTTTTCTATTAATTGAAAATTCATCTCACCTTCTAGCAAGTGTTGAATCTCCAGTTGTCTGTTTATTGGCATTGCCTCCTGTTACCTTTCCTTTTCATCTACCATTCCTGCACTCCTCAGAGTGAAGATGAAAGCCATGAGGCATAATCTCGTATAGAGGTTAGGGCAAGTGATAAAAGAAAGTGTGAGAGAGACTGGTGGAATTTCTGACCAACTTCTTTAATGAAGATGCTGAGCTCTGCACTGTCAGAGTTCACCTTGGCAGGTTTTTCAGACAGCAGGCAGAAATCACCAGGCTGCTATCCTTAGTTAAGACCTTTTCACTAGTGAAGAGACCGGAAGCTCAAGCCAGCACAAAGGCACCTGTGCTGGTCATTGGCTGGCGAGTAAGTGCAGGATGCTGTTTGCCTTTCCTTACACTCTCAAGATCTTGTCATCCTAACAGAATGCCTATTGTGGTTTATAACCAAAAATAGGTGCCTTTCTGAAATACATAAAGTAATCTTCCAAAAGGTGAGCTTTAAAAGGGTATCAGGAGACACTTATTGTATGATTAAGTACCGAACTTTCTTGTAAGAGCTGCTTGCAAAAATCCCTAGAGAACAGGAAAAAGAAGCAGAAGGGTCTTGCTGGAGTGGTGTCAGGTAATACCTAAAATAAGATTGTGTTATATTCCTGTACCAGCTTTCTGTGTCAAATACTTCTGGATCATGCTGTAAGAAGCAAGGCTTTCAAAACTACTCAGTGCACAGGATTTTGTCTTACTATTCAAGTTTGTGTTAGACATCTTTACCTGCTATGTTTATTTTCAAGATGGAGTACAGTCTTAAAAAAAAAAAAAAAAAGCCTTTTTTCCTTTCATGTCTGAACCACACAGTACCTGTTTTCAACAAAAAAAATTACCAGTGTTTCCTAAAGGAATATTTCTTCCAGTTACTTCTTCCTCATCCATAAAATGGTGTTTCTAAATTGTGACCCATCCAAAGAGCTTTTGTGCTTGTTTTCAACATCTTTTGGGAGTATCTGTTCTTATAATGGTAGAGAGTTTGGTGGTGTAACTGAGAATCAACAATTAAGATGAAAATGAATGCTGGAAATTTTCCACATGGAAAACTTTCCCTGCCACCCTAAGGTTTTTATTGGAAACCTGGAAAGGCATAATCTGAACAGTGGATTTGTACTAAAAAAATGTCACACTTCTCTGAAATATTAATTATAGCGCCCAAATACGCAATCACATATAAGATAAATTAATTTGAAGCTGTGAATAGATGCACACTTTAGAAGCTGTAAGTGGAAATGACACATGCAATGAAAATGTTTGTGTGTCACACAAAACAGCACTGCAAAGCCCAGGCCTCCAGCCCCACACAGGGTTACCCTGAAAGAGTGTCAAGCAGGGATGAAAAGGGGACCAGCCTTTCATTTTCATTTGTAGGACATACAATGAAAGGTGCTTTTATTTACAAGAGAAAGAGCTGTGTAGAAAGTATGGTTCATTTATGAGGGAAAGGGTGTCCTAATTTTGACTGATTTGAGGCAATTATTAGCTGTGACTTTCTATCCTGAGGGAGTTCTCTGGTGCACATCATGCAGCTTCCAGTTTGTCATACAGACTGTACCGCTGCTTGCAGATTGAACTGGTGCTGCGTCCCATGAATATAGAAGAGAAACAGAAAGTTAATTAGGGTCCTCCCTTAAATTTTAAAAATCATGCATATGTTAGAGCATGAATTCTGTGGTCTTTCAGGAAGGGCCTGCACTGTACTGTAAGGGCCTGCACTGTACTGTAAAGGCTTTGAGGCTCTCAAACAGTCTGCCCCAGGCCTGACCTACCACCTGTTTTCCGGAAAAACTTGCTCCGGGGTGTGTGTACTCCCTCATAATCAGTGTGCTTCCAGAGGATTCTCGCACCAAGTCAGTAAATTTCCCATGAGAAAACAAAGGATTAGAGAGCAGGTCAGCCATGGAGCCCTCACATCTGATGCCAGTCAGGCACATTGGGCAGTCTGCGGGGTAGTCTGGCAGCGAGGGAGGAGAGACATCTGGCAACCTCCAGACAGGTGCCCTGTAGGAGGCAAAACTATGTGACTGGCTTTACACATCTGCATCCCAAGGACAACAGGAGATCTCTGCTGCTCTCCTCCTCCTATTTGCCACCTGCAAGTCTGGGCACAGGCTCACCTTCAAAGTCTGGAAACACTTACAGGAAGCTCAGCAGCTGAGGTAGTAGAATTAAGCCCTCAAAAAAACTGACAGTTGTTCATATTCCCCAATTTTCTGATCTGCTAGCAGTGAGACTGGATTTTTTAGTGATTTAAGTGCGCAAAATCTAAATCTCACCAAAGTGTTACTGGTAATTATGTCAACTTTGATGAGAGGTGGGGCAGTCTTGGCATTCTAATTTTAATGTTGTCATTGCATAACAGTAAAATTAGAATGACATAAATGGTTTGCAAATCATAAGGGATTTGTACATACTTAAAAAAAAAAAAAATAATAAAAAACCCAAGAAGCAGCAGCAGCTAATGTAATTGACCAAGCTATTTGCTAATAATTACTTACCATGCTGTGCCCTTTAACAGGTCATTAATTGATGGTGACAATAAGATCCAGAGATTATTCGTGCTGGTGTCAACAGTGAATATCAAAACTTTAATTAAGCATGAATGTGCAGGTTTTGCTATAAATGCAATGAACTTGTTGCACTGTTGGTCTTTTTCTCATAAAGATCATTGAAGAAATCTAGTGGACAATATTTTTAACATATTTATTTAAGTAGGTTGTATGGATATTTTAAATAGATCATGTGGATATTGTAAGGATGTCTTGGGGGTATTTGTATACTAGGTCAATACATGCAACAATTACCTGAGAGCTGTTTGGCTAATAACTGAAAAAAAGTAGTTTGGATTTTTCTGTGCCAGCAAGAATATTCTGTTCTTTCATCTAATTTGTCAATATTGTTTGGAGTTGGTTCTTATTCCTGAATCTGTTACAGCTTTTACAGTTGTTTCTGTTGTTGTTTTTCACTATTCTAATAAAATCTTCATCCTGTCACTTTATCACTTTGCATCTTCACCACGTATTTCTTCACAACTGCATAATGGGATTTTTCCTTCTTCTGTGTAGTAAAATGGGTGCTCTGAAAATATGCATCTTAAATAAATACCTATTGACTAAATCGTCAACCTAATACTAAAGATACTGTTATATTCAATAATATACAAATGTTAACTCTTTTGGAAAAAAATCTTTTAACAAAGCTAACTAAGCTTTAGTTTACTTATTTGTTGTACAGGTAAAATAACTTTGTTTCAACTCTGTACTTGAAGTGGGTATCGGTAATTACAGTGTTACTGAACAATATTCATTAAACTTGGCTAGATCAGTCAAAAATCTTGATTTTCACTGAAAATTTCCTATCATCTACCTCACTGCCAAGAGCCTGTAAGTTAAACTTATGGATTAAGATAATATGGAAGCAAAAACATATAGAAAATGCAAAGCTGCCAACAGAGGAGACAACCCAGTATTTTCCCCTTTGAGTGGGCAAATTACACTAGGGAATTAGACCAAGAAAAGTCAACTGAAAAGAACACAGTATGAGCTGAGGAAATATGTATTGCAGCTGTAGACATATTATTTGATGATATATAGTATATGTTATGTTATTAAGATAATAGTTACCTAATGGATGCATTAGCAGTACTGTATGTACATTTGGTAAGCTTCCAGCTCCTACAGCTTGATGGTACCTATTTCATCATGTTTTCATCTACATGTATAGGTAATCATGTTTTAAACAAATATGATAAATTATAACTATGATATATAAACGAATCATGTGATAAAGAAATTAATCATAATTCTGGTATACAGCACTACAACATCACCTTGCCATATAAATTTTAGTGGTTCTTGCTAGTGGCATTTTATTATAATAACAAGATCCTAAATGGTAAAGACTGCACTTAAAGATAAATACTTATCTTTCTTATCTTCTGTTACTGATATTATCTGTGTACCACACATTCTCAGTTCAGTACCTTGCGAAGAAAAAAGGACTGTGACCTGCCTGTTCTTGAATGAAGAAACATATTAATGCTAAATTATTTTTCTTTACTTGTGACACTGCACTAGTGCAAAAATCATTTAAAGTTCACAGTTAATGTTATTGTGTTTCCCTAGGTATTTTTAATAAAAACTCACAAATCAAGACATATCCCGCATCCTGGTCTTCCCTCACTACAAGTACATACATTCCTATTTCCATGTGCAGAAAATGATAGAGCAATAACTGGCTAAGTACTTTATCTGAAAATGCAAATGCATTAAGAAAGTATTTTTTCCTGTAACTATTCCAATTACTCATGACATAAAATTATTCAGAAATACTGTGGACATTACAAGCTGTTTCTTAGTACCTCTTAAAACCATGAAGATGATGCTTTAAAATTAAATCCTGGCTGAACAAGGCCAGATCACTGGAGTAAGCACTTCGATGCAGATATAAAAAGCAAATCCAAACCTAAACAAAACAAAAATTAAATTCCTTAAATAACATAAATGAAGATCAAAACAAATATAAAATTAATTTCTAGAGGACTACCTTACCTATCTATGTATTCTCATCTCTCATCTTCTCTAAGACTGTCCAAGCTAATTGGAAACACAATTTTATTTGTCTGCACCAATACTCCAGAACAGCAATAGAAGAGTTTTTTAATTTTTCTTTTCTGCCCATTCGACATGCAGGTATTGTCTGTGGCGTGCCTGTGTCTGATAACAGATGAACCATGGAAATACTCATACGGCATCACCAATCTAAGACAGAAACTGGCAAGCAATGAATTCAAAGTAGGCTTTTGAGTGATGGTGCTCTTGCTGAAAATTCAGATATGTGATCTCTAAACCCCACTAAAACTAGGGTTATTATCTGTTCTGAAAGCAAAAAGAGGAATGAAAATATCAGTATAATGTGAACATCAGAAAAGCCATTTTAGCATGTCTTTTAGTGGGAATGTCCATAGATACAAAAAGGTTTTCCAATATGAAATAGCTGATTAAATATCCCTCATTGAATACCCTGCTCAAAACTGAACTGGGTGAATACTGTTAACATCACATTTAGAATGCATCGAGATTAGATAAATTTTTGTTATATTAAATATTGCAGCCCAAATTCTTCCCTGACAAAAAGCTGCCTAAATCTAATGAAGGAGCTGTTTATTAATGCTCTGATTTCCAGGTTAGGAAAACAAAAAGAGGAGAAAAAGGGCCAGGTCTCCAGCTCCTTTGTGTTCTGCTAGTCAAAGATGTCTCTCCTTCCTCCATTAGATCAAGGGTCTATATGGAAAATGTAGGGACAAAATTCTTTCTCCAAAAGAGGAGGGAACAAACTGTGACTTGGGTCTATACAGGTTGACCCGCAGTAATCTGTAATCTCTGGGAAGTACCACAGAGTGAAGCAGAGGACAACTGGTGTCAAACATGCCATCTTATAGAGATCAAGGAGAGGATGCCACAGAAATTTGTCAAGCAAGAGAAATGCCAAGATTGGCCCATATCTGAAAGTAAAGCTTAAAAACAAGCATTGGGAAATGATTGTAACTGACACAGAAAAGAAGCCCCATTGATTCTGAGCTGGAGTGCAACAGCTGCAATGTATATATTTGCTAAGACAGTTTAATTCCACTGTATCTGCAGCTCTTCCATCCCGTTTCCCTGTCTTCAGATATTTTAGTGATTTGGTGCTAGTGAATTAGCTGACATATGAGTCAAACTCCTGTACAGATAATAGGCAATCTGACACCCGAGGAAATGAAACTCAGTATCTGATTCAGTATCAGAGCTATGTGACACAGGAGAATTGTGATTATCAAAATATTCTCTACTGAGAAAAAAAAAAAAAAAACAACTGCTTGTTCTCAAAATTTCAGTAGTCTGGTTGGACTTGAGGCTAGTAGTAAAATGACAAAACTGAAAAATCCACTTACTTCCTCATTATTTTGCAAATGATACACCTTGAAGCATTAAGCTGCTTGATGAAAATCAGATTTCTCTCTTTAGTCCTATGCTTGCAATGGAAACGTAAAACAACAGCTACTTTTCTTCAGCTTGTAAATGTTTGTAACTGCAGATGTTCTGCAGATGGCTCCCATTTGGCTGCTGTGGGAATACCTATTTACCCAGCTGGTAAGCAGCACTGCAGCAAATAAAGGTAACTTACAGGGACTTTGGCAGTAAGCAGGACATCTGTTTGCTTTCATGGTTTTCTTTTATTTTTTTTTTTTTTTTTCCTTCCAACTGGATGAGATTTTTCATCATCATAGACTTTTTGGTAAATGACTGGATTATTCCCCATTTTTCAGCATTTATTTTGGAAATGTCTTTTTCTCTTCCATTTCCAGTATTTTATTTGGATTTCTTTTTCTCTGTTACCCTCCATTTCATGGTAGTTTGTAGGTTTTTTTCTACTTTTTTGGTGTTTTGTCACGTATTTTTTGATGATGATCTTCTGTGTGGGTTTTTTTTCCCTCTGGCCACTCTTTGAGGGAGTTGTTTGAGTCTTTGAGAGCTTTCTGTTGGCGCTATTGTACTGGTTTTGCTGTTTACGCTTTCATGGCTGAGAAGAGATACAGGGAACAGACTAAAAAAGACCCAACCAAAAATAAGAGAAATTTTTAATGTGGTATGCTCTATTTTAGCAATAACTTACTTTCTAGCCCTCTCAGAACACCTCCATAGAGTTAATTTGCAATGACATCATGTCATTGTCATAAGCTGCATCTGGGAAGTTACATGTAAAATTAATGTCTTACCTTAGTGGAAACAGAACACCATACAGCTACTTTTGCAAGTTATATGATTTTAAAAGGTAGTGTAATTTGGCAAGCTGCTTAGTGTACTTACTGCTGGCTTTAAAAAATTTTATTATTTAATCAAAAAAAATAATAGCAAGATCTGTCATTTTAGCAATATGCTTTTGTGGGCTTATACATTTTAATGAGGAACTAGTTCATGCTGATGAGTGACAGTGTCATTTTCATATTGCACAGTTGTCTGTCTGTCTATCTTTTTGCCAACTCTGTTCAGTTTTACTACCAAAGTTATTGTTTTCCTTTTTCTTCCCTTCCAGTCTCTTCAATAGCCAACCCTGTTAGCCCAACTTGAGATTCAGAAATTCTATGAGGAAATCCACGAGAGAAAAAATACTTCTATTTATTTCACCACCTATTTCTTTTGCTTTCTTCTTCTTTGCCTCCTGAAAGACAGAGCTAAATTCTCCTGATTGCAAGGTTTTAATCCTTGGAGGCAGTAAAGTAAACTCTACTGGCATTATGTTTTCCTGAGCGTTACTGCCCGTAAACAATGGTATTAGTTTATCAAGGGTGTTAGATTCATTAGTTTGGTGAGATTGGGCATAGAGGAGGGTGTCTCCTGTCTCAAACACTCCTGAACTTATCTAGATTGTAAAGTCCAGATGGTAAAGTCAAATGGTGCTGCTCATTATGTCTTGAGGCAGAGACTGTAATTTTCTAGCCACCACCATTCATAATGACACCCAGTCTAAGCAAGCCATGCAGTCCTGTTCCTGTGATATTGTAAGCTGAATGCTCAGTCAAGCAGAAAGCATGTGGATGAAAAATTTTATTATACGTGCACCTTGTGAGCACAGAAATGAGATACAGGTCTCTGTAGAGAGAAAATACTATCTATGATATTATTTAAAAATAAAAAAATAGTGTGTCTTAGGAGAAAAATAGCTTGAACTGTGCAAGTTGGCAGATAATTGGGAGTTTGTGAGGGTGAAGGTCCAAAATTGAACTTTGGACCCTCAAGCAGAAGATAACTGAAAACAGTATGGACTTCTTGTAAACTTTGGTGACACCTGGTCTAAGTTAAAGTGGCTATATTGGTTTTGCATGGCAAGGTTTTGGTAGCAGGGGGGCTGCAGAGGTAGCTCCTGTGAGAAGCTGCTAGAAGCTTCCCCTGTGTCCGACAGACCCAATGACAGCCATGTCCAAGACGGACCCACTGCTGGCCAAAGCTGAGCCCACCACTGAGAGTGGTAAGGCCTCTGTGAAAACATATTTAAGAAAAGGGGGAAAAAAAAACACCTGCTGCAGAACAGCAGTCAGAGAGAAGAATGAGAATATGTGAGAGAAACAACTCTGCAGACACAAAGGTCAGTGAAGAAGGAGGGGGAGGAGGTGCTCCAGGCGCTGGAGCAGAGGTTCCCTTGCAGTCCATGGTGAAGACCATGGTGAGACAGGCTGTCCCCCTGCAGCCTATGGAGGTCCATGGTGGAGCATATATCCACCTGCAGCCCATGGGGGACCCCACGCTGGAGGGGTGGATGCCCGAAGGAGGCTGTGACCCCTTGGAGAACTTATGCTGTAACAGGTTCCTGGCAGGACCTGTGGACCCATAGAAAGAGGAGCTCATGCTGGAGTAGGTTTGCTGGCAGGACTTGTGACCTTGTGAGGGAACCCACGCTGGAGCAATCTGCTCCTTAAGGATTGCATCCTGTGGAAGGACACACACTGGAGCAGCTTGTGAAGAGCTGCAGCACGTGGGAAGGACTAATGTTGGAGAAGTTCATGGAGGACTGTTTCCTGTGGAAGGGATCCCATGCTGGAACAGGGGAAGACTGTGAGGAGAGAAGGAAAAACAGCAGAGACAATGTGTGATGAAGTGACCACAACCCCCATTGCCAGTTGCCCTGCACCAGTAGTGGGAAGAAAGTAGAAAACATCAGGATTGAAGTTGAGCCTGTGAAGAAGAGAGGTGTGGGTGGGAAGTGGTTTTAAGACTTGGTTTTATTTCTCATTATCCTACTCTGATTTGATTGGTAATAAACTAAATTAGTTTCCCTGAGTTGAGCCTGTTTGCCTGTGATGGTACTTGATGAGCAGTCTCACCCTGTCCTTACCTCGATCCATGAGCCTTTTGTTATATTTTTTCCTCCCCCCCACCCCCGTCCAGTTGAGGAGAGGGAGTGATAGAGTGGCTTTATGCACCTGTCATCCATCCACGATCAACCCACCATAACACTTTGGAAGGAAAATAGATCAGATGCTTTGGGGAATGTAGAATTCTCAAAAAATTGCTTAGATGTAACAAGTACCTTTGAAAATGCACATAGAAAAGCATATCAGAATTAATGCCAAAAAGAAAATGCTGGTTCTCTTGCAAGATTTATATTTTTAAGTTCTACATTACCTTCCCTGGTTCAAGACCAAGGAAAAATAAGTGAGAAAGCATCTGTGCGATTGTGAAATGTGTACCTGAATTACACATTGCCTGAATGCAAGTTTTACAAATATAGTTGTGCATTATCAGACAGATGCTGCTCTGCCAATGCAGGATACAATTAAGACTGAACTTTGTAACTAAAAATATAGTAAATCAGGGAGAAATTACTACATTATGTAAACACCATGTACTCTGAAATACCTGTCACTGTAAAAGGAGATTTTCTGAAAAAAAGGTTTTTGTGAAAAGTATTGGAGCACCGACATTGTACCACTATTTGAAAGACTAAAAACTTTTAGCTCTTCTTTATTTATATGTTGTCTCACTGTGCTTTCCCTGTTCCATGCCACATTAAGCACATTAGTGTCTTTCTAAAGGTAACGCATATACGCTAAAGGTAGCAGGACATCTCAAAAATGTGCTTTTTGTTGGGAAAGACAAAAATTATCATTGGAGCAAGAAATGATTTCAAGTATTTTCTTTTGGCTTCGAAATAGTTTATTAGTTTTCAGAACCTCTTTTGCGTTTCAAGGATATGGAAGCAAATGAAGCAAATCTCTGCCAACATCTCCTGTAAAAGAGAAAATTCATCAAGAGAAAATATGCTACATCTAAAATTTCCTTATGTATTAAAACTTCAGATGTTTGATTTCTGCATTAGAGTTTTACACTGTTATATTGGAATTTCTATTGATTTGTTCTATTCTATATAAACTAAAATCCTAAAGCAGCCTGTTTTTTCATTGGTTTAAAAATGCGTATCTTTATTAAGTCATATATGAAAGCCCACATTTCATATAATTTTAAGTACTTCTAAATATTTTAATTTATATATAACATTTAAAAGTTCTAGAGAAAGAGTATTATTTTGGAAGTGTATGATTATATATTATTTCACAGTGTCTCCTGGTACATTTCACAGTGCTAACTCCAACATGTTATGACAAAATCTGGGCCTTGAAATACTTGGGTTTTATTTTGCTTTAAACATTATGAAGGGCAGTTTATACCTAGCACCTACTGAAACCCTATTTAACTTCTTTTTTTTTTCTTCAGTTCAGTGTAGTAATGAAACTATGTCAGTTTAGCAAAAATAATTTGAGAAAAAAAAACAAAATTTTGAAGGAAAGCAACAGATTTGCTTTGTTTCCAACAGGGCCAATAGAACTGAATGTCTTGAATTGTATAAAATATAAAAGCAAGTTTGAGGACTGGCTTTCAGAAGACAGACAGAAAGAAAGAAAATATCATCTAATTCATTATCTTGGCATGTTAACTTCTGTTTTACAAATCACTGCACGTTTCACTCAATGCTAATCCTGTCTAATTTCAGTGGTATTTGATGGATTCAATTGTAAGAAGTAGTTCAGGTTACTAAAGCGTTAACATTTTTTCAAAAAAAAGTTATGCCTAGAAGAGAAACCAGCGTAAGAAAAAGTTGATTAATTGGCTCCTATAAACACCTGTTCAACATTTTTTCACTTGGTCAAGTTGTAAACATTCATTAAAAATCAATTATAAGATTGCTGTAATTCCAAAAAACAGTCTTCAATTGTAGTCTTTATCTTCATTATGTAATATGCAGCTCAGCTTCCAACTGGTGCAATTTAATTTCAGGGAGATAACAAACATACTCTGATCCTTTTCCAGTTTTAATGATAGAACGTCCTCTATAATGTGAGTTCATAATTACACAATTTGAAAAATGCCTTCTAGTTAATGTGCTTACGTGATATTGTGTTTTGTGTCTAAATGACACATTGTGATCATCTTTCACTTAAGAAAGGGAGACCGCCTGAGTTAACCCTTTTTTTTCTTATTTTGTTGGTTTGTTTTGTTGTTTGTTTTGGGGGATTGGGGTTGTTTGATTGTTTTCTTTTCTTTCTTTTGGCTTTCAGAGAAAGGTAGAGCTGTTTGAAATTAAGCTGGATATTTTCCAAGCTTAATTGGAAACATATATCAAAGCAGGAATTATTTGTACTTTCAGAGAAACTGTATAATAATTGTATACATTTGTTTTGCGTTTTGGAAATCTTTTTAAATGCCGTGGCTGCACAACTGTTGGATGTTTTCCAATTAAAAATAACAGCGTGACAGAAAATTCTAGTGTACCTAGTATAAATCTTATTAAAATTTCTCTCCCTTTTTACTCAACTTTAATAAACAGTATCTTTTTGTTTCTGATAGGTCATGTGCTAGACATCTGGAGAGCTAAAATACTGAGTGGGACAGGGAGAGACCAACATCCCCTAGTTTGCTAATACCCGGCTAACATAAATTAGGTCTTTATCTTGTAAGGTCAGAGAGATAATATAGTTCCTAGCAAAATGCTATTAAGGATTTGAAGACTAAAATATATATTCTTCTGAAGTATGGCCTTAAAGGCTCATTTTAATGAAAGCTGAACATAAAAATAGTTTTAGTAAGAAATACTCCATTTCAATATATTTGCCAAGAAAGTGCAGTATCCTTGAGACTTAGTTTAGTAGTTGATAATACTTTCAATATCTACTAATATGTGAGAGACAGCCAGGGACAGTGTGAGTTTTTCCTGCAAATACCTCTGGACCTCTGAGATGAGCAGTGGCACCTCCCAGATAAGAAACATGGGTCAAAAACTTCATTAAATAAGTCTGTTCTTTTATTTGAGAATTTAGAAATACCAGATAAATACAATTGACAATTAAGCCTCATTTTCTCCTTAAAAAAAAAAAAAGGGCTGAAGTATATAATGATTAAAATTTTCTCGTCACCTGTTTCAG
Source organism: Alca torda (assembly GCA_008658365.1). Taxonomy (NCBI): domain Eukaryota; kingdom Metazoa; phylum Chordata; class Aves; order Charadriiformes; family Alcidae; genus Alca; species Alca torda. Next base: position 70,325,438 of record CM018101.1, read on the forward strand.
GAGCAATTCTAAACCACGTCTTTCACTGTTTCTGGATGACTGCCAATCTAACATTCTGCTAAAACCAGAAGATGTCAGGTATTGGTCGTCTCTGCAGAAACTGTTTTTCCATTGGTCATAAAAATTTTGAAGCCTGGACTGTAATAGGAAGAGTCTAACAAAACAGATCTGTGATACAAAAATAATTGTTTTGTGTGCCACTCTGTTTTTGGGGGTGTCTGAGGTCTCATTGCACAAGCAGAAGCAATTTTGTCAGGCAGTAGAGGGAATGTTACAAAAGCATTTCTTTCTACCATATCTTTCAGGGATGACTCTTCTTCCATTTCCATCTGCCTCATTCCTGTAGTCCCAAATATATCTGCCACATCTGATTGCTCTTTCTGAATTGAGAAAACATAAACAGTTCAGGAGGTCATAAATACCATGATGGACCAGAAAGAGAGTCATGATGCCACATTTAATTCAGTCCAAAATTGCTCCTTCGTAGGTTCTTATAAAATATCTTATTTTGTTTTTCAGTTTTAAAAAAGGTAACTTGGAAAACATAACTCTGCACTCTCAGACTTACGGAAGCATCTGTCTGTGAACTATGTTGAAACACTCTGCATGTCCTTAAGTGTTATTCCACGTAGGGATGGATGTAAACTCACATACCTTTTGAGTTTTGAATTTCAGACTGATATTGTAGATTTTATTGTTTATTGAAATAAGTGGCCATTATGTCATCAAGTCTACCATTGTGTTCCCCACAATTAATTATTAGAAGCCTAGTCTTTTTTACTTTACTTGGGTTTGCTTTGGTGGAGCTTATTGTTCTTCTCAGTTGTGTAAGTAAGAAGCTAGTAGACATTCCCCCAGGGAAGAACCTGCAACACAGAGACTGTAACTTAAGTCCCTTCTTTATTGTCTGAATTTACTGTATTCATCAACAACTTGTTGGCTTTTCTTTGGATAATGTTCTGTTTCTATTGCTGGGACTTTTTGTCAATAAAGGAATATTCACAGAGACAACCCAAGCCAGTGAATATTGGGTTTTTTTCTGTAAAGTAGAACAAATCAAATTTGAGAGAAAGAGAGAGATTGAGATCTTGATCCTCTCTTTTCCTCTTCCCAGAAGATGCAAGAGAACACTGATGGGCAGTGGTGTAAATTCAGGGATTTGATCATCATGTTAAAACATACGTATATTTTAAGCTACTAAAATTTCTTATTTCAAAGGAGGTGTTGAATTTATATTAATGTAACACTAGATGGGAGGAATGACTTGTCTGTTATTTACACCCAGAGCCTCAGCTGCTGTAAATCACTGTAGCTACATTTACTGTGATGGAATTATAATGATTTAATACCACTTGAACATCCATCTCTGAAAATTCTGGCACCAAGTGTGTTTGATTTGCATAAAAGAAAATTTGTAAAGCTGAATTTCATGCATATCTTCTACTGATATGAATATTGCTGATCAGGATGCCTAAGAAAGAAAATGCAGAAGCTTAATCCAAAAGCCTTACATGAAATGGCTGAATGACTAAAGTTATGGTTTGAATTAATGGATTTTTGTCATGTGAACCAACCCATGGAATCAACCTGCTAGAGGGAAAGCTGTAGAAATTATTAGGTAGATACAACTGATTATTTAGAAACCATCTGAGAGATACTTCACAAACTAATATAGCTGTATCTCTTGACATCTTCATTTGTGTAAGCAGAGAAAAGATAGCATTGATACCTGCAAGCATGTTGTTTCTTCTTTAAAACAAAGGGAGCAAACTGTAAGAGCAGCATGATTTGGGTATTATACACTTAAAATGTTGAATGTCTTCATGTGAAATATGATGCTGAAAAACATTTTGTGATGGGACAGTGCAGGGTCTAGAATGGAGACCTGAAAAGAAAACAGAGTGTTTGACAGGAGTCTGTGTTCCTGAACAGTTAGTAGGCATATTTTTGTGTGAAACACTGTAGGAGAATATTGTTCAATGTTCCTCTTCACCTAAGTTATTTTGGTCTTCCTCCATCACTGGAAGTGAATACTGAAGAGTGACAGCTATCAAATGTAGTTTTGCATAGTACCTGTGAAATTTCTTGTCCCCAAAATGTTAAGAAATCCACTTCCAATAGAGAGGTAGATGACCCTTAGCACACCAGGCTTTTGAAGCAGATCAATTATTGCCAGGTTTTGCACCTCATTTCCCTAACAAACTCTGGTGCTGCCCTCCCTGTGACCAGGATACGAATTCAGCAAATCCATCTGGTACTTCCTGTTGCACTCTCCTTCAGAAGGAGAAAGGCTGCACTCACTGAACACTATTACTTCAGCCTTGCCCTTATATTTTGGTTTGCTTCCACTACATTTACACATACTGTGACATCACACACCAAAAAAAATCGTGGATGGGAGGGTCGTGTAGCTTGTAGGGATCTGCTGTAAGCATTGAGTGTAACAGTTGATTTACAGAGTATCACAGAGACTCTGCTGTTCTGCAAAAAAAAAAAAAAAAAAAAAAAAAAAAGTAACAACAGAACCACAATAAAATAATTCATTAGTCTTTGATTAAGTAGGTCATCTTGTGAGGTATTTGTGACTTCAGGAAAATTATATTAATGTTGCATAATCAGCTGAAACATTAGGAAATAAAAGATGATGGAGCTCATAAAGTCCACCTAATACATTGCCTGGGTTTTGTCAAAGATCACATTTTTTAAAGAAATTTATCTGTCTGTTGGTTTAGCTGATTAGTTTTACATTGGCATTACAAAACCCTTAATGAGAATTGTATTTCTTACTTTGCAGACATGTTTACAATTTTTAAAAGAGTGAGGCTACAGAAGAGAAAGAAGAATACAATTGTCAAATTTTGTGGCTACCTCATTTATTTATTTTAGGTTATGCAAGAGAAATGTGATGGTAAGAAGCCAAAATATTTCAAAAGTTTTATTTGTTGTTCTAATTCTGTTGTCATTGACGTTGGCTGTGTTATAAACTTCAGGAAAGGGGATTAAAATAACACTGAAAGATTTTGTAATCCTATTAATAAGATTTCTTGTTTCTGAAAGACATTTTTTATTCACCAGTGGTGAGGTTATGTGTGAGTAGTGCTATCAATTTAACTGAATAGTGCAAAAATGTTGTTTTGTATGATTTTCTCTTTGCTACACATTCAAATACCTAGAACTGACAGCTGTGCTATATTTTACAACTTCCACCCCACCAAGCGATTTTTTGAAAGATTTAAAGTATTCTAAAATAATTCATTGAAGTTGCAATTTTTGCCTCTTCTTGTAAAACTCAGGGCCTGTTCACATGCATACAGATAGTATTAGGAAAGTCAAAGCCCATCTACAGTGTCTACTCTGAAAGAGGAGAAGAGGATCAAGTTAGGGAACACTTAAACAAACCAGAAATACACAAGCCCAAGGGAGTGGACTGGATGCACGCACGAGTGTTGAAGGAGCTGGTTGATGTCATTGTGAGGCCACCCTCAGTTATCTGTGAAAGTTCATGCAGAGTGGGGGAGATTACTCAAGATTTAAAGAGAGCAAATGTCACCTTTATCTTCAAGAAGGTCAAGAAGTACCAGGGAAATAATAAACCCGTCAGCCTCACCTCCACCTACCTGGAGCAAATAATTCTGGAAGCCATTTCCAAGCACATTAAGGATAACAAGGTGATTGGGAGTAGTCAGCTTGGATTTATGGAGATGAAACCATGCCTGATAGCTCTCTATGATGAGATACTGGCTTCATGGATGAGCAGAGAACAGCGGATGTTACTTACCTTGTCTTTTCAAAGCCTTCAAGGCCATATCCCAAACATCCCCAAAGATAAATCACTCGAGTATGTGACAGACAAGCAGACAGTGAGGTAGCCTGGAAGCTGACATCACTAATGGACTCAAATGGTTATGATGAGTGGCATGAAGTCCATGCAGGCCATTCTCCAGTGTTTTGTCCCAGGGGTGGACACTGGGTCGAATGCTGTTCAACATCTTCATTAATGATCTGGATGATGGGTCAGAGTGCACCCTCAGCAAGTTTGCATATAACACAGAACTAGGTGGAGTGGTTGACACAGCAGATGTTTCTGCTGCCATTCAGAGGGACCTCAACAGACTGGAGAAACAGGCTGACAGGAAACTCATAAAACTCAATGCAGGAAAATACCAATTACTGTTATAGGACAGGGAAAGCTCTAGGGAACAGTACCTGCTGGCGGCTGAGCATCTGGAAAGCAGGTCTACAGAGAAGGATCTGGATTTCTGATAGACAGCAAGGCACCCTTGCAGTAGAGAAGTCCAACAGCCCTTTGGGCTATATGAGGAGAACTCTTACCAGCAGGTCAAGAGAGGTAATCCTTCCCTACTCAGCCCTGGTGAGACACATCTGGAATGCTGGTCTCAGTTCTGGGCTCCCCAATAAAAGACATGAACTTAAAAGAGCAGTCCAGTGAAGGGCCGCAAATATGGTGAAGGGACCAAAGCATCTCTTCTATGAGGAAAGGCTGAGAGCTGGGATTGTTCAGTCTGGAGAAGAGACGTCTCAGGGGGATCTTACCGTTTGTATAAATGGAAGAGAGCAAAGAGGCAGAGACAGGCTCTTCTCAGTGGTGCTCAGTGACAAGATGAGAGGTAAAAGGCACAAACTGAAACAGAAGAAATTACACTGAGGCATAAGTAAAAATAAGTTTTTTACTGTGAGGCATTTGACCACTGGAAGAGGTTGCCCAGAGAGGTTGTGAAGTCTTCATCCTTCAAGATATTAAAAAAATGACTGAACACAGCTCTGGGCAATCTGGTCTAGATGTCTTTGGTTGAGCAGGGGGGGGTTGGACTAGATGACCTCCAGAAGTATTTTCCACTCCCTACAATTCTGTGATTTTGTGCTTTTATGAATAATCTCTGGGCATTTATTTTTATCTGGAGGATTATTTTCTAATAAAACAACTGCCTGAAGCTGCTTAGGTTGGTTTAGGTCTAAAGAAGTATTCTCAATAAGACAGTTTGGTTGCCTCACCTGCTCCCTTCAATTAAAAGTGCATAGTAGGTTCATTTAACATATATCTTGTCAAAATACGTGCTAAGCTATACAGCAAGCTGGTGAGATCATATTCACATAATGCATACCTATTCATTCATTTTGGTAAGGAATTCTGTCCTATGGTACATAAAAAGGCTTTAAAAATTGGACTCCTGAGGCTGGGTATACTTTGAGGCACTCTTTTCTTTCCTTTAAGGAAATTCTGGTGAATAAGTAAATTCAAGTGAAAAATGTGTGTTTTAATTACATTCTTCAGCTTTATTTACATTTAAACTATGTTCATATATGTAATTTCTATGCTTATGCCTTGTCTGTGAGATACATCTATCTTTATCTCCCTGAGGATCATACATGCATTAAATATTCAACTGATAAGGCGGAACAACACTTGGAGAAATGGAACATGTGATCCTGAGTGGTGTTGATTAAAATGGATGACTCAGTTCAGATCTCACTGCTTTCTATTCTGTATTGACAGATTGCCTTTGGGGATGTCGATGGTGCATTGTTTTCAGATGACTAGAATATATAATATCTTCATGAGGTGTTCTCTCTACTATCCAAGTCTCTAATTTTGTTGCATAAAAGAGTCTCATAGGACACTTCCCTTTGATTTAGCATAACTTCATTTGCATAAAAATGCTTTGCCTAGAATATGAGAAGAGTCTCCACATACATTACATGTTGTCCCTGACTGTATACTGAACATTAACAGAACAGCATTGTACAATTCATCCTGCAGCAGGGGGCTGACACAGAGACTAAATATCCCCTGGATATATGTAATTTCCTGTTTTTCCATTTCTATATAAGCCCTACTACTGAAGCAACTGCAAATGCCATGCAGAAAATTCTCTACTCCCAAATGTTAGCCCATCTGTCCATGCCAGGCTTATAGCATTTTTTTCTGTCCCATGTATTTTTGTATGGAAATCTAAAGAATTAAACAAGTTACTCTCATGTAGATAAGCATTTCTGCTTAACAAAAATGACATCATAAATGAAGGATTTGTATAACGTTTCCTAAGGTATTGAAGTCTGACTTGTATGTATACATAAACAGCAGAACTTTAAAAAAGCTACATAAGCGCTGTCTTTGTGTCATCCAGTGATTAACTACCAAGAACTACTCCAAGAATGGCAAGACTGACATATGAAGGTAACTGGATTAAAAGATTTTAGATTCAATTAAGAATATCAAAGGCATTGAGGGTGATGGGGCTGATAATTTTTTGGGTTTCTCCACTGTTATGAGAACATTACAGATTTTCAACCAGCAGTATTTCATATTCAGTACCTCAAGTTCAATTTCATTGCAGCCAGACCAAGTCATCACTTTTCCAGATCTGACCCATGCAACAACTTTTTTCATATTTTTTCTTTCACTCATATAAATTCTGTAAATGCTTTTAGAATACTTGACCTTTTAGAATATTTTGCAATATTCTTTGACTGTTTTTGAAAGAAAATATTTGCAATTACTAATAACAATTACTGATTACAGTTGTAAGCTATGAAAACTGCACCAGGCCTGCAATTTACTCCACCCATGGGGTAAACCCAGCCATGGGGTAAACAACTCAGCCTCTCATGAATTCTGTCCTAATCACTGTGTGCTTTTGACGATCCTACCAGCTCAATCGAGTGATAACATTTAACATCGCAAGACCATGGATATATTGCTTTATTGCCAGTTTCCTAAGGGACTGCTGAATTGCATTATGTACCATTGTCACAAGTCTGGTTATAACAATGCTTATTTGCTTTGGTGATCATTGTGCAAGGTCAATGTGCAACTTTTTATTCAACTGTTTTATTCAACAGAGTGCTACAGTGTTTTTTTTTTCGTACACCTGCCTACATGTCTTGCACGCTTTACTTTCACTGATAACGTTACCTTAGAACCACAGTAAATTAGCATTTTGGTTTCAGAATTCTGCCAGAAGCAAGATATTTTTGGACTTCATGACCTGCTCATTCCTGGCTTTTCTTCAGCTAATGCTTTCTTACAGAAGTAACTGAAGTTTTAAATAAATTGAGCTCCCTCTTTGCTGGAATTTCCTGTGCATGATTCTTTCTACACTCCTTTAGCACACTCTTTTAATGCTTCTTGACAAATGAGTTGATGTTTAAGAAAAGAACACCACCCTTGCAAATGTGGGATAAGGCTTTCTCATTGGTACTATCAGGGTCAGTCAGTTGTATTCACATTTAGAAGTTTGAGAGCCTTTTGTGTTACAAAATAAAATTACGGAAAACCATGAAATAGTTGTAATGTGATGGCCTGTCGCTCAAAGTAGGGTTTGCTGTTAGACGATTTCAATGAATGTTGATGTTAGCATAAAAGTAGTATCATTGTGAGATAGGTGTCAGTGGGTGCTGTATTTTCTCTGCCTTCATTTAGTCTTTTTGCTGTGCTTTACCACAATTTCAATACTTCACTTGCCTTTCCGACTCAATATATAGAAATGTGTTGTTTAGATAGCCTTGTCACCCTGCCTCCCTACAAAACAAATGAAGAAACCATGGTAGTGTTACTTCAGCATCTCACTATGCTTCTCTACAACTATTCATATGTGATTTGTTTTGCTGTTATCATCAGTGCCGTTCAATTTTCTTTCATCCTAGATTCATACCAAGTGAATGGTACACCTTCATGGAGTGATTTCTGAATAAATTCTGTAGAAGTACGTCTAGAATCAAAGCACTGTATGGTTTGCATACACACTATCATGAAAATATGGACTCAATCTCCTTATCCTAAATAACATAAGAAGTAAAAAAAAAATAATGGTGAGAGAGAGTAGTCTACTTTTTTGGAAAGACATTATGTCAAGAGGGAGAATGTTAAACATTTCTAAATGCTTTTCTATGAGTATAAATACATACAGGGGTCTGTACTGGGACCTGTATTGTTTATTATCTTCATCATAGCATAGACAGTGGGATTGAGTGCACCCTCAGCAAGTTTGCAGATGACACCAAACTGAGTGGTGCAGTTGACATACCTGAGGGATGGAATGCCATCCAAAGGGACCTGGACAAGATCGAGAAGCGGGCCCACATGAACCTCATAATGTTCAAACAAGGCCAACCACAAAGCCTTGCACCTGGGTTCAAGCCACCCCTGGTATCAATACAGGCTGGAGGATGAAAGGTTTGAGAGTAGCCCTGCAAAGAACAACTTGGAGGTACTGGTGGATGAAAAACTGGACATGAGCCATCAATGTGCACTCATAGCCAAGAAGGCCAACCATATCCTGGACTGCATCAAAAGAAGTGTGGCCAGCAGGTAGAGGGAGGTGATTCCGCCCCCTGCTCTGCTCTGCTCTGCTGAGACCCCACATGGAGTACTACATCCAGCTCTGGAGCCCTCAGCCCACGAAAGACATGGACCTGTTGGAGCAGGTCCAGAGGAGGGACACAAAAATCGTCAGAGGGATGGAACACCCCTCCTGTGAGGACAGGCTGAGATAATTGGGGTTGTTCAGCCTGGAGAAAGGAAGGTTCCAGGGAGACCTTACCGCAGCCTTTCAATACTTAAAGGGGGCTTGTGAGAAAGATGGGGACAGACTCTTTAGCAGGGCCTGTTGTGATAAGAGAAGGGGTAAATGTTTTAAGCTAAAAGAGGTTAGATTTAGAGTAGATATAAAAAAGATTTTTTTTATGCTGAGGTTAGGGAAACTCTGGAACGGGCTGTGGATGCGCCATCCCTGGAAACATTCAAGGTCAGGTTGGACGAGGCTCTGAGCAACCCGATCTAGTTGAAGATGTCCCTCCTCATTGCAGGGGTGTTGGACTAGATAACCTTTAAAGGTGCCTTCTAGCCCAAAGTATTCTATAATTCTGTGATTTTATGATATATCCATATAACCACTACAGCCATAAAAGGAGCTCAGCTCTTGGAACTGTCTTTTCTGTGATCGTCCAATTTCTTGGAAGTCTTCCTTCCCACCAAACCTGGGAGTTAGAGAGGTTATTATTAAATGTGGTAAATAGGAATTATTTATGGCATGGGGGAGAACTGGTTTCACTCTTCAGGTTTTTTTGTCTAGCTCTTCTAGACCTGAGAAGAGATCTCTGTAGACTGAGAAGAAAATAAAAACATTTGAAAGTTAAAAATGTGAGAATGTTGAAGTGATCATCCCACAGCATTGGAGATCCTTGTAGCGGAATTCTCCTATAAATAATAAGACCTTTTATTCTGCTTCTCTGTGAGAACACTACCAGTGTGCAGTACCAGTTCAAGATAGCAAAAAGAGTTGACCATTTATTATGTTTGCAGACATAACTAATTAATATTTATTTCTGTGTTAAATATTGTCAAAATGAGGGAAAATTATGAAGATAGGTTTCTGATTAAGGAAAAAAAAATAGATGAGAAAAATCGAGGAGGAGAGACATGCTTTTTAACTTTTTTAAATTGACTTTTCTTTATCAACAAAATTTTATGCTCCCTGGAATCCCATCACATCTCCTTTCTAGGTAGTACAGAAAAAAACAGTAACTGACTTAAAACCTCATCTTTAAAATGTGTAATACATGGAGCAGGATGAAGCAGGCATTTGAAACTGCTACATTTTTTAATGTGGCAACATATGTGTATAATGAGAAACTAAGTGTTCGTCTAGGGCATATCTGTCTGAGGTTCCTGCAGACTAACTGGATCTCTCTCCCCCTTTCCTCTCCTTACATACACTTGGTAGCACATCTTTTGGTTAAGACCATGTTAACCTTTTTGACCAGAGCTTTCTTTTCACACCAGTCCAATTTGTTAAATGAGCACATTTGCTTGAGCTTCTTGCCTGTTTTATTTCTTGTTCCTGGGGAAGGCTAGTGCAGATTTCTCCACTACCATGAGTTTGGAGAATGATGGAATGGACACCGACATACCACATGGCAGTGGTTAGTAATCCCAAAACAATATTTTTCTAGCAAAGAGCCAGAAACTAAGAAAACATAATTTATTGCTAAAGCCATTCTGTTTCTCTCTTTGCTCCCTTTTTCTCAAGGACTAAAGTGATACAGTGACAAAACAAAGCTCCCATTTGCTTAAATGGTTTGGTACTTCAGAGTTGTTTTGGTGGCAGTACACTGGTTATAATGAAACAGAGAGTAAAATAAAAGGTGTTTTGTTAAGGATCATACCTTCAAAAGTATCAAAAGTTTGGAAAAAAAAAAGGTTAGAAAATCTACTTATATTTGCTGTGTTAAGTGAGCCATTAAAGGCCAGAGGAAAATAAGGACTTCTAACAAACGAAGAAGAAAGCTGTAGGGGATAGGACAACTGAAAAAATTCCAGAGAAGCTAACTGGAATGTTGGTAAACATTAAAACTGGTGAAAATGTTCAGTTGGCTAAGGAAAAGTCCACAGGACATAAACACATTTTTCTTGTTAAAATATTTTGAAATCCCTGAATCTTCAAGTTAAGAAGGCTTTTCAGGATATCAGCTTCAAAGTTCTGTTTACATCATCATATAACATGGCAGAAAGTTTTGCTATCTATAGGTCAGACTCTTCTGTAGCATAATTGACATAATCCCTGAAATATCACTGGATTTGATCCTACGTTTCAAGTCTGGCACGAAAACAAAGACTAAACCTGCATTTTTCCTATTTAAAGGTATGTTTCTATTTCCTCATTGGACAATTGTTGTTTGTTGCTTTCACACCTAAAACATGCAAACAGGAAAACAGATCTGCAGTTTTCTACATTAATCCTAGTTTCTTGCATACGATGAAAACACCACCAAGGTTATTTGACTGAATTTGCATCCAGTTTTAAAAGTACTTCGTTTTCAAGTAGAGAAAATATCAGCAGACTGTATTATTCACCAGCCATTGTGTCAGAAATACTTCAAGTGTATATGGCAGCAGGTCTATTCTTATGGCAAGAACAGAAAATTTAGTACTGATAAATATTCAATGTCAGGGAAGATCTTGAAACTCAAATTGCTGGAGGGTGGGTGAGTTTTCTGAGGAAGTGTTAACAGCTCTGTTTTCCAGAGCACTCTTCTGCTGGACAATTTCAAATACAGGACACCAGCCTGGATGGACTTGTACCTTGACAGCATGACTGGTTTTCTGTTGCTTTTTCAGTTTGACACTTGCTTTCTTTTTATACACAAGAAACAAACCTAAAAGCAATCCTTCCATTGTTGGATTTGTGCCACACATACAAATCTATGGTTTCTTACTAGTTTTCTGCTCAGCTGTCTGGGGAATTGTTTATATGGGTACTATGTATTAAAGCATGCTTTTCTTTCCTAACTTTTTTTTTTTATGTTTTTTGGATTGATTCCCAGGTTTGAGCTACTGAGTTTTGAAACTCAGTAAATTCTATTACTCCCGAGTACTAATACTTGCCTTATTTTATAAGATAAAATATATACCTTTCGCTCTCATCTCTGATGATGTAATCTCAATTTAAATCAGTTAAGAGTGCTATAATAGAGCTAACATTTCTCAGCAATTTTTTTTCTCTTACAGGTATATTTTACAATAAATATATTGGCCTGGGACTGAACTTCTCTGGATTTCATGCCCAACTCTGATTCTGTATCCCCAAGTGACTTTTAAGAAAGTCATTCTCTTTAGAAATATGTTTGTTTATTTATTCATTAACATTTAAAACAATGTTCTCAGTCTAAATGTGAAAACTCTGAAATGCATTCAGTTATATGAAGCAAGATCTGAAGAACTACACTGGTGATAAATAGTTTAGGAATGAACATGTGTGCTTTGGGATATAAAATTTGGTGTGGCTTGCAAGCTCTGATCAAGACATGTAAGGAATGCTACAAAACTAAATGAATGTGCAAGAGGAATATAGTGACTTAACAAGATTGCAGCCAATCTTCAGTATGTGTCTTACTCTCAAAAGAAACCACACTAAACAAGCAGAAAAGGAAACCCAATGTGAGTGATGACTGTTTCATGTTTAGAAATTATGGTGCAACATTTATTTTGCTTGGTTTACAAACACCTCATATGCATAAAAGAAGCTTCTGTAAATTTTTCATTTTTCAATTCTCTTTTAGCCAAAGTGAAGAAATTTACAATGCTTTGTATTTATAATGTTTTGTTCTTTTTTTCAAAAATTCTGAGAACTGCTAGAACAGTCTTCTACAGTGTATCTTTTCTTACCTATTTCTAGGATTTATTTCTGTAAGAACTGGTAAGATGCTCGTTAACAGTAAATTCATGTTCTGAAAATAAATGTTTGTACATTCATGATCGATCAGATCATAGGTTGCCAAAGAACAACAAAATTTAATTAAAAAAAGAAGTTATTATATTTATTTAAATAGACGACTATCTATACACTTTCTTTGCTCTGTTTTTAATACCACTTTGCCTTTTAAAACCTTTAGAAATAACACCTGATTAGACCTGATCAGTACTGTTAGTTTTGATAAGTACCTTCCCTTTCGAGTAATATATCTGCTCAGAGGTGAAGAGGAATTGAATTAAACCCTTTTGAAATGATTTCTGTCTTTTCAGATTTCAAGTACTACAAATAAGTAATGTCAGTGTATATATATCACCAAAAAAACCCCTGAACTTCACAATTTTCAAAACACAGATGACTTAATTTCAGCATTTGTTCTCATATTGAATACCTGAACTCCAATTCTGTCCCACTCAAATGCTTTAGGCTACTTTACTTTGACTTCAGCCGGTGCTAGGCAAAAAACATAAATGCATGGCTTGCTTTTCAAAAGTTCCTACTTCATCATTGCTTGGGGATATTTGCTATAACAATGCTAGTTTAATTCGTTTTTTTGCACCTATGGTGGGATGTCAAGCCACTCAGAAATTCAAGTAGATGTTCCTACAACTTCTGCTTTTATAAAACACAATGACATTCACTCAATGAGCTGAGGTTTGGTTTTGTTTTTTTTTTTTTTTTTTTCAAATGGAAATAAACCTCCTATATTTATCAAAATTTTGAATTAGTGCCACCAACTTTTAAATGAAGAAAAATCTTAATACCTGGCAAAGGCATAACATAAACATTTATATGCAGCTTCTATCTGTTAACTCTCATCTTTACAATTGTTTGGTTTCCAATAAACTTAGTCAATTCCTGAGCTATAGCAAATTCCGACTCCTTCAGAAGTTTCCCTCTCTACCACTGTGGGTCCTGGCTGTATTTCTTTCCCAGACGTCCCCATTTCCTGAGCAAGTTGGAGGCTCCAAGCTCTACACTTTGATTTCCCTTATGTTGTGCCTAAAGACCTTTGCAAGGTTCTCTTCACTGGACAAGTTACCCAAGGTGGAAATTCTTACCCTCCATCCACAGGGACCTGACTTGCCTCTGTTAAATAGACATGAGGCAAGCTGGGAACCAAATCAAATGCACAACTGTCACAACATCATCATCATCATCACTTTAGCTGCCTTGCTTCTCTGGTTAAGAGAATTTTTCCAGCAGTTTATGGTGTAGGAACTGTAGATGTTCATTTGACCCTTTCAAGAGGAGGCAAGTGCATGTGTGCCCAGGAATGACTTGCAGCCAATCCCTAATGCAGATGGTTTTTTTGGGGGGATCCCCTTGAACTGCTTGTGGAAATAAGGATTAGGATCATAGATGAGGAAGGTAGTATCTGTCTCATATCACTTAAGCTTGGTGATCAGTCAGACAAGCACTAAATTGACTGCTTCTTCTAAAAGAAAGTCAAGAAAGGGGTACACTGTGGAAGTAAAAGTCTACAACTTTAAAGCAGGGAAAAGGAAGCATCTTCTTACGTAAGTATGAAATCAGATTGTGGAACTAATTCATTAACGCTGGTTATCACTGTGGCTACTGACTTACTGGGATCAAAACCAAGGACTGAAAATCTTTTTAATGATGAAAACATTAGCAGCTGCATTACGTTGAAAAAGTGAGGGAAGAAATCAGAGAAGTTTAGAACTGTTTTACTTCAGGTGTCTAACTTCCAGCAGAGTTGGAGTACCCATGCAGCTGTAACCAGTAACCCCTTAAGCACTGTCCTGCACTCTTTTCAATCACATCCAAACACTGTCTAGTGTCAGAAGTACAATACTGGATTAGACGTATCTTCTATATGATATGAGATGACAACTTCTATTTTCCCGAGCTCTGCCTTTGGAATTATGTTAATTAATTGTTCATTGCATAAAAAATGCAGAAATACAACATACCTCTTGTGCTTTATAGGAAACCACAACATTTCTCCTAGAATTTACTTCATTTTCTCAGTTATAACTGCAAATGTGAGATGCACATAGACCTTCAAGGTAAGAAGAATGAAAATTAGGACTTGTCTCTCTATAGTTTGCCTTTTAAAATATAGCCTTTTGAAAACCTTTTGGTCTTGCTTGTTCTGTTCAGTACAATTAGCTTGATGTAATTAGTTTTTTGAGTTCAATAGGATTAAGCTGATGGGCCAGCTCTGACGTTTTTCCCTCTTTTATTCTCTTCTTCTGACATAATACAAGTTACTTGAAAAAGTAACTTAACTGTGCTTTTTAAACCATTTTGTCATAGACGGAACATTCACTTAGTATGAAAAGCATCAATAATTTCCTTGACTAAGATACCTACTGTTGAAAACCAGTATTTTTAATGGTTAAATTTTTCAATTTTTAATGGTTACAACACACAGCTGAACACAAGTACTGTGATCCTTTCACAAGTACTTCACAGTCTAGCTTTATGACTTTGTGACTCATTTGAACACTCCAGTAAAAGAATTTGGATTCATGCTAAAGTTTTTCAGAATCTCATTTTGTATAACCCTGCAAAGTGTCTAGGCTAGTAATTTTTGTGGAACATTTCTACTCTTTAAAGTATAAACTATTAAAGTACATGGTTTTATTAGCCCATGTCTGCTAAGAAAATTTTATCAGGAAGCTACTGATGGTTTCACTCACCATACATTAATGCTCCTCTCCAAAACATGAAAATCTTTAATTGTATCATACCAATGTGTTTAACATCGTTCTCTGTCTTCATAGCTAGTAATAGTAAATTTAAATATTCTAGAAAAAATATTTGTACAGAGACTTTTTTTCTTAAATAAAATGAAGTATTAATTAGTTTAATATGGTAATAACACACCTACAGGTGTTAGCAATCCCTATAATGTAAAGCAAATATCTTGTTGTATTATAAAAATAGTTTCATTATGAAGATGCACATTTCAAAACATTGGTTCTATATGCTGTACTTGCTGACTGAGAAAAAAGGTCTTTATTTCAAATTATTTCTAATTCTAGTGGAGTCAAATGGTGACACAGATCAATGAAGCCATATTAGTATATATTTGACTTTGATAGAAAAAACATTAAAAATCCATGACACCGGTCATGCTCAGAGTGAGAAACTTGTATTTACAGTTAAGCATAAATTTATTCTCACCTTTGAATCAGGGATCAGACTGGATTTTTTCTTAGTCAATGCTGAAACCTTTTGAAGCATGTTTACACCAACATTATCGGAATTTCTATGATTATCAAATGTTTATGATAACTTTTTCCCATCATTAATTTTTAAGTACCAGGTTCTTTATTGAAAGGGAAGCCTTATACATGTATCTCTGTGAAACCTCTTTGTGTTCTTAATTTATGCTAATGGTATTTTTACACTAACTGTTCCTATTTGATCAGTCTCATGTCCTATCAAACATTTGTCAGCAAAGATGTAATAATTTCAGATGGTCACCTTTCACGTTCTGCATAGTTGCTTTGGTTTTGTTTATACCAGTTTCAAACCAGCCAAGTGCAGCACTGTTTGTAGTTTTCTAATTATTTAACTACCCTTACTCCAAAACTTATTGTCTCCTCCTTCCCACCACTGTTTTCTCCTCTTTGCTCTTCATAGATTGCATGATACTGTCTTTTACATGCCCCTCACTCTCTGGAGCTGTTGTCTGTGCAAAACTATGTTTATGGTAAATCATGCACATTTCAGCTGCTTCATTACATGAGAATGCACACATATTTCCTGGGGAAAACAGTCTCACTCATAGCTGTTTGGGCCCATATTCCAGACCACTCTTGTATTTCACATGTTCCTACCACTGTTCAGGAAATCATTAGCTACTTGTTTTCTCTGGCATGTTTTCAATGCTGGACAAAAAAAACTTTGAATAAAAAATATTCTTGTGATATGTCAAAAATGTGTATCGTTAATATCTTACTGAAAAATCATCGTATTTGAACATACACTGATGCTTTTTGCTTTTTAAACACTCAAAATGCTAAATACTTCCGGTTTCGCCGCTTTCTCTTTAAAAAAGCGGCTGTTTTCTTTTTTACTCCAAACAGCGATTGAACACCCCCTGAGAGGGTGTAACAGGATATACAACCTCAGCAGGAACCCTGCCCTTGAGAGCTGAATGGAAGTGCACCAAGCATGAATAGCAGTTTTTCCAAAGCACATCCTCCAAATTACTAAGTGTATACAATGATTTAATTCTTTGATGTAAAATCATGCTTCTTTCTGTAGTGAAAATCATCTCCATTTACAGTGTATAGAAAACACACTGACCCATCCGTGCTCATCAAATTTTCCCCTAGTGTTTTTCACACAGGCACAGGATGACTCAAGTCTGCAGCTTCCAAAAACCTAATGGATAAGTCTAACCTGCCTTTCCCCTTGCCATTTAAAAGTAAGCTGCAATTGTAACACTGGCACTGGGACTTTTGGATTTGTACTCTCTTTCAGAAGAGTCTCACTGTGGAAAACTTACAGGGTCTAACTTCTTCATTACTCTAAGTTTCCCTCATTATAGTTGTGGAGTTTAAATTTAGTCATCACTCTAAAAAAGATAATTAAATTGCAATACTATCAAGCAACGGGACTGCAGGTAAAACACACTTTTTTTTTTTTTTTCTGCCATTGAAAAATGTCCCTCTACAGCTACCTGCTGGTTTTTCAGAGTGTCACCAGCTCCATGCTTAGAGAATTGCCTGTGCCAGGAAAAGCAATTTTACACAGAGCGGGCCTTTTTGTACCTGCACCTTGGATGCCTTTTACTAAATCTAATCTTCTAATTAGACTCTGCATGACAATGAGGTAACTTTGGTAGCCTGCAACTGCTGCTTTTTGATGTTGTCTCTGATACATGCTTGTCTTGAACTCTCAGCTGTCAGAATCATTGGGCTTAACCAGGAAGGATAAATGTTTAAAAGTATATTGTTATTGGATAGGGGAGTTAAAGGTCACTGATGCTTCTTCTATGTTGCTTCTTCTCATTTTGAGACAATGTCTCTGACACACCATAAATGACTAGAGCTATGCATTCTGCTGACATGTGTCGAACTACGCAAGTATCAAACATATACATTTATCTAGTTTTTCTTGTTTAGTAAAGATATTTCTTTTTTCAGTCACTCTCAGCTCCAGAAAATTACTTGAATTCTAAAAAAAATTCAAACCTGACATCTCCATCTGATTCACTGAAAAATTCATGTTTCTGATTTTCTTTATCTCCTAATGATTTTTATTTTATGATCATGCAGTGCTATGAAAGTTAACATGAGAAAACAGACATATTTCAGAATCATAGTATAGTCCCTCCTACTTCCTCATCCCCATTTAGAGTTATTGAAAGGTAAACACAATTACCACAGGTTTTACAAGGTTTTGCTGGACTTTGCCCATTCTGGGTATATTGAAATGCTGGCTTATGTAGATACATGACCCAAAGCTGATGAAGAATTTTTTGCAGATACATCAGCTAGTTTAGTGAAAAACCACAAAACTCTAAATGTTCAAGCTTTTGCAATTCTGGACGCAAGAAAATTGAGAGGGAAAAAGAAGGGGAAAAGAAAGGGAAAAAGAAGAGGAAAAGAAGTAAAAGAAAGATAAAAGCAAAGGGAAGGGAAGGGAAGGGAAGGGAAGGGAAGGGAAGGGAAGGGAAGGGAAGGGAAGGGAAGGGAAGGGAAGGGAAGGGAAGGGAAGGGAAGGGAAGGGAAGGGAAGGGAAGGGAAGGGAAGGGAAGGGAAGGGAAGGGAAGGGAAGGGAAGGGAAGGGAAGGGAAGGGAAGGGGAAAAAATAATGCTTTCTTTTTTATTTTAATATAAGACAGACAGGGCCTGAGCTAATCAGTGGGGACTGAAGTAATCGGCTGGAACTCACCTAATTCTCTCTTCCCCAGTTATTTTTCAAAGGCTTTAATTTTCACTATGTAAGCAAAACTAAATGGTTGCACACGTTTGTGCAGCCATGTATTAACATGTTTTAATACATTTTAATACAATAAGTTACTCCATATAACAGTCATGTTTATATGAAAGTTCCCATTGGTTTCAAAATCATCAATTAGATTGAATATCTTTAATTTCTGACACCTCCCAACTTATTGTGTTCCCCCAGCCTCCTGCCTGGCAGGGCAGTATGAGAAGCTGAGAAGTCCTTGGCTTAGTGTAAGCACTGCCCGGCAGCAACTAAAACACCAGTGTGTTATCAACATTATTCTCATCCTAAATCCCAAACACAGCACTATACCAGCTACTAGGAAGAAAATTAACTCTATACCAGCTACTAGGAAGAAAATTAACTCTATCCCAGCTGAAACCAGTACTGTTTTTTAATATGTTTTCTTTTCAAAGGTAGCTTAATATCAGTTGTTCCAAAAGATGTTTAGACACTCATAGACTTTACATTAAGTAAATTAATTAATTAGGCACTTAGCATTTTTAAGTTTTGACAATAATAAGGAACGTGCTAAATCTTGATAGGAATCTAGAGAGATCTATTCTTTTTGCATCTTTCACAAATGTTCTTGCAAATCTGCTGGCATAGGTGAGTCAGGAAGAAGGAGTGATAGCAGAGAAGGACAGAAGAGAAAGGGAAAAGGGATTTTTTTTCTTTTTAACTGCAGTGAAGTGCAGTTGAAGATGGAATAAACATGGCAATGGAATTCTGGAGTAGCATTAGCCATTTAGACTAAACAACTTCTTCCATAAGTTTTCAGGTGTGATCCCACTCACTAAACTGTAACAATAAAAGAGCCTGTGTATGGGTCTTGATTTAATTTGGTGATTTTGGGCCTCTAGAATTACTTGAGGACTTCAGGAAGTTTTAGCCTAAATTTCAATGTTTTGGGTTTTTTTTGTCTTGTTTTGAACTTTTAGAAGATTTTATTTATTGAAGTTTGAAAGGGACCAATGACAGTCAAAGTCTGCCATAATTTTAGCATGTCGTATTAACCATATTTTAAGATTGGCGTATAAGAAATGGACCCAGAGCTGTCCTCTCATCAGTGAATAATGAAATGTCTGGTTGTTCTCTTCAGGAAGAGGTCATAGAGGATGCTTATTACAAAAGAAGACCCCTAGCAACGAAGAGAGCTCAATATAGTAAGTTGTCCATCTAGACACTATTGTACCGTACTTCAGGTCAAAAGTGGCTTGGGGATGATGTGGACTGCTCTTTATTTCCACGTTGGACATGTCAGAAAGGAAGAAAGTGTTTACAGAGGCCATCAACATGGTATTGGATATGTTGACAATAAATCAATAACTCTTTCTGATATAAACCTTGCAGTAGAGTGAAAATGTCTGTAATAATTCTTTAAAAAAAAAAAAAAAATGACAGGCAGATACACACAACTTGAATTTTATTAAAAATGCCCAGTTAGGTTGAAGTTTGGCATAGAATGATCTTATCAGTGTTTGACTGAAAAACAGGATGTGTGATGAACAGTACAGGTGTGTGTTTTCTGACACCTGCCAAATGAACATCAGATGAGAAAGGGAGTTCAGTACAGAAGAAAAAAGAGACAAACTATTAATATCCCAATTAAGAAATGTTGGGACTTCTTTTCTTGCTTGTTCACTTAACATAGAAGTGAAATTTGAATTATCCATTCTGGTCTGAAATCTTCAAAGTAGACAGCCTGAAGTTAGGTTTCTAAGGACTTATCCTAATAACATCAGTACATTTGTGAAGATGTTTTAAGAAGGAAAATCTGGAGATAAATCCTGTTTTGGTGTCATGGTTTGGGTCAGACTGGCCACTGAAATGAATGACAGATGCTCTCTCCAACCTTTCCCTTCATGGAGGGAAGGATGAGAGAGAAAGAGACTTATGAGTTTAAAAGAAACCAAACCATTTTAATGAAATATTAATAATAAAATATTTTTAAAAGATAATAATATCAAAAAAGGAAATAGTGAAATATATACAATATCTACAATACATACAGAACCAGTATGAAGCTCCCAGTATAATGATCATGTCACCGGCAGGCACTGTGAAAGTCCCCGACTGGGCTCAGCAATGGACAGGAACTGGATTCTGGATCTGGATTCAGGAATGCACGGATTGGAATCAAAAGTAGATGAACAGAGTCCTCCTTGGATGCTGGCCATTGAAGAAAGAGGCTGACCCCTTTGATCCCTCAGCTTTTATATTGAGCATGATGCAGGTGGGATGGAATACCCTGTTGGTCAGTTTTGGGTCACCTGTCCTGTCCTCTTCTCCCCACAGGTGCGACACCTCTATGCTTTTCCGCTTCCGACCTGGAGGCAATGGGGCAAATAACATGGCTGTTATGGCAGTAAGTATAAGCAAGAGCTTCTCTGCAATTCCATTGTATTAACTACACATATCATGCCTTATATCTGCTAGAAGCAGACACTGTCTGGAAAATATACCCTTTATTTCAGAGAGTGGAGTTAGTTAGAAGAGACTTGATTGAAAAGTAAAATTACTGAACAGAAACTTGGTTCTGCTTTACTTCAAACCAGCACATTTGGGAAAGAATTTTATTAAAGAAATTGCTTTAGTAGCATTTTCTGGGATGATAGATAGGATTTGAACCTCTCAGCAACTGCTCATTCACACTAAACTAAAAATGATGAAAGCCTCAAAAAAAAAAAAAATCCAAACATTGTGGGAAACACTAGGTCTATGTATGTATTAGCTTTGGCCTTTGCATCATTTCTATGTCACTGCCTATTTCCTTCTCTTGGTGCTTATCATATAGGAGAGAATATAGCCCTACGTTGTTCAAGAACTGTGTTTTTGAAACATATGCACATGCAAATGGCTTCATCTTTAAGACAGTACATAGCAACGCATCCTTTGACATTCAAGGTATGGGTACAGCCACAAATTAAACATGTTATTTTAGTCATCATTGTTCTTCAATAACATAACCCTAATTCAGGATTGACTACATTGGTTTGTGTTTGTATTACTGGTAGGGAAAACAAGTATATTCAGTTTGGCAGATATATTCTGGTTGTTAAATCATAAGGCATTATATTCCCTCTATCCTTTTTTTTTTTTTTTTGCATGCATATATAAATATATAAAAGGGTATGCTATTCTTCTTCATGAATGACTAAAAGTTAAGGAGCTTCAAGGAGCTTCTGAGGTGTTAGTACCATGACCTTCTTTGATATTTAGAATGTGAATAAGTATAGTGATATTTCATAAAGTCGTATCAGAAAGGAGACATCTTGTTTATAGGTATTTCTCTTGTTCTTGTTATCAGATCACAAATAATAATACAGCCACAGCAAACACATTTCTATAACTCCCCATCTTTTCCATGTAATTTTTTGCTAATGAAAGAATGTTGCAAAACTACTTAGGAATGTTGAAGTTTTGCTAAATCATTTACATTCTTCAGTGGATTTAATGGGTACATATCTATTTTATACGTATATGTATGTACGTATCTATTTCTGATTAGAAAGAAGATCTTCCTGATTTTTAAGCAGGAGCTATATTGTCCCACTGAAGAAAGGTTTGTACTCCTGTAGAATGTAAAAATTTTCTCAAATTTTGAAACATCATTCTATATAGGAGACATTTACATGCAAATGGCTCAGATGCTGGCAGCAAAATTCAGATCATGCTTGAAAAGTATGAGACACCTCGGGGCAAGATCCTAAACAAACTTTTCATCTTGGTGGGCAGCTGCTTGCATCATATAATGAAAACTGCCAGATTTGAAACTGTGCCTTCAGCTATTCTGTTTCTGCATCCTCGGCATCCCTCTGACGCAGGAAGCTTAGGACATTTATTTCAAACTCATGAGCTCCCACAACGCTCACATTCGCCACCATTCAGGAGACTATAATAACTATAAGCACAGCACATGACCAAGCAATAACTCCAATTGTTTGTTTTAGGTGGCAGAAGAACTTTTCTGAGTGAAAATGAGAGAGAGAAAAGAGAGTTTATTCTCTCACGGTTGACTTACAAGAAGTAGCCAAATTAGGAGGAAGATTTGATTTCACAAGTATTCTGAGGAAAGCACACACATGTCACAGTCTATCTAAGCTTTGACAGTCAGCATATGTTGTATTATGGCATATTATGGCAAGATTTTCATAATGGTTATGGGCATTGAAAATCATCCTATTGAACAAGAAAAATCTATTTAAAATCCCTTGAATCCTTGACAAATTGTCAGAATGCCATTACAGTTTGGTACTAGTTTTGTCGGTGTAGTTACTCATACTGCTCATTACATTGACACTGAAGCACGTGTATTGTAAAACAAAAACTCAGGCCATATGACCACAATTGTCTATAAAAGGACATGGTTACCTGGGCAGATCAAGAATAATTTCATTGTTTAACTGTTTTATTGCCTACTTTTCGCAAAACAGCTCAAAATCTAATTGGTTGGAAGGAAAGAACTTTTTTTCTTTTAATGACTGTCTTACTCACAACTCCAGTAACTGCATTTGCCTGAGTAGTCGTCAGTTTTGCCTTAGAGGTAATAAGTAGTCCTCACACACTCAACAAGCACAGGCATATCTCATTTACCATATTTTAGGGAACCAGCTCTCCAAGTTTCAAGACCCCTATGTGCTCCTCTAATATAAACATTTTTACAAGCAGCACTGTGTACTGAGCTTTTCCTACATATCTGGTAAACACTTTGTTAGCTCTGTCTTATGTTTATTATTGCTAAAGAAACATTTAATTCCAATAATGTAGTATTAATTAAACTACCAATTTCTGGTAAATCATATTTTTCTAGCATAAAATATACTGACACCTCCGTTTTAGTTCTGTTTTATTTTTCTCTTACTATTTCCACATGCCTTTCTTTCCCTGTTCTATATGATAGAGAGTACGGCAATAAGTAAATTAGAAAATGTTAAGGGTTTGTTACACTAAGGAGGTTACTGTGGACTAAGTTAAGGAATATATTTAAAGTACAAAATATCTTCTATGCCACAGACATGTTTGTGAAAATACATTTGATTTAACCTAAGGCTGTCAAAGATTCTCCTAATTAAGCACAAAAAGTTAACATTCAGTGGTGTACTAAAAAATTGCAACTTGATTGTGTTTACTGAAACAGGCCTTTTTATTGTCTTTATGCTGGTGGTTACTAAGTTAGCCACAGCATTTCACTGTAAAGCTTCTGTTACTTGTGAAATTCTAGTTTACTTCTAATTTTATTTTAACCTTAATACTGTACTGTATGGACCCTTTATGGCAGTGGACCTGACAATTAATATTTCCATAAGCAAAGGTAGTTATATGCTCCCTTTAGTACAGAAATCTGAGCTGCAAAGAGAGACCAGCCTAAGCTCATATGTATAAAGGGTATGAAAGGGCTGAAAAGGAGGAGTGTTTTGAGTCAAAAGCAGACACTGTAACACCTGGACTACTTTGTGTACTTTGTGATCCAGAGCTAGTTGTGTCCTAATTTACTCAGTTTCTTGGCTTCCTGACATCGATTGCTAAAACTGAGGAACCTCTGGAAATACACAGCTGTTTGTAAAGCCTCATTGCCCCAACTCTGTTTTGCCAAGACTCAGCTTATGGACAGAATAAAAGGAGAAAAGCAACCTGTGAGGAACCTCCTCATACCTCCACCATTTTCTGGTACAGCCTGCTGTCACTGGGGATCTCTGCTAATTAGCAGTTTTCCTCCAAACCACACGTCCTAGCTGTGGAATATTGGAAACCTGGGCATGCTCCTTTTTTACCTCTGCCTGCTTGAACCAAGACAGGGGTGAGACCTTTCCACGCTCAGGGAATGATCTGCTGATCTTCAATGTCAGTGTGTTGCTAGAGAAGCTCAAAGCAGGGAACTTATAAGGAGACTGGATTTCTTTTTATTTTAATTTGTATCAGCAAGAAACTGATGAATAAAAGGATTAAAAGATTTAGGATTCAGTGGGTAGATGCATAGCTTATGATTTTACAGGGACTGTAAAATTATGTTTGCTCTTAGAGACTCAATTAATTATATCATTGTGAAAGAAACCTTCCACATCAGAAAGAGACAAGGGAGGGTGCTGGAGGCTTTTGCAGAATCCTGGTACTTCAGTGGTTTTGAGTTAACTGTGGGCATAAGCAGCAGGGAAGTTCATTATGGGTTTGGAATGATGTCCCTGTCCTGTGCCTTTTACATTCTGCTGGAAGTCCGTAAAAACATGTAGTGATGCTAATTCTGAGAAGTTTTCCTTATGCTTCCATACCCTGTCTTTGCAAACAAGTTGCTCTTGCTCTCTTTGATGTATATATATTTAAAGAATAATTATCTGCAAATGTATTGCAGCATTTCTTCCTGCTGCGGGGCTATTGTTGCTGCAGTAATTTCTGTATAGCTGTCTGCTTGCACCTGTATAGTCACATCTCTCTCTTGTTCTCTCTTTTTACATCACAGATGTAGTTCAACCTTTCCAAAGCGAAAGTAATAGGCCTTGTGTTGAAAAGCATCAAGGAATACTTCATATGTTGTTTCAATACTGTTTACGTTATTTTCTCTGCCAAAATGGAAGGATTTGTTTACCTGTTTAAAATTAGTCCATTACCAGCTCAGAGGGTTAGTTACTTCCTCTAGGTAATTTTCTAATGTTTCTTTTTTTTGAGAAAAATTGCTTTCTATGGATTTTTTTTATAATATCTGAACTGAACTTGCTTTCCAGCTGTCTTTTTCATCAATATGACAGAAATGCTATCATGAAATTTAATATCTGCGGAGACAAAAATAGGAGAATGTCGTTTAAAGGCAAAGCTAATCTCATAAAGAAATTTTTTTTTTTTTTTTTTTAACTGGAAGAGATTTCTGACAGATCATTTCACATTTGATGTGGATTTTTTGCGTGCTGCAGTACTGTGATTTGGGATAATATGTGATCAGTCAGAGATTGTACTGCGTGCTGTAGAGTATAAGTAGAGTTAAAGGCAGTTACTGTAGTGTGAGTAAAGTTCCACTGGAGAAGACTGTCTGTGCTTTAAAAACTTTAGTTACCAAAACACATACTTCTAATGCACTGTTTTTTCTATTATGCAGGATGAGAAAGTAGGCAAGCAATATTTCTTCCATTTCTATTTCACAATATTGGTTCAATTTTTATATATTACATGGACATATATGGGGAACTTTTCACCTTTGTTTCTGGGGTATGTCTGTAGCTAGAAATCTTAAATGCTGTTTCAGAGCTTCCTTAAGTGAGGCTTGCAGTAAGGTCTTCATAAAACACTGCAGGGCTACATTTCTGATACTGCAGTCCATGGACCACTGCTGTCGTTAGAGAGCTTTCTAATGTTGATTCCTTCTCTTTGAAGGAACTCTCGAAGCTCTTTGCATAGAAAAGACTATATATTTTCATAACTATCCAGGAAAAAGAGGAATAAGTCTTTCTGCCTCTTCTATGAGCCCTGCTTTTCCTACAGAAAAGATAGTAATTGGTAGTGCTTTCAAAAGAACACTGAAAATAATGGAAGAAGTTGCTAATATCTTACAACGAACAGCTGTAGTAGTTACAGAGAACACAGATTAGTGAAAGAAGCTGCTACTGCCCCCAGTTAAGATGTATTACTGTTTTGAAACGAAGTCCTTATGTTCAGAAAGCCCAAGCTCATTGTTTTGCATAATGTCCTTTGTTACATACTTGTTTATGTACCTACCATCTTGCATCTTCACACTTCTGTGCTTGGTGTAATAGTGTGCTGTTACAGAATGGGACTTCTGAGTGAATTCAAATGAAGGGTCTCTCTTGTCCTGTGTCCTGCCTTCAGTTGTGAAGGGGCACTCCAAGATCAGGCTTGTAGTTTCCCCTGGTAAAATTCAGTTCTCACTTTTTAAGTATGCTGATCTCTGGAATTTCCTTAAATACAGGAATCTTGCTTCCATCATTTGTGCAGGACTGTGTTTGGGGTCATCTCTGGCATTGTTTTCAGAAGTCCTCAGTCTTCCAACTTGTGTCAATCCTGCCTTGAAATTATGGCTTTATTTAACAGGGAAATTCTGTATCTACCTGGTAGGTAGGGCAGATACTGCGGACCAAGGAAGGTGTTTTTACCAGGCTAAATATCAACTGCAGCGTTTGTGGAAGGAGGGAATATTTCTTTTCTGGGAGGTGCTGATGGGAGATATGAAGTACTACACATAGGCATCTACAGAAGAATAAAAACAGTACAAGCATATACGATACTTCCTCCAAGTTCAACTATTCCTAGCTCACTTTAGTAACTTTTAATGGGCTAAACAGTAATTTCTAAGCATTTGCTCAGTCTTCTTATAAATGCACCAATATTTTACATCCTGAACATACTTTATCAAAGAGATGCATGGATCTACGATCCACTGGATGAGAAGAAACTCCTTGTCTTTATTTATTAATAATGTAATTAATTTTGGATTTTTCATGGGTTAGTGCTATAGTATTTAAAAAATGAGGTCTCCTGCTTATTGGGTGTTGCTTATTATTTACTGATTTCAGGCTATTCCTGAAATTCATTAGCTATTAAAGCTGTGCATTGTCAATGTTGGTTCTATAGAACGTTGCTAGTACACCAAGTCAGTAACAGCAACACGGTATTGGTTATGAAATATTGGTAATGTGATTCTCTTCATTACTGTATCTGATTTTTAAATCAGAAAGTCTGAGTCACTGTTCATAGGATTCTTGTTTGTATGTATGAGCTACTTTTCAGAACCATTGTGTTCATTTAGACAAAAATACGTGTTTTTTGTGATATCTTGACGATTTTCCAAGTTGAAAATATCCTTTGCAAGATAACTCCATACTAATCTGTTATCTAAATCATGCCCAGCTTTCATCTGTATATCAACAGAGCAGGCAAATACAATATTAATTCATACTGGCACAGCAGTTCTAAGTAGATGGTACATTTAATAAGACCATTGCATAACGGTTAAGGCTTGTATAAATCCTGCCAGTTTAGGGAGATAGCATAAGTATGCCTTTTTAAGTTATCACACTGAGATCTAAAATACAGTTTCTGTTATGCTTTTCTTTATCTGTATTTCATTTGTCTATGAGAGATGGAATAACAGGAAAGACAGGAACGGCTAAGAGGGGATTTCTGATGAATTTCTGTAGCAATTTGCCCCCTGTGGGACAACGTGTTTTAATCTCACTATGGGTCCTCCTCCTGAACCAAAGCCCTAGAGGTAAAGTGGCAGAAGAGGTGTGAGATCAGAAACATTTCTGAATGTAAATGATACACTTCTGTAAACTCTTAATCTGCTCTCAGGCATTGTTCTCTTTCGCCTAGAAGGACTGTCTGGGAAAATGTGCTGCATGGTCCTTCGCTGAACTTGCCTTTTTCACAGCGGTCAGGATCTGATTCTGAAAATACCTGTAATATTTTCTTATAGGCTGGTTTCTTGGTTTACCTTTTCCTTGTTTGCTATTCCTTTTTACAAATTGTAGTAATGTTAGAGTATTTTGTTTGTTTGTTTAGGGTTTTTTTTTAAGATTTTTCTTACACACTGAAAGACCAGCCAGTTATTGCTTTCTTTACTAATTGTTGGCTGCAGCATAAGCTGTACTTACTACCTCACTTAACTAAGTAGTGGGGAAAAATGTGTGTATGTGCAAATGGAGGGGAAAGAGAAAAGAAAAAAAAATAGATGTGAGGAAAGAATTGCATCTCAAAATGTCCCTTAAGTGAATATTTTCATAATTTTTCTAGAGACTTTCTCCTACAACTATTTAAATGGATGGTGTATCAATAAGATTCAGAAGTTCCCAAACATTTTTTTAATTGTTAGCTAAATGCAGAAGTTCTTTTGTAAATGCTAGCATAAATATTAATGAATTACTGTAAAGACTATTTTAAAATTTCTGTGTAATTGCCATTCATAATTGCTTATAAATAAAGTCAATGAAAGCAGATGAACCGCTCAATTGTAAGTCTAGATCTTATAGTCAGACTGTTGGTTGGTCTGCAAACTCTTCCAACACCAAATAACTGGGGTAACTTTGAATGTGAAACTGAGTGCCATTCTTAAGGCTACTAATTGTTTCTCTCCAGTGCAGACAAGGAAGGATTTAGAGAGCAGCTTGAAGAGGCAAGTTGTATAACTATCAATACCTCTACTCTTACAAATTCAGAGGATGTGTTTATACCATACAGGACTAGTGGAGTGGAACACTTACCCAGTGGATTTCTGCTTTGAAGACCATGGCTTGTATCAACTCTCATGGTTATTTCATGATAATTAGGGACTTGACTCATTATTTCTGAGACTTGCAATAGAATCCTTACAATATGGATTCCTTTAAACTCCCTGTTGAATTAATCCTCTGTTCTGGACAGTATGAAACATTTGCTTTCTTATTGCTATCTATCCTTCTCACAAGCCTCACATGTGAAGTGTGAGGGGTGCATTGCTCACTTTGGAATGAAGCAGAATGTGAAACCAAGTGTGTCCTTCCAGTCTACCTCACCTCCTTGCTTTCTCCATTCCCTTTCTCTCTTGTGCCTCAAGACCAGGTGCACTTCATTAACACAGAGTAATAATAATTGTTCCAGTATTTAAAGAGTTGCTAGAAAGAAGATGGAGACTCCCTTTTTACAAGAAGTCACATGGAAAAGACGAGGGATAATGGGTACAAGTGACTCCAGGGGAGATTCCGATTGGGCACAAGAGGAAAATTTTTCACAATGAGAACAATCAGCCATTGGAATAACCTCCCTAGGGAAGTGGTGGATCCTCCAACATTGGACACTTTTAAGATTCAGATGGGCAGGGTGCTGGGCCATCTTATCTAGACCATGCTTTTGCCAAGAAAGGTTGGACCAGAGGATCCTTAAGATCCCTTCCAACCTTGTATTCTATGATTCTATGAATAATAATATCTTTGTTTAGAGATAGTTTAAAGAGTTGTGTATCTTTGTCTGAGGCTGTAGGATGATCACTGTCTTTTTCCAAAGTTTGTCTTCAAGAGTTTTAGTATAGGAGTAGGAAGGTCTATATACAGACAGCAATGTGATACTTGCATTTTTATGAGTTTATCACACCTTACAGTAACCCTACTGGGATTTTGTTTGTTTTTCCTTTGTAACCTCTGTTTAGAAGACTACTGTGCTACTTCTTTGTTTTTGGAAACAAAATCTGTGGCAGTTAGATGTCTGCCTTTATCTTATGCTACCATAGTCTTTCAACTTTAATATCTTTGCTCCTCATTCTGACTTTTCTGCTATAATCCTATACAAGTCCATTGTGTTGTTTGCATGTTTCGCTCCATAGGACCCTCTTAGGTGTATTCTCAGAGTCACGCTTTGACTGCTTTATTCATTTCAACTTCCACCTATTTAGCGTAGTGTACTTTTTATTGTACTTATTTTTTTTAACACAATGGCTAGTGTATTTCAGGAAGGAAGATCTATATCCACTATTTAAAATATTCCAAAACTTCTTTTATCAATTTACCATTGTAATGGGTAATCCATAAGTGACAAATATTTTTCATGTCATGTCTAACACCTTGGTTTTCCTCTGTGTAGTTTTACAATTATATGCCCCAGAATTAAAGTCATAAAAGTTTGGTTGCCTCAGTAATATTTGGAAGCTGTATTATGTTCATCTAACTTCAGTTTTAATATTGCAAAGCTTGTCTCATTGAAGAGAATGTTATCTTCTGACAGTTAACAATTGTCTATCAATTCTAACAGTTGCTATGCTCTGTTAGGCTCATACCATGAATTAGAAATCATTGCCATTAATGCACTTTTAATTGCAGTACCTTCTGAAACTAGACAGGATATTAAATATGAATCATGACAAATGTTTTCTGTAAGTATTCTTTATCAAGAAGGAGTTCCTTTTTTTCATTGTTTAAACTTCATTTCATGCCTTGAAATGACAAGCAAAGCAGGTCATTCATTCTGCGCTGCTCTGGTGAGAGTGAATGAAGACGATTGCACAATTTCATAGCAGCAGTAGAGAAATCCTCTAAAGATCTTTTTTTCTTACTAACTACTCAGCAACAGTTAGAAGAAAAAAAAAGTTCAGGTTCCTGTTATTTGGAAGTAAATAATTAGAGTTGCTTAGGACATTTACTTTTTAACTTTTGTTTTCAAAGTTTTAAAATAGATGTTACATAGGAAAACTTTAAAAGGACATACTTGGATGTAAATATTTTTTTGTTTTCAATTGATGTACTTTGCATAATGTAACTGAGCACTAGGAATCATATGCATCTGTCTGAGGCAGAACAATCCAGTAGCAGTAAAGTCTGTCAGTGATGCGAAGAAACCTTTGGCAAGCCACTAGACTTCGCTCTTTTTCAGGTCACTGTAAGTATAAGGAAGAGAGATGCTTGATGACGTTTTATTTTACTTATTGTTTCCCTATATTTTTTTGGTTGACATTTTCATTCAATGATTTTATCAAGACAAAAATGGCTTTTCAGCTCAGAGAAATATTTTCATAAAATATAGTTACAGAAATTCCCAGCGGGTTTGCAGTGAAACTGTACACTTTTCTTTTTTTTTTCCTCTGAAGGCTTTCTATCAGCTCCTTTTTCCAATTCTCCACCTCCATTCTCTAGTAAAGGAAATAATTGGAGAGAAAGCAGTCCTTCTACAGTGCTAGTCTGAATTTGGTGAGAGAAAGAGAAAGTTATATGTCTACAAAAAATTTCTCTCTTTCCCTTTGTCACAGATCAGTCTGTATCTGGCTTGTCATATCTCATACATAGCCAGCAAAACATAAGCTTCAGAACTTCAGTGGTCATTATTGAGAGTCATAGTTAGAAGAGTAAACATCAACAAAATAATGAAACATAGTGGTATCTCTGAAAATGAGGAACTGATAAACTGTAGACCTCTCTACCTGATTCCAGCTCCTAGAACAATGCTGGAACTTATTTGCTAATACCTACAAACAAAAACGTGCTGAAATCCATCCAATAAAGGTGGTAAAATGAAAAGTGACAGCTAACATGTTGCTTCAAAGAACACATTGCATGAGATGACTCTGATTTATTTCGGTGACAAGAAAACATGCTTTGTGGATAGGGGAGAAGCAGTAGATGTGATATCCTGATTTGTGTCAGGGTTTTAACAGTTTCAGATTTTACATTCTGACAGATGACCTTGGAGAGCACAGTGCAGAATATATTATGGATAACACTGGCTAGAAACCTGTTTGCAGGGATTAATTATCAGTGGTTCATAATCAAAACAGAAGTGTGTAGTGAGTACTGGTATTCAATATTTTTCATAAGTACTCTGAAAGATGGAATGCAAACTGTTCATTAAATTCACAGATCAAGCTACACCGGGGAAGCTTACAAGCCCAAGCAAAGTTTAAAGCTCCAGCCATTACCAGAGTACAAAGTGTTGGTTACTTTTAAGTGAACACAGACATAGGATGGGGAGCAAGTTGGTAATAGCCATTTCACAGAGCATGTCTGAGGGATTTAAACCAAACATTATCTAAACCTGAATCAGAGGCTGCAAAGCAGCTGTTTGCACTTAGGGATTTATAAGGATGAATTTATAGGGATTTTATATATATATATCTGTAAGCCACAGCAAGCTATTTTCTCGCCTTTTACTATTGCTATGGTTTAAGGTAACATACTGCAGGAAGTTTTGGCTTTGCAATTTAAGAAGGATGCTGAATAATTGCAGAGGATCCAGGAAAAACACTGAAAGTTAAACACTGAGCTGACTTAAGGAAGTCTGGTGATGACAGAATAATTGTCAAATATTTCATGGATGGCTGCAAGAAAGCAGAACATTGTGATTTGAGACCTCAGTTGTAGAAGTGCAAGCACCTTCCTACCAGCTCACATGGGTGATGCCAAAAATGAAGTACTAAACAGCAGTTAAACCTTTATTTAGCTTATTCACTGATCAGGGGGAGACACACTGCTTAAATATGAGTTATTTTAGAGCTAAACAACTTTTCTGTTTGGAATATAAATAGATATTGCTAAAATAAATATCATTAAATAATATATTTTATATTTTCACAGAAGAAAAGAGTACTAGGAATGACTTATTTTCTCTCATTTTAGTCAATGGGAGCTTTAGGCTGACTTACTTCTACTTTGGGAGCAATTATAAGAGAGCATTGACCACACTTGGTTCCACAGAAATACAGTACATTTTTACAGATGTTTAGGGAGCTGTTAATCCTGTGCGGTTTTGATTCATAACCATTTTCTAGCAGGAAAAAATATATTCCAGCCATTCTGAATGACAATCATCCTAGCCTACGTGCGTGAAATAAAACTTTGTGAAGGAAACAGTCATCTTCAGTGTGATATGAAATCTGTATGTGTGGCACTGTCCCGGTTCCGGTGGGGATAGGGTTAATTCTCCCCAAGAGACAGTATTCCATGCCATGTGACCCATGACCCCTCTGAGCTGCCGGGGGAGGGGGCAGGAAGTCACCACTTGGAGCAGCGGGCTGGGGTGTCCCAGCTCCGGTCGGGGAGCGGCGGTTCCGTAATCGTGTTTGTATATTCCTCTACTCATGTTATTGTTGCTGTTTTTCTTGTTCTCTCTGTTGTTCTGTTAAACTGCCTTTGTCTCAACCCAAGAGTTTTGCCTTGTTCTTCTCTTTTGTCCCATATTGGGAAGATCTGAGCGAATGGCACGTGGTTCTTTGTTGCCATCTGAGGCCAAACCACGACAGTCCTTTTTGGCACCCAACGTGGGGCTCGAATGGTTGAGATAACGACAGAATCCAACTAGAGCTTGTAAAACCGAATTTGTTGTATGCGTTTATTTTATTAAGTAAATAGTCGCTGGTCACCATGTTGCTTGGTTTGTTCTCATGGCTGTGTTATGTAAATTCCTATATGGTTTATGTACTCCCTGTGATCATATGTGCTACTTCTGGGAGGGGAATGACGATTATCATTTTACTGTCCTGTGTGATATTGGCTTATGATATGATAACATCACTTGTTAGACAGTTACTTTGAGGCGTTTATGTGGTATTGCTGTCTTGTCCATACATCGGGCACCGTCTCTCAGAATTTATTAATAATTACACCCAGTCTATGGGGGAAACAGGGGGGGACACCTTCCCCAGCTTTGAGAATTTTGAATATCCTTGGGATGCTCAAACCAGCATGTTCCTAGTGTTATGTCTGCTGAATATGTTCCAGGTCCTGTTCAGGGTTAAACGACTATTTAAGACTACCACCCAGAGATCTGCTCCGAGGCAGCATAGTCAGGGGTGGCATGGCATGTGGGAGAACATGGGCAGGTACCTAGAGAACTTCTCGCCTCCAATGGTCTGGGACTTCACCCCTGAACAATTACAGGACCCTGATAGAGTAGTAGAATATCTGAAGGGAAAATGCTGTGGCTATTCCGGAGAGGCACAACTCACCGCACTGTGCTGGGCCCTGGCCAGTATCTACCAGGCACTGCTCAGTGTTATGCAGCACCCTCAGGAGAAAGAGACCAGACCAACAGGCGCTGCGGCTCCTGCGGCCCCTGCGGCAGGTGCTGCGACAGCCACTGCCGCTACTCCAACCCCGGTGGCAGCCACTGCCACTGAACCAGGGAACCAACCCATGCCAGTATCAGTTGCCCCCATACAGAAGAAGAAATACACAAAGAAATCAGTTCTCTTAGTAAGAGATGATGATGAGCCAGGGCCATCACAAGAACAGGAGGAAGACGCAGAACCAGAGATAATTACCCGATCCCTATCCTTGAGTGAGCTGCGGGATATGCGGAAAGATTTTAGCCGACTTTTAGGTGAGCACATTGTCACCTGGCTGCTTCGGTGTTGGGATAACGGGGCCAGTAGCTTGGAATTAGAGGGTAGGGAAGCCAGGCAGCTAGGATCCCTGTCTAGGGAAGGTGGCATTGACAAGGCAATTGGAAAGAAGACCCAAGCCCTCAGCCTCTGGAAACGACTCCTGTCAGGCATGAGGGAGAGGTACCCCTTCAGTGAAGATGTTGTATGTCACCCAAGCAAGTGGACCACCATGGAAAGAGGTATCCAGTACCTGAGAGAACTAGCTGTGCGGGAGATGATTTATTATGACTTGGACAATGCAGACTTACCCACAGACCCTGATGAGGTGCATTGCACAAGGCCCATGTGGCGGAAGTTTGTACGGAGCGCACCATCATCATATGCCAAGTCACTGGCAGTGATGGAATGGAAAGGCGAAGAGAGACCAACGGTGGATGAGGTGGCTGGCCGGCTCCGGCGATATGAAGAAAGTCGCTCTTCCCCCTTTGTCTCAGCTGTGGAGAAACTGTCCCGGAAGGTCCAGCAACTTGAAGAGAATATGTCCTACTCCCCACCTGTACGGGCCAGCATCTCAGCTATTAGGAGCAGGCATTTCCCCACTCAAGAGAGAGAGTACAGAGTGTACACACCACGAGGCACCCTGTGGTTCTACCTCCGTGACCACGGAGAGGACATGAGGAAGTGGGATGGACAACCTACTTCGATCCTGCGGGCACGGGTACAGGAGTTGCAAGGAAGGACAACCACAAAAGGGGATCCCTCCAGGAAAAGTGCCGCCCCGGTTTCCAGCGAGCAGCTCCCCAGACAGAGCAGAAGGCCTGATCTTGCTTCTGATCCTCTTGAAGGAACGTCCAAGTCATTTCTGCAAGAAGTGAGTACCGGATACTATGACCAGTATTAGAGGGGCCCTGCCTCCAGCCAGGTGGAGGAAAGGGACAACTGGGTTTATTGGACAGTGTGGATTTGATGGCCTGGCACATCAGACCCACAGGAGTATAAGGCTCTAGTGGACACAGGAGCACAGTGCACTCTGATACCATCAAGCTATAGAGGGGCAGAACCCGTTTGTATTTCTGGGGTCACAGGGGGATCCCAAGAGTTCACGGTATTGGAGGCTGAAGTGAGCCTAACTGGGAATGAGTGGCAAAAGCATCCCATTGTGACTGGCCCAGAAGCTCCATGTATCCTTGGTATAGATTATCTCAGCAAAGGGTATTTTAAGGACCCAAAGGGGTATCGGTGGGCCTTTGGCATAGCTGCTTTGGAGACGGAGGAAGTTCAACAGTTGTCTACCTTGCCTGGTCTCTCAGAGGACTCTTCTGTTGTGGGGTTGTTGAGGGTCAAAGAACAGCAGGTGCCGATTGCTACCACAACGGTGCATCGGCGGCAATATCGCACTAACCAAGACTCTCTGATTCCCATCCATGAGCTGATTCGTCAACTAGAGGTTCAAGGAGTGATCAGCAAGACTCGCTCACCCTTTAACAGTCCCATATGGCCGGTGCGAAAATCTAATGGAGAGTGGAGGCTAACTGTAGACTATCATGGCCTGAATGAAGTCACACCACCGCTGAGCGCTGTTGTGCTGGACATGCTAGAACTCCAGTATGAACTGGAGTCCAAGGCAGCCAAGTGGTATGCCACGATTGATATAGCAAATGCATTGTTCTCAATCCCTTTGGCAGCAGAGTGCAGGCCACAGTTTGCTTTCACTTGGAGGGGCATCCTGTACACCTGGAATCGACTGCCCCAGGGGTGGAAACACAGCCCCACCATTTGCCATGGACTGATCCAGACTGCACTGGAACAGGGTGAAGCTCCAGAACATCTGCAATACATTGATGACATCATCGTATGGGGAAACACAGCAGAAGAAGTTTTTGAGAAAGGGAATAAGATAGTCCGAATCCTTCTGAAAGCTGGTTTTGCCATAAAACGAAGTAAGGTCAAGGGACCTGCGCAGGAGATCCAGTTTTTAGGAGTAAAATGGCAAGATGGACGCTGTCAGATCCCAATGGATGTGATCAACAAAATAGCAGCTATGTCTCCACCAACTAATAAAAAGGAAACACAAGCTTTCTTAAGCATTGTGGGTTTTTGGAGAATGCATATCCCAGATTACAGTCTAATTGTAAGCCCTCTGTACCAAGTAACCCGGAAGAAGAACGATTTTAAATGGGGTTCTGAGCAATGACAAGCTTTTGAAAAAATTAAACAGGAAATAGTCCATGCAGTGGCCCTGGGGCCAGTCCAGGCAGGACAAGATGTTAAAAACATGCTCTACACCGCAGCCGGGGAGAATGGCCCTACCTGGAGCCTCTGGCAGAAAGCACCAGGGGAGACCCGAGGTCGACCCCTAGGGTTTTGGAGTCGGGGATACAGAGGATCCGAAGCCCGCTACACTCCAACAGAAAAAGAGATATTAGCAGCATACAAAGGGGTTCGAGCTGCTTCGGAAGTGGTTGGTACAGAAGCGCAGCTCCTTTTAGCACCTCGACTGCCGGTTCTGGGTTAGATGTTCAAAGAAAGGGTCCCCACCACACATCATGCAACTGATGCTACATGGAGTAAGTGGATTGCACTGATCACACAGCGAACTTGAATGGGAAACCCCAGTCGCCCAGGAATTCTGGAAGTGATCATGGACTGGCCGGAAGGCAAGGATTTTGGGATGTCACCAGAGGAGGAGGTGACGCGTGTGGAGGAGGTCCCACCATATAATAAACTGCCAGAAAATGAGAAGAAGTATGCCCTGTTCACTGATGGGTCCTGCCGGATTGTGGGAAAGCATCGAAAGTGGAAGGCTGCTGTGTGGAGTCCTACACGACAAGTTGCAGAAGCCAGTGAAGGACAAGGTGAATCGAGCCAGTTTGCAGAGGTGAAAGCCATTCAGCTGGCTTTGGACATTGCTGAGCAAGAAAAATGGCCAGTACTTTATCTCTATGCTGACTCCTGGATGGTGGCAAACACTCTGGGGGGGTGGTTACAGCAGTGGAAGCAGGGCAACTGGCAGCACAGAGGCAAACCCATCTGGGCTGCTGAACTATGGCAAGATATTGCTGCCCGGATAGAGAGTCTGGTTGTGAAAGTACGCCACATAGATGCCCATGTACCAAACAATCGGGCCACGGAGGAACATCAGAACAACCAGCAGGTGGATCGGGCTGCTAGGATTGAAGTGGCTCAGGTGGATCTGGACTGGCAATATAATGGTGAACTATTTATAGCTCGGTGGGCCCATGACACCTCAGGCCATCAAGGAAGAGATGCGACATATAGATGGGCTCGTGACCGAGGGGTGGACTTGACCATGGACGCTATTGCACAGGTCATCCATGAATGTGAGACATGCGCTGCAATCAAGCAAGCCAAGCGTTTGAAGCCCCTTTGGTATGGAGGACGATGGTTGAAATATAAATATGGGGAGGCCTGGCAGATTGATTATATCACACTGCCACAAACCCGTCAAGGCAAGCGTTATGTGCTCACAATGGTGGAAACAACCACTGGATGGCTGGAAACATACCCTGTGCCCCATGCCACTGCCTGGAATACTATCCTGGGCCTTGAAAAGCAAGTCCTGTGGTGACATGGTACCCCAGAGAGGACTGAGTCGGACAATGGGACTCATTTCTGAAACAGCCTCATAGACACCTGGGCCAAAGAGCATGGTATTGAGAGGGTATATCACATCCCCTATCACGCACCAGCCTCTGGGAAGATAGAACGATACAATGGACTGTTAAAAACTACACTGAGAGCAACAGGTGGTGGGACCTTAAAACACTGGGATGCACATTTAGCAAAGGCTACCTGGCTGGTTAACACCAGGGGATCTACGAATCGGGCTGGCCCTGCCCAATCAAAACTTCCACGTACCGTAGAAGGGGATAAAGTCCCCATAGTGCACATGAAAAATATGTTGGGGAAGACAGTCTGGGTTAGTCCTGCCTCAGGCAAAGGCAAACCCATCCGTGGGATTGCTTTTGCCCAAGGACCTGGGTGCACTTGGTAGGGGATGCGGAAGGATGGGGAATTCCGATGTGTACCTTATGGGGATTTGATTTTGGGTGAGAATAGCCAATAAATCAAATTGTGTGTTGCTGATTGTTAAGTAACACTGTCACTGTATGTCCTTGTTACTATAATTGCTGTCAGCTGTACTATATTAAGAATCACCCAAACTAAGGACATATGGACTCTGATGAAAAATTGAGTAAAGCACAGCGGTGATGGGATCAGAAGTGACCTCAGCAGTTGGCGCCCAGCAACTTCCTCAAGATCTACATCTTCAGCCCATGGACTGGGTGTGCGTGAGCCACGCTGGGTACACCAGTCACAGGCTCCGAAAATACAGCATGCAATAGGCCAGCACCACACACCACCTCACCTGCCCTGAGAGACTGTTCTAACAGATGGAGCCCAAAGCTGTGGATTGAATGAACACACCAGATACTTTGGAGGGATGGCCCATAAACTAAGGGCATTATATCTGCATGAATATATATATATATATATATGCGCATATATATATATGTGTGACAGGGGAAAGCGGTGGCAATTCATTGGAACCCATAAGATCTGGGCATGGCAAAAATGGTATGGAATAAGGGGTGGATAATGTCCTGGTTCCGGCGGGGATAGGGTTAATTCTCCCCAAGAGACAGTATTCCATGCCATGTGAGCCATGCCCTCACTGAGCTGCTGGGGGAGGGGGCAGGAACTCACCGCTTATAAGCGGGCTGGGGCGTCCCGAGCTGGGCGGTCGGGGAGTGGTGGTTCGGTAATTGGGTTTGTATATTCCTTTATTTGTGTTATTGTTGCTGTTTTTTCTTGTTCCCTCTGCTGTTCTGTTAAACTGCCTTTGTCTCAACCCAAGAGTTTTGCCTTTTTCTTCTCTTTTGTCCCATATTGGGAAGATCTGAGCGAGCGGCACGTCGTTCTTTGTTGCCGTCTGAGGCCAAACCACAACAGGCACTTTGGGTGACATCATGCATAATGAAAAGCTAAAGGGCAGTTGAAAGTTGTGGTTACATGTAAGGATAAAAAGTCCATCTAAAAATTACTACAATTTGTTTGCCATTACCACTATTTAATTAAGAGACAAAACGATGCTGTCTTTGGCAATAGTCTGTTCCAGGTTCCCTTATGGTTTGTGTGATCCAGTTTGAGACATACTTCATTTCACCAATCTTTGGATAAAGAAGAGCAAGTAAGTGGCAGGGAGAAGACTTCCATGATTTTCCCCCTTTGTGCGTGGAAATTGCAGCTAAACTCAGATTCCAATCTACTGTAAATTTGGTGAGTAAAAGGGAAAATCTTTTCCCTCAAAAACTTTCAGAAATATGTATCTGCTGTTGAAGTTTCACTTTAATAGTATTTTTCCTATGAGATACCTAGACAATGGCTGGGTTTGTGATAAGAACATGAGACTATTATAAATAAACAGATATTCAGACAGACTGGAAATGAAGCAGTTATTCTGATTTTCCTTTGGTTTTGGACATGTTTTATGTTCTATATATTTATGAAATGAGTCAGTAGAGGCATCTTCATTACCATACTAGCTACTATCTGATGCTTTCTTGATTATATCATTTTAGGCCTTACTAAAGTAATAGGCAGAAGCTTTGCCATTTATTCATGTCAGACTATGTTCTCAGAGGAAGCAGGCTTTTTGTTTGTTTGGGTTGGGGTATTTTTTGGTGTTCTTTTCTTTTTTGTTTTTCCTTCTTGTATTAATCATGGAATAATGTGTAAAATTATAGAGAAATGGAAAAAACAAACAAACAAACAAAAAAAAAACCAAGCAAAACCCCAAAACTTTGCCCCAAGAGAAATAACATATTCAGTCACCTTTAAAGGTCCTGTAGTCCAAACCCCTTGAAATGAGCAGGGACATCTTCAACTAGATCGGGTTGCTCAGAGCCCTGTCCAACCTGACCTTGAACGTTTCCAGGGATGGCGCATCCACAGCTTCTCTGGACAGCCTATTCCAGAGTTTCCCAACCCTCAGCGTAAAAAAAAATCTTTTTTATATCTACTCTAAATCTAAGCTCTTTTAGCTTAAAACATTTACCCCTTCTCCTATCGCAACAGGCCCTGCTAAAGAGTCTGTCCCCATCTTTCTCACAAGCCCCCTTTAAGTATTGAAAGGATGCAGTAAGGTCTCCCTGGAACCTTCCTTTCTCCAGGCTGAACAACCCCAATTATCTCAGCCTGTCCTCACAAGAGGAGTGTTCCATCCCTCTGACGATTTTTGCGGCCCTCCTCTGGACCTGCTCCAACAGGTCCATGTCTTTCGTGGGCTGAAGGCTTCAGAGCTGGATGTAGTACTCCATGTGGGGTCTCAGCAGAGCAGAGCAGAGCAGGGGGCGGAATCACCTCCCTCTACCTGCTGGCCACACTTCTTTTGATGCAGTCCAGGATATGGTTGGCCTTCTTGGCTATGAGTGCACATTGATGGCTCATGTCCAGTTTTTCATCCACCAGTACCTCCAAGTTGTTCTTTGCAGGGCTACTCTCAAACCTTTCATCCTCCAGCCTGTATTGATACCAGGGGTTGCTTGGACCCAGGTGCAAGGCTTTGCAGTTGGCTTTATTTGAACCTCACAAGGTCCACGTGGGCCCATTGCTCCATCTTGTCTCTGTGGATGACAACCCGTCCCTCAGGCATTTGCAAACTTGCTAAGGGTGCACTCCATCCCATTGTCCATGTCATTGTTAAAAATATTAAACAGTACTCATCCCAGTACAGACCCCTGAGGGACACCACTTGTCACTGATCTCTATCCAGACGTAGTGACATTGACAACTATTCTCTGTATGTGGCCACCTAAACAATTCCTCATCCACCGAATATCCCATCCATCAAATCTATCTAATTTATAGAGAAAGATGTTAGGGGCGGACTGTGTCAAAGGCTTTACAGAAATCCAGATAGATGACACCTGTAACTCTCCCCTTGTCCACCAATGTAGTCACTCCATCATAGAATGCCACTAAGGTGGTCAGGCAGGACTTGACCTTGGGGAAGCCATGCTGGCTTTCTCAAATTGCCTCCCTGTCCCCCTTAGTATATCTTAGTATATCTTCTAGGAGGATCTGTTCCATGATATTCCAGGCACAGAGGTGAAGATGACAGTTTGGGCTCCTCCTTTCTACCCTTTTTAAAAATGAGTGCATTGTTTCCCTTTTTCCAGTTTCTACGGACTTCACCTGACTGCCTTGACTTTTCAAATATCATGGAGAGTGGCTTGGCAACTACATCAGTCAATTCCCTCAGGAGTATGGGATGCATCTCTTCAGGTCCCTTAAAATTCTGTATGTTCAGGTTCCTCAGGTGGTCTTGAACCTGATCTTCCCTTACAGTGGGAGGGACTTTGGTCCCCCAGTCCCTGCCTTGCAGTCCATCCACTTGAGAGGTGTCAGGAGAGAGGCTGCCAGTGAAGAACGAGGCAGAAAAGTTGAGTACCTCAGCCTTCTCCTTGTCCATTATTGCCAGTTTGCCGTTCTTGGTCATCAGGGAGGGTACACATTCTTTGTGTCCTTTGCCAAGACCAGTTCCAGCTGCGCTTTGGCTTTCCTGACCCCATCCCTACACAAACAGGCAGCGTCCCTATACTCTTCCCAGGATACCTATCCCTGCTGCCAGGGCTATTGGAATGCTGTGAACACCATCCTGTATGCCTTGTTAAAGTCAAGGTAAACACCATTAACTCCTTTCCCCTTATCCACTGAGTGGGTAATCTCATCATGGAATGATGTCAGCTCCCTCAAGTAAAATTTTCTCTTTATAAATTCATGCTGGCTGTTCTGTACCACTGTCTTGTCCTTAAAAAGCCTGGATGTGGTTTCCAGGATTATTTGCTCAGTGGTCATCCCAGGCATAGAGATGAAACTGACTGGTCAGTAGTTCCACAGCTCCTCTTTCTTGAAGACGAGTGTTACCTTTACTGTTTTCCAATCATTGGGATTTTCTCCCGGTTGCCATTCTATTATAAAAATGATAGAGATTGGCCTTGTAAGGTTATCAGTCATTTCCCTGGCACCTTTCCAGCCTTGTTGCCTGTATATGTCTAATTTAATTATGTTTTTCCTATCTCAACATTTTTGTACTCTGGATAATACTTCTCTAGCTGTCAAAGGTGAGAAATGCCTTTAACCTGTGAACACTGAGAGGTGGAAGATAATTGAGAGTGAGGAGGACAGGCACTGAATATCTGAAATTGGAAGTCTGAACTCTCAAAGCAGAAGCCGCCTGCTGGTTGCTGCTACAACCAGTATGAACTGGTGGTAAATTTTGATAACGCCCAGACTGAGCACAAGTGGCACATCCTGAATGTCCCAATTGATAAAGAGACACGAGAAAGGACCAGCAGTTGAGAGGCTGACCAAGAGCTGTGCTTCTGCACACTGAGTATTTAGATTAGGAAAGCTGGGATCTGTAAATTAGGGTTCCCAGAAAAGAAGTAACATCTGGAAAGAAAAAATCTTAGAGAGAGGCAGGAGTCTCAGACACAGGAAGGTGAATGCCCTGGTTGGAGAAAAAATGGTGGCAGGAGGGAAGATACCAGAAGCCAGAGAGCTGCATGGGGAAAAGTGTTGGGGGATGTCCAGGGATGGTGGCCAGTGACGCTTGAGCTGGTACCTGCGGACAGCTGCACAGTACGAACTCCATGATATTCTGTCCAGCCTCCGTGTGCCAGCAGTGACATCCCTGAGGGGACAGGCAGGCAGGACCTTGGAACTGTAGTGCTGGAGGCAGTGAGTGAGCGAGTGGATGGGATCGTCAGGTGAGGTACAAGCTCAGTTCTCACTGGTGCTTAAATAGACCCCAGCATCCAAATCCACTACAGGATGTGCTGTGCTCAGTCTCATCCATGACATTACCACAGAACCTGCCACTAGGCTTAGGGACCTGGGAGGCCTGAGTGCAGTCTTCACCAAGAGAAACTAGAGTATAACCAGAAATTATTTTAGCATTTTCCATATGTTTGGTCACAAGGTCTTCCAGCCCACTAAGTGGTATTCTCTACTTCCCTCAGCCTTTCTTCTGTTGCTAGTGTACTTACAGAAGTCCTTCACGTTACCCTTCACACCCCTCACTAATTTTAGCTGCATTTGCTCTTTCGCTTTCCTAACTCCAGCCCTTCAAACTCA
Organism: Alca torda; assembly: GCA_008658365.1. Taxonomy (NCBI): domain Eukaryota; kingdom Metazoa; phylum Chordata; class Aves; order Charadriiformes; family Alcidae; genus Alca; species Alca torda. Next base: position 70,368,590 of record CM018101.1, read on the forward strand.
AGTAATGTTTGTGTGTTCCCCTAGGGTAACACAGCATTGTTTGCACCTCTGTGTGAATCTTTTCACTGACAGTTCATCCGTGACAGCCCCTGCCATGTGGCAGTGGCTCAAATTTCCATATGTGTGGTTTGAGAATCCTGTTTGTGAAGATGACCAGCTACCCTATGACATTTTGTCACCCAGGGAATCTTTCATGAGAAGCTGCAAACCACATTCCTCAACAAGAAAAAATCTGCTCTTCTGGCATCCTGGACTGTTTGGTTTGCTCATATTCCACAGGATCTTAAACTCAGCAGTCTCATTATCGCTGATGCCAAGGCTACCCTAGACATTCACATTCTCAACCACTTCTTCCTTCTCTGTGAAGGAGCAAGCCAGCTGGCTCTTTGATCACTTATGTCAAGAAATCATCTTCAACACATCCACAAACTTCTGGATAGCTTGCAGTTAGCCCTGTGTCCTTCCAGGAGATTTCAAGTGGTCAAAATTCCCATAACTATAAGGCACGATATGTCATCATGAGGTTTCTTCCATCTTTCTATAGAATGCTTAGTTTCTTTCTCTTTGTGAGCAAATGATCTGTGTCAGACACTTGTCTTGTGACCCTTTCCCGTAAGGGAAGGGTCTTGACCAGCTTGTAACCTCTTTCAAGACAAAGTTTCATGAACTCAAGTCCCTCCTTTCCTTCCTGGCCTTTCTCTTCTGAAAAGCCTTTGTGCATCACCAGCAGAACTCCAGTGATGTGGGCAGTCCCACTAAATCTCCACAATTCCAAAGAAACTCTATCTGCACAAATGCAACAACAAACTGATTCTTCCAATTTTTTGTTCTATGCTGTGAGAGTTCATGCACAAGCACTCGATGTGGACTCCCAGTGATACCACTTTCACAAAGACGTGCAAGAGCTTCCTCAGTCTGGACACTTCCTCAGTGTCCCCAGTGCCTCCATTTCTCCTCTGGCTTGGACTGCTGTCTCCTAAGAAACCAATTTAAAGACTTCACCAGGTTGACAAGGCTGTTAGTGCCCTGCTTAGACATATGGATCAAAGGACTTATTTTTTGTCTTACTACTTACCTAACATAGAAGATGAAAATATGTGGAATGAATGATTCCAATATTTACAATATTAGGTAAACTAATCTGAAAGAACTACGTATGCTGATGACCAATTTTATGTCATCTGAAGCCTTTAAACTCAAATTAATGTGTTAGATCAGAATTGGGTTACACGTGTGTTGCTGAACTTGATGTAGAAAGGGATTTCTACAGTCTGATGAAAGCCCACGTGGCTAAGAGATCCCTCCTGACCTCTACAAACTTACTTGCTAAGATGGCGTGGAAATCTTGGTGCTCTCATGTATCTGAGAAATTTTACATGGTGTTATATTGGTGTGTTTTCTGTAAACTTGTAACACATCCTTAGTCTGTACTTCATGGAATTGGCTTGAGTTCTTTTTGGTCATTGTGGTACTGAAATCTTTAGTAGGAAGGTGACAGGCTCTATAGGAAAAGAAATGAACAAGAAAAAAGTACACCTGTGGAAACTGAGAAAATACTTTTCCTGTTATTTCTATAGGCCTTTACAGTTCATTCTTTTTGGAGCACCTGTACTCTAAATCTCACATATTCAGGTAGAATCACATTTGGCTTGTGGCGGAAAGGATTTTTCTAGCCAAATATTGTGCTTCATTTATTTTTTTCAGGAAGCTCTAAATTTGATTTGAATATAGTAGTTTTTGTCTTGCTGGAAGAAATAAGGAACATAAAGATAACCTTTTCTAGTATTACTTGATATCATGAGTCATGTTGTATTACAAGTAGAAGTTAGAATGTATAGTTCTTAAAGCATGACTAAGGGAAGAATAAAAGGATTCTAAATATACTAAGAAAATTATCTTGAATTACCCTGAGACTGCAAGTAAGTGTAAAATTATTATGAAATTCTGTCTGGGTAGCACTTTACTGTGGGGTCTATGTTAACTTACAACATGAAAGGTTAAGGCTTATTTCAAGGTTTCTTACTCAAACCATACACATTTACTTATTTCAAAGTCTTTGACTCAGGACACTGTGAAGTGAGTACAGATTGAATGCAGTACATATTGCATGTTTAAGATCAGCCCACAAGAATTTTTAGGTGATTTCAAAGGGAACTCAAAATACAGATACGGTAAATTGAATCCCTCAAAATATCTGCTTCATGTTTTTCAGCACATCGTGTTCGTGTTCACATGCCCATGTATGCATATGTTTAAAAACAAGAGGGTGAGGGATACATTTTTTTTATTACACTTACTCATTTAGTTTTCATCTACTACTTTTCTAGACTGCTTCTTGAAAGTGACTTAATATCTTCTTTTTTCAAAACTTTGATGAATGTTTTCAATGAAAATTATTTGTAACCTGCTCCTACAGTTAGCGAAGCTGAAGTCAGAACTGGAAGTCAGAGAACTGTGAAGAAAAAATGATGGCTCTTGAAAGGAAATCCTTCTTAAGGAGATATTTTTAATATAAAAGCACTTGCAAATTTCTGACACAGCACACTTTGGGAAGGCTTACAATTGTAGAAGATGGTCTGTAGCTGACCCAAAGCCATTTACAGCAGAACTGATAATAAATATCACAGTCCATCTTTTCTAAAAGTCAGTGTACCATCCTTCATGTGAAATGTTAACATTCCTCTCTAGACTAATATTGCCATAGGTTATAACACATTAATACAGTAGTTCATGACTGCATAATACAGCATGTAATCCTGAGGACATACTTTAATGGCATCCTCAGTTTTATGAGTACTTGCACTGTACTGCAACTGTTAAAAATTTCTGATTAAATTGTATTTTAGTGTGAATAATGGAGAATGTCTTAGGAAGATGTAGTAGGAGACAATGCAGAGTGCAAACTGTGTGCATGAAAAGGTATTCTTTAGAGTGAAAAAAAACAGAATAGTAGGGAAGAAGTACTTTTTTCTTTAGTTAGTATTTTTTAGAAATCCTTTACCCTAATAAGATTATTCTGTGAGATGTGGGCATGTGAAATTATTTAAAAAGAATATATTACATCAGTCTGTCCATGGTATAGCCTATAAAAATTCCCATGTGCTAGAACACGTGATATTTTGACTGTATAAACTTACGTTTTTTCAGTTGATTATCATTATATACAAATGTACTTGACAAATAGATTTGGTATCTCCATGCTCACAAAACAGTAATTTTAGTAATTATCTACTGTATTGTGGAGACAGAAAGTCACTTCTTCCTCTGGACTGCTTGTCAGCAAAGTCACAACAAAAAAATTCTGGTCTTCTTTTTTTATTGCCTCCTTTTATTTTCTGTGAATGTCTGAATGCCTCCAAAGAGTGAGTAAAACGTTGTGGTGACCATAACATAAACTTTCCTTGCGTTTGTTCTTCATGAGCATCAGTGAGAAGGTGGTTGTCTGATCCAGGTGTAAATGTACCTGGTAGCAGTAGGGAATCTGTCGGTCATGACTATGATAATAAGGCAACTGCAGTTTTCAAGATAAGTACTCTGATGTGCAAAGAGGATGATACCTAAGCTGTGTGTGCTGGGATCATACAGCATTGTCTGTGGGTGATGTGTATGACTTTTCTTTCCCCTACGCTGTCAACTCTGTATTGTTTAAAAGACTTAACTGACTTTAAGTGGTTTAAATGCATTAGTTTATGCTGTGTAAGATGGGTATCCCAATAACAGTCCATATAGAAAACCCCATAAAATAATGGAGAAACTAGAAGTCTGCTTTGGCTTCCAGTCAGATTATTTAGGGAGTATATTTGCTGTGATGTGGAGCATCAGGCAGATTACTGATCCAGCACCAACCTGAATTCATTCATCAGTGTTCTACATACAGCACAATACAGAGAACCAGCCTATGTCAAATAGGGTTCTGGTAGGCTTGATATAGCACCAGACTGATGTGTCCATAGACCTTCTGATTCCCAAGAAAACTAATTTGATATTTCACATCCTTCCCCACTAAGTGATGAGATCTGTGCCCTTCAGAAAGCTGTTGACATTTCCTGAGACTTTTGTGTGGATTTCAGGTCTTGGAAAGGAAGGTGCATGGGGTCTATGGTTTGCCTCCTGCACCAAGGACTCCACACCAGCATATTGCAGGGAATGCTTAGTAATATTGACATGATAATTAGTTTACAGGAACAGATAAAGTTTTGTGGAACGGTGTAAAGTTCTATTAATTGTCAAATAAAAAGGAATGCAAAGGCAGAATGCCAAGCTACAATTTCCTTCACAGACTGTTGCAGATCCTACTTTTGCAAAGAGAGTGGATGATCCCTTAGGAAGTTGGTGACATTAAAGTAAATTTTGCAACTACAGAAGAAAGACGAAAACTCTGGAAATAAGGGAGCAGCAACATGTTACTTCACTTTATTCTCAGTATATGAAGAAAAACCTAATTTTTGAAGTTATTAGATATGACTAATTAGAAACCTTAAAATGCATATCTTTGACCAACCAAAGAACAAATTTTGGATCAGCAAAACAAACTATAAAAACAAAAATATGAAAGAGACAAATAAAGTTTCAGGGTGCGTTTCTCTCCAACTCCAGAAACTTAGCAGTTATACTAATGTGCTTTTGCAAATCTATTTGTGGACTATATTTCTGTTTTGTTTTATTGTACTGAATGCATACCTTTCCTGTGGAAATATGGAAAGCAGTCTGTCCTGTTGTGTCTGTCATGGCAGTAACCAGAATATAACTTAGATCAGATAGGAACAGGAACAGTTTACTCCAAATGCGATAGGAGAGATCACAACAGCCTCTGCTGATGTGAGCTCTGCCCATACAGGGCAGTTGCAGGGTTTATATACCTTTACGGTGCACAACATGTTCTTCATCAAACCCTGTTAGATAAGCAAGATATAGTAAATACCAACAGTGATTGAAATCCTTCAGATAAGGAGGCTCCAGACTCCATTTCTTCATAATAATAATCATAGAATCATAGGGTTGGAAGGGACCTCTGGAGATCATCTAGTCCAACCCCCCTGCCACAGCAGGGTCACCTACAGCAGGTTACACAGGAATGCATCCAGGTGGGTTTTGAATGTCTCCAGAGTTGGAGACTCCACCACCTCTCTGGGCAGCCTGTTCCAGTGCTCTGCCACCCTTAAAATAAAGAAGTTCCTCCTCATGTTTAGGTGGAACTTCCTGTGCTCACGTTTGTGCCCATTACCTCTTGTCCTGTCCCCAGGCACCACTGAAAAGAGCCTGGCCCATCCTCCTGACACCCACCCTTGAAGTATTTATAAGTGTTGATAAGATCCCCCCTCAGCCGTCTTTTTTCCAGACTGAAGAGACCCAAATCCCTCAGCCTTTCCTCATAAAAGAGGTGTTCCAGTCCCCTAATTATCTTTGTAGCCCTCTGCTGCACCCTTTCCAGCAGTTCCCTGTCCCTCTTGAACCTGGGAGCCCAGAACTGGACACAGTACTCCAGGTGTGGCCTCACCAAGGCAGAGGAGAGGGGGAGGATGACCTCCGTTGACCTGCTGGCCACACTCTTCTTGATGCACCCCAGGATGCCATTGGCCTTCTTGGCCACAAGGGCACATTGCTGGCTCATGGTCATCCTGTTGTCCACCAGGACTCCCAGGTCCCTTTCCACAGAGCTGGTCTCCAGCAGGTCAGCCCCCAACCTGTACTAGTGCATGGGGTTATTTCTCCCCAGGTGCAGCACCCTACACTTGCGCTTGTTGAATTTCGTAAGGTTTCTCACTGCCCAGCTCTCCAGCCTGTCTAGGTCTCTCTGCATGGCGGCACAGCCTTCCGGTGTGTCAGCCACCCCCTGCAGCTTTGTGTCCTTTGCATTCCTTTGTTAATTAGAACATGTTCACTGGTAAAATCATAAGCTGCAAATGTTTCTTAACAAGGAAGGCCTGCATGAGGCATTATGAGTTATTATGAGGCATTAACTATTTTGTTTCCACATGTCATTTTGTAGCACCCTGACTGCATTTAAAATATTCTTTGAAAGTGAATTTCGTGCTGCAAAAGAATTTAGGAGAGGAAATATGTACCAGGACAGATGGATGCTATCCGAAACTATCTGAACCTGTAACCTTAAAACAGATTAAACAATCATATATGTGTATCACACGTGCATGTTTGCCAGAGGTTATTAGCTTGTGCTTTTATGGATATCAGGGAATACATGATGACATCAGAAGAGTATTAAGTCTGCTGTTTTCATCTTTATCACTGACTTCCATGCTTCTGTAGATGGTAGCACGGGTGACGTAAAGAAGTCACAACTTGCAAGGGTGTGTTACCACCATTTTATACAGACATATCCAGATAATTTTATTTTAACTATATTTCTGATAATTGGTGGAGGATGGTTTAGTGTTTTTCCCATTCCTTAATTATCCATTGTATGTTTTCCCCTTTACTCTTTTCCCTCCCTGCTGTATGACTGGTGCTATGCCTTAACCAGGCAATTATGGACTTAAGTGCAGACAAGTTGGATTATTCTTGGAAAACAAGAGGTTCTTCTCTGCTCAGTGAACTAATTTTTTTTTTTTTTTTTTTTTTTTTTTTGCATTACACTTATTGGCCAAAATACTCAGTGAATAGTCTGATATGAGCTCATATCTACTTATTGCATTTTGAAAGTCAATTGGCAGCCCACACGTTCACATACTGACTCACATATAAAAGATGGACTTAAATTGAACTGCTGTCTGGTTTCTGAAGGACTGTTTCTTTTGTGTCTGACTTGCACGTAGTATTAGGAGCAGAAGTGGGAAAGTATAAGATGAGATACATAAAAAGTTTTATATGTTTTCCAACTATGAAGAACCAGAGCAAAGTGTCGGAGTCTCTGTGCAGTTTTACTCCCAGGTGCCTTTCACAACTGCTTTACAGAAATCTTTTCTTTGGATAATTTTCATCTGAGCCACTTACTTCTACTGGAAATTGCAGTGTTACTTTGCTTTTGTCCCTTTAAATACATTTAATAGTAGTTAAATTAGGTTTAGAAGACAGAACACTAACATGACAAAAACGTTGCATTTAACAGTGCGTGTGATTAAAGTCCCCTAAAATCTGAGTCAGCTGCACTGGGCTTTTGATCAGGTTTGCAGACAAATAATAATGTGCAAATACTGTTAACTAGGAATAATTCTTACTATGAAACTGATAATTGGTAATGACAGCTATAGTAAGTTAGGAGTTCTGTTCTAATATATTCAAATCAACATAATAATACCTGTGGAGGTAACTGACCACATATTAAAGGATAATTATGATCCTTTAAAATCTTTGTTAGAGGTGTACATTGTGTTCCTTCTCATTCATTTGACTTTGTATTTTTCCTTCTGTATTTGTCTCATGTTATTTTTACATGCATATTTAGCACACTTTGAAGAGTAGCAAAAAACACTTTCCATACCCTGGTGATAATGATTAGGAGATCAAACAAAAATTGTACAAAGATTAAAAAGATAGGACACACAAAAGCTCTTCTGAGTGAATACGGAGATACAGGATTTGCTTTCAAACCTGTGATACTTACTGAACTATCTACATTATGTCACTGTGATACATCTGATGATAAAATGTAAAAGAAAATTGATCAAGAAACTTGATAGTCATCCAAATTCTGACTTCCTTTTAAATCAAGAAACTCTTTCAAATACATTACTCAATAAGATTGTATTTTGCTATCACTGTCAAAGTTACTAAAAAATAGAAATATTTTCATCTGTCTGACCATAAAAAAAATCTTTTCAGCTGCTTCCATATCTGGTATCTTTAATTGTATTGAAGGTCTGGGACATTATTTGAGCCACTTATTCGTGTGATTCAGGTGATTGTAAGTTCATGTTCAGGTGACACTAGGTTTACCGCCATGAAAAAGGACATCTTTCAGTTTGGACTTTTCCCTTCATTGAATAGTTACTTTATTCTTTAATGAATGCAAGTAAACATTTTATTTATTTATTTATTCCCCCAAGAGCTGAAGTGTCCCACTTGGTAGTAAACAGGTTTCTCTTTTCCCTTTTTAAAAACAAACTATGGTCTCATTTTTCAAAACTTGTTATTAGTCATCTTTCAGGAAAGTTGGAGGATCCATATTTTTTGTTTCGTTCTTCCAGGAGCAGCTAGAGACGGTATATATGTGCACAGAAAGCCAAACATCTGTCTGAAAGGTTCAAATCATGTTATTCTATTTAATTTAACATAGTTCACTATATGCCTCTACTGAGATTACTTTTGAATGTTAAAAGAACTAAAGTTTCATTTTAAAATGACTTATGTTTAAATCATTATGCTGAGAGTTAGGTAAAGGGACCCATAAAGCAAACTGAAGATTCTGTCAGAAAAGTCCAGGCAGCAGCAGGGGAGAGCAACAAAAAAATCAAACACAATATAGTGTAGCTATACAATTAAGCTTCAGACTGAAAGATTTTTGCAGTGCTGTCCTTTGCTCATGTATAGTCTATTTCCGCAGGAGTCATATTCTTTTTATACAGAGACTGTGCAAAATTTAAAAAAATATCGATGGAAAGAATATTTTTAACTTTGGGATCAGAGTGGAAATACTAGACAATTCAGGAAGTATGTACAAATTCTAGTCTAAATTACTATTACATGTTAAAGAAAAAAAAAAAAACCCAAAAAAACCCAAAAAAACCAAAAAACCCACAACCAAACCAAACAAAAAAAACCAACCAACCAAACAAACAAAAACAAAGTAACCCAGACACTAGATGATGAGGCCTGTCCTTTAGAAGTTGAGTTAGGACTTTATAAATGTAATCATGAGTTTATTCTTATTTTCTTTGTAGCAATTTAATTATCTGTGTTATAGTTCCATGTTTGTAAATTTGAGACTGATTTCTGTCTTAGTGATATTCTAAACATAGAGTTGTTTACTGGCCTTTGATGTAATGCCCTTCATATTACAATCCTTACATTGATGTTATATTGATGTATATGTAAATATATTATTTTATGCTAAAAGTGATTTTCAGGAACTGGACAATTTACTATCACTTTCTAATAAAGTGAGGGGGTTTTAATTGTTGAATATCCACACCAGCTGTCTACAAAAGGCTGACATGTCAAGTAAAATCCAGTCCAAGCTCCTATTGCCAATACTGTTTAAGTCAGTCATGACTTCATACAACTGACACTTGAAAACTTCTCAAGGGTGTCATAACCTCTTTGGCAATGTCATTGCACTGTACAATCTTCATAATGAAAACATCTTTTCTAATGTTCAACCTGACCTTCCCAGGATGCAACTTTTTGCTGTTGCTTCATGTTGCATTGTCTGGAACTAGCTAGAATATTTTAGCTCCTTTGTCTTTGTAACCATTTTATAGACATCTAGTCCAACCCCCCCGCCAGAGGAGGTTCACCTAGAGCAGGCTGGACAGGAACTCATCCAGGCAGGTTTTGAATTTCTCCAGAGAAGGAGACACCACAACCTCTCTGGGCAGCCTGCTCCAGGGCTCTGACACCCTCAAAATAAAGAAGTTTTTCCTCAAGTTGAGATGGAATTTCCTGTGTTCTATCTTGTGCCCATTGCCCCTTGTCCTGTCACCGGGCACCACTAGAAGGAGTCTGGCCCCATCCTCTTGACACCCACCCTTTAGATATCTATAAGCATTGATGAGGTCCCCTCTCAGTATTCTCTTCTGCAGGCTAAACAGACACAGGTCTCTTAGCCTTTCCTCCTGCGAGAGATGCTCCATTCCCTTGATCTTCTTTGTAGCCCTTCACTGGACTGTTTCCAGTAGTTCCCTATACTTCTTGAATTGGGGAGCCCAGAACCAGACACAACACTCCAGATGTGGCCTCACCAGGGCAGAGTAGACGGGGAGGATGACCTTCCTTGACCTGCTAGCCACGCCTTTTTTAATGCACCCGAAGAGACCATTGACCTTCTTGGCCACAAGGGGACATTGCTGGCTCATGGTCAACTTCTTGTCCACCAGGACTCCCAGGTCCTTCTCCGCATAGCTGCTTTCCAGCAGATCAACCACTAACTTGTACTGATTCGTGGGCTATTCCTTCCTAGGTGTAGGACCTTACACTTGCCCTTGTTGAACTTCATTAGGTTCCTCTCTGCCAATATTCCAGACTGTCCAGATCTTGCTGTATGGTGGTACAGCCTTCTGGTATGTCAACCACTCCTCCCAGTTCTGTGTCAACAGCAAACTTGCTGAGGGTGTACTCTGTGCCCTCATCCGGGTCATTGCTGACTATGTTGAACAAGACTGGACCCAGTACTGACCCCTGGGGAACACCACTGGTTATAGGGCTCCAACTAGACTCTGTGTGCGACTGATCACATCCCTCTGAGCTCTGCCATTCAGCCAGTTCTCAATTCACCTCACTGTCCACTCACCTAATCTACACTTCCTAAGCTTCCCTATGAGGATATTATGGGAGACTCTGTCAAAAACTTTGCTGAAGTCAAGGTAGACAACATCCACCACTCTCTGCTCACCTACCAAGCCAGTCATGCCATGATAGAAGGCTATCAGATTCGTCAAGCATGATTTCCCCTTGATGAATGCATGTTGACCACTCCCAGTAACCTTCTTTTCCTCTGCCTGCTTCAAGAGGACATCCAAGATGGGCTGTTCTATCACCTTTCCAGGGATGGAAGTGAGGGTGCCTGGCCTGTATTTTCCCTGGTCCTCCTTCTTGCCCTTTTTGAAGACTGGCATGACATTAGCTTTCCTCCAGTCCCTCAGGCACCTGGAAGGCTGGAAGGCTCTGAAACTTCACAAGTACTGATCTCAATATTCTAAAATGCTGCATGTTCATGCAAACTTTTGAGAAAATCAGTTTTCCTCTTCAAAAGCAACTGTAGCATCTACTAGTTTTTGCCTGACCCTGTTAGTTTCAGGCCAGTGAAAAAGATGATGTGATAGTCTATTCAGTAACAATTTTCATGAATGATGACATGACTTTAGCAAGCTATGTAAACAAACATCTTGGGAGATTATCAGAGGGCAGGCTGGGAGAGTTGGAGTTGTTCAGCCGAGAAAAGAGAAAGCTCCAGGAACACCTTATAGCAATCTTTCACTACTTAAAGGGGGCCTACAGGAAAGATGGTGAGGGACTCTTGGTCAAAGAGTGTAGTGATAGGACAAGGGGTAATGGTTTTGAGCTGAAAGAGGGGAGATTTAGATTAGATATTAGGAAGAAATTCTTTAGTGTGACGGTGGTGAGGCACTGGAACAGGTTGCCCAGAGAAGTTGTGGATGCCCCATCCCTGGAAGTGTTCAAGGCCAGGTTGGATGGGGCTTTGAGCAACCTGGTCTAGTGGAAGATGTCCCTCCTTTCTGCAAGTGGGTTGGAATTAGGTGGTCTTTATGGTCTCTTCCACTCTGACCATTCTATAGTTCTATGATTCTGTAAATGAAGATACAGTTCTTGGTAGAGGGAGGCAATAAATTGCTTACTTCTAGCTATGAAACTCATGAACTCTAATTGCACAAATATATGTTGAAACCTCAGCCCAGCTGCTAATACAGTTCACATTGCAAGATTCATTCAAGGAGAGCTTAAAAGTTGGATTTTCAAGTTATTGTCAGTTACAAGAGGTGAAATACTGTGTTCAGGCAATGTATGTTTTATTTCATTCTTTTTCTTGAACAACAAGAAAGGCATTCCCAGCTTGAAGAGTTTATTTTTCATTTGGATTCTGAAAAAAACTTCCTAAACAAAACCTTATTGCAGATATCTTAATAGCATATAGCAAACTGATTTCGGGCTCTGTCTCAAATCAGTATGAAAGAAGAACCACTGAAAGTCAACAAATCTTGCGAGTATTGTGTGTATTGCACTGTTTTTCTCTAACCTAGCATTTGGAGCACTGACTGATTGCTGTATTGTCCAGGGAGACCAACTTGATTTATCTCCTTGGGTTGTCAGGCCAGAAGCTGTGAAAACTTTCAGCTAACATTACTTTTCCATAGCTCCCAGCTGATTTCCTTCAGCTCTCGATTCCCAGGTTCTTCTTTGTTCTATTGGAAAAAGTGTTAGTCCCAGTGCATAATAAAAGAGATGGGGAGCAAATACGGTTTAACACTAAGCTTTATTCCTAGGTTACTTTGACTTCACTTCATTTCCCTGACTTGTTTCAGTACTCAGTCACATAAATACTTTGTGGAGGTGAAAGAGATTGTATCTTGGAGCATGAACAAGCAATTGTGAGGGAAATGATGGCAGTACCTCATGATGAATAAACGACTTACAAAATCATTACTTCAGTTCACTGTATTTTACTTGTCACAAACACGTGCCAAGAAGGCACATAGTTTGAGAACACCACAGAATATAGTATGTATTTTTTTTCCACCTGTTAGAATTAAAGCCATGATCATAACACCTTTTTTAAAGAGCAGGTGTGGGTGTGGTTTCTGTGGAGCATTTTGGCTCATCCCCTACAAAGCAACTACTCTCAGAGTTTTATAAATGAAGTTTACAAAGAAAAGTAATTCTTACATATTTTTTACATGTATAGGTTCATATATCAAGAAAACTGAAAATCTAATAAACCAATTTTTGTTTTTATTATTTATTTATGTTATTAATTTCTCAAAATATCTTAAAAATATCTCATGTGGAAAAGGTCTCTTACTTCCCTTTCTGGCATGTGTGGTTTCACTATTGATGCTGGAATTCAAGGCTTTTTTTCAGTTTTCCATAGAAGCGGAGAAGAAGCCCAGAATGATGGAATTGCCAATGGAATATTCCGTACTATGGATGTCATGCTCAGTATATAAAGGGGGCTGGCAAGGTGGGGTGTACTCACAATTACTTCCTGGGACAGTGCCAATTAACTGGGTGATGAGAGTGACTTGTGTCATTATTATTATTGCTGCTATTATTGTTGTTATTATTTTCCTCTTCTAATACTGCTCCATTAAACTGTATGTATCTCAGCCCATGAGGTTTTTTTTTTCCTTTCCCCTCCTTTTCTTCCTCTTGTCCCTACCCTTCTTGGGGGTAGAAGTGGGGGTAAGCAAGTGGCTGCATGATTTTAGCTGCCAGCTGGGGTTAAACCATGACAGTCCTTAAACGAAAACAAAAAGAATTGAAAAGAAAATATTAACTGAAGTGTGACACAGATATTTGCTTCCTAAGTCACTTTCTGTTCATTTATCTCTGATTCTCAAAAGAGAATCATGCAAAGGAATTAGAGCTTTGATCACCATTCATCTTCCTCCCCCGCCTTTTTCTCTCCCTTTTTTGACTTTTTACAGTTGCTTATCTAGGAAAGCAATACAATTTGTTCCCATAGGAACCGACCAACTACATCTCTCACACACAAGAATTTCCAGCAAAAGCTGCTATTTTCCAAAGCAGAAAAACACTTTTTCTGTGCATAAAAAGAGCATGATAAAAGAAAAATTTTCACACCTCTTTGGGCTATGGTCAGTATTCTGGAATTTTTGAGCAAAGTACTTGCAAATCCTTGAAATATCTGGCTTTTCAATGCAAAATGGAAAGCTGTTGTAAGGGTCTGTACCTCACACATTAAATATTACTGGATACAGGTCTTTAAATCCAAGGTTGCAACACAAACAGAATTTGTTAAATATTTATCTAAGATGTACACTTTTTTTTCTTCTGCAAGTCATGAAATTATGTGTGAACTTGCTTGTTCTTAAGGGAAGGTGTTCTGGTTATGGCTGGGGTAGAGTTAATTTTCTTTGTAGTAGCTAATATGGGGCTATGTTTTGGATTTTTGCTGAAAACAGTGTCAATAACACAGGGATGTTTCAAGTGCTTACACAGAGTCATAGAATCACAGAATTGCCTAGGTTGGAAAGGGACTTTCACATCATCTAGTCCAACCATCAATGTAACTCCGACAAAAACCTTCACTAAATTATATCTCTAAGCACTATGTCCACCCACCTTTTAAATACCTCCAGGGATGGTGCCTCAACCGCTTCCCTGGGCAGCCTGTTCCAATGCTTGATAATCCTTTCAGTGTAAAAATTTTTCCACATAACCAGTCTAAACCTCCCCTGGCACAACTTAAGGCTGTTTCCTCTTGTCCTATTGCCTGTTACTTGGGACAAAAGACCAACTCCCACCTCTCTACAACCTCCTTTCAGGTAGCTGTATACTCTTATCCAAACCATGAGCAGCCAGTTTCTCCAGGAGGTTGCTGTGGGAAACTGTATCAAAGGCCTTACTAAAGTCCAGGTAAACAACATCCACAGCTTTTCCCTCATCCACCAAGCGGGTCACTTTGTCATGGAAGGAGATCACCTTTGTCAAGCAGGACCTACCTTTCATGAACCCGTGCTGACTGGGCCTGATCGCCTGGTTGTCCTTCATGTGCCGCATAATGGCACTCGGGATGATCTGCTCCATAACCTTCCCAGGCACCGACGTCAAACTGACAGGCCTGTAGTTCCCCAGATCATCCTTCTGGCCTTTCTTGTGGATGGGCATCACATTTGCTAGATGCCAGTCAACTGGGACCTCCCTGGTTAGCCAGGACTGCTGGTAAATGATGGAAAGTGGCTCGGTGAGCACTTCCACCAGCTGCCTTAGTACCATCCCGGTAGATCCTCTCCAGCCTTATAGATGTGTGTATGTACAGGTGTTGGAGCAGGTCCCCCACCATCTCCCTTTGGATTACGGGGGCTTCATTCTGCTCCCCACCCCTGTCTCAGGGGCTCAGGGATCTGGGTACCCAGGGAACAACTGACTCTACTACTAAAGACTGAGGCAAAGAAAGCATTAAGTACCTTAGCCTTCTCCTCATCCTTTGTCACTATGTTACCACCTTCATCCAATAAAGGATGGAGATTCTCCTGACTCCTCCTTTTGTTACTAATATATTTGTAGAAATTCTTTTTATTGTTCTTAGCATCCAAAGCCAGGTTAAGCTCTAGCTGGGCTTTGGCCTTTCCAGTTTTCTCCCTACATAGCCTCACAACGTCTTTGTAGCCTTCCTGAGTGGCCTGCCGCTTCTTACAGAGGCCATAAACTCTTTTTTTTTTCCCTGAGTTGTGTCCATATCTCTCTGTTCAGCCAGGCCAGTCTTTTCGCATGACAGCTCGTTTTATGGAACATGGGGACAGCCTGCTCCTGTGCCTTTAAGACCTCCTTCTTGAAAACGTCCAGCCTTCCTGGACTCCTTTGCCCTTCAGGACTGCTTCCCAAGGGACTCTGTCAAGCAGGCTCCTGAAAAGACCAAAGTCTGCCCTCCAGAAGTCCATGGTGGCAGTTCTGCTGACCCCCTTCCTTGCTTCTCTGAGAGTCAAAAACTCTATCATTTCATGGCCACTATGCCCAAGATGGCCTCCAACTGTCACCTCCCCCACAAGTCCTTCTCTATTTACAAACAGCAGGTCCAGCAGGGCTCCCTCCCTAGTTGGTTCCCTCACCAGCTGTGTCAGGAAGTTATCCCCAACACACTCCAGAGCTTCCTAGACTGTTCCCTCTCAGCTGTACTGTGTTCCCAGCTGATATCTGGTAGGTTGAAGTCTCCCACCAGGACAAGGGCCAGAGATCTTGAGATTTCTCCCAGCTGCTTGTAGAATATTTCATCTACCTCTACATCCTGGTTGGGCGGTCTCTAACAGACTCCCACCATGATATCAGCCTTGTTGGCCCTCCCCCTGATTCTTACCCATAAACACTCAACCCTTTTGTTACCATCATTAAGTTCTTGACATTTCATAACACTCCCTAACATACAGAGCCATCCCACCTCCTCTCCTTACTTGCCTGTCCCTTCTGAAGAGTTTTTAGCCATCTAATGCAACACTCCAGTTGTGCAAGTCATCCCACCACATTTCTGTGACGGTGACTACATCATAGCTTTTCTGATGCACAATGGGTTCCAGCTCCTCCTGTTTGTTGCCCATGCCGCATGCATTAGTGTAGAAACACTTCAGCTGGGCTACTGGTCCTGCCACCTTTTTGCTGAAAGAAGGCTTAACTTCCACCTAACCATTCCCAGGCGCAACCATAGTTTCTAACCCATCAGCAACCCTTGTGTCTCTGCTGCTGCTGGTCAAGACCATTTCTTCTCCTCATACTGCCGCACCAGTGAGTAGGCTGGAGGTGCACAAGAAGTTGGGAGGAGGCACAGCTGGGACAGCTGACCCCAAATGACCAAAGGGATATTCCATACCATGTGACATTGTGCTTAGCATATAAAGCTGGGGGAAGAAGAAGGAAGGAGGGAAAGTTCAGCATGATGGCATTTGTCTTCCCAGGTGGCCATTGCGTATAGTGAAGCCCTGTTTTCTTGAGGGTGGCCGGGCACCTGCCTGCAGATGGGAAGTGGTGAATGAGTTCCTTGTTTTGCTTTGCTTACATGTGTAGCTTTTTTTTCCCTATAGGACTGCCTTTGTCTCAACCCATGATTTTTCTTGCTTCCGCTTTTCTAATTCTCTCCCTCATCCCAACACAGGGAGAGTGAGCAAGTAGCTGTGTGGTGCTTGGTTGTAGGCTGGGGTTAAGCCACGACACAAGGTAAAATTACTTTGCAGATAAACTCTAAAGAAATTATGGCAAAATGTATTAAACCATTATGTATTCATAACGGAAGTAAACTCTGACTTCTTTTGACTTCACTTTATTTTCACAACTGATATCTCTGCTTTCCAGTATGTTCTTTTTCCTGATAATTTGTCATCATCCATATCTGTGCAACTTGAACTTTTGAAGAGTTCTACTGTTTTTCATGGTCACCATTAGTAGGATTATCTTCTTGATCTTAACTGGTGTGTCTGATCATCAACGTTTTTGTCTGATAGCACTGGAAAGAGAAAATGACATCAGCACCATATAAATGCAAGGAATAATGATCCAATATTTCAGTGTAACATTACTGTTATAATCTAATATTAATCTCAGTGAAAGAAGCCAGTATAATCATCTCCATAGGGATAACAGGTTTTCTGTTTGCTTTTACAGTTCAGGCAGAAACAGAAAGCTACCAAATATTTTTGTAGAAAGATGCTTGGAAAGGTTAACAGGAAAGGCCTTTTTTTGGGATGTCTGGGGAAGAGAATCATTAGTGAGCTGTGATGCATTAGGATTACTCCTGTGAAAAAGTCTAAGAGTGTAAATATAAGCCATACTGAATGACATCAAATGCTCATCTTCTCTGTTTCTGGGAGTAGATAGCAGTGAATATTTATACAATAATTATAAAAGCTGGAGTGTGTATAGGGTGATTTTGCCTTTCTCATTCCATACCTGGTTTTGGCAACCTAAGGTTTAGTGACTCATTCCTACCAACTTCATCCAGACTGTTGTGTCTAATGATTCTATCTTTCATGAACTTGCCTAATCTATTTTTCTGAAATCCTTATATGCTTTTGGTTTCCATGGCATTGTATGACAATTAGTTTTGCAGTGTATTTATCCATTATGAGAAAACATACTTATCAGTGTTTTCTCTAATTGATAGTTTCACAGATTGCCTCCTATTTCTTCTTTTGTCGTCTTATGAGCAAAAGTACAAGAGATTTTTATCAGAATCGTATTCATCAACAAATTGGACAAACTAGTAATGATAGGGTATTACGTATCCTACTTCCACAGTGTCTAAAAATAGATCACACAAATCATTAGTAGTGTAAGGGTAGACTGGCAGTAGTGATGTAGGAGAGTTTTTATGACATTTCTACTGCATTCACACTACATCCAGTCACCTTTAATAAGGTTAAAAACACGAATATGAAATATTTCTCCATGTAGTCCAACACTTTTACCTCTCTTACCTCACTGGATATATAAAAACATTGTCCAAAAATACTTGAAGCATAACCATGTGATTGTCTCCGCTGAAAAAGTAGTGATTGTGTGATCAAGGAGAGTGGACCCTTTCTCATCCTTATGTGGAGGCTCTGGAGAAACTACCCATTTCTGATGACTGCAGCAGTTCTACCAGCAGAACCAATACTGCATCTTCTGCTACTCCAAGAAGACCCAGCAATTTCACTATAAAACAAGACCTTCTGGTGCCTAATATGTTGTCAGCTAAAAGTGATGTTTGGTCTTATTGCATACAGTCATATCGCATCTGACAACTTTTTAGCAGATACCACAGTCAACAACAGTACACTTGCCTTCACACAAACTAAAGAGCCTAGATTTTTGTTAACGTGACTCATTGACCTTCCATCCTAAGCATTTAGTACTTGAAAAGAAATATAAAAATCAGAGGCTAAATATGGAAGAATGTTTAGCATGCATTATTTTTTGTGATTCATAACAAAACAATTACCAAGCTAACATGAAGCCATTTCAACTGAAATGCAGACTCCACGGAGGACTACCTGTCTTTTTTCTCAATAGAGCAAACACTGACTCAAATGTTTTTTGGGGGTTTTGGTTGTTGTTTTTTTTTTTTTTTTTTTTTTCTCTCCCTTCTCTGTTTCTATCTATTCAGACACTTTAATTTCACAGGGCATGACAGAGACATTGCCAGACCTATCTACAAAATCAATTAGAGAAGTTAATCAGTGAACTTTTCAGCTTTTTTTGACTGATATATGTATGCACTTGTTCTTCTGCTCTACAAAAAAAATTGTGAACATTTGTTTTATTTCAAGATTTGTAGTTTCCACAGGTTTTTGAGTTGCGTGAAACTCAGCTCACAGGTTTTTGAGTTCCATGAAACACCTTGTTCAAGGTGATTTGCTATCTGTAAATATTTGAAAGTAAAACCTCTTCAAATTAGACTGCCAAAAGAAAAAAGTGCAACAGTTCTGTATGGAATAAATCATCATGAAATCACTGCAAAGTGAAGGTTACTGAAAAAGTTGTTTTAATTGAAATGCAATCTATTTATTTTCCTTAATTACTTAGGCAAAATTATTAGGAGTTGGATCAGCAACAACCTTCATACACAAAGAAATGGAGTAGTAAGTTTTCATAAAAATCAGAACTCAATAATTAAGGAGGAGACAGCTTAATAACTAATCTTTTTCATCACTATATCTTTTCTTTCAATTTTTTTATTTGTTTCTTCTTCGATGCTCAGTTCCTTCTGGAACTGAGGGAATAGGGAATACTTCCTATGTATTCTACTGAATTTTTCATTGTAAAATAAATTTTTAATTTTTTTTTTATAATGTATCCAACTTAGTAATGACAAAATCATTACAGCATGAATGTAGTAGTTATAAAAATGTATAAGAAAGAAGACTTAAACAATAAATATTTATCAGTAGCTGTGATAACTACAAAATGCACATTTGAGGTATGCTTAGTCATTCATTTAGCAGGGCCAGCCTTCTGTTTCAAAAGCTTTCCTCTAATCCTTAGCACTTTGTAAAAGAACATAGAAATCAATATTAATTCCATCTGTGACTAAGTGGGAAGTAAACATGCTGCATATTTTCATTTGTCTGAACATGACCTATATCTCTTTGCAGGTATAAAAGAAACCTTTAAAGGTGGGAATTGGATAGTACAGAGTTATTGGGAAGTGTATGGTGAGTGACAGCGTCTTTCTATATCCACTTGTGGTGTTTGAAATTGATGTCTTGGCAAATGCAAACTGAATTGGCAGCAGTTGAGTGGGAGAGTGAAAAGAAATTAAACTTATTTTCCTCCATGGGAATTGCAACAATACAAGTTGTAAACAACTGCTTGTTTCAAGTGTATCTTTTAATGAACCTATGTAATTAGAAACACTATATCATCATTACTTGAAGGAGCTTGGTATTAAGGGACCATGTGCACTGAGGCTTGCTTTAAGCAAATATATGTGATTCAAAGGCGGAACACACACACACAGGTTTTCAGGATGGGCATTGATATCCTTTATCATGTTTCTCTGATTTACCTTGTTGTATGACTACTTACCGTTCCCAGAAGAGGTTTGTATGGTAAATTAATTGTAAAATCCTCATCTTTCTTCATTTACTCCTATACTTAATTACATAATATTTCAATTAGTCAACTAGTTATGGTTTCCTTATCATTGTAGTAATGTTGTGTAATTGTACTAATTTTCAGGATGTCACATATGAACTAGATGATCTTTAAGGTCCCTTCCAACCTAAACCATTCTATGATTCTATGATATTACTTGGGTTGCTAGGAACATTTTAGATTAAAACTGAAACTATTTAGGAGACCTTTTTTTATAATTATTGATGCTGTTTGGTAATATCTTGTGGCTCACTCATTTTGGATAGTGAAGCTGTGTGACTCATTGTCACGAGCTGTTAAAACACTGGTGCTCAAGACTTCTGTTGTTCAACAAGCTTTACAGTAATCTACCATCAAAAAACTTAATGTGTATCCATATAAGCCTCGAGTACACATCGTTATGAGATCATTATAGAGTTAAGGAGTAGATTTTTATAAGAGATAATTGGAATCATTAGTTATCCAGCAGCGTAGTCTCAGATTTATTTTAGCATAAAGAAACCTTGAATTTTAAATTCTATTTCTTGGCAGTACTCATTGCAAACATTAACAAAAAAATATGCTGATACTTTTAATGAATTTTCTTCAAATTACCAATGTAACCAGTAGGTAAAAATATTCACTAAAATTACACAGGTGTGATTACAAAGTCACTATGTTATATAGTTATGGGACAGTGCCTGAGAAGACAAGCTGCACAGATTTGCATAGATTGAACTCTGCAAATCTGTTTCACAAAAGCAGCAAGTACTATTCAGAATATCAGATTTACTACCCATTTTTTTAAGCAGAAAGCTACAAGATCATTTTAAATATCAAAGAGTGGTAATGAATTAGTGGGGAAAGAAACCGTAGTTAGTGCATTAAAAGGAGAAAAATACCCATGGTCATTTTTCCTATGCAAAAAAAAAAAAAAAAAGCATGATAAAAAATATTTTTATTGATTAATGTTGAAGAGTTTCACTGCATGTTAAAGAATACCAATATTTATCATAAAGTAGCAAAAAGAGAAAAACAGCATAGCTTTCTTTCCTCGTAATTCTGAAATACTCCAAAATACACTTCTCTCAGTAAATATTAAATATAGACTTCAAAAACTTTGTTACAAAGAAAATGGTGTCTGCACCAAACTATTATCTGCGATCCCCATTCCAAAGACATTAACCAAACCTATAATTTCCCATCTCTGATAGAAGATTACAAGTAGAACAGAAGATTGAATGAAATAGTACTGCATTCATACTTCGACCTTCAATGAATTTCATCTTCCTCTCTGATATTCTGTTCCTCTTTTTTTCATTTATTTTTTTTTTTTTAACAGAATTTCCTCAAACTGGAAGATTTAACATGAAATTCAAGCTCTTTAGGGAAAAAGCAGAAAAATAGGGCCTGGAGTAGTAATTAAAACGTGGAAACTTTAATCTTGAAGTTTAAATTGCTTAAATAAATATGGGAAATAAGGGACATTTTTCATTAAGAACTAACATTTGGATAAGCAAATGACAATTTTCTTATAGTCATATTATTAGCTACCTTTTCCTTTATTTCCCTGCATAAACTGGCTTCCAAGACCTAATAATGGACCTTATGATCATTTAGCATTAATCTAGTTGAAGTCACATGATTATCAATATCTGATGTGAATAAGCTTCTTTGTATTCTGGCAAACTACAGTGGGAATGGATGAATCATGTAACGACAGCTGATAGCAAAGACTGCAAATATGTCCTGGATATACAAAATGAAAGATCATATTACCTTTATGTGTGGGTATAGTATCTCATAATGTAATTTATCACTAGTGCAGTCCTACTTTACGTATATAACTCCTTAATATGGCATTTAAAATCTGACACTAAGTACTCTATGAAAAGAGAAAGTAATGTATGTCTTAAGTTTATAAAAATGCAGATGCAATCACAATTCTGCTGAAGCACCCATCTGAAAAGTATCACTTGGGTAGAAGAACACAATCAGCAACATCCGTCCTGTAACCTAAGCATTAGCCAAATACTCACTTTGAATAAGGATCGTTTTTTTTAAGGGAATCTCCCAGCCATCCCACCTATTTTGCTGCTAGTAATGTTGCAGACTGATCCTGGTGAGCACACACTGGAGTCCTTTTAATGAAACTGGAGGAGTTTATTTTATTCACTCCAACTGCTGCTGGACATTCAGTGCAGAAGACTACTTCTGAAGGCGTCAGTCTGCCTCATTGCTTACAAATGTAAAATTAGCCTTGCTTTATTGAGAGAGTGATTGGTTTCTCTGACCATCTGACAGAGCCTGACTTGCCCATGATGTTGCACATCAACACTGATGCATCATGTCCTGAACACAACTGATGGTCTGCTGAATAATAACTTTATTTGAGATATATTTGTCTGTCTGCCTGCCTGACCGTCTGTTTGTCTGTTGTCTATATAGAACTCAAAGGGTATTCAGAATGAATAAATCAGTTGTTCATCTTGCCTTCTCCTTCTAAACTGTCCTGACTACTCATGATCTGTGGCACAATCCCTTTCCCTCTGTGAACAAAATGCTCCTGAACTAAACGGACCTGGAAGAGTTGCGTATGTCTTTCTTCCTCAGCAATGACTGCTGTTTGCTTTTTTACAGATCATAGGATCAGATTCCAATACATGTGCAGAGCTAAAGATGCTACAACTCTTTTTTTTTGTTTTTTTCTTGCTTTGGGAAGAGATTTTATTTAAACCGTCTTTCCAGTTTTGTGCATTTGTGTTTTGTATATTTAACAAGGTCTATGTAAGTGGTATCATAATGAAAACTCACATAGCATCTGGCCAACACAGCAAGGTAAAACATTACAGCAGCTTCCATGTGTGCTATTACAGTCTGTGACATGGTCAAGTATCAGTTAGAGATCCACATTGTGTTATTTCATGATAAAAACCACCTAAAATAGCTAGTCTAATATAAGAGATAAAGCTTTAAATTCAAGGGGAAAGGAAGAACTAACAAACAGTTCAGGAGTTACATGCTTATGCAACGTATGTAGTGCCTATATTGGAAAAATGATAGTCAAGGTGATCACAACAACCTTCATTTGACATAGGATTCTGGAAAATCTTAAGATGGCTCTTGAAGGAAAATATTAATTACATAGGTGGAGAAAATAAAAAGTGGGCAAAAACAAACCTAGATTTTGTGTAAATCAAATCACAAAAGACAAATCTGATGTTCTTAAAAAAAAAACATAACTGAATTCTGTAGCTCTTACTTTGAGAACTGTAATGTGAGAGTGAAAATGAAATGGAATCAGCATGTAGAAAGGTTAAGAGTTGTCAGGAAAGTATTTATTAAAAATAATTCTATTTAATGTTTTCAGTGAAATGGATGATAGTAAAATCCATAACGATGCAAAGTATCGTCAGACTGGCGATGTACCAAAGACCACATCGAACACAAGAACTGGAGAATTTTGTCAGCTGTATTATCATCTTGGATTTCACTAGTGCTACTGCAAAAGAAAACTCTTACACAGAAGTGACTAATAAGAGATTTTCCTCAACCTTGGGACTCCATAAATGGAGGTAGAAGAGATAGATAGGAACCAACATGTATGTAAAGCCACTGAATGACTATCACAATTGAGGACATGGTGAAAGAAGTCCCTTTTGTATGATAATGACAGTATAAATTTTGGATACGTAATTTTTTCTAGTATTCTTAGTTCTTCCCTTTTTAAATCTTGTATGAATTATGTGCAACCAAGTTGATCTGTTGAGGGAAAAAAAAAAAAGTAAACTTTAATTAATTATTCTACAATGCCAAAAAGACAAGACATGCTGGAAACATTTTCTGTAGTTTTATTGAATGAAATTGAATTTTGCTATCAAGCTGACTTTCATCATTTGCATGCCTAGGAAATTTATTATAGAAATACATATTTTAAAGGTGAAAATTTAGTTCCAATTTTGCAAATGTACTTATTTTTAGCATAGTAGATATGCAACTGAATGAAACTGTTCATATGTGTGTGTAGCAGTTCACACATTAACATAAAGCCTTTTGTTCTTCGCTATTATCATGCATTTACCTGTGTTTTCATTTCAGTAAAAATTAAATTCCTGGTAAATTAAAAACTTGTCAGTCAAGGAAATAGTTCAAAATTACAGGTTTACATATGTTTTGGAGAATTCATTTTTTTTCCTTCACTTTCTACAGATTGCAGTCTATGCTACACAAACACTCAACACAATTAACTTTGGGAACTGGATTCATTTGGCTTGTGCAAACTTTCATTGATGATAAAAGATGAAGACTGCAAAGTTGCTTCAGATGACTGGTCTTTCTATTTTCAGTGTCTGGCCAATTTGTGCCCTTTCTCCTGGTGATAAACATCAGTAGCCCATGCTGTTTTCTTTGTCTTGCTAGAAGCCAAATCCATAATGTCTTGGATGTAGTTTAAACAATTTGAGAATACATCCTGAGCACAAGGAGTCAGTTCACTCTGCTAATTTGGGGTTGGTTTTTTTCTTGGTTTTTAAGGGGAGTGGTATTTTGTGGGTTTTTTTAGAGGAGGGAATTAATTCCAGCAAAATTTAGTGACCAATAAAGTGAAAACCAAAAATAATTAAGCCATATGGAACCTTTCTGAAAGGACAATTTTCAGATACATAGTTTTAATTTCTTTCCCTGAGCTGGTATCTCCTGTAACTTTAATTGAAAACTTCTTGTGAGAGTTTCTCTTTTCTAACCAACCTTTTTCTTCTATATAATATGAAATGTCTTGGGGGTTTGTTTGGGTTTTTGATTTTTTATGAGGTTCATTGCATATTAATGAAGAATGAATCTGTAGCTCTATTGGAATTCTTTGTTCAGAGTTTAATAAGTATCATGTACTAAAAGCATGGTGATTAGTGCTTTCATCCTGAGCAATAAAGTGTGGCCATTCCACTCAATTAGGAATTATCCAGTTATTTCTCATTAAGCTTTCTTTCTTTTTCGTCAGATGTCATTGTTTGTACATTCTGAATTTTGCCTCAGAACCATTCTAAATGTGATTCCACCTCAGTAAGATGAATTCATACCTGGAAAGCTATAAAATCTTTTCCTTCCCCTCTTTTTCTTCCTTTTTTTTTTTTTTTTCCTGCTTCATCTCTAGCTGTTATACCAGTGAAAAATACAAAATCACTTAATTAAAATATAAACATTTCTAAAGCGCTTTGCAAAACATGTAATCATAAACTGGCTAGCACATGCAGTGAATAAATACAATTAATCTGGACACTTGGTATATTTTGATGCATAAATTCAATTTACGTAGTGGGAATTTTCTCCATGTAAAAAACGTTGATGGAAGTTGGCTATAACATGAAACTTATGAAACTGTGCTATGCAGTAACATACCATCAGGGCCATTAACATATTGTTTGCTCATTAAATATCTTGCATATAAATGAACAATTAAGATTGAAAGAATGGAAGGTTCATTTCTGAGGCTCATCCATGAAGTAAGGAATGTATTATAAAAACAAACAGCAAAACTGGAAGAAATGCACTGAAATCAGACAAAAGTCATTATGGAAATGCTTCAAAAATGTTAACTCGTAACAGGTCAGAACCGTGGAATCCAAAATAAGATGGTTAATAACGCTGAACATGTTACTGTATTGGCAATAGGTATTATTTCTATTTTTTTCTATTAGATAA
The DNA here is from genome assembly GCA_008658365.1 of Alca torda. NCBI lineage: Eukaryota > Metazoa > Chordata > Aves > Charadriiformes > Alcidae > Alca > Alca torda. The sequence continues at coordinate 70,394,201 of CM018101.1, forward strand.
ATAGGTACTATTTCTATTTTCTCACTCTTCTTTAGCTATCCATTCCTTATAACAATGAGATATTTTTCTAAGGGATCAATCATAATTCTTGGAAACGGGGATTCCTGAGTTGTCTCCTTTGCTCTAATTTTGATACCTTCTGTGATGTATGTTTCAATATCTTTACATTTATTGTGAGATACAGTTAATATCTGTATAACTTTTCAGGCATTTCAGAGGTAGGTATAAAGACTGCTTATATAGTATTAGACATTAGAGAATGTTGTCCCGAGTACATGTGCATTTGCTATCTAGAAAGCTCAGAGAACACCAAAATTGCAGTTATCAGTGCATTACCAAGCTAACGATTTTGGTCTATTTCCTGTTGGAAACAGGAATGCCATTTTAATGAAATTGTCTTTGTTTCTATGAAAGTATGCTTGGTTTGCATAATCCAGTTGCAACTGTTGTGATTGGTATTATCCCTTGTTTATAATATACATCTCAGCTTGCATCTGGTTAGACTGGAAATAATTATTGTCTTTTGCTTTGATGTTTTCAAAGATGAAGAAGAATTTTGCATTCTTGTGAGTGTCAGTTGCCGATAAAGAATTTCACAGCTAGTAGTAGTGTTAATTTAAGCAAATTATGAGTTTGTTGACCTGCCTTGGCTCTAATTTACCTCACATAACTCGAATCATGAAAATCTAGCTCTCCTGCACATCTTATTTAGGAAAGTCATTCTTGCATAAACCTTCATACAGTGATCAATCAGATATGGTGATCTACCAAAAAGCAGGAGGAAAAGAGAGTTTCTCCCACCATAGTCCTGTTATTCTATTTTAATTTATTCTCTGAGAGAAAAAAAAGAATCAAATGCAAAACTAAGAAATATTAATATTGAAAGCATGAAATTATAAATGAAAATTATTAATTCAATTTAGAATGTGAGATTGGCATTCCTGCAGCTGTCTTGACAGGACAAGCACATCCTACTGCCTGTATGCCTAATTGTCAAAAGCAGTAAAATACTACAGAGGGGAAGATAAGAACAGCAAGGTCAGGCAGATCAAAGACATTGGTTTTATTGTTCCTTGGGAGTGGAGGGGTTATTGTTAGAAAGGATCCAAAAAAATTTAAAGCATAAACCACTTACTATTCCCTTTATACCTATTTAATACGATCCTGCACACATATGAATCAGCTTGAAGCCCTTGAAATGGCCCTACCTAGGAGGACTTAAACTGGATTACAGAAAATACTAGCTCTTGTTCAGGCTAGATTCTTGTTTGCTTACTCAAAAGTTTATTTTCTGTACAATTTTTTCCTCAAGTATGTTACATACAGCCATCCTACCTGAACTTGTAAGTAATACAGTCCTCAAGATGCAGTGAAATGAATAATTTTATCAATCATTTCATCAAAACAAAGTATTTAATATACACCAGAATAAAATTTAAGCTTTTTTTTTTTTTTCAAGAACATATTCAGAAGGGATTACTTGTTTAGATTTAAAACAAGACTTCAAAGTGCTTTTTTTATGCGTAAGTGTGGACTTCTTCCATTCTTCAGACTATGAAGAATAGCTTGAAATTTCAGGCTATGAAATTTCTTCAGTGTTAAGGGAATTATCTAAGAACTTTCCTTAACACCTAAACAAAATAAGCTGTCATCTGCACCAGAACTCAATCAGACTGAAAAACATCTAGTAGTTCATTTTACAGTAGCAATATTCATAGCACAATAAATGGAACACCTACATACAAGGTTTGTCATTCTAGTCCAGAATCTGAGGTAAACTCCTAATTTAAGCAAGACAAGCAAGAAAAACATTGCTTCAGAGGCAGTGAAGAAACAGGCGGTCTTTGATATGAATCATTTGATGAAGTATTTAATCCATGCCAGCATCAAGTTGTAAGAAGTTTTACATTCATTTACTGATTACCAGGAAATAGTGCATTGCATTATCCACTACAGCAGTTGGCTACTTGAAATGCAGCTGACTCCTGAAGTGATATCAGCTTTGTATATGTATATATATAAAAGGAAGATCATAAATTATAAAATAGTTCTCTAGAAATTTCATTATATGGAATGCAGGGAGAACTGCTGCAGAGCCCAGAGGGTGTTGCACTAGTCTTGTATGGTGTATTCCTGTGAGAGAATGTGCACAAGATCAGTTTGAAGCAAAATTTGGTCTATTCTAACATTTCACCTCTTATTTTTTCCTATGACTGCTTGATTTTCCTCTGTCTTTATTGATTTCAGGTAGAATCTGGCTTTGGCTTCCTGAGGGGTTGCCTCAGATAAATGCTGTGGGATTAAATACCCATAATACCCACAAAATTAATTTTAAAAAGTTAAACAAATAAAATTTAAAGTCATGGTCTGCAGATGTTTATTACTTGTACGCCAAACCAGAGCTCTTCTACAAAAATGATCCCTTCGTCTAACTACAGAACAGGCATAAATATATTGCACATTTATTTTTCCATCTTCCCATTGGCAACACATATTAGACAATCTTTTAGTTCAGGCCAATGCCCTCATCTTTCCTCCGTCTCAGATATATATTTTCTCATAACTCATGATATGCTTTAATATCATATATGCCACTGTAAAACATATAATCAAATCTCTGCACAAGGAAATATTTCACTCTACTCAAAATATATGCTTCAAATTTGTTCAGACGAGTTAATTTCTTTTAACAAACAGATATGTGCTCCTGTTTTTCCTTCCATAGCTGAAGTTTCCCAGTCCATAAGACATTAATGTCTTTATATTTCTTTTTTTCTACTTTAAAGCTAGGTTGTTGGCTCTTTCTTTGTTCTTTTATTTGTTTGTTTGTTTGTTTTATTTCCTTATTTCTCTTTTAGTTTATGTATGTCTTTATTTGGGTGAGGGGAAAAATAATTTGGAAATTTGAAGATAAATCCCGCAGTTTCAAAATTAGTTTGCTTTCACTTTAAACTTTACATATAGATTTAAGGAATTCACCAGTCCAGTTTTAAAAACTTTTCTGTTTTAAGAGCCGCTTACAAAATAAACAGCTAATGTCTATTTTCTGATAAAATGACAGTGCATCCTTAAAAATATAATTTGTATGACAGAGCTCTATATTGCAGATTGCACAAGTATAACACCTTCCTAGCAGGTCAGATGAAAAAACATTGACAAAGGGCTGTTAGGATGAAGTTGTAGGAAACAATGTGTGCCACAACACATTCCATTTGTAGTTCATTTTCAGGTACATTTCCAGTGGGAAACTAAGAAGCTCAAAGCATCACTGAAATATTCTGTCTGTGAATTTTACACCTTTCCTGGGATTTAACAGCAAAGAATCCTTCTCACTCAAAACTCACAATTTTGACAGGATAGAAGACAGAAAACTCTTTCTGAATTTTGAAGACTGTCTCCTTCATCTCTAGTGCAGTGAATCTCGGTTCTTTGAAAGATCTGCCAAAAAAAAAAAGAATAGTCCTTTAAACTATGACTTTGCATTCTGTTTTTAATTCTTTATGAGTTCAGATGACTATGAGGACATACTTCTTACCAGATTTAGAAGGTGAAAGATAGAAAAGCAGAGAAATAACCTGTTGAAATAAACATTCAGAAAAAACACAACACACTTTCCCAGCTATATCAAGGTAGTGGCCTGCACTGTGAATTAGTTCAGAGGTATGCAAACTGGGATATAAAAAGCAAGCAGAAGAGGGAATACCAAAGTTTTTGGTTTTTTTTTTTAAGTATAACAGGAGTAAAGCAAAGTTACTGCTATAACTATAAATAACAAAACTGCATATTTCTTTACCTTTCAGAGTTTGAGAAGAAAGATCTTTCAAGACTGCCTGCTGGTTTTTGAAGTGTAAGATATAAAATCCAGTTGATATGCAATAAGTGTTATAATGGCGAAGAGAGACTTAGCTGTTACTGTGCCTCTGAAAATGGTTCACAACCTACAAAAAATCTGAAAGGTCAACATTGTTGTGAATAAGAAAAATGAAATAGGGATGTACAAGTTAGGGGTAGCCTTGGGATGTGAAGGGCAACAAAAAGAACTTATTTAAGTACACCAATAGCAATGGCAAAACCAGGGAAAATGTGTGTGTACTGCTGAATAGTTCAGGGACCCTGTTGGCAAAGGACACACAAAAATCTTCATCTTGGTCTTTACTGGTAAGATCATTCCTCAGGAATCCCAGAACACTGAGAGCAGTGAGGAAGTCTGGAGTAAAAAAGACTTACCCTTGGTGGAGGAGGATCAGACTGGGAACCTTTAAACAAACTGGACATAGCCACATCCAGGAGATCTGATGGGTTGCACCTATGAGTGCTGAGAGAGCTAGCCATTGTCATTGAAAGACCACTCTCAATTATCTTTGAAAAGTCATAGCAACTGGGGAAGGTTTCTGAAGACTGAAAGAGGTTAACACTGCAGTCTTCAAGAAGGGTAAGGAGACACGATCCATGGAAAAAATGCAGGTCAGCTTCTCTTCATTCACGGGGAAGGTGATGGAATAAATGGTTCTCAAAACCATTTCTGGACACTGGCAGGACAAGGAGGTGACTTGGAGTCATCACCATTGATTTCTGAAGGTGAACTCATGTCTGATCAGCCATGCCTGCCAAAGAGAATCTCACCCATCTGTATAAAAATGGGAGGGTGTAAAGAAGGCAGAGACAGACCCTTCTCAGTGGTGCTCAGTGGCAAGTGAGCAAGAGGCAATGAGCACAAACTGAAATATGAGAAAGTTCATTTAAACATAAGAAAAATACCAGAAAAGGTTGACCAGAGAGGTTATGGAGTCTCCATCCTTGGAGATATCAAAAACCTGACTGACCACAGCCCTGCTTTAGCGTAATAGAATTGCAGAATGGTTTGGATTAAAGATCATCTAGTCCAAACCCCCTGCCATGGGCAGAGGCATCTTTCACAAGATCACGTTGCTTAAACCCCTGTCCAGCCTGACCTTGGACACTTCCAATGATGAGGTATCCACAACTTCTCTGGCAACTTTTTCCAGTATCTCTCCACCCTCATCATAAAAAATTTCTTCCTATGCCCAATGTAAAACTACTCTTTTTCAGTTTAAATCCATTGTTCCTTATCCTGTCTTTACAGGCCTTGGTAAAAGTCTCTCTCTGTCATAAGGTCCGTTTAAGTACTGAGAGGTCTCAATAAGGTCTTCTCAGAGCCTTCTCTTCTCCAGGCTGTCCAAACCCAACTGTTCCAGCCTTTCTACCTAGGGGATGTGTTCCAGACTTCTAACCACTGTTTTCATGGCCCTCATCTGGACCCACTCTAATAGGTCTATGTCTTTCCTATGCTAAGGGCTCCAGAGCTGGATACAGTGCTCCAGGTGGGGTCTCACAAGAGGCAAGTAGAGAGGGAGAATCACCTCCCTCAACCTGCTGGCCACACTTCTTTTGATGCAGACCAGAATATGGTTGGCTTTCTGGGCTGCAAGCACGCATTACCGTCTCATACCAATTTTTCATCCACCAGTATCTCCAAGTCCTTCTTCTCAAGGTTGCTCTCAATCTGTTCATGCCCCAGTTTGTACTGATATTCATGACTGTCCAAACCCAGGTGCAGGACTTTGCACTTGGCCTTGTTGAACTTCATGAGGTTTGCACAGTCCCACTCCTCAAGCCTGTCAAGGTCCTTCTGGATGGCATCTCTTCCCTCTGGCAAATCAAATGTACCACTCAGCTTGGTGTCGTCTCCAGACTTGCTGATAGCGCACTCAGTCCCACTGCCTATGTTGATGAAGATATTAAAAAACATTGGACCCAGTATGGACCCTTGAGGGACACCCTCTTTGAGAAGGGAGGGTTGAACTAGATGATCTCCAGTGGTGTTTCCAACCGCAATTATGCTATGATTGTGTTCTTCTACATTTCTTTGTGTAAGAGATTCCACTTAAGTTCTGTACACTGGTATGCAGAAGTCTGAATTATTTAGCAGATGGATTCTTGTAAGTCTGAAGTGGTTAGTAGTTGCAGTACCCTCTAAATGCAGTGATAAGTGAAGAGAATGGAAGGGACAGATGTCAAGCCATGATCTGTGTGAAATTCTCTATAGTTTTTTATTGTCCCTTTAATATTTCATAGGCCTATATATAGCTGCTAAATTATTCAAATATGTTTGTTTTCCAGATCACAGTATGTCTTTTATGGAGGTTTTGTCAAAAGGACTGAAATGTGACCTACTACCAGAAATTTGATACTGCATAAACATTAGATGGTGTTGGCAAACCTATACAAAACATTAAGATAATTCTGTATTTTTAATCATTGCCAAGAACAGAATATTCTTGAGAAAGTGAGGATATATGCTTTCTTAAATAATAAAAAAAAAAAGTCTTCACATAACAATTTAAAAGCCTGAATTTCCTATTTTGAAGGTATGAAGATATTTGCTATATAAAATTCTGTTACTTGTAATACTTCCTGACTTTTCCTGCTTTGTCTTACTGATGTTACATTAAAAATGATGTCTTCTTTGAAATACACTCATCTTAGATTTTGCAGACAATCCTATGAGACAAAATAATGCTTTCTGAGCTAGTAAAGTTTAGTCCACTTTTGTATTTCAGTAACATGGCTTAACAGATAGCATAAAAAATCATGCAGCGAGAGCAACTCTGATTTTTTTTGTGAATGAAATTAAATGAACTCTTAGCACAAATTGTACTTAACAGCTGATACAGACATGCCAAGCAATGGAACATTTTATTTAGTTGATGAGTTAATTTTGTGTGGAAAACTTTAGATTTGCCTATTAAAGATCTTGCTGAAATAAATTCAAGTTATTTTCATTGATTACAATGGACTTTGGATCTGGTCCACAACAACTTGCACTTCCAAATGAGTGCTATGAATGGTGGCAGATTATCTGCCAGGAGTACGAATGATATTGTGATAATGAGTATGTTTTGGTCTAACTGAAAAGAAGCTTCTATCTGCGGTGCAGTAAAAGATTGCTGGCAATACCAATCTTACTTTCTGTCCTACTGGAACACTACTCAGTTACTTCTACGTTATGCAGTGCAGGTGCCTGCATATATGCCTGTATAGCCTCTGCAAATGATGCTGTGTTCTCCAACACTATTTTTCCATTGCCAGCAAACTTGCAGCTTTGTTTAAGAAGCCCTTCATTTAAGAAGCCAAATTTTCATTAAATGGCCATTTTCAGTTGCCTTTCTTAAACATCACAAATTCCTCAGAGTTAAAATTATGTAACAGAGCAACTCAGTTTCTCGTCTTTGCTAACTATTACCTACCCTTGCCTTTTATTTCATTTTCCAGGTTGTTTGTTAGGTCCCTCAGGGGTACCTGGCTTCCCTGCCAAATGGATGATATTAGCCTTTTTATACCTAATGCTGTGGAAGAATATGTCTTGCAAAGCACAACTGAAATATGTATAGGTATAGCCACAGCTTTAGGCATATGTGTGTGTATGGGCACAAAAAAATGTATATTTGTTGTATTTTATTGTATATATTCGTATATATGAGTTGCAAACATTAGGAAGCTGGTCCAGAAACATTGCTTATGATTTGCTTTATGAAAGGTTTTCCCTGGTGTCACTCAGGAACTTTCCACACACATTAGACTACTGTAAGTAGCAGTAAATTTTTAGCTAACCTTTAACATGCGTGGTTTGGCATTTATACAGGAGTCATACTTTGGATAAAAAAAAAAAATTGATAATCTGTCATTGGCATTCTGAAACTTACAAAGCAGTGATAGTTTTCACCAATTGGGTGTCTGATCATCTTCTAAAATCTCTCCTCTTCAGAGGAAATTACGAAGTTTATAGTAGGATGTCTCTCAGGATTTACAGTATTCTATAGAAAAAAATGTTCTAAGTGTAGAAGCAGCGTATACTCAGGATGGCATGCCCTAACCAAAATACTGATTCTCCTTTAGAAGTTTTGCTTTTCCCTGCAAACGTAATCTGAAATAATATGTAAATTTAACTGTTTGGAGAAATGATTTTTGGACTTCACCAACATTTGTATGTCACAGAAAGTGTATGTGAAAATATCAGCTGAAAGGAAGATTACAACAAAAAAAGGGTTATAAATGCTATGTATTACTTAGTAATATATATAAAAAAAAAAAGTCATGAAGTTGACAAAACGTCAGTCAAAAGGAATTCTAGGAAAGTGAACATAAAAGGAAGAAAAGAAGAACCGAATCATGCCCCAAGTAAAATCATTATCTAAAGGCTTAGATGCTTTGAAGCTTCTGATTTTGTTGTTGCATTCCTTGGGACTGCCCAGTGAAGGAAAGAAATTGACAGACCAGAGGGGCTCAGGGGATGCCATTGGGACAGTGGGGCTGGAGCACTCCCCTTGTGAGGAAAGGCTGTGGGGCCAGGACTGGTTGAACCTGGATTAGAGACACCTCCCAGGCCCATAACTGCACCTCAGTGTCTATGGGGAGAGAATGAAGGGGACAGGAATGGGCTCTTCTCAGTGGTATGGGATGAGAGATATGGGACACAGCATCATCAGTTAGAATGGAGCTAAGGTTAAAAAAGAAGAAATTCACCTCGAGGATAACTAAGCACTGAGGCAGGTTTTGGACCTTCTGTCCTTGGAGGTTTTCAAGACATGACTGGTCAAAGCCCCATGCTTTTTACTCAGAATTAAATGTGCTCTGTGCAGGAAGTTTGTCCAGAGACCTCCTGAAGCCCTTACAACCACAGAAACTCGATTACCTTATCTCCTATGGGCCTATCTCTCTGGTGAGTTTTATTTTTTTACTCTCTGCCATCGTTATTTTATGCTTGGTGCTGTCCATTTGGGTGAGGGGGCACTTTCATGACCACTGCTTCACACGGGGAATGCAATGCCACCAGCAGGGTCTGCAGGGGACTGTGACAGCTGCATAGTGTGACAGCTGCCTGGGATGGACACAGCTTGTCTTTGGACTTAAATACAATGATGACAATGTATTTCAGACTAAATTTAATATAAATTATTTCTAAATAATACATAGAAATTTTTAAATTTATAAATAAATATATTATTTTTAAAAAATAATTCAGCTGGGATATGTACATAAAAGGAAATCAAGAACTACTTGCTTCAGGGGGCTTGCTATGACAACTCTTACAGTACTGATGAAAAACTTCCATTTTTTAAAAGTATTGTGGTCCTGTATAAAATTTTATACTCTTCTTGTGTTTGATAATATAGCTGTAGAAAGCTAAATACATATCTGGTGAAAAATGGCTTTAATTTATATTTATTCATGAGGGAAATTGTCTCACATGCCATGTCTTTCATCATATATCAGAAAAAAACATGATCAGATTTCTCTGTATTAAAAACTTTTGTAATTTTTCCCATTTCGGTTTCACTTTGATATTAATTCAACATTCTTGGAAGTATTTCTTAATCAGAAAGATTGTTATCTAAGGAGAAATATGTAAAAGGCAGCAAAGGGGATTTAAAGAATGTTGAAAGTTTTACTACAGTTTAAAGATAAGAAATATCTTTCCTTGATACTCTGCCCAGTCTTCCACTTTAAATTCAAATTATGTCAGACTTTACACCCATCCACACAAACTGTGTTTTTGTATCATGACCATGAGTAGGTCATGCAGTAGAACATTTCAGAGTAAATGTTATCAGGACAAAATTAATTTTTTATAAGTATCACCAATTTGGAAATTTTCAATAGTTCTGTCTTTATGACAGAGGCTATCCACAGTAATTGAAAAGTACTTAGATTCTTAATTTTTTTTAGTCTTGTTTAACAACCTTGCCCCTGTTTTTTTCTCTGATAGTAAAAATACAGATATTCTGCAGCCCTCAGAAAAAGCTGAGCAGACAGCAAAAGAGAGTTCTATATTTTCTTGTAAAAATATTTGGAAGTGGTGTGAGGATTTTGAAAACAGAGGTCTTAAATCAAAACTAATTTTTTTTTCCTTTGCATTTCATTCCTGTATTTCTTTTGAAAATTATGAAAGTTATATGTAAGACGGATACTTTATTGGTATGTGATGAGTCAAAAACATTGCATTCCACTGAAATATTAATTACCTTGCCAAAACACTAGCAGAGATGATGGGATGAATCAGAGACATACTCTGAAATAACAGTAACTGTATCACATGCATTTTTTTTCAAAGTATTTTTCTTATCTTTTAATTAGTATCCCTGCTATTGCACCCAGGAGAGAGAACTAAAAAAGAACTAACAGTAAGGAAATAAATACATGAGTTCACATGCATGCACACACATACATAAAATTTTTCTTATATGTGAAAGCTCATAAATATCTATTTACACATTTGGATTTCTGCTTCATCTGCACGTAAATGTTGCTAAAGTTTTCACATGCTATGTAATGTGGTATAGCCCTTGAAATATAGAGTTGTTTATAAAGATTCATGGAAAGTACAATCAGCTAAAACACTGCAAATATTTTTATGTCAATATAACATTCTCTACTGAAATATACCAGCATTCTTCATAATACAAAATCATGCTGTAGTTGGGAAATTCAATCTGTCACAAAATCTCCCTCTAATGTCCAAAATTCCTGAGTTTATGAACTGTGTGTATTATGACTTCAAGTGACAAATTAAGCTCTCAGATGAAAAATCAGATGGGTCACACTGATTAGTTTTGTTTCACACTTGCATATTAAGAAAGCCTTTTTTAAATGAACATGTTCTAAGGAACTAAAGTGTTGGTGTTTTATTTTATAATCAATAATGTCTGTTTAGAAAAACAACTCCCCAAAAAATGAACTGCTAAAAAAAGTTGCATTTCTACCACATTAACAACATAACTCAACAATTATGTTATGCAGTTTGATTAGGCTCTCCTCTCCTGTAAGCTGGCTTGGATACAGGTGTATAGGCAGAATCTCCTCCTCTAGTAAAGTCTTGTGCTAGCTCTCCAACAAAGGTTTGATGTGGTCACTGTAATCCCAAAAGGAGAAGTCAGTGAAAAGTAGACTTCCCGCCGCTGCAGAGTAATTGATCTTGCCCTCCCTGAACTTCTGGTAGGTTTTCAGCACACTTGGTGTGGCAGCCAAAGCCATTGTATTTACATTGTTCAGCTGTCCATCTGGATGGTGTTTTTATTCTTCTCCATGCACAGCTGTTTGGTGTTTCTTGCCCTGTACACATCCCAGCATATGCACATGTAGAACAATTCTGCTCTCAGCAAAGTATCTGTGAACAGAAACCTGAGATGTATGGGAACAGGAACAGGAACATGGTACAAACTTCAAAACCATGTTCAAAAGCCCTAGAGCAGAATTTAACTTACCCACTTTGATTTGTCACAGGGAAACTGTTTGTAGTAAAGACGTTAAAATAAATAGTTACGGGACAAGTGCCTTATCTGGTTTTAAAGCTTCCTCCAAATTCTTTATTGCCACTGATACCATTCTCACTAGTTTAAAACAGCTTCAGATATACATTTTTCATCCTCATACCTTTTTCTCAACAAGAGTGCTTTTGTGCAAAAAATCACCACTGTATAAGCATTTTCACAATAAGGAATTGTTGTGTAACCACAGAATGATTTGAGCTGGTAAGAGCCACTGGTAGCCCCTGGTGTGACCTTCTACAAGGCCATCTTAAACAAGGTTGCCTGGGACCAGCCAAGTTCCCAGTGTCTCTGAGGATGGAGATCCCATAGCCTCTCTGAGCAATCTATTCCTTACTTCCTAGTAAATGTTATTCCTCACTAAAAAGTTATTAACTGTCAGTATTTGGTCTCTTTATATTTCATTCTCTTGGACACACAGTGGACCTCTTCAGTGCCTGGGCACTCAATTACTCTTTAAATACAGGAGAAGTAACATGAGAGAATTTTGCCCTCTTTTCCCTGAAAGCGAATACTGTGGCTTCTACTGCTGAGTTCTGCATTGTGACAGAAACCCCAAATCTCCCATTCCAGGCCATAGCCCCTGAAATTAGTAATTTTTTCTAAGATTAAGACATTCAATCAAAATATACATGGGCCTTATATAATTAGATGTTCCAAGAAACACATTTTTCCTGAGAAAGGCATGACTTTATGCCAAAGAAAAGTTAATGCTACTTTAAATACTGAGTAACAGTCAGTCTTGTCTGATGAGCTCTATGCCACTGTTACTGGACTCTTGAAAGAAAATAATTGTCCTGTGGACTTTAATTGTCTGCTAGAGGAAGATATGGTTATCTCAGGATAAGATTTTCCCTATTTGGGGCATATGGCATTGCTGCTGGGTTTTTGATGGCAGCGTACTTTACAATGCTGTCTCTGATTTCTTTCCTCCTCTAACCTTCCTTCTGCTACCCTGAACAAAGCTAAGTAAAATACTTCCTCCTCACTTTTTCAACATACATAATTTTTGGTATTTCTACTTTATAGGACTCCCTTCCGTATTTAAATTTTTGCATTCAAACATCACCAGCATTTTTTTTTCTGACCTGGTACCCAAACTTTTGCATGCCAACATTTGACTAAATTATTTTAAACTGATTTCTTCCATATTTCTTTGCTCTCCCTTAAAAAGATTTGCTCATAATGTTGCTCTGAGGGTGATCTTGTTTTCCTGCTCTTCTAGTCACTTGATTCATATGATGAATCCATCATAAAGCATCAAGCTGCTTATTTTGATCGCAGCACTCTACATGTGCTTTCTATGACACATATCACAGATCTTCTTTTATCCCATTTCCCTCTGATTTTGTTTTTCAAATACTTTTTCTCTAACTTTCCTCATTTATTTGCCTTCTATTTTGTATTTTCAATTTGGCTAACATGCATTATTTTTGCCTTTTAACATTGTCTATATAGAGAGTTGTTTGGTTTACGATAATTTTGATTTTAATTTCAAAATAGGTTTTTGATAATTCGTGTAAGTAACCTATTAATTTTCTTTTGACATGTCTTTTTTAACGTAAGGGTGTGTGGAGTGAGTTACATTTTACATCTCTAAAAAGGTTTAAATTTACCACCCTGTGGTAGACAAAGTATATATTCTTTTGATGAGGTTGCTTTTCAAAAGTACTCTCAGGTAGTTTTGAGCTCATTTGTGAAAAGAGCTTATTTACAGTTTTAGTGTTTGCTACATAAAGAGCTCCTGCCACTTTAGGTGTTCCTCCATTTTATTTTGCTGTTTAATAACCCACAAAACCCATCCATTGCCTTGTATAGGTGGATGCCACAATCTTCTAGTATTTTGCTTTTGGAGTATCTCTTGGAAGCAAGAGAATCTTTTAAATTGTATGTGGAAAAGTAATTTCCTTTCAGACAGCAACAGTTTTCTATTATCCAAAAGTAAATCAAAAGGCTTTTTGCAAACAGAAGGGTGGAATAAAAATTTATATAGAAGGTTCCATCAAATTGGTCAGAGAACCTGCAGTTAAAACAACATGAAAAAGAGGAAAAATTATTATTAATGATCGGGAGTTCCTGGTGACTGACAGCCAAACAAAATCATGTTAAATAGCATCAGTGGTAACATCAAGAGATCTTACTGAACATAAATAGTTGGTCTGTCATCATAAACCTTTGACAGTGACATATTTATAATATCTGAATGGAAATTCTCTTTATTGTTAGAGGCTTTTGGATTTTTAAAAATTATTTTGATTACAAATGGAAACAGAAATTCAGTGACTTTTTTGTGTTTTGAGGAAAACTGGAAAACAAATACTTTACAAATGACAACTTTTAAGTACAGTTATGTCTGGGAGCTTAAAATATTCCCACTGCTGTCAGCTTTTTAGTTCCACTTACAGCTCCCCTGAGAAGCCACACTATGAATTTCAGAAGCCCAGTGGTCCTGAAGCACTGTAAGATTTTCAAGATGCCTATCCTTGTTTTTTCTGACTTTGTCACTGAAGTTCTAGTTGAATCTTTTCCTTCCTCAGATCTTTACTTCTTTTACTCAGCATTGCGGGTTTGCATCATACATATAACATATAATCATGTAACCCATATAATCATACAACATATAGTCTTCAATATCAGTAAGACAAATGGCAGACTTTACTATAAATGGAAGAACTTCTTTCTAAGAGAACTGGACAGTTTGTTTGCACATTGTATTGTACATAAATTATATTTAGCTATTTCTATTTAGACATTATATCAGCTATATATCTATCAAAATACAAAAGCATTCTGCAGTGGCTGGGGAGCGAGGACACTGAAGTCTGGATTTTTAGTCTTTAGGCCTAAAAACCCCACCAATACAATATGTCCGGTTGTGATGATAGTATGACAGAAACACTTCCTTTGAGACCTCCAGTCTCTTAGGTTATGTCTAAACTGCTTCCTGAGTGCTACATTATACATGTTAGCAAGAAAGCCAGTTAAGCATGATTTCAGGACTGGAGAAGTATAGTAGGCTAAAGAAAGCAGTTACTACTCAAGTAATTTTTGGAAACGATCTGCTTCTGCAGGGTCTTGGGCAAGAACTGAATTTAGCGGGATGCTAACCCAAACTTCCTCCCTGTTATCACAAAAACCAAGCCCATATCATGGCTGTGCATCTCTTTAAAATGATAAGAACCCCTCAACAAGGACATAGCTTGTAACTACAAGTGTGCAGGCTCTGCATTTCATCATTCATGACACTAAATATTTCTAAAGTTTGACAGAAAGACAAATTTCCCAGTTTTTGCTTAAAGTAGTGCTTTCCACAGGCTTAAAGGTAATTAAACATTTGCTTCCAGACTCAGAAGACTTAATTTTTAAAGTGAAAATGAAAGAGATAAGATTATGAATTTTAACAAACTATTATATTTAAACTTCTTAACAGTATTAAGAAATGGTGAAAGATTTCGATATCCTGTATGACGTAACAGAATTTCCAAATCTGTGACCATAAGTTTTTTTTTTGTGTGTATGTGTTTTGTACATACGATTTTGGTGAAATTATCACTATATTCTTCCTGACCTAAGAAGAAAAAAAGTCCCTTCTAAGTGTTAGAAAAAATGCTAAGCGCACATGTTCACGCCTCACAAGAAGCACTTGTATTTGTAAATATATAAATATATAAAATACTTGTATACATATATGCAAACATGATACAGTTTCAGGGTATAAATCCATTTTTCTATTTGGATGAGAAACTTTCACCAAGGACAGATTCATAGAATGTCAGGACTCCAGAATTATTCAAGACCTCTGGATACTTCTAGTCCATCCTCCTGCACAAACAGGGTCAGCTACCAAGTCAGATCAAGTTTTCCAGTCTGGTACTCCCTGATTGCTCATTTTATGCTTCTATCGTCTTTGAAGCCGCTTTGATAGATAAGTATAGGTGTGACACTTCTTTAATTCAGGTGATTTTTTGTTCTCGTGAATAATGATCCTACCTCAGAAATCAGAGATAATCTCAAATCTTGCAGATATTAGAGTTACTGCTTCTGTGAAACAAATCCTCTATTAATTATAAAATTTTGAAAAGAGCTGTACAGTAGAAATGCTTTTCAGCTGATGCCTTTGGCCTGCTTCTGGAAGTATAAAATAATAACATTGAAATAAATATATTTTTTTAGTTTTAGAAAGAAACTTATTAGTTACCAGTGGCCATACTCTATGGCATGAAGCCTCGTGTCACATGCGAAGATGAAGGAAGTAACAATTAACAACTATTTGAAGAAGGGCATTAAGAACTAAGATGGAGAACCAGACTGTGAGAAGAGATGAAGATGAAGATGAAGAGACTTGAAGATGAGGGCAAACAGGGCTTTTGATGCCAGTATTGACACGGATGAGTGTGGTAACAGCAGTGAAAGAAGTGGTTTTAGCTACAGCTTCTGGAGTTTCCTAAAGGAAGAAAGCATAAATGGCATATGGAGGTGGGATAAAAAAGGTATGATGGATAAATCTGTATTCAAAACAGGTTTTATATGTATAACTCTGTGTTGAGATACCTTGTGCTGTTGTTAATTGGTGTTGAGATGCGAATATGAGTTGTACTGAAGATTTAAATGGATGGGATTCTGAAAGGGTGTTTCAATTGTAGCAGAGTTCAGAAATAGTTTTATTTTTACACAGAAATATGGTGGGATTGATTGTATTATTTGGTGGGTTTTTTTCAGCCCATCCCTGCCATTCATTTTTAAGAACTTATGCAAAAGGAGAAAATCATCTGTGGGATGCTAGTGCAAGAGCGGAATGTGACAAGACCAACTATTGAAAAAGAAGTGGTCTTATTGTGGAACAATTTAAGTTACAGTTTTATGATATGTCTTGCTTATAGGTAACTAGGAGGTAAATATTAGTAAATGAAAGAGTTTCAAATCTAAAATTGCTTGTGCATTTACAGAAAAGGAAGACCACAGACTTTTTCCGTAGCCTGGAGAAAACAAAAATTTGATGTTACATAATAAATGGTGGAAAAATTTTTTAACTGTCTTTGGATACTTATGCTTAGTTAGTAGATAAAAAGCACAACCCAAGCACTCTTTCTGGCAGTTGAACAGTTGTTCATCTCAGTGTGATGTGTCTGTACACACATGTATCTTTGCATATAGGGCTTGTTTATCAGTCTGAAAAGCTCTTCTGTCATCTTCATGGGCTTTGCTAAGGCTATGTATTGATTTTATTATGACCATAAATTAGTTATTTTATAAAGTAACTGCATCAGACTTTACCTCTGTGTATGTGTACACAATTTTTTGACAGGCATCTACATCCAGAGCCTCTTGTTTTCTACTGCAGTGTTACGTTGTGGTGTATGACCTAAAATCTTGTCACACCGTGAAAGCAAAAATTATAATCAAGAATATTTTTGGAAAAGACAAATAAACAGATGTATCTTTAACATGCCTTTTCTTCTCCATTAAACTTGCCACAGACTCCTTTGAACGCAAGGCAACCTTTTTTTTTCCTTTCCCACGGTAATCTTAGTAAGACTGTATTTAATGTTCTTATGAAAATTAACATGTCATATACTTCCTTTCCTATTTATAAGAAACTGAAAAAAATTAGTTTCCAGCTAGCTGGGTTATCTTAGATACAAATTAAATTTGGACAGCTGACAAAATATCTTTGGAGAGCTCAGACACTTGCCAATAAGATTAAAGAAAATCTGCCCTGCTCAAAAAGTTAGTGAAGGAGATAGATAGTGAAAAACTAAAACTCCAAAAATCAAAAATAAATTCTGTTGTGAGACAAAAATGTCTGTTAATTTCCATTGTTTCATCTGTACATTACAGTAATAGTGATTTATTTCAAGAAATTGTTTAACGAATTAGTTTAACATTGTGAAAGTGACGAGCTCTGAAGTTGGTCATGGGCTAAGTGAAAAAGGCTCAGACTACATTTCAGAACCTGAACTATCTCTAGTCTAGAGGCAGTCTGCTTTGAAGTCGAGACCCTGACTACTCATATACTGAGTTATGAAAAGATAACTTTTCTTCCTTCTGTCTGTGATGTTTGAAATCAATGGCTAAACTCCACAATTTTTCCCTTTTTTAGAATTAAGCAGGAAATTAATCAACTTGAATTATATTATTTCTGAATTCTATTACTTTACACAGGTAGGTTAACCTTAATAATATTATTGCGGTCAGCATTACTTGAGAGTCAAAAACAGTAATAACCATCCCAGTCACATATTGTGAATAGACAGCTCTCTGTGTCTACGGAGAACATTGTCCTTGTCTGTTTTCACTTCTTTGTGCTCCTGCTAGGAACCCCATATGCTTGAAAGGCTGAATGAAACAACATGAGAACAAAAATCTGCTGGATAGAACCATCCTCTGTTTTCTCTCCATGAATTGTATCTTCCTAAGGACAAGTGCTAAATTCACTGCTTACATTTTCATTGAGGTGTCTACGGGCTTTGAAGGTGGATGCATACACTAGATGTTTCAAACTGCCATGAAAGCAGGGGAAATCAAGAGTGCTGCAGGAGACCAGATTAATTTAATTAGGTTTAGCAGATTGCACAGTGAGCACTTCAAAAGAGTAGGGAGGAAAACACGTCTGTTCCTTTACACATAATGAAAAAACAGATGACTCCTCCCGTCAGCACTCTGCCCTGATGGTTGCCTGTAAAGGGAGGGTGTTACATACTTTTTCCCCCAGATAGCTGCAACTCCTAGATTGACTCAGAACACTCACAATATGGTATGGATTCTTTTTAAGATTAAAAGAAATGCTGCATCATTACTAGGTGTCTCATGGCAAGAAATCAGGCAAAGTTTTGATTTTTGTTTCATAAATTTTTACCTCTGATCACATTAATTCTTGAGGGGTTTGTGGGGTTTATTCAGAGAAAACACAGGAAAATTACTGGTGAGCTTAAAATCAGTGTGACAAACTTTCTTTGAGTGCTCTTTTTATTAATGGAAAAGAACATACATAACAAGAAAAGACTTAAACGTATGTTTGATATTTTTCCCATCTTTGGGAAAGATAGCAAAAGCTTAGGGTTGGCTGTTTTGGTTTTGGGTTTGTTTGGGGTTGGTGGTATTTTTTTGGTTGGTTGTGTTGTTTTTTTCCTCCTTTCAATTAGATTGTAGTGATGTTCTAGAATAAAATGTCAAATCAAATTTTGGAACTATTTATACCATATTGGCCTTAGTGAATCTTGGTTTTATGTAGAGGAAACTAGTATGCACAAAACTTTCTCTCGTGAAGATTTATAATTTCATTTTCAACTATGCAAAGTTAAAGTGACCTCCTTAAGTGTATGAAAACATAGCTGTCTAAGATGAAAATAAGGCCAGAATTAACTTCTTATTTACTTTATTATCCACTTACATGGATAACTACTTGAATTCAGAAGTAGAAAAAAGTAAGTTTTGAACTGTTAAACATTAGAAATAATTTTTAGCACCATCATTTTCTTTGTCTAGTCAGAGTTCCACGTGAGAGGAACTCTTGTCTGATTCCCTTCACTAGTGAAGGTGGCAATGGCTACTGTCATAGCTTGAGTGCTTGAAAGCCACAGGGAATAGGTATATGAAACAGAAGAAACACAAACTTCACTGGCTGTTTATAAAAGGATTTCTCTTATTTCATCACTGCTTAAAGACTGATTATAGTGAAGGTATGGACTAGTTATTTCCACACTACGTATATAAGAACAGGTATTCAAGGTCAGAAAAGGTACACTGTGACTAATATCCTCTCTCTATAAATGTATATAATGCGAAGTATGAGATCAAAGGAAATATGTATAATACTTCCTCACAGTGCCCTCCAAACTGCCAGTGACAGGTTTTCAACGATTCTCTAAGGCAAAGTCACTTCTTGCAGGGACTTTTGCTCCAAAACCTCCTCCAGATGCTTTCTGAAGCCATGAGACCTTTCAGTGCCCCAAACATTCCAGAGATTAGTTCCACAGATTAAAATATCCTTGTTACAAGAACCTCTTTCTTAATCTTTTTTTCAGCCATTTCACTTCCAGACCTTGCTAGATGCACGTCTAGTTCTTGCATGTAAGAGGTACTGAATGGTCCTTTCCTGATTGTCTTCTGAATGCTTTGTTGGATTTTGTAGACCAGTATATTCCCTTATGGTCATTTTTTTCGAGACTGAACAGATTTAGCCTGTTTAATTGTTTCTTTGCCTGGAAGTTCTTCCATACTTTGACCATTCTTTCCACCTTTCTTTTGTTCTTTTTCCTAATGCATTTAATCTTTTTAAAATGAGATATTTAAGACATAACTATGTGAATCACTTTAAATTTATTTACGCTGCACTTCAGCTGCTTTTGTACTGAATTATCACAATTTTCTGAGATCCTTCTGTTATTCTTCACAACACATGTAAATCGTCATTTATCCGAATACTGTGATGAAGTCAGCAAAGCGTATTCCTTTACATTCTTACCCTCTTTTCTAAATAATTTATGAATATCTCCAATACTTAAATCCATGCACAGATTTTTATAAGATTCAACTCTTCCTCACTACCTTTTTCTGTCCTGTGCAAAGGTTAAGAATCAAGAAAGGCAAATAGGAAAGGTATGTTGTTTAAAAGGAGAATGCAGGTAGTCAAAGAAATATCCTTGTCCCAGCATATGACAAATGCGTATAGTGAGTTTTGCTGATGGATGTAAGAATAGACAAAGTAATAGGCTTAGGCTTTTATAAGGCATTTAATTTAATATGGTAAAATATTCTATTTTTAGACATTAATATTTTACACTGTAAATGTATTAAAACAGAGAATGTAAAATATATGTATCGGTATAGTGTAATTGTTCTAGCGTGACACTGAAAGGATCAATGCTTGGTTTAGGTGTAGTTTAGCTTCTTTGTTGATGATCTAGGAGCAAACCCAAGTCTAGAAATATTTACAATGATGCAAAATTTGTCAGAATCCTAAATGTTTAACTCAATCATATAGTGGTGTATATATAGAAAAGGATCAGCCGAGAGGATCAAGATGGTCGTTTGCAAGTCTGATTAGGGATGATGGGACTGCAAATATGGAGATAACTGTGCCATGATAGGTCAGTATCGGAAATGAGCACCCACCTCTGGCACCCACAACTTTAAAAGGATGGTGCAAAATTAAGACAATTGCTATGGAAAACTGCAAAATCATTTGAAAGCTAGGGAAAAAAAAAAAAAATTAAGGTGCTTGGAGTTTGTCTGCAGAATGTCTCTGGCAATGCTTTAGGCAGACAGAGATTTATTTGCTTTGTCAGTACTCCAAGCCCAGTAGCAGCAGTTGGCCTGATAATTAGCCAAGCCAATAAGCTCTGCTGAGAAAAAATTACCTAGTACTCAGTGCCATATTAATACAGCCATATGTTTGTGAGTATTTAGTTTTATTTCCCTATCTTTTATTTACAATACTATTAATAGTTAGTAAAAGAGCAGCTTAAAAATAGGATGTCCTTAAAATGCCTCAAGGTGTGCATCCTATATTCTGTTTGCTTTCTGAAATCCTGGTGTAAAGTTTGGTAGGCAGCCCAGTCTAAAAGTAGGTACCTGATGTGAACTTCATAGACAATGTTTTCCTCTAAATATGAAGGCCAGCATTTGCTAAAGAATGATCTAAATAAGTTAGAGAGAATGAGAGATCACCTGTCTGTAAGACTCCTGTTTTGTGGGATCATCCAGATTCAATTCTGTCAATTTCAGATAGATTTGTTTTAAGCTGTGCACTTTTGCTTTTTGGATTTCACATCAGGTTTTAAATCAGTGTGTATGTTCTAATAAGTAAATAAAACTCAGATGAGAGCTAGTGATTAAAGGATTATGATTTCATCATGTTAACTAATTTGATTCCCAATATATTATTGCCTCACTTTTTTCTTATTGTCTATGTTCATTAAAAAGATTTATTAATAAAAAGCTTATCTTCAAATCCATGCGTACTTTTCTAAGATTCAGAGAAAAGTCCCTAAAGGTAGATGGATTATAAAATCAGGGAGAGAAATTTTGAAATGAGTTGCCCATATGGCATGAACATTCAGCCACTGTGAGTCACTAGATGTTTCCTAAACCTCTTCATAGCTGTTCTTTAACTCACAGAGTAGAGCAATTATTCCATTAATTGTCTTTCGGAAGCTTTCCTGATTCTGTAATTTGGAGTTTGGGGACCTGCAACAAGCATCTGGGTTTTACATTCTGAAGATTCATTACTGAATTTATTCTATAAAACAGGATTTGTTAAAGAGAAGAGGAAAGCAGAGGATCATGAAGAGACCACATCTTTCACAGTGGTCTGCACACTTCAGAGACATGAGAGTAGGTGGAAATGTAAACCCCTATCCATCTTACTACTGAGACAGCAATGATTTTTATATTTTTCTTTCCTAGTATTTTTTTCCTAGTATTGTAACATATGCTTCTTCAAATAGCAAAAGTAACTGGGGCCTTATGCATGAAAGATTTCAGTCCTCCCCCTGAGTTACAGGACTGAATCTTCTCAGGTCGTCCTTGTCCCTTCTGCTGCAAAATGGGGCCACAACACAGAGACTACAGAAATTTATAGAGTCTCTGATGAGAAAGGTCAATTTTAAACTCCTTTCGCTGGTCTCGGACGTTTCTGTGACAAAGACATTAATATAAATGCATCATTACCTGCCTAAATCATGACTTTTTTTTCCATATTTATCCGCTATTGAGATAGTTGTCTGTGTACAGAATAGACTTTATTGGTCTTCCACTTCCATTCTCCCTCTCACTTGTGGGAAATTTTAATTAAGTTTTGCTGGATCCCCAGACATCTTTCCTATCATCTCGTGGTGATGAGTTCATGCCAGCGTATCCATAGGAGCAGCAGTAACACCAGGTAAGTCTAAATTTTTCTTCCCTTTACGGAATTCCCTAAATCACCTCAGTCCATGAAGCTGGTAAAAAAATAAAAACAACAAGAAAGCAAATACTCTAGCAAGTAATAGCACAAGACAAAAATAAAGTAATGAAAAATGCAGTAGTTCAGAGGAAAAAAATCTATATGAATCCAGTTCCTGCTGAAAGGTATATTCAAATCTAGTGCGAGACTGGGTATTGAATGAAATGGTCTGATATATAGTACAAAAGAAACTATTAAAAAGCAATGAATTTGCAGTACTGATATGAAAGCAACTGTATTAGTCACAGACAAAACCATCCGAAGTATACGAAAAAAATATTTATCACATGTTTCTACAGCTTCTCACTGGTATCCCTCACGCAAACATAGTGAGTGTATGTTCATTTATTTGGATCTGGACACACAGCTCACATGCTCACATCTATGGAGTCAGTTATGCTTGTAAAAAAGGCAGGAACAACAAACCAAATGTCTTCTGATTTCTTCAGCTGTTTGTTGTGTTTTATAGTCATAAACTCCTTCTATCCAGGCAGGATAAGAGTTTTCTTTTCTTGCACCCACACATAACACATAACTCATACATTCACATAAATTTTAACTCGTTACAAATAGTACTTTACTAAGTATTACAAACTTAGTAAAATAATGTTTGGAGGCAGCTTTGGATGTCTTTGCCTTGTAGGCATCTCGGCTGGTTTGAAAATGTTTCTCAATTTTTGCACTGTCGTCTCCTTCACTGTCAAGTGGCAAGTGTTTGTGCAGGCACAAGCAGCAAGGGCAAAAAAGAGATGATACCAATGTTGAAACTTTGGACTGAAATTTCAGAAAATAATTATGTATAACAAATTGAGGTTTGTTCAGAGTGGTACCTGAATATTTAATATTAAAAAGAAAAAGCAAAACAGAAGAAAATACTTGATGCTAATTCTTCAGTAGTACAGAGGTAGTTCAGGATTGGTCATAGTGCACATCACCCTTCTTACCACATATGAAAATTGTGTCAGCTTTTGAGTCATCCATTACACGTCTTGGTGCACGTGGGAATCTCCTAGCTGAGTTAATTAACAGCATCTATAAGATTCTGAAATCAGTCAAATATATTATTACGCAAAATTCAGCAACCGATCACATCGTGGAGCACAGCCTATGTTTAAGGATTTAACGATTGTATATTTTTCTTTTTTGTAGATTCTGTACCTTTGACTTTAGTCAGGTATGACAAATTTTGCCTCACGGGAAATAAATCTGTCTCCTCCATGGAACACTTAGTCATTAGTGTGTAAAGGTTCTTATAATAGTTTAATAAAATATTATTAACTTCTATGCCATCTGCATTGATGTTATTACCCCTTTCAGGTTTAATTGACTGGATCATACACATATACTTTTCTTATAAGGATGTAGGGAGCTAGTCTTGCTTGTTTGAAATTTGTAAAATAGAAATTTACTTTCATTGTGGAGTATACCTTGATTTTTCTGTGTATTTCGATAGTAATGTAAGTGAACTGAATCTCCACTCTTTGCATGTAGATTTTACCATCTTAACAATATTGAAACTTCTTGAATCTGCTCTCCCTCCCTATTTTTTGAGATCACTGTTGATCCTTTGATAAATATGGTTCACAGAGAAGCTCTAAATAGAAAAAACACAACACACTGTTTCAGTGGGATGATTCACTCTAAAGCCAAAACAGTGTATTCTGTAAGCCACATACATTATCCCAGGTAATACAAAATGTTTTTCATAAACTTTTAACCCCTTATGAGAAATCTGCTTAACCTGTGCACTCTCTAGATCCAGACACACTGACACACACATTGCATACTTTGACCATAAGTGGTCTTACTGAATTCTTACTGAATTCAACTCCAGGAATTATTAGGCCACTTCAGATATTTGCACATTTGCAGTGTTTTCAGGTTTTACGTATTTCTGTTTGGTTGTCTACATTGCCAAAATTCTTGCAGGAGTTAAAAGTTTAGTGTGTATTTACCAGTGGGCTTCACATAAATGCTGACATATAGGAAAAAAATGGCTAAAGGAGTGTATGTAAAGTGTGGTAATGTACAAAGTCAAAACTGTTTAGGAGTTGCCACAGTATTAACCACTCTTACAAAACTTTTCCATAATCATTTGTGCATAGGGAGATGGAGCAGAAAGAGGGATATAATCAGCAATATTATAGCTGAAAAAATTATGATATTTCAAGAGTACAAAGAGGAGGGAGGAATACAATGAAAGAATCTATGATGGGAATAATAAACACCAAGGAAAAAGCTTGAAATAACAGATGGTCCCTCCCAAACAAACCATTCCAGCCTTTACCATGTTGATGGTTATATGTTATAAATAAACAAAGAATTTAGTAATTCCAATACACATACAAAAAAAGACATCGTTTTTTATAGATCAACTACATATAATGTGCATACTTACATCTTTTGATGTATCTTGTTTCATTTAACAGAGAACAATTCCTGCACAGCATTATTATTCGTCTTTTTGAACATAAAAGTGTCCTCCTGCTGTAAAAACCTAGTAAAAAAACAGGCTAGATTTTTAAAGACATCTGCTGCCTTAATTCTTCTGTCACTAGGAGAGTTCAGTCAGAAAAAGAATGTAAAAGGTTAGAGGTATTATTTTGCTTTTGTGTAACTTATCACAGTGAGTTCTGCTAATTAATTTTGTATTTAAGTATTACACAGTATGCTCCTTTTAATATGAATGTGATTTAGAACTGAGATAAATTGTTCTATTGGAAACTGGGAATATACAATACATAGTTTGAAAGAAGCATAACATGCTAAACTTTTTCTAAGTGTGTCTGCCAGTTTTTTTTCATCATCAGCTGTGCTATTTGAAGTCTTGGGCAGAGGCTTGGGCAGATAGTAAAAGCTATTCATGTGTGTGAGAAAGGTGTGAGGAAATTATGCAGTAATTTTGAAGAGTAGAGAAATCTTTTTCTTGTGACACAAACCACAAGTGGAATTCATGTCTGTTCTGATGAAAGGTTTTTCTCTAATCTGTCCAGTGATTAAGCACCATACTTCTTCCTTCTAGTACTTGTGCAGGTATTAAAAGTGATACGTATATATAATATGGCCATATGCCAAAGTAATTCTGAAAAAAAAAAAAGCTCAAAACTTAGTAAAAATGTTACTTGTAAGATGAGTTTATCTTCTAAATACAGAGTTGTGCATGCTGTATTTGTATAAGCTTTTTGTAAAAAAAAACCCAAAGATTTTAACAAAGATTTATTTCAATGAGAATTCTGCAAAGCGTATCTTTTGTTGTAGGATTATTTTGCATATGTAATAAATTGAGGTAAAAGCTTTTAGAACAGTAATTTATATGACTTACAAATGAATTTATAATATTTATTTAAAATAACTATTTATTTTATATTTTAGACTATGAAAAGACAAATAAATGAAAGTCTCTTACATTTTATATGCTTTTTAAAAAACCCCTGGAGATAACGTTAGATGTTTAAAATGTTGCAGACCACCAGTTAAGCTGCAAAATTATTTTCCTTTTTTAAATTATTATTAGAATAATTTAGTATGTGTATTTGTGTTCTCCATTATAACATTTATCATTATTCAGGAGTATTGGATCATTATGCTCTTATCAGTGTTAGCATTTGTTTTATTTATTAAAGAATTACATTTGTTAAGGACACAATATTTCTGCGTTCTCTTTGAATAGATAGAGGTTATTTTACATTTCTGATATTTTTCAAAGACATGAGACCTGTAGTCAGATGCAGAAAGTAATTTCTCACTTTTAGGGAGAGGTTATGAGACCCACGTGTAGTCTTGATAAGAAAAAAACAGAGACTATGGAAACAATGGTTAAGAACCCAGAAACCGAGATAATGGGCTCCCACATACAAACCATCAGAAGAACAGGGGGAAGGAGTTCTATTTTCATTGAAATACTGTGAAGATTATTCCTTGAGATGAAATAAAGACAAAGTTTGAGCAATCTTGTTCAATCAACGAATTTTCCTAGCTACACATTCTTTTTATAAGAAAATTAAATTAAATTAAATGCAGCTACTTATATAGAATTTAGCTATATATTCCTTCTTTTCAACAGATTTCTCAGCATGATTTTGGTTTGGAAGAAAAGGTTAATCAGTATTGATTAAGAGTACTAAATGTTCTCGGTAATCCGTTCAGTTGGCTTTTTGAAAAGGTCTTTGGTTTGTGTGTTTAATTAAATAGTCCTGGATCAGTGGGCTCTGTTCTGCTTCATAGTTATACTGTGATTCCAGGTAGGAATTTACCGAAAGAAATGTTATCACTGATCTTTGAAATAGATGAGGCAAAAGCAACCTTTCTTTCCAGTTTGGGATATTCAAAGATTAAGTAATACAGCATGTTCACTAGCTGGAAACGGTTGTCTCTCTCTCGGGTATTGCTAACTCTTAGTGCTTTTCCGAAAAAAACCCATTTTTAACTAAAAATTCTATGATGTCTTTTTCTCAAGATCTTCAGTTGGATTGTTGTGAAATGTTCATTTAGTTGTTATTGAGCTCAGAAATTAGCAAATTTGTCCTTGTCTTGTTCATACCAGTCATCTAGGTTGTAAATCTAGAACAGGAGGACAACCAATAGCTTGAAATATTTGCTGCTGATGAAGGATCTGTCTTATAATTTACACATTTCATTTAAGTAAAAAGCAGATACCTGTTACAGAAAGGAAAAAAATGCAAGTCTAACTAGTGGTAAAAATTCATTCCAAGGTAAACTCTGAACACAGGTTTTTAATTACATTTCAGTAGTAGCTCTCATACTTGTTTTATATTTGCCCAAAGCAATGACTAGAATACAAACAAATCCCCGATAAATCATAGATTTGTGCCCTAGGTATACTGAAGCCAAAACGTGTGTAAACCTGAAATCCAGTCCTACCAGAAGAAGCATCTTTCACTTTTGTTATCTTGTGTATCTCATCTCTTCTTATTTCAGTTATATATTGAGAATTACTAGAATATAACTTTATGTTATTAAACAAAGTAGCCTTCCTCATTTATTTTATATAACAATGTAATAATCTCAAAGGTAAGATTTTACAGTGTCTCATGGAGCTGAGTGTTTGCATTCCTACAGACATGACATGCCAACAAGACCCTAATGATAAATATGCCAAATGTTCTTCCACTCCATACAGTAATCTGTAGGAAGCTAGTAATAGTTTTGGTTTTTTTTCACATACATGTAACAGAAGCAGATATTTTGTCTAACTTAAAATTTCTAAGCACTTAAGAAAACTACTGAAGCCTTTTAGATATAAAGTCCCTATCTTCAGGAAAAACAATGTAAGTGCCTTTTTCTTGTTAGTAATTGCAACTTATTGTAAAGTGTAGTTATAGTTGAAATTTTTCCCTAGAAGATTGGCATAGGAAGATCCTGTGCATATTTTTTTTTATCTTAATGGCATCTAGGAAATGTACTCATAGTACTGATCAATGAGTAACTTCCAACCAACAGCCCAGCAAGTTTAACCTGGGATCTGCTCTTTTCTGCATCTTGGGTAATCACTTGTGAGGAATGTATTAGAATACAGATACACAGAACAGCTGAAAATTCATGATTCTGAAAAGGCAGCACTATAGTTTTATTTAAAAAACTATTTATTTGAAATTAAATTTAGTTAGTTAGTTAATTATTAGAAACAATGCACTCAAAGTACTTGGGTTATTTTCCATTATCCTCCCATTGTGATCACATCAAAATAGCAAATAATGCAATGCTCTATGAGACATGGAGGTCCACTTACTGCCTGTTTTCCAATCGGGAAATGGCTTATAGAAAAGAGATCTGGATGTCATGGATTAGATTTATAAAGGGATTTTAGGCTCTGAAAATAATCCAGGCATAAGTAGGCTTTATCCTCATCACTTAAGGCATTTTGTCATTTGCAGGAAGGATTCAGTTTTGGTAAGAGTGCGTGTGTGGAAGCACGCATATAATGTTAGGACTGGGCTGATGGCTTAAAAGGTCAGCATTTTGATTTATGCTTACTCTCCTGTCTTACTAATTAGCAAAGTTTTTCTCACAAAAAGAGCTGCTGAAAAGAGATGGGATGTGTCTGACAACATGGGGCAAGGATGTGTTTTCAAACAAACTTACTGGCTTCATGGGGGGGTCTGGAAACATGTGAGAGGGGATTCCCACAAGCAGAGGAGAAGCAAGGACACAAGGGTGTTAAGGCATCCAGGATATAGTATGACCAGAGGGGCTTTCACACTTCACCTGTAAAAGCTGCACAACTTGGGACCTATCTCATATGCTCATATACAAATGAAGGTGGTCCTGGGGACAAGAGGGAGACATCAGCTGTGGGTGTAGTGTAACTGAGCTGCGACCTCACAGGGATTGCAATGACATGGTGGTACAGTTCTCACACCTGCACAGCTGCAGTGCAAGGGCACAGATGCTTCAGGAAGGGTGGGGTTGTCAGGGAAAGAGAGGGGGTGATCTATGCAAAGGGGTAACTCAGAGGCATGGAACTTCACCCTGGGGAAGGTGAGCCTGTGGGAACGGGTCAGGGGACAAAACAGCACCACTGATGCAGACGCGCACAGATGCAAGCACCCCAAGGGCAAATTCTTGATGAAGGTGATTTGGTGAATCAGCCAGGGAAGAGGTTCTGTTGGAGCTGGTGCTCACAAGCAAGGTTGAAGACATGAAGGTTGAGGGCAGTCTTGACTGTGGTGGCTGTGGAACTCTGGAGCTTTACATCCTGAAAGCAAGATGAACAGCAGAATTTCACAAAGGCAACCACACTGAATTTTAGAAGAGCAGATTTTTGGTCTTGTCAAAGACTTGCTTGGAACCTGTTGGAGGCAAAGGTACTGAAGGGGGCTGAACTCAGCCCTGGAACAGGACAAGGTGGGGCTAATGGTTGAGAGTAGCTCTGCAAGAGGGGACGTGGGGCCAGCAAGTGGCCAAGGACACAGCAGTGTGCTCAGGTAGCAAAACAGCTCCCACAACGGGGGCTGCACCACCAAGGGGAAGGGATCCTGACCCATTGTTTGACAGTGGTTAGTCTGCCCGTATAGTCCAGGCTTGAGGTCCTGGCACACAACAGACCCTGACATATAGGAGTGAGTCCAGTGGAGGGTTCCCCTCATGGTCGAGGCTGGAGCACAGGATATACTGGGAGAGGCAGAGGGCACTGGGCTGGTTCAGCCTGGGGAGGAGGAGAGGAAGGGGGACCTCACTGCTCTCTGCAGTGGGTACAGAGGTAGGGTATAGAAAAAATGAACTCAGACTCTTCTTGGTGATATGCAGCAATAGGACAAGAGAAAATGTGCGTTAAGTTGGAATATAAGAAATTCTGATGAGTATGATCTTTTATTATTTTTTTTTAGCACAACGGTGGTCAAATACTGGATTGGTCACTAGAGATACTGTGGAGTCTTTATGGTTGGAGGTGTCCAAGACTCAAATGGACACAGCACTGAGCAACCTGGTCTAATTAGAGTTGCTTTGAGCAGAGAAGATGTCTGGAGGCCCCTTCTACACTAAATTATTCAGTCGTGCTGTGATTCCCTGATGACATTGTTCAAAAAACCAGTTAACAAGTTGAACAATTCCAACAAAAGTTATTGAAGGATAGTCGTACTTCAACATGCACAGCTGCAGATTACGCAGATTTTATGTTATGCTTTGATTAATAATATATATATTATATAATGTATATAAAATTATATATATATATAAAATAATACATATAATATATTATTATATCCAAATGACAAATCCCTTGAACAAAAATGGATAAATTCTACTTCAGGAAAATAAACCAACACATCACCCTAGGAAAATATCTTAAGAGTACAAAAAGAATCATTTTGTTTGTTTGTTTCTGATTTGTTTGATTTTTTAATATAAATGTTTCTACTGTATGGGCCTGGGTAACAATCTAGTTGTTCTCAGAGCTTAGAAACTTAGAAACTCGTGACTTAGATTATTAGTCACGAGAGGCATCTCAGATCTACAGTCACATTGGCTTGTTAAAATCACAACAATGAAATTGTGGACAACGTAAAGGAAGTTAGCAATAGCTATTTGGTTTTCCTTCTGAGGCCTCTAAAACTGCGATGTCCGTGGGCATTTAGTAATAGAAGCTCACAAGACTGATTTCCTCCTTCATGCATCACCACAAAATTTCTGAACCAGAAGGCTCTACGCCCTTGCTTCAATATTAAATTTTTGCAATCATCAACAGTTTGATGTAAGGAATAAGCCCTGACAACTGGGAAGTGCCATTTGGACATAGCACTGGTAGGGTTGTTTGGCTCTTCTCTTCACTTCTTCCTTCTTTTATATGATGTAAAAGGTGCCTTGGTTTGCCCAGCAGACAAATGCTCTGTCACAGTGCTCGTCCTAAGAAGCATTTGGCTCCTGTCCTGTGCAAGCATGTGCTCCGATCCCACATTCTCCCCACCCAGTCCTCTGAAAGTCAAGCTGGGCTGTTACAGTGCCACAAATCATTGTCATAGCAATTTCTGCTCTTGCTGAACAGTCTGCGTAGGTACAGCAAAAACAGAGCGCTACGTTATTAACACCATAACTGGTTATACTCTAATCAGTTTGCATTAACACCTTGATACTGTTATAACAAGGGATCCATTTCTAGTAGAGCTGTTATAATACTTAACCTTGGTCAGACAGTTAGACTTCGTGGTTATGTGGCAACTCCAGTGTGCCTTCTCTTAGAAGATATTATGAGGATGGATCAGAACATTGCCAGGTTTGCAGCATACATGCTTCACCACAGTTCTAGCTGAGAAATTGTAAACTATCTCTCAACAGACAAATGAGAATAGTTTCTCAGTATGAGAAGCTGCTGCCTACAGCCTCGAGTTGGTAAAGCACTTCCTTTTTTCCAGTTGGTGCTCTTCAATTTTTGTTTTATTTTTTTACTTCAGAATGTTGTGATATGAAAAGAGCGAAAATGCTTGCTTTCCAGTTAACATTTTTAAGTTCTGATTCCTGCAATTTGACAAATAACAGGATGGGATGATTTCTCATGTGTTTATTGGAGTTTGTTATGTCAGATTTTGAGGTTGGAAAATGATAGCATCAGTCTTCATGTCAGTATTATTCCAATGTTCACTATTACAGTCCTGGTGATCAAAGCTTTGGTGTAAAGTTGCATTAGGGGACTGCTGAGATGTTTCCACTGAAAAGTTAATAACAAAAGCACTACCTATTTGTCAAAACCGTAACATTTGACAGAAACCTGTTGCATTGAACCAAGTTTTGCAGATTTGTATTAAAACCAGAAACAGAATCTTTTTCAGTGCAAATCCTAGTTTCTGATAAAAAGTTTCACTTTGCTGTATTTTGTTGAAAAAAAACAAACAAACAAACAAAAAAGAATACAGCTTTTGAAAAAGTTGTTAGGATTTTTGAAGAATAAATCTTGTCTTTTTTTCTTCAGAAAAAAAGGAATGTGCATATCTTACAAAGGACATGCAAAATACAAAATATACATTAAAAAAGTGAGGGGTTGATACACTTTTCATTGGGTTTCATTTGATGTTTCATAATAGTCACATCAACAGTATTCCAATCAACACAGCAACA
This sequence comes from Alca torda, assembly GCA_008658365.1. Lineage (NCBI taxonomy): Eukaryota > Metazoa > Chordata > Aves > Charadriiformes > Alcidae > Alca > Alca torda. The sequence goes on from CM018101.1 coordinate 70,426,061, forward strand.
TGGAATTCCAGGAAATAAAATCAAACCTGTCTTCCCCTTTTCTGATTTAATGCAATTCTCAGAAATTATCTACATGCTTTTCGCTCCAAGTGCAAAAAGCAGAGTTATTATAGGGAAGGACAGATATTAGTTATTTCCAAAAATAGTTTTTAAGAGCATTTTGTTCACTCACTTCTTCTGTTTTGTAAGATCTTTTCCTGGGATATTTTTATTATTTCTCCTCTGATGCATTGATTAATACTATACACTGGTGCTCTTACTGCTAAGTCTGTTAAGTATGTTAACAGTTTTCTGCTCTACACTGCATTACTGGAAATTTTCATTTATACACATACGTCCCTCAAAACCAGTTATAAGATGGTTGAAATAGACAGGGATGAAATTACGTGTCATCCTGGGAAAAAGTAAATCAACTTTGATCAAAACATGAGAATGTTTGCAAATTCCTTTTATGTTTACAACGAGGTCATAGGGAGATCATGTGGAAATATTTTAAATATTAAGTGAAACTCTAGTTCAGCAAATCTTAGATTATTCTAAGCTCTCTCTCCATGTGACAGCTCATTTTTCATATAGTCAGACACACAGATATTTGCAACTCTTAAAAACCTGTATCAAAATCAGCATTAAAATGGGAAATGATAATATCATAAAGACTATCTTGAAGCCAAGTTCTCTCTCAGAACTTCATTTTATGTATCTCCAGTGGTGTTCAGAGATCTTTTGCTGGGTGGAGAGAAGTTTATGTTTAGTATGTCTACAAAATAATTCATGCATCATTTCATGAAATATTGTCTGAATTTGCAAGCCTATTCTTAATTCTACAAGAGTAATTATTTCTTTAATAAATGTTAAAAGGGGACATTTCATGTTCATATTTCTCCTTTAATTTTAATTTCCTATTTGACAATGACTATTTATGTATTCATTTATCTAATCAAAATAATAATATCACAAGTGTATTTATGTCACTTGGCTAGGAACTGAAATATCAGAAGGTGAAACACGTAAGTCTTACTTCATTTGTGTGTTCTGAATGGAACAATCTGAGTTCTTGCAGTACCCAAAATGTACCATAACATAATATTATCCTTTTAGAACTTCAAATACTGAAGTAGAGATGGATGTCACAGCGCATCCTAGTGTATGAAATTTCTGCTTACAAATACCTGGTGTAAGAAGTCACAATTGCAACTGTGTTCTGACTTTACAGGTAGTTTGAGGGCAATATTCAGTGTTTAAATGGCTTACTAGGAAAAAAAAAAAAACATGAACAACCAAAGAAAAACAAAAAAAAAACCAAACCCCAAAACCAAAACTTTCAAATAATTCCACCATTGCTTTCTCCACCACCACCTCCCCCACCCCAAGATAAAATAAAAATTAGGCTTATCATTCATCCAAACTGCTTCTTTTCCGGAGCAGTAGGAGGCAGAATATCAACCATTCTGCAGTTATATATGATCCTAGATTTTTCTCCAGTATGTTTTTCCTCAGAATAGTCAAGCCCTTCAGGGTGCAAAGTAAGATGCGAGTTGTCTGGAAATAATTCTGTTGAATTTTTTTTTTTTTTTAGGAGAAAGGAAAGATTAAAATATTGGAGAAAGAAAAGGTAAAAATATTGGATTCACCTGTAACAGGAAAAGTTACATTATCTGACCAGCTCACATCTGAAAAAAACCCAAAAGGTATTTTCCAAGGGTGCTGTCTACCCAGGCATTTGGGGAAGTGCTGTCAAGACAGCTTTCCAGAGAGCTGCAATGTAAGGAAATTTCCCAGATGTCATGTTTTCTGCTGAGCAGACTGCTAATAGCCAGTGGTATTTCAGAGATGCAAGTTCTTCCTGTGAGCTGCAGATAATTCTGGCTCCTGGGTCAACATGACTCTCTCACAGCTCTCAAATGAACTGTGAAGGAGCCTGTACAGCCCCAGGAAGCATTTTCCCATTAGCACACTGCTTCATTGGGATGCTTTCCATACAATAAGTGATTTCCAGGGGGAAACGCTTAGGCCAAGCTCTAGCAACCAGAGGTAGGTTCCTGATGTGAAGTCTCACTGTGTGTCTTAACGTTGGCTGCTTCACTGAATTGAAGAGGGCTGGTAGAACCAAACTGCTGCCTCATGACATCAGATGATAACAATGAAAGAAACACAGTAGAAAGAACACAACAACTATGTAAAAACAAAGCTCTGCACAGCCTTTCTCCTGTTCAGGAAATAATGCCCCAAACCTGCATGGCCATCGAGTCTCTGAAGATTCCTAAAGTGTAAGATCAACTGCAGCATCAGGTCATACAGCCTCATTCTCCATGTAACTCACATACAGTCATATATGGGTATTTTTCAACTGATTCCTGTGCAGAAATGAATTTGATTTGACAAGTTCTATAATGGAAAAGCCCACTACTTTTCATGGCGAATTGTCTCAATGGTTAGTCATTCTCAGTGCTAAAAGCACTGCCTAAAAGCATTACTAAAAGCATCTGAATCTAAAACTTCTGGTACTGGTTATTGTTACGGCTTTGTCTTCTAGTTTAAAGATGCTTTTAATAATAACATTTCCTCTGTATGGCTTTCCTTAAACACTCTAAATTTTCTTACCAAATAGCAAAAAAGCAATGGAAAAAACAGTATTTGCTTTTGAAATTATAAGTCAAAATATGAAGGGGAGAAAAAGGGAAAAAAAATAATCTTTCCACAGCTTTTCAATGTTCATATTCTGGTGCATATGTTACTTGAAATTAAAAGAAATAATTAACATCCTGTGACACTTAACTTTCATATTTTTAGACTTTTCAGACTAATTTTCTGTTAAGGCTTAAGGTTTCTTTAACCTGTTTCCCATTAAGGCCTTCCCTAATAAATTATTATTTATCTTTCCCAGAAAACAATTATTTTATTATCTTCTACTAGATATATAGTCTTTTGGTTCCACATCTTTTTTGACTAGCAGAAGAAGCTATAGAAGCTGATGAAAACACTGTCTCTTCAAAATGGTCAGATTTTGCCTTCTATGGGCTATTATAAATATTTTTTTATATATAATTGGATCTTGGGAAATGAGCTATAATAGAAAATTGACTTTCATTCTCTTGTGAAATACTTGAGAAATTGCACTATTATGTATTTGAAGATATTTTTAAGGTTGATAGTCTAATGTTTTGACACTCTTGAGACTGACAGCTGTCATAACATTTCATCTTTCACTAAATTTTTAGAAAGAAGTTATCATGGGTATGTTTAATAAATTATATCTACAATTTCAAATAATTATGCTGCTCAAGACATTTATTTTACCTCTGTATTATGAGGACTAACAGTGTATCAATAGGGAATTCAATAAATGAAGTATACGACTCATGGAAAGCACTGAAATAATCACCATTTTTGGTGCTAATATTGCGACTGAATAAATGCGTAAATAGATTTTATGTGTGTATATATATATGAATATTGATATGCTTGTTCACAATATGTCAGAGGATCAGAGCTTATTGTGATGGGAGTGTTTAGGATACTTACAAATCTGTCCAATTTTAAACTTCAAAATAGATTCATTAACAGAACAGTATGAGCTAGATTTTACACAGTAGTAATCACCATCAATATATATACAAATTTGTTAGTCTTTGACACTTAGGTCCCAGATGAGCTATGAGGATTCAATACCAAGGGTCCAGTGCTGTGGAGTTAGGGCTGATAACTCGGGTCCTTGGTGGTGTGTGGTCATGGAGGTTGTGATGGTCAGGTCTGAGAGCTGTTGGATAGGAAAATTCAGATCCAGAGCAGGTTTGTCCTCTCTCTTTTCTTAGCTTTCTTCACCGAGATCTGACAGGTTTATGCTATTCCCCTCCCACAAAGAGGAAGTTCTTTGCTCTCGTTCATGCTTATCTTGTTTTCTTTCGTCTTGTTAGTTACCCTCCTGGTGCATTCAGCAGGATATCCCATCTGTTTGCAGTCCCCTCTGTTTATCTTAACCCCTGTCTGGCAACTATTTTACTGTGTTGCCTTTCAAGTGCAAGTGCACTAATCTTCATTTGCCCCGTTGGTGATCACATTTCTCCCAAGATTATGTGTGGTATTTGACTACACCATCACAGTGTTACAAAATACATGCTTACTGTTGTTAGCTGCACAGTCTTAATAGGCTTGTATTCATTTTCAAGGCAAAGTAATATTAACTATAGGCTGATTAATACATGTATAATGTATAGGTGTCATCTGTCTCTGCTTTGGCTGCAATGCTTCTGAACCAGAGTTATACATAATACTGAGTATTTTTTTATATTTCTTAAAAATTCTGAGACCAAGAAATCTTCAATGCCTTCAAGAGAGATTAATCTCTCAAACTGATCTCTCCTAGAAGTCTGGGTAATATGATTTCCACATATAAGCATTAGACATCTGCTACGCTCAGGTACCTACTCAGTTGCTCCTCATACAGGTATAGAAAATGTTTTAAAAGGCTTATTAATTGACTACCTACTATGTTTGTAGTAGCTGACTATGTTACAAGGATTTTTAATTGATGACTTTCTGTGTTGCATTGACTCAGGTCTTGTTGACAAATAGTTTCAAGCCTTGTACTACAGATTGAGTTTCTACCCGCTGGAAATTAAGCACTGAGCATTTTGAACTATACCAGTTCGGTCTTGAACTCTCCACTGATGAGTCAGGTACTCAGGATGAATTAGTATTGACCATAGACCATATTCAATGTATAAAGCCAAGAAGGAATGAAGTGATATAGGTTAAATTTTATTTCTTCTCAGGGCCTCACATATAACCTCCACCCTGACTCTACTGTTGAGGTCAAAAGCAGACTTAGAATGCTTTACTCATTGCACTGCATTAAATTGGATTTAATTTTAAAAATGTCTGATTGCTTTAGTGGCTTCCCACTAAAGGAAGGAAAGGGAAGGGAAGGGAAGGGAAGGGAAGGGAAGGGAAGGGAAGGGAAGGGAAGGGAAGGGAAGGGAAGGGAAGGGAAGGGAAGGGAAGGGAAGGGAAGGGAAGGGAAGGGAAGGGAAGGGAAGGGAAGGGAAGGGAAGGGAAGGGAAGGGAAGGGAAGGGAAGGGAAGGGAAGGGAAGGGAAGGGAAGGGAAGGGAAGGGAAGGGAAGGGAAGGGAAGGGAAGGGAAGGGAAGGGAAGGGAAGGGAAGGGAAGGGAAGCTTGTTGGACAAATAAAAAATAAAAGAAGTTGCATTCATTGTCATTTCTAAAATATTGAAGGTTATTTTGGGATTTATTTTGACATTGCCAGCTGTAGAAGGAGTTTTCATGTTCATGTCACATTCAGGTAGTAACACTGAGACCAAATAAAATTATACCTGTTTGTAACACCTGTCCTTATTTGCCAAGGTCCAGGATGCTCTGGAGAAACAGGAAGATCCAACTACAAGGCCATCTGGAGTTTTCGTTTTCAGTTGTAAGTTAAAGATTTCGACTCAGTACATACATCTGCAAGTAGTTAAGCCATTGAAAGAAAACACAGGTTTTCAAAAGAGCTATGGCCTTTTTATTGTTTCTTCAGTAAGCAGCTGAAAACATATGCTGCTTCCAGGTGCTGTGATATTAAGGAGGTGCAGGTACCGTGGTTTAAATTCCTGATTAGGTAACCTTTCCAAATTGTATTGATCGTATCCTGGTAATGTTCAGGAGTTTGTGACAGAGTCTCTTTGCAAATTCATGCAGCCTTCCATACAAAAATATTTCCTTAAAATCTCAACTGTACTAAAACTTGCATGCACAATTGCTGCAAGCTTATTCCTTCTTGAGCAGGAAGGTCTCCAAACCAGACTCTGACAGAGGAATGCTCTTGTTTGATGCCTGAACTCCAGAAGATCCTCAGTCTATGACAAGTCAACAAAACTTTCTAACAGGTTTCAAGTTCCAGACCTCCCCAAGGATACAGCAACATTTACTTTTTGGGAGAGTTCTATGAAAGCCAACAGTAGTGTGTAATATCATAACTGTGAAGAATGAAATAGTGTGTAAGATTAAAAAATATTAATGTTTTTGGAAGGGGTTTCAGAAGGCTTTGCTTAAGAACAAACTGAAAGACAGTAAGGGGGATCAAATTTTTGTACAGTACACTCAATGATATATGATACATGAAAGATTTATGAGTCCACTCATGAAAGAAATTGAACATCTCAGCTTCATTTATGTTCTGAGATATCTCCTGAAAGAGGGTGTCTGAAGAGTTTCTCTTTCTGAATCAGGAAGTCTGAGAGCATAAGTACTCTTACATTTTTTGCTACTGAATGAGATGAGGAATTAAAGAGGTAGCTTTCCAGAACCCTGAGTTCCACTGATTTAAAACCAACTTATATAAGAGCAGTAACACACAGGAAACATGTATATATGCCTGTAATACTGAGCTAAACCAGCACAAAGAACCAATATACTGTTTCACACTATCAACTGTCTAAAATCTATTATATGCACATGTTTCTACACTGTATTTCTTGCTTACAGCACTTACCTCACTAGCATAATAAGAACAATCATGAGGTATTTTTGTTTGGGTTTTTTTGGTTTTTCATTTGTTTGTTCCCCCCACCCCCCAAAAAAAACCCACACCAAAACCAAAAAACATTTGATATTTCCGCATGGGAAAATGCAAATTAGTTCCACAAAATATTTATATGGATTAATTGTTATGTAGTGGCTAAATTGTGCCTTTTCCTGTTTTATAACAACAAAATACACTTTGGATCTCAAAACTTTTCCAAAGGAGTAGCTTAGTACTTCACTTCCTCATTAAAACAAACAATTTGCTTGGAACAATGTTATCATCTGGGCATGTGCTTTCATTGCAATTTGTTACTTATTCAGGTAATAACTAAGCTAAATAGAATATTTTTTATGAAACAATGTCACAATTCTTTATTTATATGATACAACGACTTAAACACAAGCAGCCACTTTCTGTGACCATTTCAATGTAATGTTTGAAATAGAGAAGGGAGGAAGAATGAAGATTCCAGTGATTTTCTTTTTGTAAGTTTCTTTATTTTCTCTAAGAAGAAAGTCTATAAAGCAGAGCCATCACTGAGTGAAACAGCCATGGTTGCTAACTAAAGCACTTCAACTTTGTAAATGGTAAATATATAATAACTACTTCAGGAATAATAATAATAATTTAACAGCATTTGATTGAAGTCCATATTTTGCCTTTCACAGATAAAGTACTAGGGTACAGTCTGGAAAACACGTTCATTTGGTGAAGTTTGTAGGCAATTTACCAAACCAGTTTTATTAGTAGAGTATTTGAAAAATACTCCTGGACGAATTTAGTATTGCATAGCTCATTTTATACATATATATAACTGCATATATATTTATTTATATATCAATTTATATATATATAAATATATGCATAGTTATTTTTTTAAGCTGTTTCATATGCATTCTTAATAAACTCTTCTTTTTCCTGCTTAAACATGAGGGATCTTGTTATCAGTCCCGTAATGGGTGGAGGTCAGAATTCATCAACCATGCATAACACAAATTTCCTGTGTTTAGAGTGACTGCAAGAGATGCAGGACTTCACCTTTCGACGGCATCCTTTCCCCACTGCTCTTCAGAGCTCTCTCCACACGCCTCTCCCAACTGCGCTGGGTGACGTCTGCCTTGGTGCCCTCTGTCCTCAGGTGCCTGACAACATTTCTTTGGATAATACCACTGAGAACAAAGTCTGGCCTCTCTCATTTCTGGGATTATAGCTCAGAGCACTGTCTAACCTTTCTGATGCCTTTTGTTGACAGATTATTTCTACATTTCAGGCGATTGAAAATTTGAAAAGCTGCCAAGTGGAGGGGATGATTTCAAAGATTTTTCAGGCTTAAAGTGCAGATGGTATGACACCTGTCATCTTCAAACAAAACTGTGATAAAGCTGCTGTGTGGAAAAGTTGGCTACCTTTTAATTTTTATTTCACTTGAGGGAGAAGGAGGACACAGAGTGTTTTGACACAGTCAGGGAAACTTGACCCCACCCCCCCCCAGAAATTGGCAAATGTTATTGCAAGAGCCCTGCAGTCATCTTTGCCTCTTCACCTTGTGTCTTTGCCTTTGCATATGTGCTGGAGTATGCCTGGGCAGCAGTCTGACTGCTGGGCGGCTTTCCCAGTCATTTAGTCACAGAAAGAGATACTTCATTTGGTAATATTTCATCATGCTTAAGATGTTTTCTTCTTTTGCCATGGGTCGGGCATGAAATGGAAAAAGCAAAGAACAGGAGATAGTGTAGCTTTTAGCTTTGGTGGCAACAGAAATAGACACCTATGGAAATTTTTTTGAGCTCATTATTATAGCAGGGTCACAGAGTGTGGGAGTATTGATTGTAGAATATAAATTATAATTTCTCATTTAGGCATAGGAGATTACATTTTCTTCTTTGTTCAGCTAATTTGAAGCAATTACAGATATTTTTCTATCTATTTTTCAAATCAATCTTGAGCTAAAAAAAAATAATTTTCACCACTGACTACTTAGAATTATAAAGAAAATTATCTTTATTTGTGGACAGCTGATGACTAATGTTGGACATCTCCACTTATGAGCCTCCAATTTGAGACAGCTTTTATGTTGTCTTATTATTTGAAATAAGATCTAGCACTTTGGATAAACTAGACCTAAAAAAGTCTTGCATTGATCACGTAAAAGTATAAGGGCTACTTGTGTACATTGAATTTTTATGCCATTACTAACACTAAACTTGTAAAAGTAACCTATGTTCCAGACTAAGAATAATAGTGTGATGGAGAAAAAAAAATACCCTTCAGCTCCAGGAACCTTTATCCCTAAGTATTTTTGTAATGAACAGACCAGGACTCTTTCCTATATTATGATGTAGTACTACTGTAATAATGGTAATTGCAAATTCTGAATTGGAGCTGATCACTGAAATGAATTTTTTTAAAAAATAGACTAATATTAAGGTGAATAAAGAACTTTATGCAAGTGAAACTGTTCCACCTGTTTCAGTTATGGCATTACAGTCTAGCAACAATATTTCATGTAATTCAGTTTCTCACAGTTGCAACGACAATTTGTGAACTTCTCCCGTCTCTATTCCATAAAATAAATAATTAATTTCCCTGTTAAACTACAACTACATCCTTCTTTTGAGTTATGAAAAATTCAGTGAAATGAATACACTTTGTGTTTTGTTTAGGGTTTGGGTTTTTTTTGTTCTTTTTTTTCTTTTTTTTTTTTTGGGGGGGGGGGTGGGGGGGGGTGGAGGGAAGGCTGTTGGTTTTGTTTGGGTTTTTTTTTCATAAACTGAAAGTTTCCAAACTTTCAGTAACTGCTAATTTAATAAGGAAAATGAAAATCACTGAATGGCTACTTGAAGATATTTTGGGTTGTATAGTATGTAAACACCAGAATAGAATGCTGGTGTGCAGTATTAGAGAATTTTGTCCTAGAATTCCTGCAATTATGAGTACCTACAGTTATTTATGTGGGAATTTCATGTTTTTTAGACTTTAAAGGGAAAAAATGTTTCAGGGTACCTACACTTCGCAGTCCCATTGCATTTAATGAGACTTTTCACAGGGAAGTCAAAGTTTGGTTCAACATTTTTAAGAACATGCAAGGGACAAGTAACTACATTTGAATTAAGCCTCAAATAATCTCAACATCTTTTCCAGATCTGTGGCATTTTGGTGGTCTAACAGTGTAAGTCAAAACTGGCAAAGAAGTTGCTTGTAAAGAACTTGTACAGACATAATAGCTTAGAGTACCTTCTCTGAGTTTAGATAATAGACTAATAGTATACAAATATTTAAATATATAATCAAAGATGCCAAATGTCAGTTGGGCAAGTTGCGGCTTGCTTGCTCTCTGTACTCACATGTTCACTTCAGCTCTGGGAGGTTCTCCAATTTGAGCATTTTAGTTAATCTAGGGGAGGAGTTAATTAATCCCTCCTTCCAGATAGTTCAGTCTGACTCCATGTTAGATGCAAAGTCAGTGTGGTGGCTTGACCTTGGCTGGACACCACGTGCCCACCAAGCCACTTTATCACTCCCCTCTTCAGCAGGACAGGGAGGGGAGAAAATAAGAAAGAAAACTAATGAGTCAAAATAAAGGCAGTTTAATAAAGCAAAAACAAAGGCCATGCGCGGAAGCAAAGGAAAACAAAAGATTTCATTCTTGTTCCCATCAGCAGGCGATGTCCAGCCACTTCTTGGGAAGCAGGGCTTCAGTACGTGTAGTGGTTGCTATGGAAGAGAAATGTCATAGGTAATGAATGTCCCCCTTTCCTCTTCCTTTCTCTTAGCTTTTATTGTGGAGTGGTGGTACGGAATATCCCTTTGATCACCTTGGGCCAGCTCTGTCCCTTCCCAAGATCTTGCCCACCCCCAGCCTCCTGGTGAGGGTGAATGTTGGAGAGACAGCGCTGATGCTCTGCGAGCACTGCTCAGCAGTAGCCAAAGCACTGGGGTGTTATCAACACCTTTCCAGCTGCCAATACAAAGTGTAGCACTATGAGGGCTGCTGTGGGGAAAATTAACTCCACCTCAGCTGTGGAGTGCTCCACTCAGAAGGTGGGGTGCTCAGAAATCTTGGGACAGGGAAACCAAAGAGCTACTGTTTGTTAGATTGTGCTACAGCATGGCACGGTTATACATCACCCTAAGCTTTTACATCAGTTATTATTGCCTTTCTGCCACTGTAGCAACAAGCATTTACTTTCAGTAAAAATAATAAACCCAAAAGAATGCAAATGAAGGCCCTTGTAGCACTTGGATCTTGATTACACTGCTAAATAAATATTTTCTCATTACTGCCACTGTATAACAGAGGAGGGAATATCTGTTTAAAAAAAAACCCTTCAGAGTGCAGACTCATTTGATCAAGTTGTCATTGCTTCAAAAGTCATTGAGGACTAACTGGACTGTGGTACCAGTTTATGTGTGTGCTCTTAGCTTGTAGCAGAGGTGAGGAAACATGACCTGGTTTAGCCCACTTCCTTGTCTTAGACAATCATCTAATTCACCAAAGTCACCAAGTTCTTTCAGCTGAAGTAAAATAAATTAAAAAAAAAAAAAAAAAGCTACTTCAAAGGAAACACTGAAGAAGAGATCCAATCTCAGCATGTTTAAACATTAAATACAAATACCAGATATTTCGAAGCATGGCCACTTTGTTTAAGCAGTAGCTTTGCATGTATCTGTTGCTAAATGTTTTCTCCTTGTTCACGTGTCCAGAATCCTGTGACCTAGGAGACACCCCCCAAGTTTTTTTTAACTTAAACACAAGATTTTCAGCCTCAAACCTTGCATATTTCAAAGAGAGCTTTAAATTACAGACTGACTTTTTAGAGCTCCACGCTGCATTTTGAAAAGCAGACAGCAAATCCACCAGAGACCGCCCCATAGATTCAGCAATCACTGTGCTGATATCGTTTTTGACAGAAGTGGAGAACCAAGTTCATGCCCATGGGACAAAGGATGAAAACAGTCCACAGAAGAGACTACATATTTCACAGTTTCTCTGGAGATTTTCACTCATCATTCCAAAAATCATAGTCTAAAATGGAGGCACTCTCTCCGTCTTGCCTCGGTGAGGCGCCCCAGGTGGAGTAACAGCAATCCAAACCACATTGCACGGGGTCAGACATAGGTGTGACCAGCAAGGGAGGTGTGGGTTCAGGAGGTTTATCTGTGCCATCCTGCTGCATAGTGAAGGTCAGGGCAGCCCAGCGTGGGCTGCTGAGTGAGGAGGAGAACACTTAAGTAGGCTTGTTGGTCAAGAGGGATTTAACTGAAAACATTCCCTACATGAAATGGACAAGTGAAAGCAAGTCATGAAAGCAAAATTGATGCTCTGGTGCCCAGTAATCTAAAATCAAAAGTTATATTGAACCGTGCCATGAAAATGTGCAGACCTTGTGTTACCCTGGAAATAACTTCTAAAACTGAAACTGATTGTTTTAAGTTGCATTTAGGGCTTTAGAGACACAAGGTACTAACTGTTTCCCCTCCTAATTGCTCCTGAGCCTGCAAGTATTTGAAACCACATGTGACTCAGCATCTTGAGAACAGCTCAGCTGATGTCAGCAGGGCTTCCTTGCAGTGCATGGAGTCATCAGGTGCATAAATCTTTGCAGGGTCAGAACTTGCATTTCAACCTTATATCATCTGGTGGCTGTATCTCTGGAATCCTGCCTATAAAGACAGCTAGTCAGTTGCCTGAGTGCCAAGAAGTGTTACCAATAAACAGTATGTAATGAATGGTGATATTTTGATACAAATAACTCTAAAGCAAAACAAAGCTAAAATAGGGCAGTTTAGGTCAGGCACTTGGATTTTCTTCAGTTTGCTAGAAATGGATATGCTTAGATAATTGCAGAATTACTAAAGAAAAAGTGTTACTGATATTGGAAAATCACACTACTTTTAATTGTGTAATTCAATGTTTGTTTTTTATTAGCATTCACGATCTCAGGTGAAGTGGAAAGTTTTTTGTATGAGTTTTCTTCTCAGGCAAGTATAGCATAATCAGAAATTCATGCACCCACATAATTAAGGAAGCTGTCTATCTAGGATACTATATAAATTGCAAGGAGAAAGAAAAAATTAATCAAATTGGTATAAACTCTTTTTGCCCTATTTCTAGTATGTTTATATGCTCTCTTTAGTTCCTTTTTTACCCTCTGGCTATAGCTATTTTCACTTTAAGCTCAAACTTTTCAGTCCAAAATAACCCATGATGGTATGCCACAATATCAGGCAGTGTCACAGACCTAGTTTGGATATCTATACCAGGCAGTAATTCTTAACCCATATTTTTTGTTTGCTTGTTCTTTGTTGGGGGAGGGGTGTGCAGTTAGAAATTTCTATACTCAGCTGTACAACAGATGTATTTCTTTTTAAAGTTTTGACTGAATCATTGGCTACTGTTTCTGAGAGAAAACTGTACAAAAAATTTTTTTGTTGATTGACTTTGAGGCAAGTAATAATCTCTCATTTTCTTTCTTATCCATTTGTAATCCTTCTACTGTTAAAATAGGCTAATATATTTATTGACTTGAAATTAGTTCCTGCCCAGTGTTGACTGCTTTGCACTATGAATCAATTGTGAAGTTAAATTAGACCAAATACATCATGGCAAGCTCCTGGAGTGACCTAGATTCGTCACAGCAACTCCTTTTTTTTCTCTTCCTCCACTGACTTGTGCAGCCACAAATCTGTAAATTTCTTAACCCGTAGAAATGTATTTGTTTGAGCAGTCTCTGACTGTTGGCCTTCACAGCGAAGGGAGAAAAGCAAACCTATCAGGGTTTCAGCACCAGAAGAATAAAAGGGTCCTTCCTTGTTTTTTGCATGGCAGTGCAATAGTTCTTCAGCCACACTTGTGGTTCTGATCTTTTACTTTGATGAGAGAATTTTAACCTCTCAAAGTTATGGGCCCTTAATTAAGTAAATCAGAATTCACATACTATGCGTTCCTTTCAAACTAGGACATAAGTCATTTTACTTACTGCAGTTGGAGTTCTGGCATTGTATATTTATAGACAACTTCTCTTTATTTTAATAAGAGCTGTAATTTCTTTTCTGTGGCTGGGACTCTGTGTCCAAAGTATATTTGTATGTGCATGCACACTTACGTACATAATCCCTTACACTGTATCTCATTATAAGTATACCTTTGGGATGCCCTTTTCTGCCCCATCTATGAGGAAGACCATTCTCATAAGACAAATTAACTCTTGCTTTTCAAGTGTGTATTACAGAAGGATCAGGTTCAATGGGTGCAGAAAAATTGTTCAGACTTGCCTTGTAGGAAGACTGGGCTTTAGCACATACTTTTGCACTGCAACAACACTGCTTTTATTCATATATGGACCTATTCAAGGACTAAATGTTCTCAATTAGAATTTAAAATCTTACTGAATTTACTGAATCAAGTTTCAAGGTAATTTCTGTCTAAAATGCAGTCACTTTTTGCACATTAAAAAAATACAGCAGCATCTGGGTTTTTGTTAATCTCCTTCCCAAATATTCTACCACATTTGATAACATTAAATATTTATTCCTAAATCTATTACTGTATATACAAGGACCGTAATCACTGTATTTCCAGTAACAAAAGATATAGTGATGTTATAGTCCTGCTGAACTTTCCTTTTCTGTACCTAAGGATATTGAGTAAAGTATTCCTGCTGAAGATATTAAATTGTGCAATATTGTAGATTGTGCAATATTGTGCAAAAATGTAGAATGGCATTACTAGATGAACATGAAATGCATAAATTATGAAGCTATGGATACAAATCCCCAGCTTCAAAATAACAATCGGGTTTTTTAGGTTGCATTTAAGAAACTCTGATATCAAGCAATGTATTTTCTTATTTTTATCTCTGTACTTAGGAAATTATTCCAGTTACAGTCATTGCTTATAAAATACAGTATCTTCTGTGATGAAAAAGTGTATAACCAACAAAGTACTTTTTCCCTAAGATTAAACCATACGTACTGTTAAACAACATTTGTAGGACTGTTGATAATTGTACCATCTGGTGACTGACAACACATTTCATTTACCATTCATTTATTAATCTGTTCAAGAGAAAGGAGTTGATTCCATTTTTCCTGTCTACATTGCAGAAATGGCTCAAGGCAACAGTTAGCATTATTGTACTAAATGTACCTCTGGTGCAAAGTTATCTTTAAACATCCTTAGAAAAAGAAGTCTTAAAATCTCAGTCAAAAAAAAAAAAAGTAAAGCACAAACACAAAAGTGAGCTAACACTTTTAATTATGATTGAAATTTTGTTCTTAAACCAAAGTTATCCCTTTGTCAGGCATGAGTTACTTAGTTTAAACAAGTCATACATGAGCTTTAACCTCAATGTCAGATCACATAATATCTCAGTTGTACTGGTAGTGTAGGTCAGAGCCAGCCATACAGGGAGCTGTACGTGCTGTGTTGAGGCTCAGCTTTTGCCTGGAGGAGCTTCCCATTTAAGTATTCAAAAGAACTGTACAGATAGTGTGGGAAAGCAATTCCAGTTTGCATGTCTGAGACACAGAAAGGGTAACAATTTTCTTTGTTGTTGTGGAAGAAGTCTCACACAAAGACAGAAATCCCCATGAGACTCATCCAATACTGTAAACACAAAATAGACCTTGGAGTTTACTTTCACTTTGGCCTCTTTCAGATGTTCTTGGAGCTCTCTACCCTCCCTGTCTTGGTATGCCAAGGAAAAATCCTATTGCCTGGAATCCCTCCCCCACTCATTAAGATGCTTCTGAGAAGCTCCAAATAGATATTCCTGACTTTTAGCTAGCCACTTCCAAATTATTATTTGAAGAGAGACGAGAGGTGTCCTGTGAGCCAAACCATACAGCTTTGGAGAATCATCCATCATTATTGCTTATTAATTTTTGTTCAATAGTTAGAGTAATCAGGAAACAGTTCCTAGCTTGTTCTGGAAAATATCTGTGATAAGAGAGAAAATCCTGAAAAAACCTTTTTAGATATCAAAACAGCTGACACAAGTTTATGGTGGTCTGAACTTCTATGCACAGAATGACAAGTACAGAATGAAGAATATCAGAAATTAGACCATTCATTCCAAATAATTTGAATGCAAGTGGGTTGGACATGTTCAGTCATGTGCAAACTTATAACTGGCAGTCCATTTTGTGATGGTGTCGCAGCTGTAAATGCATTTACTACCGTACAAACTAGAGACCTCTCTCCTGTGTGAAATTTTCAGCCAAGAAATGAAATGCTTGCTTATGGATGATAGGATTTTTTTCCCTGCTGTTTGCAATCTGGCCATGTACAAGAACAGAAACAGTTGAAGACACTAAACAGTTTACACTGAAATATAAATCAGTTAAACAAAATGATGAGCACATTCCGGAGCTGTGACAGATGAGTCTGTTGTTGATAATACTGTAAGCAACGATACTGTGACATCTGGCCCCTGTGGCGACATTTGTAATACCAAGTAAAACAGTGCTAGGCAGCGTTTGCTGGCATTGAGCCCAACTGGTGCAAAAAGGCTGGAATCCGAATCATTAAATCCTCCTAGCCTCCAAAGAGGGTCCCACTTAACGCAGGGGTGGTCTCAAACTTCATAATCGTGCCAAGGGATTGTTTGAGAGACTGATGGTTGACCCAAGCTGAGTACCTGCCAGAAAGCATACTACCCATGGAAAAATACATGCAATTACAATACTTGGAACATTTCCTAGCATGGCTTAATTTAGTAGTGCACACGTATCCTGCAATATTTTTTTTTAATTTTTTATTTTTTGGTGACTGGACTTTTAAGCAAACTTTTAGCAACAGACTCAAATTTGCTGCAGATATTCACATCAGAAATTAACTGTAAGTCAATTATGAGTCAATTTGAAGCATCATTCCGGAATTATATTGCCCACAATAACACTAATAATTGAGCATTTGTATTACAGTATGATTCTGATGGCCCAGGAAGGTCAAGGCCTTGTTTTTCTCAGAGCTATGCAAACACATAATCAGAGACAGTTTCTCTATTGAAGGTGTTGCAATTTTATTATTAAAAAAGGTGAAAGTCATCACCTTTAACTATGAAAGAGTATGATGATTTACTGTAGGAACTTCTGCACTTACAGGACACAAATCCTGACCGCATTGGCACAGCAATATAGGATCCAGCCCTCATTTTCAAAAGTTAAAAATAATAAAAATACATCTGTCAATGAAATTCCTATTTGAAATGTGTTAACAGGAGCCAGATCTAATGCACGGTGATACAATTTCAAACACATAATTTATAAGCCTAAAAATAAAAAAAATAGAAAAAAGGAAAGTGAAGTATTTTCTATTTATCTATCTTGTAGGTAACAATTATATTCATGAAAGGCTTTTCTAAGAACTGGGTTTCTGTTATGACAATGTGAATGTCACAGGAAAGAGTTCTCAATAATGACATCTTTACTTTGCCAACTTGTCATTGAATATTGTGCAGATGGAAGGACAAGCATTGAAGATTTGTATATTTTCCCAAAGTGGACCTCCAGACTGTGCGATTTTCCCACCAGCGGTTATTCAGAGTCATAAAGGAACACATCTTCCTATCCACTTTAAGGTTACAGCTGTGTTTTTAAATACTCAGCCAGCAAGTGCTCATACTTAGCTGGCACTGGCTTTGAGCATGTTATTATCCACCCATATGGAGAAGAGAAGATCTTGTTTAAGCTGTGTAGGATTTTTTTTTTGTAGTAGCTTTTTGAAGGCACAAAGAGATTCCATTTTTTGTGGGTTTTTGTTTGTTTGTTTGTTTGTTTGTTTGTTTGTTTGTTTTTACCCTGCTTATACTTAGAGACCAAGTGAGGGGCAGAATGGCAGACAAAGGAGAATGCTTTGGTGTAAGCATGGATTATAAGAGAGGTAGACTACTCCTTCACAGGTGTAAGCCACTCTGTGCACCTGGCCCCTATCTAAGCAGGCAGGATGCTTTTATCCTCGGGGCATACAGTCTGCATTGTTTGAGCCACATGTTTACGATGCTCCCAGGTATGCTCTGCTGCCTTATGCACAGCAGCTCCCAGAAGTTGCAGCAGGTCTTATGCACCTTCAGGGCCCTTTTTTTTTTTTTTGCAGAAAGTTGCTAAAGATATATTAATCACTGGGAGTGTAAATAAGGACAGTTCTTGTCTTATACAAGATGCTGAGTAAAACAATAAAAAGGAGAGATGTTGCCAGTAATAAACAGAAAATTTTATGTGTGTGCAAAAGTTTAGCCAACACCATTTGCTTGCATGCAGTTTTTACTTCAGAGATTAAATAAAATAAAGCTAAAAAAAAATGAACGTTTGTCAAAAATTAATTTCATAGTTGAAAATGTCAGCATACTGAATAAGCTAGGAGATTACACAGTATTTTATTTAAGAAGCAGATACAAGGTTTTATAAATTCAAGCTGAGACTCCATAATGGAAATTTATGAAAGGATTAAGTCACAACAGCAGCAAACAGAAAAGAGAGGCAGAAAAAAGGGGGAGCATCTGGTTAAGGAAGGAAAAGCAGTAGCCTGTTAACTCTCCAAATCATGGAATGCTTTAGAACTAATATAACTTTCTTGTTACCAATCAAATCACTGCAGCGACTTGATATGAAATATTTCCTCTTTGATACCGACATGGGATCTAAAATCTAATTTCACTGTGCTTGAGTTTGATACCATTTTCCTTTCTGCTAAACATAAACTCCCTGGTATCTTTCTCCCCTGTAATGAGTAGTAGAAAATCAGTGTGTCAGAAGCAAACAAAAAAACATCCTGATCCTTTCCTCCATTTCATAGTCTGTTGTATCAGAATGCTAATGTTTTCTAGAGGAAATTTGAGAAACTTGCTTCTTCTGATGTCTTAGACTTCTCTCTTGTAAATAGAAAGTATATTTTTTCTTAAATATTTGCAAAGTTTATGCAGCTGTGTGGGCTGAAAATGGCTTGCAACTCTATAATGTAACAGATAAGATTAAAAAATTGAAAATTGTGTGGCAGGACAGGGTATCTAGGTGTTGGATGACTCAGCAAAAAATGCACGCAGACACATGTAAAGAAAAAAAGACAAGTTTCCTTTGCTAGTGTTTGATTTTTTTTAATGTGACAAAAGAAGTTACTACTGTTTACAAAAACTATTTGCACACAGAAATTTCCAGAAGGTTTTTGCCCTCTCAAAAGGATTCTGAAGTAATTTTAAAAACATTTGGTAACTGGTTTTGTTTCTTATCAGATGGCAGATAAGCTGGACTTCCTAAAGAAAAAGAGTGAAAAGGGAAAAAACCTTCAATGCAGTTGTTAGTGTATGCATTTTTTTTATATTACACAAAACAGGAAATGGCACATCTGCATCTATATGAATCGTTTGGATTCTGTTAAATTCCTGTTTTAAAGATCTGTATGTTACATAGATTTTGATGCACTGTGAAGCTGAACTATATATTTGTGTGAGGGGAAATGTATGAAATGAACGAAATCCAGAATGGAATGTGAGTTTACCAAAACTGCTGATATTTTCAGCTGTAATTGTTATTTTTCATGGTCTTATAGCTTAATTTTTCTTCTGATTTTATTGATTCATTTTAAAGATTTTTACCCAGCTAGGGATGAGAAATGATATTATGTGATATGGAAGACAAATGTTATTTGTAAGTAATGAATATGAAATGTTAAAAATGATGTGTCTCATTTTGTTTCTTACTAGGAAATTAAACTACTAGATAGGCTACTACTACCTAGGGTGATAAAACGTGTTCTTACGATGTTACACCAGAAAAAAGGTCACATTCACATCTCTTAAGAGTCCTTGGTCTTTTTTGGGTCAAAATTATGCCTTTACATTATCAAGATGTATTTCTTTAGAGCAACAGACCTCAAAGTTCCTGAAATAATTATAATGACCCTGTCAGACTGTTACAGCTTGACAACAAAAATGAACGTTTGAATGACAGTTACAGGTAGTAGGAATTAAACTATATGCTGAGCAAGTTCTAAAATGAGCTGTCTTGTTGTGCTTGAATTTGTACTTTCAGGGAGCTAGATGGCACACCTGATGCTGTGTGAGAGTTGAAGGGATGGGAATTTCTCTTTGTGAAACCACAGGGGCTAAGAAATTTGGTATTGTAGACTTTTTTTTTTTTTTCCTGTAAACTAGACTTTAGAGGAAAATAAATAAATATTTATTTACAAAAATAAATATTAAGAAATAAATTTCCTTCTGTATGAAGCAAAAAGAGTAAGACTGTTCCTTAAGCCACTAATTTTACTGATATTTATATCATATGTTTTGATCTAAAATTTAACTGAGTAAAATACTTGAATATATATTATCATGACCAAATCTGACTGTGAAAAGAAGTTGATGAGTTAAATCATAATATATAACAAGATGTTACTGTATATAATTTTGCAAACATTTCATCCCACTTTTTTTTAGCTGCAACATATTTTTCTTTGCTTTGCCTTTGAATGGGAATAAACAGCATCACATTTATCTCTATATTTTAAATAGACAGTTATATGCATAACAGTTAATCAAACTCAGATGCTGCCCTACCTGCTGTTGTTCAGGTAATAATTAAGCAATTGTGTATATGATTAATAGGGAAATCTATTTCAAAAGCCGACATTTTGTAAATACCACTACACAGGGATAACTGACAGTTACCACAGATTCCTTCAGATTTTAAATAGTTGAGTTACTTATTGCATGTCTATGATAGCAGCTAAAAATATTGGTGTTTTAAAGACTTGTGAATTTTAGTAAGGGGTGGGAAAATACGGAATTAACATTCTATGGTAAAATCTGAAAGGTTAGGCTTAATTCATGCAATTAGAATAAAAGATTAAATTGTGAAAATGGACACAAAATTTTTAGGATATTTTTCCGTTTGCAAGAATAATACAATTTGCAAAGCTTTTCTTGAAATCAAATACATATTGATGAAACTAAAAAATGCCCATTTGATTTATTGAATTGATAGTAATTTCTTCTTAGAGTGAACTAAGAAGAGCTACTTTTGTGTAAGGCAGAGTTCCACCCTGAGAGAGCTGATTGCATGATACACTGAAGTGGAAGTTCCTGGGACTACTTTCCCCACGATACAATTGTTAACATACAATTTCCTTTGCAAAACCAGTAAATGAAAGTTATGTTTCAACTTGTAAAATATTGTACAGTTAGAAAGTTCCTGACGTTTGAAGAACACTAGTATCTGAGTTCCTGCTTCTAGGAAGCGGTGGATCACATTAGGGGAATTCAGCTGAATTTTAGCTGAATTGAAATTAAGTATTTTCAGCTTGTTCAAACACAGCAGTACTTCTGTTTTCTGATAGCTTGTGAACTTCTTCAGATAGTAAACACATAAATAAAGGCTGGCTTAAGTTTCCCTGCAAACAGCCTTCCAGTCATTCATACTCAGAAGGAAAAGAAAGTTGGCTAAATATCACCAAACTTGCTAATCTAGCTAAATGTGTTAAGGTTTCAGCTGAGTGCTTGGGAGGTGAAAATGCATCCACCATGCAGTGGATACGTATGAAGTAACACTAGATTTATTTAAAGTCAAGTATTCTGTCAAGCAAATAATTGAGTTCTTGGATTTCCTGTTGGACAATATTTGTTGCTGAAATTTTAAAAAAGTTTCCACAAGGCAAATTATAATATTTAAATCTACACTAATTTTAGGTTAATGAGACTTTATTGATATGATATTTAATTTGATATCAATATGGCTATTCCATTTGAATTACCTTAATGAAAGTCTGATTTTTTAATTATATGGCAATTTCCAGAGCCTTTGAAAGACTGTCTGTCTCTATCCACAATGCAGACTTCTTTCTGACTGAAGTCTGTAAAGGAATGTTGGAATTTCATGTTTGGGTAAGCAAGATACTCCCTGTCCAGAAACATTTGAGATATTATTTAAAAAGTGATTTCTACATGCTTCTGTATGTGAAAATACAGATAAGACCATTTTTTTGTGTAATGGAAAGTCTACCTAACTCAGTATCTCTATAAACAGCCAGTAGAGAATGGTTAAAGAAAAAATATGAGTAACAGCAAAAATTGGAGGAAGTTGGAAAAAGAACGTTGCGATGAATATGAAAGTAATTTACTTTTCAACAATGAAGAACTCTCAGTTCAGTAAAGGAAAAAAGGAAGATTTGACTTTCTAGAATGTTGCTATTTTTCAATGTGATTGAATTTCAAGAGTGTTTTGAAATCACACATTTGGGAAATTCCTTCTTCACTAAAACACTTGGGAATTCAACTGTTTTTGTCTCCTTGTTCATATAATATGGCCTAAAAGTTCCCAAGGTCACTTAGTTCCAGTAAATAATTGTACAAGTTTATCTCTTCATCTGCTTTGCTCACTTTCCTGTTGTTGGATGTTATCTGCCTGATCTCTCGAACAATGAAACCATATTTTAAAAAGCTTTCTGAAAGAAAAATATTCTTTTGCATCTTTCATTCTTGCCTTAAAGATGCAAATGGAAAGAAACCCAAAACTTCAAGTGCAGCACTGATTCACTCCACTACAGGACTACATGAGATATACATCAATGAGATGGTAATTGTTTCTAGGTTTCCTTAATTACAGTTCCTTTTAATAAAATAAAAATACTTTTATTGACTTACTGAAAGCTACAGGAGATTTTAAAGAGAAGTAGAGAACTTAGAAGGGGTAAACATTGTTGCAGGCCTTCTTCAAAATGGTGACTACAGCTTGTCTGTTCCCCTGCACGTTTACTGCAAAGGGACAGCCTGGGATAAAGGAAAAAAAATCCTAGCCCTCATTAGCCTTTGTGTTTATTACCCTTCATCGGTAGCCACACCACGTAGAACACCATGCTTTTCATCGACCAAGCATCCACTATGGTACGCTGGTTGGCTGCAACATACTGAGTTTAGGCTTCTGAGTCTTTCTAGCTAGCATAGTAGGCTTTTCAATGATTGTGAAAGACAAGCAAAGACGAGTTTACAGGACACAGTAGTGTGACCTGCACCACAGCCTTGACGGGTGCTCTTGGAGATAATGCGTAGTGTCAGAAGGAGAGAGGAAGGGGATCTAGGAGACTTTAAATATTGTAATTCTCACAGTTTTCTGTTATAGTATTTGAGCCGTCAAAATCTTTGCTCGAGGCTCACAGAGCTCAATTCAAGCGTGGGTAGTTCAAAGCTTACTAAACTACAATTATGATATCACACAGCTGTAAACTTATTTAGCATGCATGATACTAACACAGATGCTTTAAAGTGAAGAACTATAATTAATCTCTCTATCCACTGTCAAATAAAAAAATAAAATCATTTAGTGCATTTTTTCATACTGCTCAGGAAAAAAACCACAAAGCTAACTGAGAGTCATTGCTCATCTCTAAGCCACAGCTATTACATATTGTGATGAGTAAAAACCGTTTTGGTTTTGGTTTTCCTTCATCTAGCAAAAAGGGTGAAAGAAACAGTTATAAAACAAAAATTATCTAATTATTTGTTCAGATTCAAAAATTATTACCAACAGAAATGATATTATTTACACATAGGGCACAAAAATATTGGTCAAATTATGTAAAATCACATTATCTTTACATTCAGTTATTTCATCAACACAAAACTGTCAAAAGTGGTTTTGAAGCAGTTTGAGCTTCAGCTGCGATCCCAGATTTTGTGTAGATAACAAACAATGGTCTGCTGGTAGAAGAGATGACAGGATGAAAGACAGATTTTATAATTTAATTAGAAAAATCTTGAATAATGATTCAATGACACTTGGACTAGTTTGGGTCTGCTTCCAACATCAGATTGATGAGGGTAAATAAACATGGCACAGTCTTATTTGATATTTGTAGACAGGTAAACAGGATCAAAACATGGCCTAGTATTTCTGCGAATGAAGAGGAGACAGTGCCTACTTTTAATCTTTTTTTATATTTAATCCAAGGTCAATCATATTTTACAGCTTAGAAATTACTTCTCTACAGGAATTGCTTCGTCACTATTATTTGATATATGATGATCTAAGCTCGAGAATTTTAAAAGAAAATTTTTTGCTGATCTCTGTACTCAGCACGTATGTTCGTGCTCATGTTGCATTTTCTCTGCCTCATCAGCTGCGGAATCACTGTCAGACTGAAGAGAATACTTTTTGAAGTTTATGAATCATTATTTTCACTGTTCCAGAAATGGCTCTTCAAACACATCAGGCCAAATCCTGCTCTTGGTTATTCTGATCTAATCCAGGAGTAACCCCGGTGGCTCCAGCAGTGCAATCATGGTTGCATATAGATGTAAAGGGTTGCAGAGCATAGCTAGTCTTACTGCTTCCAGACGAAGAGACTGGCCATTGTTTCTCAGACATTTTGATAAGCAGAGCTGTTATAAGGAAACTGAATGCAGGACCACATCGCTCAGTAATTTACCATCTGCAAGTATGGGGTTTTGTTGTCCTAAGTGGAGTGGATAAAAATTCTTTTAAATTCTAAGATTTTTTGTCCTATAAGGTTCCCATGCTGGTGGGCCACTACTGGCTGTCACCAGCATCTGTTCTCCTCTGCTCTCCCCTCCCAAATGTCTTACCAAAAGTAGAGCAGTTACTTAACAAAGATTTTTAATGCCTTTTTGTTTTCCAGTGCAGGCAGTATTAACCTTGTCACTTCAAGCCAGGCAGAGGCAATCAAGATCGAGATCTTCCTCTCTGGGACAGGTTTCACCCAGCATTCACAAACTGTAACAGGTGTGTCGAGCTCTTTTTAGGGCAGACTTATTCTTAGGAAACCCTAGAAAAAAAAATGATAAGTCTTCCTGACCTTGTTCAGGTCGGGTTTTTTTTAATGATCTATATTCTTCCTGAGGCTTTTTTGAAAAGGCATGCCTGATTCCTCCAGCCCTTAACAGATGTGTATGCAGTATCCAGTTGTATTTTATTCTGGCTGTAGGAAGCATTTCAAAGACAAATGTCTGCATCCAATATGCATGTTGTTGTACCTCTGTTAGCTGATATTTTGTAGGGAATGGTGTGCAGCAGCCACTTCTGTCTGAGGTGTAATCCTAGTGTCTATAGCATTTCCTATTAGATCGTGAACTGTGGATTAAAAATAAGAATAGCCCAGCCTTGGGAATATACAACTTTTGTCTACATACTAAACAAAATCCAGCAATATTCAGGGCGAAGTAGAAGTTGAAATTGGAATTGTTCTCAGCTAGTATTTATCATCAAAAATTTTTTGGGGTGGTGTTCTTTTTTTTTTTCCTTCTTCTTCTGTCTAATGTTTTTTCTAGCTATATTAATACTTGTAATAAAAGGTATTGCCTTTGCTCACTGACTTTGTCTTAGTCATGACCTTATCATTGCTACAAGCAGCCGCTGTAATATGAAACATAACCAGATAAAATCTGAAGTACAGGTCAATTTTCAGACTATGACAAGAAGTATACCAAAGTAACCATAAAACTCATTACCTACTGTCTGTCAATATGGAACTTCTGTATGTGGGCACCATCCCCTCAGTTCAAAAGCTGTCTCAACATCGCTGGAAGACTCACCCAGCCTACCACAGCAGATACAAGCCAGGTCCCCACATGATGGGGCAAGACTTGGTGTGGACCTATGCAGCATCATGAGGCCAGGTGAGGAAGAGCTCTGAACTCCCACCAGGAAACCAAACTCCCCCCTTTTTGTTGGAGGAAGTTGGACGCTCTGAGTTGAAACTATCAGATCTAAAAAGACCCTGGGATACCAAAACTTTCTCTTTTTTGGACATATAAAGTCTACCAGCAGCTGCTCACTCTTGAATTGATGACAATTTATTTTTCCCTGTCTATTAGAGCAGCTTGTTTACTGTAATACCAAAATGGGATGAATGAGGCATTATAGAAGAAAACAGTCACATTAGAAACATTTAACAATATTATCAATGCATCATTTCTCCCCTGTTGATTATAACCCTCTAGTTATTGAACATTATTTAACATTTTAGCAATAAATTTTGGAGTGTTAACAGTTTGCTGAGGTTATAATAAAAATAACAGAAAATGTCCATTTTAAATGATTCCAAAGTGGACACCAATGGCAATAAAAAATGAAGCTTGCAATATGTGAGTTTACTAGCATGTACAAGGGAGTGTTATGTCTTCCATCCCTCCATTGGATTTTCCCCAGTCCCTTTCAATTTTTCTAACAAATGTGAAACAGAACAGGTCAGAGAGGTCAGGAATGTGCAAGACATCTTTATGACACATTGAGACAAGGAGAGGGGAGGGGAGGGGAGTGGAGGGGGAAGGGAAGGGAAGGGGAGGGAAGGGGAGGGAAGGGAAGGGAAGGGAAGGGAAGGGAAGGGAAGGGAAGGGAAGGGAAGGGAAGGGAAGGGAAGGGAAGGGAAGGGAAGGGAAGGGAAGGGAAGGGAAGGGAAGGGAAGGGAAGGGAAGGGAAGGGAAGGGAAGGGAAGGGAAGGGAAGGGAAGGGAAGGGAAGGGAAGGGAAGGGAAGGGAAGGGAAGGGAAGGGAAGGGAAGGGAAGGGAAGGGAAGGGAAGGGAAGGGAAGGGAAGGGAAGGGAAGGGAAGGGACACAGTCATAACACTTATTCTCCACACACTTCATTGCCTTTTTCTGGATTTGCTCCAGCACCTCAATGACTTTTTTGTGGTGGAGGGCCCAAAACTGAACACAGCACTCGAGGTGGGGCCTCACCAGTACAGGGCTGAGTACAGGGGGATGGTCACTTCCCTAGTCCTACTCACCATGCTGTTCCTGATACAAGCTAGGATGCTGTTGGTCATCTTGGCCACATGGACAAACTGCTGGCCATGTTCAGCTGGAAGTTGGCCAAGAACCCCAGGTCCTTTTCTGACAGGCAGCTCTCCAGCCACACCTTCCCCAGCCTGTAGCACCCAAGTGCAGGACCCAGCACATGGCCTTGTTGAACCTCATACCATTGGCCTCAGCCCATCGGTCCAGCCTGTCCAGATCCCTCTGCAAAGTCTTTCTACCCTCCAGCAGGTCGACATTCCCTCCCACCCACCCACCTTAATGTCGTCTGCAAACTTAGCGAGGTTGCACTCAATCCCCTCATCCAGATCACTGATAAAGATATTAAAAGGAACTGGCCCCAATACTAAGCCCTGGGGAACACCACTTGTGACCGGCCACCAACTAGATTTAACTCCATTCACCACAACTCTCTGGGCCCGGCCCTCCAGCCAGATTTTAACCCAGCGAAGAGTACTGCCCATCCAAGCCATGAGCAGCCAGTTTCTCCAGGAGGTTGCTGTGGGAAACTGTATCAAAGGCCTTACTAAAGTCCAGGTAAACAACATCCACAGCTTTTCCCTCATCCACCAAGCAGGTCACTTTGTCATGGAAGGAGATCACGCTTGTCAAGCAGGACCTACCTTTCATGAACCCATGCTGACTGGGCCTGATCGCCTGGTTGTCCTTCATGTGCCACATAATGGCACTCGGGATGATCTGCTCCATAACGTTCCCAGGCACCAAGGTCAGACTGACAGGCCTGTAGTTCCCCGGATCATCCTCTGGCCTTTCTTGTGGATGGGCATCACATTTGCTAGATGCCAGTCAACTGGGACCTCCCTGGTTAGCCAGAACTGCTGGTAAATGATGGAAAGTGGCTCAGTGAGCACTTCTACCAGCTGTCTCCAGCCCCATAGATGTGTGTATGTACAGGTGTTGGAGCAGGTCCCCCACCATCTCCTTTTGAATTACGGGGGCTTCATTCTGCTCCCCACCCCTGTCTCAGGGGCTCAGGGATCTGGGTACCCAGGGAACAACTGACTCTACTACTAAAGACTGAGGCAAAGAAAGCATTAAGTACCTCAGCCTTCTCCTCATCCTTTGTCACTATGTTACCACCTTCATCCAATAAAGGATGGAGATTCTCCTGACTCCTCCTTTTGTTACTAATATATTTGTAGAAATTCTTCTTATTGTTCTTAGCATCCAAAGCCAGGTTAAGCTCTAGCTGGGCTTTGGTCTTTCCAGTTTTCTCCCTACATAGTCTTACAACATTTTTGCATCCTTCCTGAGTGGCCTGCCCCTTCTTCCAGGGGCCATAAACTCTCTTTTTTTCCCTGAGTTGTATCCATATCTCTGTTCAGCCAGGCCAGTCGTTTCGCATGACAGCTCGTTTTGCGGCACATGGGGGCAGCCTGCTACTGTGCCACCTCCTTCTTAAAAACGTCCAGCCTTCCTGGACTCCTTTGCCCTTCAGGACTGCCTCCCAAGGGACTCTGTCAAGCAGGCTCCTGAAAAGACCAAAGTCTGCCCTCCAGAAGTCCATGGTGGCAGTTCTGCTGACCCCCTTCCTTGCTTCTCTGAGAGTCAAAAACTCTATCATTTCATGGCCACTATGCCCAAGATGGCCTCCAACTGTCACCTCCCCCACAAGTCCTTCTCTATTTACAAACAGCAGGTCCAGCAGGGCTCCCTCCCTAGTTGGTTCCCTCACCAGCTGTGTCAGGAAGTTATCCCCAACACACTCCAGAGCTTCCTAGACTGTTCCCTCTCAGCTGTACTGTGTTCCCAGCTGATATCTGGTAGGTTGAAGTCTCCCACCAGGACAAGGGCCAGAGATCTTGAGATTTCTCCCAGCTGCTTGTAGAATATTTCACCTACCTCTACATCCTGGTTGGGCGGTCTCTAACAGACTCCCACCATGATATCAGCCTTGTTGGCCCTCCCCCTGATTCTTACCCATAAACACTCAGGTGACCTCTAGACAAAAGGAGTGTAATTCCCCACATGCATACATGGATGCATGTGATATTTGTGTCACAAAGTGTTTCTCAAATCTAAAGAGATTTTTCTTGTGTTTACATCTGAAAAGATTAACAAGGGTTCTTAAAAAAAAAACCAAAACAAAACAAAACAGAACAAAAAAAACCCCAAAGAACAAGATAGAGGAAATACATGAACAAAAGCATCTTCAGTGGGGTCCCACATTGCCCATAGCATATAGGACAGAACAGTGACATCCCTCAAGATGTCTCTTCACACCTTGTTGGTATTCCTGGTGAGTGAGAAACACCCAGGAAGATATATGTGAAGAAACAGACTATTACAGTTGCTTTCATTAAAGTTTCTTCATCTGCCGTTTGAATTTACAAGTTGCCAAATGGCAAGGCCTAGCCCACTTCTTATGGAAGTCTGCTGCTTTCCTGGGGCCTGGGTTAGAGATGTGACAAGAAGACTTCCTGCTCTTGTATGGCCCTCAGATTATTATCCATTACTGATTTTTCATGTAGATAGAGATGAAGTTGCAACAAGAAGTACAAGGACAATCAAGGGATACTTCAGGGCCTTGGGATGACTGGTTAAGGGATCAGGAGCACAAGTAGAATTCTCCTCTCTCCTTCCAGTTGCAGGAAATGATGAGGGAAGAAACAAGAAGACCCAGCAGCCCAATACCTGGCTTTGAGACTGGTGTCACTGGAAAATTTAGGGTTTTTTTTGATCATGGACGAATCTAGATGACTGTGGATCTTTGTGCAGGAGTTAGCCAAGCTCATTGAAAGAGCTTTAAACTAGATTTGAAGGAGGAAAGGGATAAAACCAGACTTGACATAGATAAGCCTGGGGATGGCACACCGATATTGAGGGATGGTGTCTTAGCAAGGTCCCTCAGTCAGCTCCACAGTATGTCGAGTACACTGGACATTGGAGCACATTTGCAGTGTCTTTATACTAATGCGTACTGCATGAAGAATAAGCAAGAGGAGGTAGAACCTTTGGCCTAATCCCAGAGCTATGATATCTTTGGTAAGAGCAAAATCTGGTAGGATGAATCCTGTGACTGGTGTGCCGTGATGGATGGTTATAGGCTCTTTAGGAGGGATAGGCGGGCAGGCAAGGTGGTGGGGTGGCCCTGTAGGTAAGGGAGAGATTGGATTGTATGGTGTTTACAGTTGGCGACAACACGATTGAGAGCCTCTGAGTAAGGATGAAGGGGAAAGCAAATAAAGAGGATGTTGTGGTGGAAGTTTACTTTCAAGAACCCAGCCAGGACAATGACACCAATGAATTATTCTACAAGGAGTTAAGGGATATTTCTACATCAGCTGCCCTTGTCCTTATGGGTGATTTTAACTTTCCAGAAATCAACTGGGAATATCATACAGCAGACAAAAAGTGGTACAGGAAATTTCTGAAGCACGTTGAAGATAACTTCTTGGTGCAGGTACTAAGGGAGCCAACTAGGAAAGTGCTCTCCTGGATTTGTTCTTTGTAAACAGAGAGGGACTCATGGGTGAATTAGTGATTGGTGGCTGTCTTGGTCACAGTGATCACAAAGTAGTTGAGTTTTAAATTGTTGGCAATAGCAGAAAAAAACCCAGCAAAACTTCTACCCTAGATATGGGGAGAGCAGACTTCAGGCTGATGAAGGACCTAGTTAGTAAGGTCCCCTGTGAATGTGCTTTTGAAGGTATTGGGGTCCATGAACACTGGTCACTTTTTGAGAGCCTGTCCCAGTTTGAGGGACACAGGATTAATTTCTCTTGCAGTAGTTTTACTTTTCAGTAAGGTGTCTTCTACTGCTAGGAAAACTGAATTTTTAGAAGACTCTAGTGTCTGAATTTGTGAAAATATTTACTTTGTAACCAGCTATGGTATGTGACTTTCAAGGTGTCACTGTTTTAGAGCTAGCCAGGTGTGGGTATAAGGAGGAGCAAGACCTGGGCACTTGACCCTAGCTGGACAACAAGATTATTTCATACCATGAATGTCACATTCAACACAAATTAAAAAGTTTGCTGAGAAGTTTTCTCTCTTCCTTGATGGCTCTGATCCTGAGAACTTCTTGCCCCCATGCCGGACACCTGAGGCCTCCCCTTCCTTCTTAAGCCAAAGCACTCACAGTTTACGACATTTGCTGACTGCTATTGGGAGTCAGCTTCCTACTGATACAATTGGCTGAGTATAATCCTTGTATATTTTATATTGGTATCGGGATCAATATTGGTTCTTTATTATTATTAATGTTTATTATTTAGTATTACTCTACTAAATCTGTTTATATTCCAACCTTTGGTTTCTTTGTTTTGTCCCTGTTTCCCTTCCTGGGTAGGGAGGGGTCATCAGGTTATAGAATAATTGTATGAGCAACATAAATTGTTGTGGGTTCTTCAAATCATAACAGAGACATCGCTTTAGAGTGCAGGAGCAGGCAATCACAAAGTGTCAGAAGTCAAGAAAGCAGAACAGAGGAATGGCTTGGTTGAGCAGGGATCTTCTTCCAGAACCTGGGCAGAAAAAGAAAGTGTATGGACATTGGAAGCAAGGACAGGTGACGCTGAAGGATTATAGAGATGCTGTTTGCCACTGCAGGGGGAAAATTTATGTGACCAAAGCTCTATTAGAGTTCAAACTGACCAGCATTGTAAAGGACAACAAAAAGGACTTTTTAAAATATGTTAATAGCAAAAGGAGAATCAGAGTTAACATTGGTCCATTACTTGATGAAGTTGGTCACCTCACAAATACGGACATAGACAAAGTAGAGGTGTTTAATACCTTCTTTGCCTCTGTCTCTTTAACATTTTTATAAATTATCTGGACATAGGAATTGAATGCACATTAAGTAAGTTTACAGATGATACTAAACTAGAAGGAGCTGTGGACTCCCTCGAAGGTAGGGAGGCCTTACAGAGATATATGAATATACTAGAGAGCTGGGCAATAACCAACTGTATGAAATTTAACAAGAGCAAGTGTCAGATTCTCCACCTGGGATGGCATAAGACTGTTTATACGTACAAACTGGGGGACGAGAGGCTGGAGAGCAGCCATGCAGCAAGACATCTGGGAATTTGGGTTGGTGGCAAGTTGAATATGAGTCAACAGTGCTCCCTGGCAGCCAAAAGGGCCAAATTTGTCCTGGGGTGCACCAAGCACAGCAGAGCTAGCCAGTCAAGGGAGGTAATTGTCCCGCTCTACACGGCACCCATGTGGCCCCACATCGAGTCCTGTGTGCAGTTTTGAGTGCCTCAATATAAGAATGACATCAACCTATTAGAGTGTGTCCAGAGGAGGGTGACAAAGATGGTGAAAGGCCTTGAGGGCAAGACTTAGGAGAAGTGGCTGATGTCACTTGGTCTGGGAGAAGAGAAGGCTGAGGGGTGACCCTATCACAGTCTACAACTTCCTTAAGGGTGGCAGTGAAGGGGTAGGTGCTGATCTCCTCTCTCTGTTGACCAGTGATAGGACACAAGGAAATGGAATGAAGCTGCATTAGGGGAAGATCAGATTGGACATTAGGAAAAGGTTCTCCACTGAGAGAGTCGTCAGTCACTGGAACAGGCTCCCCAGGGAAGTTCAAGGAGCATCTGGATGACATTCTGAGTCATACGGTTTAGTTTTAGGTAGCCCTAAAGGGATTTAGACTCAATGATCTTTATGGGTGTGGCATCTGTATAATAAGGTGAAGCCTCTGTGCTCAAAGAGCAATTAAGACTGGCTTTGCTATCTCTTGTGCAACCCAGGGGAGTGAAGGCTTGTCTGGCTATCACAGGATGCATGAATAACGGGGTGATCTTGGGGAGCCAGGACAGCCCTGCTTTTCGTCAGCAGAGACAGTAAAATCAAAGTAACAGAGACTTTGTGTAGCTCTTTGTTTCCTTGAGAGGCTGCCATGCCTGGTAATTGACCTTTGCCTCATTACCTGTGAAATGTATATTAAAGTTGACACCCCTGTATATGCTAATGAAGATTTTAGAGATCATGCTAAACATATATGACTATAGCACTCGTCTCTCCACCCAAATCATGCTACACGTCACCTAGGGGAGGGAAAACCTCGCAATTTTGGGGATAAAAGGATGGAGAAAATGACTGTTAAATTGGGAGAGAAGAAACTTGATACCTGACGGACCAGTCGACGAGCTGTGTTCTCTTCCTCCACCCCAGGCAGGGACGCATTTCTGGGTGAGCGCTGTGCCTTTCACCCTCTGGTGAAAGTTACCCCGGCTTGTTGTACTATCGTTATTTTTTGCTAGCAATATTAACCTTAAGGAATTAGCGCTATTGTAGTTAGTGAATTTATCAATGGCAATCTCAAATCTTTG
This sequence comes from Alca torda, assembly GCA_008658365.1. Lineage (NCBI taxonomy): Eukaryota > Metazoa > Chordata > Aves > Charadriiformes > Alcidae > Alca > Alca torda. Next base: position 70,458,650 of record CM018101.1, read on the forward strand.
ACTGTCGCTCTCAATAAAATAACTAATTTGGATTATTTGTGAATCTGGTTCAGTGAAAGTCCTTTGGTGAGACTCTGATAGTAAATCAGTGAAAGTCCTGGGACTCTGACAGACAAATATCGAAACTACAGTCCTTTAACGCGACAATGGGTCCCTTCCAACTTGAAATATTCTATGATTTTAATGCTGGATTGAAATCAAAACCAACCTGAAGGCAAGCAGCCAAATTACCCGACTGTTTTGTTAACTTATGTGTGAAAAGATCTTTTAATATAATACAGAGTGAAAAGAGATTTTCTGAGCATCTTTTATTTTATCTTTAATGAAAGGTAGAGGTGAGAAAGACAAAGGTTTTAGTTTTTCCTAGAAATGTTGTTTTTTCTTTCTCAATATTTGCATTACTAGCTCTGATTCCCATGTAAGGATGTTTTGTAGATTTTTCAGTGTGACATATAAACATTCATTCTGTTTCACACGGTTCTGTTTAGAAAAGGCAATAATTGCACAAATGCATTTGCTAAAAGATTTCTTCCAATATACTTGCTAATACCAATAATAACAACAGAAGTAATGGCTAAGAGCCCTCTGAAAAGCAGAAAAGTTTCAAGTGTTTTTGGAGACTGCTGGGGAAAGATGCTTGTTTTCTTATCTGATCTTGTTATTTTAAACATCACTGCTAAGAATTCATTAAAGGAACTTTTTCTTCACATACTCTTGAAAACTCATAAAAGCTCTTTCTACTAGTTTGTTTTCCAGCTTTCTGTGAAAGTTAACTGCAGAGAATGCCCAATCTTAAAAACATATATATTTTAAAGAAAATATTATCTAAGATTGCAAATTTTCAACATTTATTTTAATGAAGCCTTGTCCCTCTGAAGTCAACAATTTTGCCATGGTGAGGACAATATTCTTCATATTTTGAGTATTGATTTTATGTTACCCTTTCAAAGATATTCTGGAGAAATTTCATTTGAAAAAAAAAATTAATTTGAGATCTCGCTATATGGCTACACGTTTCGTCTTTTTAAAATACCTTTCTCAAAGCATTCTTCAATTTACACACATATATACTATATAATATATATTTCATAATTTCAATAGAAAATAATATAGAATAGTTTGAGTGAATTAAAAATATTGTTTTTTAAAATTTTATTTCTACTTAATAATCGAATTCCGAAAAACCCAGTATTTCCCCTAATATGAAAGAGCTCTGTGTTATTCTTCAATACTAGTAGCTTTAACCTGAGAGTTTCTTACTCAGTTTGCCCCTCGGTTTTCTGCCTTTTCTGTAGCAAAAACATTTTAATTTAGCAATGATAAATTGTAGATATAGATAGATATAGATGATATAGATATATGGATATAGATATAGATATAGATATAGATGATATAGATAGATAGAATAGAATTCTATTCAGCTGGACAGAACCTACAATTATCATCTAGTCCAACTGCCTGACCACTTCAGGGCTGACCAAAACTTAAAGCATGTTATTAAGGGCATTGTCCAAATAGCTCTTAAACACTGACAGGCAGGGTGCACTGACCACCTCTCTAGGAAGGCTGTTCTAGTGTTTGATCACCCTCTCAGTAAAGAAATGCTCCCTAATGTCAAGTCTGAACCTCCTGTAATACAACTTTGAACCCCTCCCACACATTCTATCACGGGATCCCAGGGAGAAGAGACCAGCACCTCCCTCTCCATTTCCCCTCCTCAGGGAGCTGGAGAAAGCAATGAGGTTGTCCCTTAGCCTCCTTTTCTCCAAACTAGACAAACCCAGAGTCCTCAGCCACTCCTCACAGGACATGCCTTGCAGCCTTATTCAACAGCTTTGTTGCCCTCTGGATGCATTCGAGTACCTTCACATCCTTCTTAAATTGTGGGGCCCAGAACTGCACACAGCACTCAGGATGAGGACACACCAATGCTTAATAGAGCAGGACAATCACCTCTTTTGACTGGCTCGTTATGCTGTGTTTGATGGACCCCAGGATGCAGGTTGCCCTCTTGGCTGCCAGGGCACACTGCTGGCTCATACAGAGACTGCTGCCAACGAGCGGCCCCAGATCCCTTCCTGCAAGGGTGATTTCCAGCCACTCCTCTCCAATTTATACTTGTGTCCAGCATTACTCCATCCCAGGTGCAGAACGCATCATTTGGTCTTGTTAAATTTCAAGCCGTAGATGATTGCCCAATACTCCAATCTATCTAGATCCATCTGCAAGGCCTCTTATCCCTCCACAGATTCAACAGCGCCTTCCAGTTTGATATCGTCAGCATACTTGCTAATGTTGCATTTAACTCCTGCATCCAGAATTGATGGCTAGATAGAAGAGACTACAAGTACAACATGAAGAAAAACTTCTTTATTTTGAGGGTACCAGAGCACTGGAACAGGCCTCCCAGAGAGCTTGTGGATCCTCCATCTCTGGAGATATTTAGAACCCACCTGGATGTGTTCCTGTCCAACCCGCTCTAGGTGAACCTGTTTTGGCAGAGGGGCTGGACTAGATAATCTCCAAAGGTGCCTTCCAAACCCTAACATTATGTGATCTGCAAATGTCATGAAACACATCAGTAGAAAGAGAAAATACAGCTACTAGATACCCATGGTGCCTCTTCTGTTGTTGGACATGGCTTGTTTTGCATAAACTATGCTGAGCTCAGTGTCTGGCTTGAAAAATCTATAAAATGAGAAGATGTCAAACTCTTATTTGGATGACAGATTATGATTTTGTTCTATAGCCCTTTTCTCCCAACTTGTTTACTACCATTTACTATAATGTAGTTGTGACTGAGTTTTCAGGTGGAAATTTCAATTATCTCTCCCTTATTTTGGGGGGATTAATTTTAATGGTATTGAAAATCTATGTATTTTCTTATTTAAATTTCATAAACATGAGCGTTGCAGGGTTGTCCAGCCAAAAGAAATAATAACTCATGGGTTAACCTGGACTGGCCATAGCCTTTGTGTCTGTGTGCCATAGCCTGGAAGGGAATACTTCATCAAATTTTGGAAAGTAGCAGAACTCAAATATTAAGACAGCAAATCTTCATTTTCTTTGTTTTCTTTTTTTTTTTTTTTCCTTTTACATGTCCTTACACCTATCTACAAAACAAGTTTTCTACAGCTGGCAGTTGCATGGTTTTATATCAAAATACTAAGTCCAGCAAATTGCTAATGAATTTTGAAAAGGTGATACTAAGTCAATGTTAAATTTTATACATTCCAGTCCTATAACCATTACAAGGAGAATCTCCAAACCCTGCCACTGGACTCAATGGAATTCCCTTTGATTAATTCACTGAGCTCAGGAATCATTTGTCTGTTTGTTCCCCTCAAAATTTTGTCTTCTTTTCAGCACTACCAGAAGTGTTAGCTCTCCCTCATACCCATTATTTTGGAAAGTATTGGCAAGCCTTGAAATACCATGTTGCACTTTCCTCCCAATGGTATTCAGAATCTGATACTGGGAAGCTCTCTGTCTTTTTTCTGATAAGAGTATTGATTACTCACTAATGGACATTAATCTGAGTATTTCTCTTTTTGCTGGTAATATACTTCCTCCAAAGTATGGAATAAACCATCCATCTCTACTGCATTACCTTTTTCAAAGTAAGTCTGAGGCATTTCCTTATTGTGTAAACTAGTTATCTGGAAAATTGCCATTATTTTAGAAAAGAGCAATTTTTTAAGAATTATATAGGCATTACATGCTCTTACAGGTACTTTGAAAATGACGGCTTTTCCAAAAATTCTTAAAAGCATTTACAGGAGTAAAAAGAAAAAAAAAAAAAAGAAGAAAAAAAAAAAAAAAAGGTGTGGGGGGTGTGTGTGTGAAATGCTTTCAGTAAGGAAAAAAAATCCCCTACTTTGGTAATGTTAAATAGATACCAAAAATTACTGTCTTTACAGCTTCTCTCTGGTAACCCACCTCTTTTCTTGGTCCTTTTCATTTCCATTCCCGTAACTGCCCTTCCTAAGATTACTATGTATAATGTAATTTCGATTGCTTTAATCAAGTGGCTTATGAGACTAGTCATCAACAGAAAAAGAATGGAATAAGGAACAAAAAGAGAAAAGTGTATGTGAAATAAATATGGCAGTCTAAATGGGACTTGGATTCAAAGCTGACTTTGATAATTGCTGTGATTAAAACATTGCAACCACATTATCCATGAAAGCACCTACAAAAAGGAGGATAAAATAACCACATTGCAATAAGCTAAGTGCTTCTATGTGTAAACATGAATTGCTTTGCTTTCTCAGTAAACCTTACTTCAGATCAGGAAATCAGAGCAAGTACAGTCACAATCAGGGTAAGTCAAAAATGAAAACGAAATAGTTGTTAGGGCTCCTCTGAACCCTGCAGTACAGCTGCACCCACCAAATGCTGGAAGAGATGGGACTGGTTTACTCTTCTAAACTCCTTTCAGTGTGATATTGATTATTATGGCTCAACTCTCTGCATTGGGTATATATGGATTTGCTTTTTACTTCTGGGATTTGTTGACTTAGAGCAGATGGTAAAAGCTACCAATAAAATGTGATACGTTAATTTATTGTATTAAAAAAATCTGAAGAGACATTTCAGAAGCATTTTATCCACTATTTTTTAAGCTACTGCTTTTGATACTCTATTTCTACGTACCATTCTATATTATAGCAGTTTAGCTGGTGGTTGAAAGGAAGTAGAATGATGATTAACCTATTTATTAAATGGAGGAATACATTTCCATATCCAGAGGGTAAATAGAAAAGTAACCCATAGCAGAAAAAGGGCTTTGGATAAACTGTTTTCATCTTGGCTCTGCATTTTACAAATTGGAGAATTCTACCACTATAAATGCTTAAGCAGAAGTCACTAATGTATTTTGAGACGAGGATATAAGAGCTTCATATCATTTTATGTAATGTCTTCAAATGAGTGTCTGCCATAAAATGATGAGTACTGAGTACTTTTAAATTACTATTAAAATTGCCTTAAGTCAAATCAAACATGGTTGGTGCCAGGAAAGCTATGCGACGCAACTCAGGTAATCACTTTTTTTTCTTTAAAGTGTGCTGATTTCATAATAAATATTTAATTCAGTTTTAGTAAACGTACATATTACTTGAGCTTTTGTTATTTTTCCTTTCTCACAGAGAATTTCTTCCTCTCTTCCTCTTCCCCACTGTTTTTTACAGGCATAATCTATGTAGTTATTTTCCCAGAGGAAATAAGTAATGATACCAATCATATTCATTATAGAGTTCATAGGAAATCTGTGAGAAATGACTGGGGTCTGGTGGTATCCTCTTAATTAGATTTAACAGATTAATAAAAAACCTTTAAGTCCCTTAAACTTCTTTGAAATTTCTAGACATAGGGACCAATGTAATTTAAGATAGATATAATAAATAACATTGGTTTTAGCTAACAGTGGGAGATCAGATTTCTCAAATCTTTCCAAAATAAGAGTGCCATAAGACAAAACTAAAAGTTTTATTAATTTATTCTTCTTTAATTAATGTATTTATTTTTTCTGCCGTTGTTTTCAACAGAAACCTTGAAATGGTATCAGATAAAATATTCATTTAAGCACAAAAAACAATTAGGCTGAGCTCTTTGGAAATTGATTAAAATAATACTATCATGCTAGTCTAAGTAAAATATAAGCTTATGTTGATAAGGCCCAATAACTGGTTTTCATTATTTCAGAGTCAAGTGCAGGTTTCCTCTCTCAGGAAAGTAATCAAGTATACACTTCGTCTGAGTGATTTAAGGCCAGTATTAATTTATTCAACTCCATCTCAGTCTGTTAATTTCTCTAGGCATATTTTTATGAGTAAGATTTTTGTGTATAGATGAAGGGATTTTAGATTCAGGTCTATTGTTTTTGTGTTCTTTTGTATACTTTCTATCTGCTATATTGCAAAAAATAAAAGTGTGGGACTTTTATCAATATTTAAATCTGCTTTGCAATGCTTTCAACATGCTAATAACAAAAGGAATGTACCTTTTCCTGGAGAAGTGGTTTGGTAATTTAGAGACTCACTTCCTGCTTAAAAGCAACACTTAGTCTGTTGTTCCCATGATAAGCTGGAACATCTCTTTCAGTTAACATTAAGTGTTAAAAATAAAATAACAAGAAAAGCATTGCAAAATGTGAACGCGTTTATCTCACTGAATACAATATATAAATGGACGGAGTTAGGTTCAGTAATGACAAACAATAAAGGAGATGGTTCGGGTGTTCATTTTGACCTTCATTAAAGTTAAATCTTTAATTAGATCTTTCATTAGCAGACTTTTACCTGCAAAAACTATGGGTTTGTATATATAGATGTGTCATTTGTAGAGCGGTATCTACTGCATTACAATTTCCCTCCAGAACAGGTGAGACAATTTTTCTTTAAAAGAAAGACTGCCCTGAGATGTACATCATACTCCTGCTCCTCAGGTGCACCTTGGCTTTATCCCGGTTTCAGCTATTTCGTCAACAGTATTGCGTCACTATTAAATTTCTACTTCACAGTAAGATCCAGATCCACTTCTGCAGTATAGACCCCTTTCCAGTTACAATCCTTTCCATCTTTGTGCATGTTAGTGTTTCTTCACAAGAAAAACACCTCAGATCTCTTTATAATGGGTGCTTTCAGGGCATTTTCTCTCTTATTGAGCCAATTTTGAGTTCCATCCCTGCCTGCTACTGCATCTATGTCCTTCCAGTTCACTTGTTCTCAGTGACACCTGCAAATTTTATTACCACAGACCCTGTTCAGCCATCCAAGTTATAATGAAAATATTAAGTGGTACAGGACATTTGTCAGATACAAGACAAAGGTCTAAAGGACCCACTTGACATTCCTTCACTGTCTGCTTTTGAATTATTGATACCTACTCTCTGATAACTATCAGTTTGGTGTCAGTTATCCAGCACTTTTACCGAGATGGTGTACCTTGCTCAATTTTAGCTGTGACATAAGGTAGATAATAAAATAACCATGCTCTGTGGCTCGAGTAAATAGTATAATAACATTAATAACTTTTTTATCATAATAGTATGACGTCTGTACACCTCAAGCAGTACTGTCCATGCCTCTCACCTGCAATTTCAAATATTTATTTCAGATCAGTTTAGCTTTTCTGTTTCACTATTCTTTTCAAGCAAAATGAGGAACTGATATGCGACTGTGACCCCTGAGCAACAATAAGAGGACCTTGTCTGGAATGGTGTCCTAAAATGGAAGGAAATACAAATGTTTTCTGAATGACCCAGACGAAGTAGCATCATGTCAGGGTTCATATACACAGGCTAATATTCCTATAATGTCGACATGTAGACAAGCTGTTTGAAACATTTCTGGCCTGAAGCACAATAATCTTTAGATCTCTTAAAAGAGGGTCATATCAAAGTTTTCTTGACTTTATCATTCATTGTAATCTGTCCTGATCATTATTACTGTTTAAGAATTGAGTTATAGAATTTCATTGCCTGGGATAGCTGCAGGTTTAGTGATCTCACAACAGTCTATATCACTGGATTTTTAAAGATCCAAAAGGTCTTTACCATACTCACTAGGCAGTGAAATCTACTTATGTGACTAGTAGTTTACCCATTTTATGTCATTCTCTGGCAACACATGGTACCTTAAACGCTCTGACTTATGAAAAATAAGGATTAAATCTTCAAAGGAAATTCAAGGTTTAATATATAAAAGGAAATCAGGGAATGAAACTACAAATTACAAAAATATTAAATTTTACAGTACATTCAGATATGTGATATTGATGTGACAAAATAAGATACTCTTGGGAGGCAAAGATCAGCCATAATAACCAATACTCTGTTAATATTTACTATGATATTATTGAAGGTCAAAATGTTAGAACTTGAACTACACATTGAAAAATTATAGATAAAACATTTTATGCTTTAAGGAAAGTTGTAGTTGCCTTGTTTCACCAAGGGCAGTTGGGGAATCCATCCAGTGAATTTCTCTTCCAAACAGGGTCCTTCCATCCTTAGCAATCCCACAGGGTTTCATCTAACAACTTGTTTGCATCCTCCACTAGTGAAGGTCACACATACTTATTAGTAACCCATTACAGTGCTTAGCTGTTTTCACAAACACAGAGCTTTTGCTCATGTCTAGCTTCTCTCTTACTGGGAAGATAAATAGAGAACGGCATACATGAATAAACATGGCTTCTTTCACTGAGAAAATGCCACCTTTCCAAAAAAAAAGGCAAAAAAAAAAAAAAAACCCAAACAAAAACCAAAACAACGAAAGGATGGGAATAGCAAAGGTACATGAAAGAAATTAACTAATTTTTAGGTTCCTGCAATAGGAGGAGATTGTAAATACCATGGAACATTGTAGTTTTGGAAAGGGAAAACATCAAGTGTGGGCACCAAATTTTTCTTTCTGTGCCTTTATTTCCATTGCCACCTTTTACTGATTTATATTACAAAGTCTCATTTTGCTATCCAGTTTTATCTAACTTTGATGGATAAGTTTGACTGTTAGTCGGTCTCATCTCTTTTTTCTAGAGAAAGCACGGTTCTTCCAGAGGCTTAAAAGAAGTCAAACACCATAGTCAACCCACAAAATGAATCAAATTAAGAAAGTATTACAGTTTGCACAAGAACCCAGTAGGATACCAATAGATAGAAAAGCTTCTACAGGTATGTCGGTGATAAAACGAAGACTAGAGAAAATGTGGGCCTTCTCCGGAACAAAACAAGAGACCTGGTCACCCAGGATATGGAGAAGGCTGAGATACTTAACAATGTTTTTGCCTCAGTCTTCACTGGCAAGTGCTCTAGCCACACTGCCCAAGTCACAGAAGGCAAAGGCAGGGGGAGGGAGAATGAGGAACTGCCCACTGTAGAATAAGACCATGTTCAAGACCACCTAAGGAATCTGAAGGTGCACAAGTCTATGTGACCTGATGAGATGCATTCGTGGGTCCTGAGGGGACTGGTGGATGAAGTTGCTAAGCCACTATCCATGATACTTGAGAAATTGTGGCAGTCTGGTGATGTTCCCGTTAACTGGAAAAGGGGCAACATAACACCCATTTTCAAAAAGGGAAAAATGGAAGACCCAGGGAACTATAGGGGAGTAAGTCTCACCTCTGTGCTGGGCAAGGTCATGGAGCACATTCTCCTGGAAACTATGCTAAGGCACACGGAAATAAGGAGGTGATCAGTGACAGCCAACATGGTTTCACTAAGGGCAAATCATGTCTGACAAATTTGGTGGCCTTCTACAATGGGATTACAGTGTTGGTAGATAAGGTGAGAGCAACTGACATCATCTACCTGGACTTATGCAAAGCATTTTTCACTGTCCCACATGACATCCTTTTCTCTAAATTGGAGAGACATGGATTTGATCAATGGACCACTCATTAGATAAAGAATTCACTGAATAGTCACACTCAAACAATTTCCATCAGTGGCTTGATGTCCAAGTAGAAACCAGTGACGAGTGGCATTCCTCAGTAGTCAGTACTGGGACTGGTGCTGTTTAACCTCTTTGTCAGTGACATGGACAGTGGGACTGAGTGCACCATCAGCAAGTTTTCCAACAACACGTTGTGTGGCATGGTCAACACACTGGAGGGAAGAGATTCTATCCAGAGTGACCTGGACAGGCTTGAGAGGTGGGCCCATATAAACTTCATGAAGTTGAACCAGGCCAAGTGCAAGGTCCTGCACCTGGGTAAGGGAAATCCCAAGCACAAATACAGGCTGAGCAGAAAATTGTTTGAGAGCAGTCCTATGGAGAAGGACTTGGAGGTGTCGATTGATGAAAAGCTGGACATGAGCCAACAATGTGTGCTTGCAGCCCAGAAGGCCAATCGCATCCTGGGCTGCATCAAAAGAACCGTGGGCAGCAGATCCAGAGAGGGGATTCTGCCCCTCTACTCTGCTCTGGTGAGATCCCACCTGGGGTACTGTGTCCAGCTCTGGAGCCCCAAACATAAGAAGGACATGGACCTGTTGGATCAGGTCCAGAGAAGGGCCATTAAGATGATGCGAGGGCTGGAGCACCTCTCCTATGAAGACAGGCTGAGAGAGCTGGGATTGTTCAGCCTGGAGAAGAGAAGGCTGCAGGGAGACCTTGTATCAGCCTTCCAGTACCTAAAAGGGGCCTACAGAAAAGACGGAGAGAGACTCTTTATAAGGAAATGTAGAGATAGGACAAGGGGTAATGGTTTTAAACTGAAAGAGGGTAGCTTTAGGTTAGATGTTAGGATGTTAGATGTTATTCTTTAGTGTGATAGTGGTGAGTCACTGGAACAGGTCACCCAGGGAAGTTGTGGATGCCCCATCCCTGGAAGTGTTCAAGGCCAGGTTGGATGGGGCTTTGAGCAGCCTGGTCTAGTAGAAGGTGTCCCTGCCCATGGCAGGGGAGTTGGAACAGGATGATCTTTAAGATCCCTTCTAACTCTAATGATTCTATGATATATATACATACATGATGCATACATATGGCCATGCACATAGATTAACAAAAACAGACACACACAGCACTCACACAAACATAAACAGGACCAATGGCCTTATCCTGCTTCTCCCTCTTGCTGAGCAGGATGGGTGTCTGCTAGTGGGGACCATATGTATAGATACATATATATGAGACAGATACCTCCAGCAGCTGGGATCAGACATTCAGTCTGACCAGTAGCTGTCCCTGGGCCTCCCTTTTAAATTAACGCCTTTTACCCAGTCATCCCTCTATTTTCCTGTACTGGTTTCACTCTAAATGATCTAGATCCCTGCCTTCCTCCACCCCTGGCTTCTCCCCAAAACATCCCATAATAAGCCCTATGCAATCACAAAACCCTCTTCCCCTGCACCCCACAGTATGCCCGTTACCCCTGGCGGTGGGCCCCACAGGTAGTACACCTAAGAGCAGCTGCTGGTGACTCCCCAGCACGAGTCTCCCCCTCCTCATGGGGTTGGGTGTCTCCTGGGACAGTCCAGGGGACCAGAGCTGGGGCTCATTCCCCTGACTGGGTTATTGGGGTGCCCCTGCCCGCTCTGGTGCCCCTAGGCTCCTTTCTGCGTGTGGAGACAGGCCTTCTGTTGTATAACCTTAGGCTGTGAGTTTTGCTTAGAGTGTAACACATATCCCAGTGAAGCTATTCAGAACTTGTCTTCTGACTTGGATGGGCTTTTAAGCTATTATCTAAAAATGTAAAGAAGTGCTTCACACACTGAGATTATCATGTATGGCAAGTTCCAATCTAAAGGGAAATTTTGCATTCAGATGAGTGTGTAATAGAAGCCTCAGCTAGGCAAAATATCATAAATGTAATTGTAATGCTGGAGGACCATTAACCAAGAGTGGCATGGCTCGCCTGCTGTAATGTTATGCTGCTTATCTGTGTGGTGGAGTGGGAGTATTACAAGTAAACTAAAGTAATTGAATAAACACAATGTAATAAAGTCACTGAGCTACAATTACAGGGTTCTACAAAACTTGTGATATATTTAAAAATATGATGCTTTCAGTTTTTATTTTGTTTTATCTTCTAGTACAGTATAATAAAACCTGTGGAAGTACAAAATACATTAAGTTGAGAGAAATAGCATTAAGGTTTAAAAAAAAGAAAAAATATTTTAAGATAAACAGATGTTCTAGGGAAAGTAGTTGATATGATGTTGGTTTAAACTTCAAATACTACTATCTGACAAAATTTTTATAGTCTAGAAATAATTCATATACTTTGGGATTTTTGGGGAGGGTATCTTTATCAAACTCACTTTGAAAGGTCATTCTCAATCATGCATAATAAAAGAAAAAGAAAGGGAAATATGTAAATGGGGGTGTAGAAAAGGAGGTATCCTGAAATACAGCTGTCTGTCAATGAAAAATAAAGTTTCCGTGCATCATGATGAAATTCACGTGCAGTACTGCATTATACCAAGCTGCACAAGATGACAACAAGATTCGTGCCTCACAGGACTGGTTGCAAATTAAGCCGCTGATGTTGACAAACCCATGGTTACCCACCCAGCAAAGCTGATAGATAGCACTATTCTGAAGGTGTGTAGCAAAAAGTCTGTTTCTTTCATATTGTGTAGCAAAAAGTCTTTGTTTCTTTGACCATTTAATTATGTAGTCTACCTTTTCTGAAGAATAGAAACAAAATAAAAATCAAACACAAACAACAGGTTTTCTTCCAGCCATTGTCTTCCCATTTTCAGTCCTTCAAAATGAGCATCTTTGTGCACAGCTGGAAGTTAATTTTGTTCATGAAATATGACTGGAATATTTTTTTCCAGATTTTTTTTGTGTGTGTATGTGTCTCTGAACTGTACTAGCTGTTAGTGTAGACTTTCATTAGAAATAAGAGCATCAGGAATTTTAAGAGACCCTCTTTCTGACAAGAATTTAATTTTGGTCTTAGAGTCTTAACAAAATTCAATAGCTGGTTTAAATTTTGGATGATAAATTATTTGAAATCTCTGTTCTAAGAAGATTGTATGGCCTAATTTAATTTATCTGGCTATCACTCTACCTCAAAAGGCTAGAAAAACTACAGTTTTCATTCTTAGGCTGAATTATATTCACTTTTACCATTTCACATCATGTGTGAAAGCATTCTTACTAGGAGGGGAAAAATCTGTCATCTTCCTTCCATGAAGGCTGATATGAATGACAATGACAGTTTGGGTTTGTGGGTTTTTTTTCCTTCTTAACTGTCAGCATACAAAAATGTAGTATGTGCTTGCTTCTTAACTTTAAACTGGATTTGAAGTTTGAAACTTGCAGGTTGTGTTACAAGGAAAGAGTACTCAAGATTGCTAATAAATCTAGGGATGTTTGTTTAAATTGTTAGCTTATGTTCAGTAGTATGAATTAAATAATTCAAGGAAAGACTTTCCATGTAAAGGCCTTTCCAAGTGTCATTTAAGTCCATATTCAGTGATTCAGGTCACTGAGCAGTGTTTCTAATTCAAGTATTGCTTTCTGATTACTTTCCTTGGGTGCAGAAAACCTTGGGAATGGAGGGAATGGAGAGTTTTATGCAAGTTAAACTATAAATTTGGTCAAAGAGACTTTGAGAAAAAAAAGCAGATTAGCTGTAAAACTGTTACAGATCATAATTTTGCAAAGACTATCAGGCTTTTACTGTAGTGTTTTCTTGTTGGTTTTTTATTCGCTTCTTAGAGGTGAAGTCAGGGTGTGGAGACATTTCATACGCAGACCAAGACTCTGTGATACATGTCCATGTTTGGGTTTTCTGTAGGATAATGTTCATGTTTATATCAAACCCAGAACTGCCCCAGGTTTGAATCCAAGGGTGTATTTAGCACATGGTAATTCCCAGACTCAGTCATGGCTCCTGACACCATCCATCAGTATGAGCATCTTCACAGTACGAGGTTATAACTGGCCAGGATGCAGCAGTGACAGTATTTTTCCACAACTGGTCTCATCCTGGTGTTTTCAGAACCAAAACAGAGTAGGAAATGTTTTATTTAAATTGCTCCAACCATGAATTTTAAGTTGTTTTCCTAAAGTACTATGTTTAAAAGTGGAAACCCAGAATTACAAGAGTTGACTCAAACCTTTTTACAGGTGTTGCAAAATGTATAAGCTTGTTTGGGTTTGGGGCTCCATAAAAACAAATTTTAAGTACTGAGTTCACGTATTTGACAGACAAAAACTGCCATTCAGCCCAGAGTATCCAGCAACTGTCAACAGGGCAAATCTTCACATGCATTTTAGGAGCAGCTACATTTTTCTTTTTTTATTTTAGCCATAGAGTATTGAAATAGATTCCTAGTCACTGGAATTTTTTTTCTTTCATTAGAAATATTTTACTGCTGGAATATTTCGTTAAACTCATATTTTGCTTCTTTTTTAGAAGAAAATAGAGAGAAAGAATTGTCTGTGTGAAAAATATTACTGGGGTTTAAAAAACTATTTTAAAAATGTGTGCCAACAGCTGTAATAAAAAATTAATCCATATTTGATGATTGGTTAAAATTCATAGTAACTTGGCAATGAAGACAATGATTTTATGTATTTTGGTGAAATCAGACCATTTTCTGCTTTCTCCAATTTCTTCAGTTATTTTCCTGAATATCTCAGTGAAGTAACATGTAGTGTTGTTTTCTGTACTTCGAGATTTGAACTTAAATGAGCTACATGAGCTGCACACATGGGTTAGAGGTCTTCACTTGATGCCTCTGGCCTAGTTTAGACTCAAATGTGTAAGACTGCATGAAGTTATAGATTGTCACCTTGGAAAGAAATGTTGAGTACACTTTGCTTTGTGAGATCTAATTTGATTTTTGGTTAAATTTGCCTAAGAAGGTTTCATTCAAACTTAGTACCTCTTTTATATACTATAATTAACAAATTGTAGACTTGATTAGAAGAGCTAATTACACTGTAGTTGGTACATACTGGAGGCATATTATGTAAAAAAGTGTAAAGCCAAAAAATGAAAAAAAAAAAAAAAACCCAACACAACAACAAAAAACAATAGGGAGTAACAATGTCATTAAAGTGTTAGTAGGTGGACATTTATATCAGATGCCCTTAGGAGCAGGTGGAAGGAAAGATTCATTTTTCGTTTTCTGTTCTTATGACTGTGCTACACCGCAGTTTGTTACCACTAGTATGGTCTGAGTTTCTTTTTTTTTTATTTCACATGCATTTTCTTAGTGAAAAATATTTTTATAAATCATAGGAAAATGTTAATATTTTTATTTCTTTTTCTAGACAAGACATCAGAGAAAGAGGAAAATCAGTAGACAAAACCCAACATAATGTATGCTAAAGATAGGCCTTACATGCATATTTATATGGGTGCTGAAATTAGGTTGTTCAAATATCGTTTTATCTACCATTTTCTTCATAACCTAGGTTGAAGTTTTGTTTATATGTGTGTGTATGGATATAACATATGAATAAAACATGCAGCACCATCATCATCATCATCCTAGAAGTACTGCTATGATGAGGTCTGAATTTTATGCAGTTATTTCTATCCTTTTTGACAAGACATAAAATACATATTTATCATAAGTTCAAACTGTCATTAGACACCAGTTCCCAGTCCTGTTAAAATGAACGGGACGTATGGTGTATCCTAGCACTAACACAATTTAAGTATTAAATTTTATTACCCCTTTTTATCATACTGAGTTAGTATAATATTGCGATTAGCTTTTTGTTTTCCCTAATAGGAAAGGTCCTGATATAACATACCTTGAACCTTTGTTAGTGGATACATATAATTTCAGAAATCTGATTAACTATTTTATATGACAGAAAACTGCTTATGCGGAAAATCTGAAAGTTAATATGATAAGATTGCCAGTAAATATTTCATTTAGCCTTCCCATACTTTTTTTTTTTCCCAGAAAGAGAGAAAGGAAGAATGGAAGAGAAAGGAAGAAAGGAAGGAAGGAAGGAAGGAAGGAAGGAAGGAAGGAAGGAAGGAAGGAAGGAAGGAAGGAAGGAAGGAAGGAAGGAAGGAAGGAAGGAAGGAAGGAAGGAAGAATGGAAGAGAAAGGAAGAAAGGAAGGAAGGAAGAAAGGAAGGAAGAGGAAAGGAAGGAAGGAGAAGGAAGGAAGGAAGGAAGGAAGGAAGGAAAGGAAGGAAGGAAGGAAGGAAGGAAGGAAGGAAGGAAGGAAGGAAGGAAGGAAGGAAGGAAGGAAGGAAGGAAGGAAGGAAGGAAGGAAGGAAGGAAGGAAGGAAGAAGGAAGGAAGGAAGGAAGGAAGGAAGGAAGGAAGGAAGGAAGGAAGGAAGGAAGGAAGGAAGGAAGGAAGGAAGGAAGGAAGGAAGGAAGGAAGGAAGGAAGGAAGGAAGGAAGGAAGGAAGGAAGGAAGGAAGGAAGGAGGGAAAGGAAGGAGGGAAGGAAGGAAGGAAGGAAGGAAGGAAGGAAGGAAGGAAGGAAGGAAGGAAGGAAGGAAGGAAGGAAGGGAAGGAAGGAAGGAAGGAAGGAAGGAAGGAAGGAGGAAGGAAGGAAGGAAGGAAGGAAGGAAGGAAGGAAGGAAGGAAGGAAGGAAGGAAGGAAGGAAGGAAGGAAGGAAGGAAGGAAGGAAGGAAGGAAGGAAGGAAGGAAGATCCTGCTTTTGTGGAAATATTCAACATGAAAAAAAAGCATGCATGTATTTAACATGCAAGAAGTTAAGGATTTACCTACTTGTTCTTCTCAGTATTTGTGCTGAAAACAATGTTGATAATTCACAGATGTTTTAGTTATTGTTGAGCAGTTCTTACACAGAGTCAAGACCTTTTCTGCTTCTCACTGCCCTGTCAGAGAGTAGTCTTGAGGCACACAAGAAGCTGAGAGAGTACACAGTGGGGACAGCTGACTCCGACTGGCCAAAGGGATATCCTATACCGTACGACATCATGCTCAGCAACAAAAAGCTGAGGGAAGAAGGAAGTGGACGGGGGGGGAGAGGATGTTCAGAGTTATGGTGTTTGTCTTCCCAAGTTATGCATGCGTGATGGAGCCCTGTTTTCCTGGGGATGGCTGAACACCTGCCTGTTGATGGGAAGTGGTGAATGAATTCCTTGTTTGCTTTGCTTGCATGCACGGCTTTTGCTTCACTTGTCAAACTGTCTTCATCTCAACCCAAGTTTTCTCACTTTTACCCTTCCAATTCTCTCCCCTATCCCAGCCTGAGGGAGTGAGAGAGCAGCTGTGCTGTGCTTAGTTGCCAGCTGCAGTTAAACTATGACAGTGTTATAAAAAACTAGTCTGATTTGTCTGCAGATAGAATGGGGAAAACCAAGTATCAGGTATTAAAAAAAAAAAAAAAAAAAAAGTGGGTCAGGAAACAGTTGTATTTACTTTTGCCAAAAATAATCCAGTCATGACACTGAAGCAAATCATAGTTTCATAATGAAAAAAACACCTCTGTGAAGCAGAGTGTTTTTAAATCAACTTATTTCTTCCCCTCTGAAGTCCATTCAAGAATTTTAAAACTTGCTTCTCCAACTTTCAGTAAACACTACTGCTTAGTTTCCTTTTTCTTTTTTTCCTCTTTTTCTTTTTCTTTTTCTTTTTATTTTTATTTTCTTTTTCATATATACTGATGAATGTTTAAAAGTAGCAGCTTCTCAGATTCTGGAACCAGCACACCTTGTCTCTATTTAATACTTGAAATTCATATATTCAGGCAAAATAACTTTAGGTCTGGAGAATGAAAAAAGCAGAAGGTTATGACGGTGGGAGGGTTTTATCTTGTTTGGCTTTGAAATCTTAGCTCATGTCTTACTTTTTGCTTAGCCATAGCTAAGCAGTGTTACATGGCAGTGTTACTTAGCTAAGCAGTGTTTTGCAGTGAATGCATTCTCAGCAAGAAGACAAAATGTCTGACTGACACCAGTCAGAGAGATGTCGGTGTCATTCAAATGTGGCCCAGTATTTCTTGCCTTTTTCCACCTAAGGGCATGTCTCTGCCATGCAATGAAGCACAGTGCAGAGATGGCCAAATTATCACTGAACTGCAGCTATAAATCCATAGAGTAGAGAAATCTGGATCTAGGTGTCATATCATGCATTTATATGAGACCACATGATTGTTACTTAGTTGTTCGTGGGACTGGGCTGAATGTTATGGAGGGTACAGTGGGTATCTATAGGCTGTGTTTCGCAAGTTCAATTCAAGATACGTTGTTAAATCACTCAAAGCTGAATGTTTCTGTATTCCTATAGAGACATGGCTTAAACTGTCCATCAAGCTGAAGTTCTTCTATGCCCCCCAACCCCCCCCCCCCCCCCCCCCCCCCCCAAAAAAAAACAAAAGACAAAACCACAAACCAAAACCAATTCAAAATCCCCAAGAACACAACAAAGCAGACATGGCTATATAGATACTCAGGGCAAATAGTTGTAGCAAGGAAGATGTACCCTTGGGAGAAGAGAATCAGGTCAGATAAAATTGGACATGCATAAGTATGGATGAACTCCGAAGTGCTAAGAGAGTTGGCAGATGTCATTGCAAGGCCACTCCTGATAATCTTTTATTGATGATGGTGACTAGGTGAAGTGCCCAAAGACGGGAGGAAAGAAAATGTCACTGCCATCTTCAAGAAGGGTATGAAAGAGGACCCAGGGAACCAGAGGACAGTCAGCCTCACCTCAGTCTACAGGAATGTAATGGAGCAGCTAGTCCCTAAAACTGTTTCCATGCACATAAAGGACATCAGAAGTATCCAGCATGGTATCTCATGGATAATTGTGTGTATGTAAGCATATGTAAGCAAGAAAATTCCTGTCCCTAAAAACTGGAATGAGACTTGTTTTCTGATTTCTACACCTAGGTAAAATACACAAATTCTCTAATTCCTATTGCTACATCAAGGTTATATTCTGGCTTTGAAGGTTTTGATGTAACTCACTGGTTTTCCTGCAGAAAAAAATAACACAACCAAATCACAGAAAAACCCCAAATCCCTCCCCACCCAAAACAAAGCCAACCAAAAAAAAACAAAACAAAAAAAAAACAAAAACAAAAAAACCCCAACAAACAAACAAAAAACCCCAACGCACAAGCAGAGCAATACTGAATGTGTATAGGATTATCATAAATAGTACTTATAACTGGTAGGGAGAGTGCTACTTATTGGCATTGCCTTTGTGCATGCATATGCTTGTTTCTTTTGCTCTGCTTATCCTTGTGTCTTGGGATAAGATTCAACATAGAGTTGAGGAGACCTTTAGCTATATTTGTATAACAATTCATCTTTAACTGCACTTGACTACTGTATATTTTTATTTAAAGAATGCTCTTGGAATTCTTCTGAGCTCTTTCTCCTTGCCCCTTCCACTTGTGAATTACAGTCTCAGGAGCGCTGATGTGTCTTTTGGCAATGCAATGCTATGCCATGCCAAGTCTTAAACAAGCTTCTGTTAACAGGCAGACCTAGTCTATTATTTTGGAACTAGATCAAATTTAGTTACCTGTAAGGTATTCTGAGTTATTTACAAAAAAAACCCAAAAAACACCGATGTCTAGATATATTGTATGCATATTCAAAGTTACTATATATATACATATATACACCAGTCTTTTTTTTTATCTTTTTTTCTTCTAAGTTCTCTCTTCCTGAAGCTTCATAATGCTGTCAAATTGTTGTCTTCTAAATGTGAAATATTCCCAAAAGTAGATTACAATGCTAGATTCTGTCAGTTTAATAAGATGAAGTTCAACTCAAGTGAGGGAAGCAATAAGATAAAATTGTTTCTCTTGTTTGAAAATCAAACCCAAACAGTATATATGTCGACATATTTTAAAAGAGCAAATTAATGAGAAATGCATATATAGCACTGTAAATTTGCATCCTGCTTTACAGTAAGTAAAAATACGTATTTACTGTCCTCAACAGTTTGTCCAGTCAGCTAGTTTTGATATATACCTAACAATCACAGGTATCAGAAGAGAGACATATAAATACCGGACAGTAAAAGGGTAGCAGTAGGTGCAGAAAAACCTGCCCAAAGACCCTGTGAGAGCTCTTGGAGTCTGCTGCCATGTCTCTGCTGCTGTTGCAGCTCTGAATGCAATGGTGGACTTTAATTTATTTCTGATGGGATGAAAGTTATCTTTTCACTGAGTTCCACTAACATATTCCTTGATTATTATTCAGAATTAATAAAGCTTTCAAAATGAAGGACGCAGATTCTCAGAGTCAGGTCTGTTTATTCATTTACATAATACACCATATTTCAGTGAAATAGGGTAGGCATTAGTTACTGTGAAAAAGGATAATATTAAGCCACAAAACAAGGGTATTAGGCAAAGCATGAAACATGGAAAATAGGGTGCTAGACAAAGAAGACAATTCCAGTAGTACAATATGGCAGTCAAATACAAAAATCCTTAAAAGTTTGAAGTCAGTACATGGCAGTGATTCATAAAAAAACTGAGTAAAACAAGTCTTTTGGGAACTTCCAGACTCTACTGGAACTCTACTGGACTGGACTAATTACTCTTCTCTGAACGGAAGGTCATATGAAGAAACGTACTGGAGACACTGCCGCCTTTCAGGAATGCTTAATCCATGTCCTCATTCTGCTCAATTGAGCACGTTTCATCCCATGAGAAACTACCATGACTACCTTACTATGACACGCTGACAAGAAGAAATGCAGCTAACAGCTGTTTGGAGTTTCTTTATTGACCACAGCACTCAGGAGATCTACAGTGCTTGTAAAGCAATCAATAACAGCCTTAAGAGTCTGAGAAAAGTAAAGAGTCATTGCTGGGCTTGCCCAACAGGGAAACTTTTAAAACTATGCTGCAGTAGCACAGCTGTGACTTGGCCTATGCACCCCAAGGCTCCAGAAGAAACTGCACCTGCATGGGCTTTCTGCTGGTGTAGGGTACCATCACTCTTCTCCAGCTCGGGTACAGGACCATAGATAGCACAGTTTGCCACAGAAAAGTTAAACACTCAGTTGAAAACAATTGCTGTTTAAAAAATCGTTGCATTAATTCAAGGAATATAGAATCCTATGGAAAATAATGGTGAAAAAACAACAGTAAGAAAAGTGGGGACTGACTGTTATGCTAATACAAAGAAAGGAATGTGATGCTCATTAGAAGAGAGTCTCTATTACCTCTCCATCTTACTCAGTTTCAGTATTTAACTACCATTCCCACACTGATTGTACTTGTTCAGCTAAATATAGATATACCTACTACTTGTCAGAAACAGCCTTTGGAAACTCAATCAATACAGAAATTATTCTCTTATGCTTACCTCACAGTATTCTTTTTCAAGTCCTTGAAAGTCTGTTCACCCACTGTGCACCTATGATCACTGACCTCGTTTTCAGGAATACCAATAATTACTGTTTTGGGGGATGTGAACATTTTTTTGTGAATTCCAGACAATAAAATCCAAACACAGAATTGAAAACTGGGAACTGATATCAACAAATGTGACTTATATTTAATATTTTGAATCAGATTCATGCATGACCTAAATGTATTGAGGTTGTGATTTTGCTACTATATGAAGTTCCAAAGATTTAACTTTTAACTTGCAGCAGATTGACAAGGACATTTTCAAGGTATTTTAGCTATCTTCAGTATCTTTTTCATTGTTGCAGTACTTTGGTACATTTGCCTGGGGCTAAAATTTGCCTATGGATGTCCCCAGTTGCATTCTGCTACCAGCACAGTGAAGGAAGCAGAGTTTCAACCAGCCCTCAGAGTGCCTTTGTCTATAACTTCATGCAAAATCCTTCTACTTTTTTCATTAAGATTTCCAATTCCAGCATGACTATGTATCTTCTGCTAGGTATCTGTGGTTTAAAGTCAGAAGAAGGTGGTGTATTTCTCTGTGCTATGGGATTACAGTAGGGGTATGTAACAATAAATTCACTTTTTGGATATTTTTTAGCCAACAAATGTTGTGCTTGTGGAGAGTTTTATTTTTAGCTGTGTCAAATGAACTCATGGCAAATCCTGCAATTTTTCAGGCTATTCTTTCTCTCAGTTTCCCTGACCAGGACTATGGGACAAAATACAGAAATCAAGAACTCAAAGTACATCCAAGTTATTTGCTTAATAAACAGCTCCTGATTTTTCTGTTTCTGCTGCTTTTTCATTGCAGACTTGTGACTGTGTTTTTGTTCCAAAACACTTTCGTTCTAGGGGAGACAGTGTATAATGGACTATTTAATCCTCAATCACCTTCTTCACAGCGGACAGCAAAACCAACATTATCTACCAGGAACATAATTTAGGAAACTTATGCAAACTTCCATGCTGGTTCTGTTAAGCCAAAGGAACAAGAAAGGGATGTGAGTTTGCCTGAATGCACAAAACCTGTCTGTAAAAGTGGGCTGACTACTGGAGTGCTGTTTTTAATTCTTTCTAAAAATGCCTAAGGACTTATTTTGATATGCTGACAATAAGCATTGATCAGGGCAACCATATTAAAACTGCCTCTTGGACACTGAAATAAAAGATTTAGATTTCTTATATAGGCAAGAAAATTTTCAAAGCCTGTCCATGACTTCTTTGTGCCTCCGGTCGTTTAATGGATAGTTAAATATCTGTTGTGGACAGAGGTTATCAGAAAAGATACATGACTGATGAGCATATTATAGAATAATATGCCTTTCACTGTGACAGAAAGATTTCTAAAGGCCTATGTGGTAAATACTGTAAACGTGCTCAGTGTTGCATGCAAACTATTACTAGCTCTATTTGCAATAATGGCAGGTACAAGCCATAACGTACATATGGTTTCTTTGTTAAAAGCTCATTCACCTGTTTTCCCTCACAGTTTAGGAGCAAAAAGCAGGCAAAGCCAGTCTAATATTGTTTAAGAAACATATTATTCAATTCATAGACTTTTTTATCTGCTAGTGCTGCAGGCCACAGTTCAATTTGATTTTAAGATAAAAGGTTATGCTTGTGACTGATAGGTTACTACTAAGTTTCTGTCTTTCCCAGAAAGGCGAGCAGGGGCTTAATATCACTGACCTTTTGACTGAAACAGCTCTATTCAGATGAAAAGTCATTGATGTGAGACAAGTACATTCTTGATGCATTTATCCTCCCCCGCCTTCCAAAACCTTCCTAAGGGGTCACATTCCCTGAATGCTGTAAGAATGAACAAGATTGTACAAAGACGATGCAAATCTCCAGATATCCTGAAGTTATCTTTTTGGTGAGATTCAAGCCCAGGAAGAGCTTGCCTCATGTTTCTAGTCTCATCTTTTCTTTTGTCTAGTTTGGAGAAAAAGAGGCCGAGGGGCAATCTCATTGTTCTCTACAGCTCCCTGAGGAGGAGAAGTGGAGAGGGAGGTGCTGAGCTCTTCTGCCTGGGATCCCGTGATAGAATGTGTGGGTGGGGTTCAAATTTATGTCACAGGATGTTCATACTTAACATTACGGAGCATTTCTTTACTGAGAGGGTATTCCTGTTCTGTTCTGTTCTGTTCTGTTCTGTTCTGTTCTATTCTATTCTATTCTACCCTACTCTACTCTATTCAGAATCATCAAAATTTCTTCTCCTACATTTCTGCCATTATCACACACTCAGAGGAGCTCTGAGCTCTTAAAACCCATAGGTTTGCTCTTGGACCTAAGACCCACCTTCTGGAAACCTGTAGCAGTAGCACCAGCATTTAAGTCTAGCCAAGCCAAATAGGCTTTGTAGTAAAATAAATTCTAATTGGATTGCTTATTACAGCAGCAATATGCATTTTATGTGATTTTTAGGTGGAAAAGGACCACTTCCAATCACTTTGTTAAGGCCTCCTACATTTTTATGTTTAGCTGCTACTGTCAAACTCAGGCAGTTTAGTTTGCAAATTAGTCTTTGACTTACACATTCAGTACAAAATCCTTGCAATTACATGCTTGATTCATTTTAGATGTATAAGATGTCTGTCAGTACACACATAACAAACATTTATACATTTTTGTGTGCATACATGAAAAAATGAATGTCTGTGTTTGCATGAAACAATGTGTACAACTATATATCTCACAGGCATATATAGCAAAGGCAGGTCTTCAGTATTTCAGACCCCTTCATTATATTTTGGTTATTTACATTAATACAGTAAAAATTTGGCCTGAGGCAGTAAAGATTAATGCCAAGAGCTTTGGCAATATCTTGAAGTACAGACACCAAGATTCTGCATATATTTTGAAATTCACTCTATGTCAAAATATTAGATGTTTTCTGTAATTTTTGTAACAAGGTTTAGGATCAACAACCAGACCCAGACTGAGCATTCCTCTACCACCAGTTATGTTTTCTGTTCATGTTCTATGGTGATTAAGCCATTATAAACCAGTGCACAGCTCAAGTATGGCTGATCAAGCTGGAAATCATCCTTTTTCAGGTTAAGATCAGGTTCTGCTGTCCAAGCTTGGCTCTTCAATTGCTTGCAGCAATTGCTGGATGATTGACTGGATATAACTTCACCTCAGAGAGAAACTGAGGTAGAAATGCTGCCCAGGGCAAAAGGTGTGATGGTACTGCCAGCATTGTTTTATTTTTGGCTTATGGGTCAGTCCTGGAGCTCGGGAGGGATTTTGCTTTCCAGCACAGTCGTATAAATATCATCCTTTGGTGTTAAATTAGTGGTACCTCCACAGTCTTTTAAACTGGCAAGCATACCTATTCTGCTGGCATTCACATTCAGCATGCAATAAGAAAGATCTGAAATACAAAGGACCTGAAAGTCCTGTAGTTTCCAGAACATTTTCAGATATCCTGAGGTAGTTTGTCACATTGCACCTTCAGATCAGACCTGGATGACACCCACCTGCACACAGAACTGACCGATGCTGTGTAGGTATACTGACAAGTCCTCAGAGGTCCTGTAAGTTACATGGCTATTTTAAAATCCAGTGTTTCAATTCAAATTTAGGCCAGTATCTGTTGTTCCAGTATGATCCTTATTAATGTGTATATAGTATTGAAGACCAAAAAGGTGGTAATCACATCGAGCTCTTCGCATGAAAACTACGGTGAGCAATAGCCTTCAGAGGTTCTTTAGAATTTCCTGTAGTTTAACTAGTCAGCCAAGAAGTTCGACAATGGTGACAAGAAATTAATATTTTTTCAACATCATCCATCAGAACCATGTAGTCATGAATGAACGTAAGTAAACAGAGGCCACAGAGCATTTTTGGAGATCTCAATGTTTATATCTATTGTATTTCATGATCAGTACTCTGAGTTAAGCTCCTTCTTTTCACAGCAGGGACTTTGTTGTCTGAGGTTCAGCAAAACGTGTAAATTCTTATGCTGGAAGTCATAGTAAAGAAGAAGAAAGCTTTATTTCAAATCTTAACAAAAAAAAAAAAAAAAAGGGAAAGAAAAAACCCACAACCTGCACTTACCTGTATCGATAATTTTTGAAAAGAAAATATTTTTTATAAATTGCACTGACAGATAATCAGATTAAGTGCTTGTGATCTGTGCAAGTGCAGTAACTTTCATGTTCAGTCTAAGCCAATTTAGAAACCAGAAAATTGGTAGTAACAATCCAGCATGCAAAGAGATTATCCAAAGCTGTTCTATGCTAATGCTGTTATCTGCATAGTCATTCCCTTTCTACTAATGCATCTGCCACCTCTGTTGACTGCATGACACCATAGACAGTTATCAGATACTTGTGGGATATCCTGTTTTAACTCCTGCCTTTGTGCTAGATGTCCTGCGGCAGAATTAGGACAAAACCAGATGAATTAGATATTAGAGACTTCTCTTTTTTTCTCAGCTTATGCAAACATACTACAGACTGCTTTAATTTTTTTTTTCTGTGTAATGCAGAAAAAGCAATTATTTCCCTGATGCTTTAAATGACGGCTCAGAAGACAATTATACTTCTGTTTAACATCTCTGAGACTTTCAACATTGGTGGCTGCTACAGAGATCCCAGTTGTGACATGATAAGGATATGGCAAGCAAATCTTAATAGAACTGGTTTCCTTCTAAGTGTGATAGCTATGGAGTATTTTGTTGTGTTGGCGAGAGAATTGGAGTTTGTTGAAACAATAGTATTTCAGGAGAGAATTCTCAGCCGTCACATAGTCTATACAGACCTTGCGATTTCTTAATGTACTGTAGGCAGTATGTTTTCCTGAAGCTTCAGCAAATTACAGATGGATTTAAGGCCACAATGAAATACAATACCCCTTGTGAAACAGTCAAATATGTTATGTTGATTTGGTATTTTGAACATTGCCAGAAGACGCAAGAGAGGGGTGTTGAAGCTGAGGGCAGGGAAAGAACTTGTTTGTAAAACACAGACTGAAGTTCAGTGTCAATACCAGATTTTCCAGTTGCCTGGGAGAGGCCATGGTGGATATCATTAGAAGACATATTGCAAACTCTGGATGGTATCTACATTTTTCAAATGATCTAAGAAGTTAAACTTTGCTCTCATGCAGCTGACATTAAAACTCCACCTTTGCATCTGATGAATGGTGTTTGTTTATATTTATCATCATTAAAACCAGGATGTTTTAAATTAAATGTAAAAGGTCATGAACATTTACTTTGTAGATTTTGAAGCATTCATTTTTACTGACAAGTATTTTCAAGTCCAATGCATTCAAATTTAGATACTTTAACAATATTAGATTCCGTTGCCTTCGATGTCTCAGCTTTGAAATAAGAATTATTTTTTAAAAAATAAATTCTTAAAGATGGTGGCAAAGAAGAGTAGTTGCCCTTCAAAATGCAGTGCAAATATATGAACTCAGAAAATTAGTCTTTATCCTAAAGGTAAACCTGTGTAAATGTGGCTCTCGGTGAGACCTTATATCTCATCTCAAATGAGTGTTTCAGAGATTTATGTCTTCTGCTTTGTTTGGTGTTCCTTGATTCTGTCAGTTCATCCATCAGCTTCAATATCACTGAAATGGCACTTTAAACTTTGTGCTGCTTCTATTTTCTCACTGCTACTGCTGCTGTCAATTTTAGTTCTTTAATAACAAGATTTTCTTGATGCTTTTGAACATCGATGTTTGTACATTTGCTGTCTAAGAGTTATAGGGAGGCTTAAAATGCTTCCAAGATCTTGTCCCTTTTTCTACTTTCTTTCCATGAATGCATAAGATGACTTTCATTTGGGCCTGGATGCTGCAAATTGCTTTTCACATTCTCAGATGTAGCGAGACTCCTTCATTGTTGGGTGTTTCTTCAAGTGTCACAGAATCACAGAATGGCCGAGGTTGCAAGGAACCTCTGGAGGCCATCTTGCCCAAGCCCCCGGCTCAAGCAGGATCACCTGCAACAGGTTGTCCAGGACCATATCTAGTAAGTTTTTAATATCTTAAAGAACGGAGACTCCACAACATCTCTGGGAAACCTGCTGCTGTACTCAACCTCACAGTAAAAACATTTTTCAGGATGCCATGGGAAACACTGTTGAAAGTCTTACTAAGGTGAAGTTTGCTTACTTAAGTCACCTTAGTGACTTGTAAGTTGCTTAGTAAGTCACCTTACTAAGCATTACCCACTGTTTTGCATTCAGCTACAAACACAGTCAAGTCACCATAACAAATTCTCAGGATGGTCGAGCATGACTTCAGCCATGCTGACCACTCCTGATCACCTTCTTGTCCTTCATGTGCCAGGAAATGTTTTCAAGGATTAGTTGATTCCTCACCTTTACAGGGATTGAGGTGAATCTAACTGGCCTGCAGTTGCCTGGGTCTTCTTTCCTGTCCTTCTTGAAGACAAGAGTGACATTTGCTTTCATAGAATCACAGAATGGTCTGGTTTGGAAGGGACCTTAAAGATCAACTAGTTCCAATCCCCTGCCATGGGCAGGGACACCTCCCACTAGATCAGGTTACTCAAAGCCCCACCC
Organism: Alca torda; assembly: GCA_008658365.1. NCBI lineage: Eukaryota > Metazoa > Chordata > Aves > Charadriiformes > Alcidae > Alca > Alca torda. Next base: position 70,485,993 of record CM018101.1, read on the forward strand.
AGCCTGGTCTTGAACCTTTGCAGGGATGGGGCATCTACAGGTTCTCTGGGCAGCCTGTTCCAGTGTCTCACCACTATCACACTAAAGAATTTCTTCCTAACATCTAACCTAAAGCTACCCTCTTTCAGTTTAAAACCATTACCCCCCATCCTATCACTATACTCCCTGATGAAGAGTCCCTCCCCATCTTTCCTGTAGCCTCCCTTAGGTACTGGAAGGGTGATATAAGGTCTCCCTGCAGCCTTCTCTTCTCCAGGCTGAACAACCCCAACTCTCTCAGCCTTTCTTCATAGGAGAGGTGTTCCACCCCTCTGGTCATCTTCATGACCCTCCTCTGGACTCGCTCCCACAAGTCCACGTCCTTCTTATGTTGGGGGCTCCATAGCTGGACGCAGTACTCCATGTGAGAGTTTCACCCAAGTGGAGTAGAGGGACAGAATCACCTTTCTCAACCTTCTGGCCATGCTTCTTTTGATGCATCCTAGGATGTGGTTTGTTTTCTGGCCTGCAAGCACACATTGCCAGCTCATGTTGAGCTTCTCATCCACCAACACCCCTAAGTCCTTCTCTGTAGGGTTGTTCTCAAGCCATTCTCCGCCCAGCCTGTATTTGTGCTTGGGATTTCCCTGACCCAGGTGCAGGACCTTGCACTTGGCCTGGTTCAACTTCATGATGTTTGCATGGGTCCACCTCTCAAGCTTGTCCAGGTCCCTCTGGATAGCATCCCTTCACTCCAGCACGTTGACCGCACCACAGAGTTTACTGTCATCAGCAAACTTGCTGATGGTGCACTCAATCCCACTGTCCATGTCACTGACGAAGATGCTCCTCCAATTCTCAGGAACCTCCCCCAGTCTCCATGATCATTCAAAGAGAGTGGCCTTGCAATGACTTCAGCCAACTCCCACAGCACTCATGGGTGCATCATATCAGGACTTACGTATGTCCAGTTTGCTTCAGTATTTGCTAATCTGATCCTCTTCCACCAAGGATAACTTTTCCTTGATCCAGGTTCCCTCTGGCCTCTGAGGCCTGGGATTTCTGAAGGCTGGTCTTAGTAATAAAGACTGAGGCAAAGAAGGCATTCAGTACTTCAACCATTCCCATGTCTTGTGTCACCACGGCCCCTGCCCCACTCAGCAGCTGGCCCACATTTTCCCTAGTCTTCCTTTTGTTTCTGTTACAGAAGCCTTTCTTGTCAACCTGTCAGACTTCATTACATTAAACTCCAGGTAAGCCTTGGCTTTCCCACTGTGGCTCTGCATGTTGATATAGTGTCTCTATACTCCTCCCCGGTTACTTGCCCCTGCTTCTACCTTCTTTCTCTGTTTGCATTTTGCCAGGAGTTGTTTTCATCCATGCAGGCCTTGTTGCACCATTCCTTGATTACCTGATTTTGGAATGTGTTCCTTTTGAGCTTGGTGGAGGTGATTTTTGAATACCAATCAGCTTTCTTGGACACCTTTTCCAGTCAGGGCTTTATCCCATGGCACTCTGTCAAGCAAATTCCTTGAAGAGGCCAAAGTCTGATGCTCTGAAGTCTAGGGTTGTGATCTTGCTATTTTGACCTGCTCCCTCCTTTCAGGATCCTGAACCCCACTATCTTATGGTTACTGCAGCCAAGGCTGTCCCCAGCCTTCACATCCCCCCCGCAGCCCTTTCTGTCACAGAAATTTGTAATCACGTTATTTCTTCATAGGATAGACCTGAAAGCATATCATTATTGTTGTTGTTATTGTTATTATTATTTTATTATTGTTGTTACTGTTGTTACTGTTATTATTTCTTGATACAGCAGAGATTCAAGTTAAGTCTGATCCTTATTGATAGAGGAGCCCATGTGGTTTCCCTTTTATTTTTCTCTTTCTAACCAGAGGAACGGGATAATGTATCATCTTTTATCAGGAGACAAGAATTTTTTGCTAGAAAAAATATCTCAGTTCACCATAGTTCAGTGCTTGTTGCCACTGTTTCCCTAAAATTCTTAATTCTCTTTCACAGTAGATTCAAGTTACTTTCAAAGTCAAAGAATGAAGCAGGAGAGCTCTGGCCTAAAGATTTAGTATCAGAATTGGAGTCAACGGTTCATCATTTTCAAGTGCTGAAAATGTTGATAAATCCAAAAGAGAACAGGAGATTGCAGAAAGATCACATAATTTCCTAACTTAAAAAGTGGTCAATCACAAAAATCGAAATAACTTTTCTGTACCATCGATTCTCCCTGAGGTATTGCTTTTTTCCATATTTTATCTGTTAAATTCTTGCTGAAGGAACATCTAGGATATGCAAATTATTGTCAAATACAACATTTGTGACAATATGTCGGTGTTTGTATGTTTATATGCATTCAGTCTACCTAAAAATTAAACACTCAAGGGACAGAGCTTTTGCAGAGAGACATTTCTACTCCTGTGAAAGAAAACCATAATTAGAAGTCATTATAATTAAATCTTGCAAAATCTTGGCCTTTTTCCACCAGACCTACTTTATATATTAATTTTGAAAATATTTATTTATTCTGTCCTTTACAATGAAAAGCTAAGATAAAAGAAGGATAATTTTGGTTCCTCTATCAGAAGTGCTCTTTAGAAGAGAACTGGTGGTTCTTCTAGAAATATAATACATTGGTTTGTTTTGACTTTCAAAATCTGCTCCTGAACTAGATTAACCAGACCCACTGGGAGATGGATGATGTGGAAGGCTGAATCTTTGCTGACAACCTGTGGAAGATTTTTACTATAAAAATGTAATGAATAAATAATGAAAAACGTGACAGTCTATTGCTCTGTTTTATTGTAACATATTACTCATGCAGCTGGCAGAGCAGCACCCTGTAGTATAAGCCTCTATTCATTCGGGAGGATACATCTCTTATTCCAGAGGTCCTGACCTTACTCTAAAAAGTAGATAAAAACAGGGGACTAGTAAAACCATGCGTGATTTATTTTTCAAGTCATCCTTAACAGTCTTTATTGGTATGGGAGGAAGTTAAAAAAAAAAAAAAGGCTTTGAAAATGAGAAACGGAGATCTTGGATCACGTAGCTGATGCAGCAGGGTATGAGTGCATATGGCCACCATCAAGCACCTTCCAGAGGAGCAGAAGGAGAGCGGCACTTGTCAACTGATTCTTATGGAAAGAGAGATTGATCAGTTTGCTGCTGCTTTATTTAGGTCTGTGTTCATTCAGCTTCTCTGATTACTTTTTAGTAACCATCTTGTTGGGAAGTTTTCATGCAAACAGCTATGGTGGTGAGGTTTACCCTGTTGGCCAGGTGTCTTCTGACAGAGTTTGGCGTTGTTTACTCACAGACAGAAGACGCTATTTCTCTTGTTGTCTCCCACTTCCCCTACTAAAGTTTTCCTTCGAAAATTATTTGTTAACCTATTAACCACACCTCATTGCTTCTTCAGTAATTTCATTTATCTTTCTCACAGCAGAAATTCTGTAATGTGTAGCACTGAGTGTCCTCTCGGGTCAAACCCAACGAAGCAATTGCTCTGTCCTTTAGTATATTCTCTATATCTTCCCTGTTCTAGTCCTTTAGGAATTTCTCCATTTATGCCTGGGAAGTAGTAATAACCAAAGGAGGGAGGGAGTAACTCAATCTAGGCTTCTCACACAGCAAAAGGCAAGCTGCGCTGCAATCATTTTACTGGCAGTGTACCTGGCACGCTCAATGTTTTTCACAAACTTTTTAAATTCTCATATTTATTTTCACCATTAATAGTCACCATTAAAATAATAAAGCAGATTTTTTTAGTCATTATCACTGGAGAAAAATTAATGAGAGAACTGTTACAAAATGTTAGAAAATACTCAGATTTTTATATATATATATATATATTTAGATTTTTTTTTTTATCAGTCAATTTTCTGGCCACTTTTTGTTAGTGCCATCAAGCACAGTGAGAATTAAAATTTGCTAACAGACATCAGGTCTGCTTAAGGATGTTTATCTAGAAAAAGAAAGAGTGCAATTAAACCATACTTAACACAGTGTATTGAGAAAGACAGAGCTAGAGTATGATCTCAGTGTATATGGAAGATCAACAGGATGGTTTACTGAATGCGTTATGTTCAAAGACCTCACTGGCAGAGTGAAAAAGAGCAACTGACCCTCATATTTTGTAAATGGGATGGGATATTTAACACTGCAGAACTATTCTAAGGACTGGCCCTTTCTTGAAGCCTCCTTCCTCTTTTGTACTCAGCAGAGTGTCATCAGAGCATAAAACCTTGATTATGTTTAGGATGTCACAATATAAGTACAGATAAGTTAAATAAGGTGAGTTTTTTCTCCTTTCAGTCACAATAAATTTCACTCTTATGAGCAGAAAACAGAATAAAAATGAATAACGTACAACAATTGTACATCTGAAATGGGAGAGGGAGGCAACTAGAGTCATAAGGTATTTTTTTGTAAAAGATTAGAAACAAAGGTTTCATTTAAAACAATTTTTATGGTTTTGAGCATTCAGCTTTCAGAGTGATTTTACAAGACTAGTATTATTTATTTATCTGCTTTTGTGGTTTACAAAGTTTTAAACAGTACTTGCATATTTTATACATTACAGTATTATTTTTCTGTAAATGTCCCTGTTTTGTAAGAAATTTTTCAGCTCTGGACAGTTCTCTGCAGAAAAGATTCTGCTACATGTAATCACCTCCACTCTTACTTGTCACTTACATGTAATCACACTCTCCTCTTATTCCACTTTCTCTGGGGGAAAATATCGATACCCATAAATGAGATCTGTTCTACAAATGGACGTGAGCATTCCACAGGATTAGTGAATTTGGGGTGTCTCTTAAAAAAAAAAAAAAGAAGAAGAAAAAAGATACTATTTATTTCAAAGACACATTTTTTTTTCAGGAGGTGTTTTGTGGAAAACAGAAGTTCCTTAAAGAATGGAAAGATGAATTACTCTTATGTACATCAGTAGTCTATAATAAAAATGCATACAGCAAAAAACATGAGCCAACAGTGTGCACTTGCAGCTCAGAAGGCCAATCGCATCCTCGGCCGCATCAAAAGAACCGTGGCCAGCAGATCCAGAGAGGTGATTCTGCCCCTCTACTCTGCTCTGGTGAGACCCCACCTGGAGTACTGTGTCCAGCTCTGGAGCCCCCAACATAAGAAGGACATAAACCTGTGGGAGTGGGTCCAGAGGAAGGCCACGAAGATGATCAAAGAGTTGGAGCACCTCTCCTATGAAGACAGGCTGAGAGAGCTGAGGTTATTCAGCCTGGAGAAGAGAAGGCTCCAGGAAGACCCTATAGCGGCCTTCCAGTACCTGAAGGGGGCCTATAAGAAAGCTGGTGAGGGGCTGTTAGCAAGGGCATGTAGCGATAGGACGAGGGGCAATGGTTTTAAAGTAGAGCAGGGTAGGTTTAGGTTAGACATTTGGAGGAAGTTCTTTACAATGAGGGTGGTGAGGCACTGGCACAGGTTGCCCAGAGAGGTGGTGGAGGCCCCATCCCTGGAGACATTCAAGGCCAGGCTTGATGAGGCTCTGAGCAATCTGATCTAGTTGAAGATGTCCCTGCTCACTGCACAGGGTTGGACTAGACGACGTTTAAAGGTCCCTCCCAACCCAACACATTCTATTCTATTCTATTCTATTCTATTCTATTCTATTCTATTCTATTCTATTCTATTCTATTCTATTCTATTCTATTCTATTCTATTCTATTCTATTCTACATAAATAGCGAGAGGAGGTCCAAGGAAAACATTAGACTGATACTTGTTGAAGATGGTCACCTGATTAATAAAGATGAAGAAAAAACAGAAGCATTCTATGGGGTTTTTTTGCCTCAGTCTTTAATAATACCAATAGACCTTGGGTTGCCTGGTCATTTGAGTTGGAGGACCATGACTGCAGGAACAGTGACATTACATTTGTGGACACTAAAATTGTAAGAGACTAGTTGTGTTGGCTGAATGTTCTTAAGTCCATGGGGCCTGATGAGATTCATCCCAGAGTACAGGAGGAGCTAGTGGATGTTACAGCAGGATACATGAACATCATTCTAGTTTACAAGAAGGGCATGAGGGAAGACCCAGGGAACTACAGACCTGTTAGTCTAACTTTCAGTACCCATAAAAAAATACGGAGAAGATCATACTGGCTACTACTGAAAGGCATTTAAAGAACAATGCAACCATAGGGCAAAGTCATCACAAGTTCACAAAGAGAAAGTCTTGTATAACCACTTTGACATCCTTCTACAATAGGGTTACCTATCTTGTGGATGAAGGGAAGGCGGTGGATGTAGTTTTTCTGGATTTTAGTAAGGCTTTTGATACTGTCCCTCCCAACATCCTTTTGGACAAGTTGTCCAACTGCAAGATGAGCAGGTTCACGGTGCACTGGGTGGAGAACTGGCTGAACAGCAGGGCTCAAAGGTGTATAATAAATTGGGCTACCTCTGGCTGGTGACTGGTAACCTACAGTGTTCCTTAGGGCTCAATTCTAGGATTGGTTCTATTCAGTAGTTTTATCAATGATTTGGATGCAGGAGTAGAATGCAATATTAGCAAGTATGCTGACGATATGAAACTGGGAGGTTCTATTGAATCTCTTTTGAGATTAGAGGTCTTGCAGAGGGATCTAGATAGATTGGAGCACTGAGCAATCATCTGTGGCATGAAATTTAACAAGACCAAATGCCAGATTCTGCACCTGGGATGGAGTAATGCTGGACAAAAGTATAAATTGGGAGAGGAGTGGCTGGAGGTCAGCCTTGCAGGAAGGGATCTGGGGGTTCTGGTTGGCAGCAGGCTCTGTATGAGCCAGCAGTGTGCCCTGGCAGCCAAGAGGGCAACCTGCATCCTGGGGTGCATCAAACACAGCATGATCAGCCACTCAACAGAGGTGATTATCCCACTGTATCCAGCATTGGTGTGGCCTCACCTTGAGTGCTGCATACAGTTCTGGGCCCTACAATTTAACAATGACATCAAGGTACTCGAATGCATCCAGAGGAGGGCAACAAAGCTGGTAAAAGGGTTGGAGGGCATGTACTATGAAGAGCAGCTGAGGACTCTGTGTTTGTCTAGTTTGGAGAAAATGAGGCTGACGGGCAACCTCATTGCTCTCTACAATTTCCTGAGAAGGGGAAGTGGAGAAGGAGGTGCTGGTCTCTTCTCCCTAGGATCCAGAAGGAGGTGCTGGTCTCTTCTCCCCCGGATCCAGTGATAGAATGTGTGGGAATGGTCCAAAGCTGCATCATGGGAGGTTTAGACTTGACACTAGGAAGCATCACTTTACCGAGAGGGTGATCAAACACTGTAACAGGCTTCATAGAAAGATGCTCAATGCCTCATGCCTGTCAGTGTTTAAGAGGTATTTGGACAATGCCCTTAATAACATTCTTAACTTTTGGTCATCTCTGAACTGAACTAATGAGATGTTGCAAAAAACTGACAAATTTTTAGAAAAATTGAAACTGTGGAAGAATCAGAATGTTGCTGAGTTTTGTGATTTATGAACATGGAGTTTGGAAATATCATGAGTAAATCACATGAAAAATTTTGGTTTCAGACTCAGTGTATACGAGTGTTTATACAGTCTCTAATTAATTATGTGGTTGAAATAAAGCCAAATACAGTTTATAGCTGTGGGGATAGTGAAAATTTAAAAATATAAAGTTGTGGTCCAGGCTCTTATGTGTGTTTTTAAATACAGGATACTATTAATTCAATAGATCCTCATCAACTAATTCTAGGCAGCTGACTCCGCATTTATAAATGGAAGATGGTATCTGCTTAATGCTCTGTCCCATCATAGTTTAGAATGAGAAAGGGCAGTGGGAAAAAGGATTCAAATATTTCCACTGGTGGTGTGTTTCACTCCTCTTGCCTTTGTGAGAAAGGCTGCTAAAGTGGTTAGCAGAGGCAAATCAGTGTTTCCTGCATTATTTAATTAAACCCACTTTTGTTCTCCAACTGTATTTTGGGCCCCAGGTTGTGCAGACCTTGCTGTAGAACCCTGAGCAACATTCATTAATCATTGTCTCTCTTGAATACTAACTCTCTCTCTGGGTGAGAGTACTGTAATAATTTTATTTTGCGGGCAGTTTCCTGCCTGATAGGCTGCATGTACACACAAGAAAATCTGAGGCCTGGGACATTTTCATTACTCAATGACAGCATGTGTGGTGCAGGCTGGTAATTCTGCTTCTCATGAAAAGTATTATAATTTTATTTTGCAGGCCAGAATTCTCTGTGTGCTATGTCCTGCATAATTATTTGTTTTATAGCATATGGGAAGAGGAGCAGAAGCGGAAAAGCAAAATTATGGCAATAATTCCAAGAAAGAGGGACTTCCTCAGAAGAAAAATACTCTAACATACAAAAACATGAAAAATGGGGTCCAAGGCATATGCCAAGGACAGACAACTCAGAATAGCCCATTTTTCCTCCACGCATACAACAGTACCTTCTTTCAAGGAATTCATAGGGAATCTGATCCAAGAAAACAAACACCATCTGTTGTTTAGCAGATGTAGATATTGATGCTGGTGGTGATTCACTGATGCTGGTGGTGATTCATTTGTTTAAAAGGACAATATAGAAATCATTTAGCAGTCAACATAAATGGTGTCATAAATGATGACATAACATAACTGTATTCAGGAGTAAAATAGTTAATTTTTGTACAAACTGGCTATAAGGTTATTAGATTTCCTTGTAATATGAAAAGACAAAGAAGGCAAAGACCTTTTAATCACAAGACTGTGTTCATACTATTATTCTACTGTTGCTTAGTGCCTATGTCCAGCTCCTGGAAAGACATTGTGACACCTTGCTGTCACTTGATGACATCTTTCAAAGACCTCTGAGCATGATTTTGTCTTTTATGAAAAATCTTATACAGAAATTCTGGTCTGGCTTATTGTAACTTCAGTTATCCTGACAGCAATGATCACCACTGAGAAGACAATCCTGAAGGTGATGTAGTGAAAGTGAAATTATTATCTTACAATTCAAAAAGTGGATCATTGATTTCTATTGAAACACATTTCTGAGGGAGAAGAAAAGTTTCAAAGATGAGATACTGAATACTGATATGTCTTGCTTATAGAAAAATTTGGTGCTACTGCTCATAAAGCTATTCATTGAGAAGCGACTGTAAGAGGGCTTTTTTGCCATTTGGATTTTTCTTAACTATGTTTTGTCATGCATGCAGAATGCTGACCCTGAATTGTGGCTGCACTAACAAGATAACAGCATGAAAAACTACAAGATGTTAAAGATAGCAGACGGAATACAGGATATACAACTTAAACAACTTTGATTAGTGGCTGAACTAACAACATAGTAACATGGGAAATGACAGAAATAAGAAACAGTGTAACAGAAGGAGAAATTAATATGGATTGTGGATCAAGACCCAGACAATTCTTATCACAGGTAGCAAAGTAATGGTGTGTCCTGGTTTGAGCAAATCAGCAAAATGAGGATCTAAGGTGAAAGAATAAACAAGAGGGAGCTGTTTGAAAGAAATTACTGTGGTGATTGGGAAGAACTTACAAGTGGGGAAAGAAGGGGGGACAAAGAGGTAGTAAGGTAGTAAGGTTTGGGGTATGTCTAAAGCTGCCTTATTCCTGATCAGTGCTTCAGAAGAGGACAATAATCCTGACCTTGTGACTGTATCTCCATCTGAACCACTTCTGCAGTGAGGGAGCTCCTGGAAGGGGTGGGGGGTTTGGAAATGCTCTGGCAGGACTGATGGAGCATCCTAACTGCTTAATACCACATGCAGTCTAGAAGCACTAGTATAATCTACTGGTACTATCTGCTTTTCTAAGAAGCCTGACTGTTTTCAGCCTCCATCTTCTTCATCTTCTGTGAATGTCATTAACAGTGAGCATGAAGGGTTTTGTCTCAGCTGCTCTTTTATGGGAATGGCAGCAAGACTAGGAAGTACTCAAAAAAACAGAAATGTCAATTTTTTGGTCTTATTTTTATCACTGAGGTGTGTCGCAGAGGAATAGTTATACCTGCAGAACATGAACTGAAGCTGCAAATTGTTTGAGACTGCACTAATTTTTGTAAGGAATATATGACCCAGAAAGAAAACAAAAAAACCACACCGTTTTGCTGGGAAGTATACTCGCAACACTGAAGTCAGCAGCCACTTACACCAGACTAGACTGCTAAGTTTTTTCCCTTGATGTATCTTAGATCTCTGTCTCTGTATGAAAAAATCACTGAAACACGAGATATTGTAGATCTTACAAATAAAATCTAGATACAATTAAAATTTATAAATAAAATTTTAAATTATGGCCTTATTCTTAGTTTAATTGATTTGCCGTCTGGATAATTTTATGCAGAATAGAAATAATTCAGTTACCTTTCAAAATTGCTCAGCTAAAAAGTTATTTTAAAAAAAGCTTTTGAACTACTACATTCAGAAGCTGTGTACCCTCTGAAGGCCATTAGTGCAGTATGTGAAAATATGTGTCAATTTGTTTCTTACAGTAAGTGTTGCTATGTTAGAAAGGACATTTCTAACATATTTTTAGGAAGAAGGATAGGTGTAGAACATGGTGCTACATTCATATATTTTCATTGTTTCTTTTTTCTCAGCAAGGTCCAGTGAAAAAATATACGACAACATTTCTACTGAGAACAGTCTTCCAGGAAAAAAAAAAAGAAAGATGTAGTTTAAGAGTCTGTGGTGTTGGCTCCATTCCTTTGATCTTACTGTTCGACCTTCTCTTTACTAGGCTGTGATTTGAGGGTATGCATAGAGACCTCCTACCTTCCCCTAGTAACTCCACGCCTACTGGGCAGACTGGATTTAACTGAACAGTCAACCGCATTTGGACAACGCAGCTTATTGAGCTGCCTCGGGACACAGAGCTGCCATCTCCAGCTCTATTACATGTTTCCTTGCTATTTAAAGTAAGTACCGAGCAGTGAGTCATGAGTAGTGAGTGAGTAGTGAGAGGTAAGCAGTTTTTCTCTGCTTCCATTCCTTTCCTGTGAACTAGGAGTAACACAGTCTTCCTAAATTTCTGTATCCTTATTTCAGGCTTCGCTTAGAGAAGCAGCAGGTTTTAGTATGTTTTATCTGGACCTTAAATAGTGTCTGGGTTAGGTCTGCTCTAACAATGAAAAATAAAAATTCACAGATCTTCAAAGACTGTCTCCTAGTGGATTATGACTTTGGCCACAATGCATTGTAGTTAAGGCTCACAGAGCTTTCCTCTGTGAAATCTTGATTTGTTGAATTTGTAGATAAACTATTGGTGAGGTAAAGTGTGTTTGAATGATAAAATTGCAAATAAATTTCAGACAGATCACAGGCAGCCCATCTAAACACATACACCATGTCTCTGAGTAACTTATCAATCTGTTTTTCTTCAAAATTGAAACAATCCTAGGGTTCACAATTGGATCATTTTGGCACCGCTCCTCTTCTCTAAAAGAACAAAGAATTTTTGGCTACTGTATCTTTATTTCTTCTTTTACAACATAAAGTGTATTGACTGAATTGACAAAGTTCAGTCACATTTAAATTATGGATTTATCACATAAAGTGACTTTGCATGAATTTTCATGAGATTTTTGTTTTTTCAGTAACAAGAGCATAGTTGACTTCCAGTCTTGTCAGACAAAACACTTTCTGCTTTAAAAGGAAGGAAGATGTAGTAAATGTTGCTTCTGCTAAATCAGTAACAACAACAGTTGGAGCACAAGCAGTAATAGGAAATAATGTCCCAATTTAGAAGTGAAATAATGGTCTTTCAGAAATGGATGGGTGCATTTGTATAGCTATGGTAACACACAAATGTATCACAAAAAAGAAAGCCAAGAAAAAAGAAATTGCTATATGCTGTTATAAAATGAGTAGGTACTTTCATTAATTAAAAAAAAAAAAATTATCACAAGAATATGAATTGTACTCAAGTTATTTATATTCTCCAGTAGACATTATGTTTATTCTACAAGAACTGATGAAAGGTATAGCAGATATACAAGAATGAGAAAAAATCCATTTCCTTGTTATATAGTTAATTTAAGATTAACATTATGGCACATTTTGGTACCATTAATGTGACTGATGAATACAAAAGACGGGGAAATTTTCCCATATTATTTTATCTCTAAATACCTTACTCCATAAACCTCCAATGCAAAACTGGAATTAAGGGATAGGAGTGCATTAAAGTTTCCATAAGATATCTAAGCTTTTTGGTTCTGATGGATTGCTTCCTAATTAAGAGTGTAGAAAACAGCATTGATTTTTCAATGGCTACCTAATTCAAATCAGAAAAAACGATCAACTTCTGTTTCTTTTTCACTAGAGCAACTGCTTAATGGTCCCTGCTCACAGAACAAGGGTACGACAATCTTTCCCTGCTATATCAGGCCCCTGTATGCATCGCAACATAGAAACAGTTGTTGCCTATCTATTTTGTCTCAAGTCGGAAATAATCTGGGTTTAAAAATGTATCATACATGCTTCCCTTCTGCAACTACTCTCTCATCTTTGCTTTATGAAATAGTAATTTTTGACTTAGAAGGGAAAGGGAAGCAGGGAAAAAATGTAAACTCTTCTCATTCCTCTGTTATTGTATTTTTTTCCCCCATCTCTAGACATTAGCCATCCAAGCAGAAGTGACAAGTAGTTGGAGCCTTAATGTAACTGCTGGGCATTTAATTGGTGTCTTGCATCTAATCAATAGCTTTAAATCTATGTATAATTCACATTAGGAAACTTTTTCAACTACCTTTGGGCATATTCTACATGTGAACCTGCTGTGAAAAATCTCTAAATTTCTATGATAATTTCTAAATTATCATAAAGTGTTAAAGTTTCATATTTGAGAAATAAGAACTGTGGAAAAACTAGATTTTCATTAAAAGAATAACTAACTAGTCAAATATTATTAAACAAATTAGTCATTCAGTGACTAATCAGGATTTGAAGACACTTCTTGGTTTGAAGACACTTCTTATTGAGAAGACTCCAGCAAAATAACTTATCAATACTACTTCTTCCCAAATTACTTGAAAAAGACTGATAATTTCCAAATGAATTATTTAATTTGTGAAGATATTTGAGCAGCTGTGATTAGAAGTGGATAAGGAAGTTTGCTTTTTTCTGCTTGCAGTCAGAAAAGTAGGTTGTAGTGCTCTACAGATGAACATAAGAGGGACAACAGGTGATGAGCTGTTTTATTAAGGAGGGTGACCTTATTTCCCCTACTATATAGACCAAATGTATCCTTATTTCTTCAATTAAACTTCCGTTTTAGAGAACTGTTATAAAATCTTTTTCTTTCTTTTTTTTTTTGTTTTTATGAAAGTGGGTAATTATCTCCAGGTAATTACCTTTGTGCTTCTAAGAATATATTTGGATTAGTAAGTGCCTGGGTTGCTAAAGTTTCCATTTTTATTTGTAAAAAAATTGGAAGCACAGCTAGCAGAGGGAGCCAACAGAAGGAGGATTTTGTGCAGCAGTGTATGGGCTCTGTGTCCAGATCTTTTAGGTGAGTTGGTAATGGAAGAGGAGACAGTTGAGGACATATGGGTCAGGATTAAGAGGGCAGACCAACATAAGTGATGTTGTGAGTGTCTGCCATAGACCGCCTAAACAAGAAGTAGATAAGGGCCTCTTCAAACACCTAGAAGAACCATCCACTTCTCAGGCCATCCAGTCCTCACTGGGGTGGTTCTAGTTCCCCTTGTCTGCTGGAGGGACAGCACGGCAAGGCACAAGCAATCAAGGAGGCTGGGGTGCATTCATGATAACTCTCTAACACAGATGATCTGGGAGCCATCAAAGAGATGTTCTGAAGAGTGTGATTCTTATAAGCCAGGAAGGACTAGTCAGTGAAGGCTTGTGGCAGGCTTTAGCTGTAGTGACCATGACAGGATCCTGAGGGGAAGAAGCCAGGCAGAAAGCAGGATCTCAATCCCAGACTTCAGGGGAGCAGACTTTATCAGGGAACTGCTGAGAAGAATCCAAAGGGAAACATCCCTGGAGTGAGGAATGGTCCAGGAGAAATGATTCATTTTTCAATGGTCACCTCCTCCAAGCTCAAGAATGGTCTATCTCTATTCTTGAGCTTGAATGGAGAAATTCAGCAAATCAAGCAAAGGCATCAGGAAGGCTGTGTGGATGAACAACAATCTCCTGACAAAACTCAAACACAAAAAGGAGGCATACAAGAATTAGAAGTAAGGTAAGATGACCCAGAAAAATGATAGAGATTCCTAGAAGATGCAGGGAGGGAGATAAGAAAGACAAACTTTATCAGATTTGGACCGGGTGAGGAACATAAAAGGCAACAAGAAAGGCTCCTCTAGGTGTATCAGAAGCAAAAGAAAGACCAATGTACAAGAAAATGCTGAGGGCCAACTGTCTGGAAAGGAGCTGTGCAGAAAAGAACCTAGGGTTCCTGGCGGACAGAAAGATGAACAAGCAAGGTGTCCTTACAGCAAAGACAGCCAACAGCCCCATGGGCTACATTAGGAAAACCATTGCCAGCAGGTAGAGAGAGGTGATCCTCCCTTCTGCTCAGCTCTGGTGATGCCACATCTGGAGTATTGCATCTAGTCCCAGGCTTCCCTGTACAAGAGACATATTTGGATCAGCCCAGTGAACAGTCACAAAGACTATGAAGGGGCTGGAGCATCTCTGTTATGAGAGCAGGCTGAGAGGTCTGGGACTGTTCAGCCTGGAGAAGAGAAGACTTGGGGAGGAATCTTATCCATGTGTACAAATACCTGAAGGGCAGGCATATAGAAGACAATTCCAGGCTTTTGTCAAGGGTTAGGGATCAGAGGCAACAGGCAAATATTGAAATACAAGAAATTGCATTTAAACATGAAAGCTTTTTTTACTGTGAGGATGACTGAGCACTGGCAGAGGTTGCCCAGAGAAGTTGTGAAGTCTCCATCCTCAGATGTATTTAAAACCTGAAGACCATCCTAGACAATTTGCAGTAGGTCACCCTCCTTTGAGTCACCCTTCTTTGACCCAGGGTTTGACTAGATGATCTCCGGGTTATCTGCCATCCTCAGCTATTCTGCATTTCTGTGCAGTTGATATATCTGAATTCTGTGATAATCAGAGACTTTCTAAAGGACAGGGTATGGTTTGAGACGATTGCATGCCTTGTAACTTTATTAGTACAAGAGCATCTTTGCTTTAGATTGATCCTTTTGTCCAGCCAGAAGTGTACCTGTACATACTTGCTTATATTTTTAATCTGTTTGTGCATACTTGAAATATAGAAAACTCATTTAAATTCTTCATGCAAGAACCACATTATAGCAAGGTACAGCCCAAAATATAACTCTAGACTTGTTTACTTCTGATGCAGCTTAGATTTTTGTACAGTTTATTGTAAATATGCATGAAAATCAGCTAAAGCAATACCTATACAGGGCTCATGGATAGTTATGACAGCAATGCTGTTAAGCAAATGGAGGAGCTAATAATATTGGAGGGGAATGGGAAGAGGGGAGAGGTTCACTTTAAAAACTATTTCAGCATAACTCCAATTAATTCAGGGAAACTTCAGTGGTATACTCCATGAAGGATTTGGTCCCAAATACTGAAGTATCCACTGTTAGACATGCTGCAAAATGGCATTATTTCTTTTTTCTCCTCTTGAGCATCCTCTTCTTGTTTGCTACTTGATTCCTGCAGCTTGCTTAAAATCCCAACTTTGCTGAAGCTAATATAACTTTTGGCAATCTTAAACCAGATTTTTAAAAAGGGAAAGATCTTAGTGTCAATTTAAGACAGACACACTATGTCTGCCTGCTTCTCTGCCTAACTTTTTCTTCTGTAATATGAATTATTCTGTAGGACATTGTGATCTCAGCCCACCAAGCATTTTTGAACTAACACTTTGAGTAAGTTATATACTTTAAAACAAATGTGCAAATATTTGCAGGGCCTGACTTCCGGTAATATTTTAAGAACATACAACCGTAAAACATTCTTATAAAATACTCCAGCGTTTATGCCCAGACAAGATGAAATTAAAGTATTAGATAATAAATATTTAGAAATGCTGACCTAAATTCTACTATGAAGTAAAAAAGATTACGTAAATGCTAAAACCCAAAAAAGGATATGAATGTACTCTCATATAGTTAAGAAAATAAAATGGCTATAGATAAAAGGCAAGAATCTGAGATATAACAAACCTTTGCCCGACCCTGATAGCAATATAATAGGAACATAAGTTTTTTTCAAGCTTTTTTAATAAAGTGCAAATTGATTAAAATTTTCTAATCTATCAAATATCAGGGATTCGTTTTCACTTTATTAAAAGAGTGTTAGAGATGGCTCACTTTTAAAAACAGAGAAATTAACTGAGAACATAGGATTTGTTGATTCTGAAACTGATTATTACAGTGCATGAACTAATGATCAGTGACTAGTGCTAGAATTAATTAATATGGCTTTTGATAAAGTTTCTGCATCATATTATCATATTATTATGGCTCTAAAACATAATTAATTTTGCAAAAGTAGTATTGTAGGGAAGATTCTCTACACACATAAATCACTATAGTGTCTGTGGAGTGAGTTTGTAAATAACAGCTGAATATCTTGCTCTCTTTTTGTATTAATTGTGTGTAGAATAGTTGTAAAAGGCTACTTTTTTCTAAACAGGTAGATATTATTTTTGCCGCATTAACAAAATGTAGACTGAAAATAGCATTCTCCAAATCAGTAAAAAATATTTCTAGTAATAACACATTATATGAATTAGCAAGATTGACTGACTTACCAGGGTGTAATGGTTTACACGTTACAAGGATACGCATTTCTTACTCATTCTAATGTGGGCATGATCACTTCTGGCAGTATTAATCCACAGATCCACACCGTAGAGAACATCGTATCACATTTTTTTCAACTAACTAACTAAAATTCCTACACTGATATTTACGCCGGATTCCTGATGCCTATTATCCCATCAGAAATCCAGAGACCATGAATATTTTAGATGTCTGTAAGCATGGGTGATTTGAAGCAACTGAGCACGAGAAACTTTGAAATGCAACCTCTTAAAACTCTAATGAGCAGCGTACCCTTTGGATTAATTCTTATCACTTTGGAAACTGCTTCTTTTCCAAATGTGCCTGCTCTGAATTTGCAAGTCTCAGACCTGTATTCTCAGGTGCCATGAACAACATCAGAGAACAACCTTGCGAATCTTGTAAATTATTTGTGCACTTCATATGACTTTTTGTTTTTCAACACAAAGGGCAAAGTTCCAGATGTTGGTGGATAGCATAGAATCTTAATTGGTTGGTTGGTTCATTTATTTATTTATTTATTTGATCTGTGTTTTTTTTAAGCAGCACAAGATAATACTTAACTTATAAAACCACTATAAAAACATGGAGGAGGTATCTGTGAGCTGTGATTGTATCCATGCTGTACTGCATAAGGGATTTTAGCTGGTTACTGTGATTGTTTGTATGACATCGTTCCAATGCAACTGACATTTTTGCTTATTGAAAAATTACAAGGTAAAAACACTGAAAGAAGAATAAGTGTCAAGGTACTTATTAGGCACTCAGGATTTAGAAGTAATTAAATATGAAAATTCATATGCTTTTCTTTATACTAAATGCAAGGCAATTTATTAATTGAAATGATAATCATACTAAAAAATACCAGCTCAGGTAAGAGTAAGTCAGGTTTGGTGATCTAAGAAAGAAGCTAACATAAATGCAGGCTTTTTTGCTGATAATATCTTGTGTTCTTACTAAACTGGTTAAAATACTTCTTCACCCTATCAGGCAAATAACATGCATTTATCAAGCACTTCAGTACTAACATGAATTGTATTTGGCCTTGATAGCACTCTAATGCTAACATGCGTTAGATTTGCTTGTTATGCTCATGGTAGATCAACATTTGGGTTTTCAATGGAGAAACAGAACAGTCCCTTCCCAGGAGGGGTTTATCCCTGGCACTTCGCATGTCCATGGGATCAAACCACAGAGTGGCTGTTGCAGGTGCCCAACCCACTCGTCTGTCAGCAAGCAGTGCCTTCTCCTCCCTCACCTCCACAGACATGTGCTTTCTCTCTTTTGTTTCCAACAGTAGACTCTTAGCTTTGGGGGGTGAAGGATGGGAGAAGGATCCAAGGAGGTGCCTCTTCGTATCTGTGGGTGATCTGATCTGTTTGGTTGGTATGATTTTTGTTGTCCCTAACAATTTTCCTTTCTACGTTGCATTGGTGATCTCTGATAATTATCTTTTCCAGGTTTAAGATGGAAGAAAGAAGAAACAGCAGTGAGACAAGATTAATAATTGTTCAGAGGTGGCAGGAAAACATCTCTGAAAGCTTTCTGGAAGTGTAAAGATTTAAACAGTTGTCTTCAAAATTTCACAGTTACCTTCAATAACTGTGTTTTCGTTGTGAAGGAAAGAAACTAGGAATATCTTTTGTGAAAGAGGCCATAATTTTTGTAAGTAATGGGAGACTGGAAGCCTAATAAATCCTACAACTTTAAGTGATGTTATCAAATCTGTTTAACGGATGTTTTGATAATCATCAAACAGAAAGAAATCCTTTAAAATATGTGTGTTCTTTGATCTGTTGATCACTCAGGTCACTCTTTAGAAGGATCTGCAAGGTTACCTCTCCTGCACATACAACAAATCAGAGAACAACTTTATTTTCATACAAATTTCTGTATCCCTTGCAGTGTACAGCCAGCTGCTGTTCTGTTTACAGATTCTGCTGCTCAAATGGATGGTGCAAACATCAGAGGGACTAGATCAAAGCATGCATTCTCACTGAAACTTTTGGCTCTCTGTTAGCAGGCTATCCATTTCCACCATGAGCCATTTCCACTGTATTTGACACTCCCAACCCTTTCCACAGCCACCTTTTCTTTCACAGGCCAGGAGACTGCCAGTGTCACTGAGGCCACCCACATCTCTCTGCACTTGTAACTGAGGAAGATGCAGCTGAAGAGATTTCAGAGCTGCTCCAGCTTTGCCAGCCTGATATTTCTCGCAAAGCTTCTTGGCAGAGTATACCTCCACAGAGATATAATCCATCTTCAAATAGTTTACAAAACTCTGTAGGCTTTAGAAACATGGTTTATCATAGAGTCTGGTAAATGAAATTCTTTTAAAAATAAGCAAAATGTATATTATCTAAAAACTTGAAGCTAGCAATATTTCCATCTGCACAACTTTCTCTGAAAACACACATTGATGTAATAAAATGATAAGAATCTTATCTAGGGGTACAGCATGGGCTTGAGAATCAGAGATCTGTCCCTAATCCCAGAATAGCTTGACAAATGACACTGAGATTGTCCATTTACTGACATATAATGTAAGTGATAGGGAAAAGAAGCTCCCTGTTATTGCTATACTGCAATGTAGACCTAGTGTTTTGCTGGGAGAATTACCTAATTATGATTTGATGGGGAAAGAGTAGTACCCAGGGCAATGTAGGGGGCCTGATAACATTGCCAATTCATTTCTTTGACCTTCAAGTCAGTTTGCTTGAAGGTGAGCAAATATAAAACAACCTTTGGTGTACTAAAGCCTGAATATTGTACCTTATCTTCTACTCCAATTTGAAATCCTGCAAGATGTCTTTTTCAGGTTAACCTTTCAGGTTTCACTTTGGCCATCTTAAGTCATACTCCTTTATTTTCTATCACAGACTACAAAGAATGGGTTTTGTTTTGGTTTGGGTTTTTTTGTTTTTGTTTTTGTTTTTTTTTTTTTGTTTTTGTTTTTGTTTTTTTTAAAAAAAAGTCAACCAAACCTGAAAAACACTCTTCATATGGATTTGTAAAGCAAATGTCATAGGATTATTTTTTTTTCACTGTCATTTCATTCACTTAAAGAACAGTCATTCCTGGGTTTTGTTTGTGCCATGAAATTATTGCTTGAATGAGTTAAAGGCAAATGTTAACTTTAAATGGGAAATTGCGACGTGCCCTGAAGTTTTGGCTTTAAATACAAGTATTTTCATGCCTGAATTTGATCTCTTTTCATTGAAGAAACCAAAAAAGGAAATCACTTTCCCTTCTGAACCAGCCAGATTTGAACTTTTAATATCAGCTGCATTTAGGACTGACAACGCAGAAGTACTGTCATTGTCAAATTTAAAAAATCTCAGGATCTCAAGAGTACAATGTTATGGTGCGTTCTGCTCCATAAATAAGAATGGTGGACGGGCAGTATAAAGAAGCAGTATAAATCCCTTTAGAAATGCACACTCTGTTCCAAATGATTTATATTTCTGTAGGCCATGCACTCACCCCTGGAGCCTAGTTTGATCTTTGGCTCACTGCAGATGCTTGTGTCTCGCTGTCAACAGAGCTTTCTCTTGTATATGAACCTCTATCTTAGCAGTGACAAGATAGTCTGCTGCCAGCCTTATCATTAGGACTGCATACATTATGCCAACTGATAATTATTTTGACAGTAAAAAGATTTAAGCTTTTTTTTTTTCCAGTCTCAAAACAGAAAATAACAACAGCAACAAAAATTAACTGATGCGTAAAACAACTACGAGATTCTGACAATTAAGAGAATCACAGAATCATTGAATATTTTGGCTTGGAAGGCACTGTTAGAGGTCATCTAGTCCAACCCCCCCCCCTGCAGTGAGCAGGGACATCCTCAACTAGATCAGATTGCTCAGAGCCCCATACAAACTGACCTTGAATGTTTCCAGGAATGGCGCATCTACCACCTCTCTGGGCAATCTGTTCCAGTGTTTCACCACCCTCATTGTAAAAAATTTCTTCCTTATAGCTAGTCTAAATCTACCCTCTCTTAGTTTAAAGCCATTACCCCTTGTTCTATCACAGCAGACCCTGCTAAAAAGTTTGTCCCCATCTTTCTTATAAGCCCCCTTTAAGTACTGGAAGGAAGGAAGAAGGTCTCCTTGGAGCCTTCTCTTCTCCAGGCTGAACAGCCCCAGTTCTCTCAGCCTGTCCTCATAGGAGAGGTGTTCCATCCCTCTCATCATCTTTGTGGCCCACCTCTGGACCCGCTCCAAAAGGCACATGTTCTTCTGTCCTGCTTTGGGGTGAGGCAGAGCCAGCTTTCTGTTCAGCAAGAGAGGCCCTTGCTCACACTTGTTGCCGTGGCAACCAGGGTCAGCTGACTTGGTTGTTTACCCTGCGGAAGGGTTACACCCATGGACAGGTCAGGTGACCCAAGCTGACCAATAGGGTATTGCATCCCATCTGCCGTGCTCAGTATGAAAGCTGAGGGAGGAAAGGGGTCAGGCTGGCTCCTCTCCAAGGAGTCCATTCCAAGGGGTTGTCTTCTTCAGATCTTCTCCAGTGGGCTCTTCTTCAGTGGACTGTTTCTTCAATGACTGACGTCTAAGGAGGACCCCATCAGCTCATCTGCCTTTTGATCCCAGTCAGTGTGTTCCAGTTCCCATTTGTCACTGAGTCCAGTCTGGAACTTTCACAGTGCCTTTCAGTGACATCTCCCTGGGAGCTTGATATGGTTTTTTGTATATTTATTTGTATTGTATCTATATAATTTTTATATTATTATTAATTTTTCTTTTAAGTAGTTTAGTTTTTTTTTCTAAACTCAAAATCTCTTTATCTCTCTTCTTCCTCTCCTTAGAATGAGAGGTGGGGGAGAGTGTCTGTCATCTTGTCATCGGCCAACCCAGGCCAAACCACAACATTGTATGTTGGGGGCTCCAGAGCTGGACATAGTATTCCAGGTGGGGTCTCACCAGAGTGGAGTAGAGGGACAATATCACCTCCCTTGACCTGCTGGCCACACTTTTTTTGATACAGCCCAGGATACGGTTGGCCTTCTGGGCTGCAAGTGCTCGTTGCTGGCTCATGTCCAGCTCTTCATCCATCAGTACCCCCAAGTCCTTTTTGGTAAGGCTGCTCTGAATCCCTTTGTCCCCCAGCTTGTGTTCCAGCCCGGGTGCAGAAGCTTGCACTTGGCCTTGTAGAACCTCATGGGGTCCACTTGGGCCCACTTTTCGATCTTGACCAGGTCTGCTGGGGGGCATCCTGTCCCTTGGGCGTGTCAACTGCACCACTCAGCTTGGTGTCATCTGCAAATTTGCCAAGCATACACTAAATCCCGCTGTCTGTGTCATTGTTGAAGATATTAAACAGTGCTGGTCTCAGTACGGACCCCTGAGGGACACCATTTTTCATTGATCTCCATCTGGACTTTGAGCCATTGCCCACTACCCTCTGGATGTGACCATCCAACCAACCACCTGTAACATTAGTTTTACTCTTAGTTTTTCCTGATTTTCCTTTGACAATGAAACACAGATATGAATACAGCAGTGTATTCATCCTTTGTTAGCTGGAGGGAGATTTGGGTTTTTTTGTAAAGCAAAAGAGCTGATACCTCTCACTCCTGTGCTGGAGTGAAAAGCAATTGCCAGTGTGAAACAACCAATATGAGTGTCTTTTAGACCAACTTGTATTTGAAATTAAGCTTGTTAGACCAGTTTCTGTACCAAGTATTTTTTGTGTAGTCACTACCACTTTATGAATATATAAAAAGACTTTTATAAAAGTATAACCTTGTCAGAAGAAAAATGTGTGGTTTTCTTAAGAAAAACAAGTGCTTGAAGCAGAATGCTTTTCTAATATTACTGTGCAAGTAAAAGTTTTACTTATCATTTTTTTATTGTTCTCATTCTCAACTTTATTCTTCCTTTGGCTTGATTTACAGTGATTTTTTTCAATTAGGTTGCGTAAGAAATATATTAAACTTTTAATTGTAGAAACATTTTGATGAGTATGACAGGTATTTTATAGTAATCTGATTTTTTTGCATACTTACAGATCTGTGAAAAACAGAAAGCTCTTTCTCTCTGTTTACCTTCTCTATAATATTGGAATCATCACAACTTCTTTCCCCTACCCCTTGCTCATCTTCTTTAGTTAAATCATAAGAACTAGGGTATTATTATTGGTTTATTATCTTACACAATGATGCAGATGTAGTATGGGATCAGTCAGACCTATGATAGAAACCTCACATTTTCTTAAGCCATTTGTCTCGTGGGTTTCAACTGTAACTTACGGAAATTTTTCATACTGATACCCTGGGATCCCAACATCTGTGTATATGCTGATACAATATGATCACTATTTATTTAAGCATAGGTGGGTAAATAGCTATCTGTGGTCATTAAAAATCATTGCTATCTATTTTATTTTAGATTTCAAGAATGCTGTCAATTATCTCTTTAAACACCTCTAGAAGAAGGAAGACCTGAAACTCATTTTTGAAAGCAGCCCCCCATTTAGAGGTAAGCTCTGACAGTTCCCTGGAGATGACAAAGAATCTGATCACCTTAAAAATGAGGTCAGTAGGCTTTTTCCCACTGGAATATAGTCTGTTGTTTTTTAGTGCATCCTTCCAAATGTATTTTCCACCACGTGCATGCTGTAGTATGTCTGTTTGATTTCACTAGAGATTGAAACTTTCAAGAAAATTAAAATGTCCTCTGAAGTGAATGTTATCTTCTTCTGTTGAATTTCCCTTTCAAAACTGTGTTCATGGCATCTTTGCATGCTGTTTTTAAGTTTATTGAAATGCTACCTCCCTACTGCTATGCAAACAAGCAGTTGGGGGCATTAAGAAGGAGAGTGGCAAAGGATATAGCGTATGTTCTCCCTCTCTTCTAAATAGGTGATTAGTCAGACGAAAATCACTGTATGCTGTTTGCTGAAGACCTGGTGGGTACTGAGTACGGCTACTGACACCACCTTGCTGGACAGAAAGACAGGTTCCGAACACTTGCCTAGCTCTCTTTGTAATGCAATCAGTGTGCAGGGGTTTCTCAGGCTTTCTGAGGGAGCTGTTCGTCAGCAGTTGCAAGCAAGAGAGGAACCATATACGAGCGATAGTATGTAATTGAAAACTTCATAAAATGTGTGAATCTAAAACATCAGACATTGAATCTGCATGACCTTCAATTTTGCAACTTATGTATCAGCTCTTTTGCTGGTCTCTGGCTGTATTTAGCAGCTGACTGGTTTCCACCTGCCTGCGTACAGAAAAGACTCCTTATGCCCTCACAATGTGGCCAAGCCCTACCTACCTTTTCTTCACAAATTGCCACTCCATGGAAAAAGTACATTGGAGTCAGTGTTTATAAAGCGTCAAGGATTAGAAACACGAAAGCACATAAACAGAGCTAAACTGAGACAATAGCATACATCCTTAGTCTCCAGAGCACAGTACTTCTCCATGCATATCCTTCTGACCTGGCATGTCCTTCCCATCTTGTTTCATTGTATATCTTTTCTTCCTACAGCCAGAATGAACAGATGCATGATACTAACCTTGCTAATGAATCTAGCCACTTGAGACAACACAGAAATTACGATACTGTTTAGACCTTCCAGTTGCAGTTTGATTTTCAAACTTTTACTTTCTTGCCATGAATTATTTGCCAATTTTAAATTCTATATTTTAATTGTCTTCTACAGGAATGCCCTGCTGCCTCCCGTTTTGTGTAATCTTACACTTTCTAAAGTCATTTGTATTTTGCAAACAAGAACAGCACTATAATCTAATATGATGTCCTTCCCCTCACAACCTGAACAGGTGTGAATGACAGCATGGAGATACCACACAAGGAAGAATCAAGCACAGTCTATGTGGATAAGACTAGTGTGATGCTAGCTTCTGGAGCTGAGAATTCAGTATTTTAATCTATTACCTCTTTTCATTTTATTTTAGTATCTTAGTTTGCTCTTCTGTAACCATCCTCTGTAGAGACCTCAAGATAAAATCATAGAATCATACATTGTTTTAGATTGGAAAAGACCCTTAACATCATTGAGTCCAACTGTAAACCTTGCACTACCAAGACCACCACTACACCATGTACCTAAGCAACACGACTACATGTCTGTTAAGTACCTCCAGGGATGGTGACTCCACCACTTCCCCGGGCAGTCTGGTCTGGTGCTTGACAACCCTTTCAGTGAACAAATTTTTCCTGATATCCAATCTAAACTTCCCCTAGCGCAACTTGAGGACATTTCCTCTCGTCCTGTCACTTGTTACTTGGGAGAAGAGACTGACCCCCACCTTGCTACAGCCTCCTTTCAGGTAGTTGGAGAGAATGATAAGATCTCCCCCAGCCTCCTTTCCTCCAGACTAAACAATCCCAATTCCCCCAGCTGCTCCTCACAGAATTTGTTCTCTAGACCCTTCACCAGATTTGTTGCTCTTCTTTGGATGTGCTCCAGCACCTCAATAGCTTTCAAATGCAACAGTTCATTGCCTCTTGAACGTGCCTGGACAGCCAAAATTTTGAGGTATCTCAAAAATTTGTGAAAATAAGATGTTTATTTCAAGCTGGTTGGAAGTTAAAGGAAAACTACTCCAAACAGTGCTTTGAGTATTAATTAAATGTATATCATGCTAACATAAAAATATTAAAGTACAGTGTAATGTGACTTTTAAGATTAGTGTGCTATCAACATTTATTGACATCTATTGTAATCACATGTGCTTTATTAAATGGTACACTATTTTCAGACAATAGTGCAAATGTTCTTCTTTTGCTTGGTATGTAGAGAAACAATGTTCCTCAACAACTTCTGGACGTTTGTGAAGACATAATGTGTTGAAACTACTAGGAAACGAAGACGAAAATAACTGGCAGTTTAGAAAATTTCATTTCACTGGGTATTTTAAAAGGAAAGAAGAAAAAGCAACAAACTGTTTCTGGTGAGAAAATAGTAAATAGGCATTCTCAAACTTATTAGAAATGCTCATATCAATTGCTTAACAAAGCTGCTAGAACAAAGGCTTTCATATATAAGCAACTGGAAACAAAAGTATGAAGTTTGCCCTAATTCAGAAGAATTAGTCAATAAATAAGGCGCCCTGACACCCTCAGCAGGTATATCACTAAATGAAGAAATAAGGGATGAGGGAGGATCTCCTCAGGATCTATTGAGCTTTCAACATTCTGTGCCATGAGTGAAGCATCATCTTTTGTTTGTAACGAATAAAAGGATGTTATCATCAGTAAACTGGAATATGAACAACAAACTCTGGTGTGACAATCATCTTTTTTCTCTGTTTCTTGGGGAGAAAGAAAGAGTTTTAAAGCAAGAAAAATCCTCTTCAACAAAGGTGCAATGGGGAAATGCTTATACAGATTACATTCACTGACATTGCTCTAGCTTCAGCCTGCTCTTACTGGTTAAATTATGAAGAGAAGCCATTAGCTGTACTTCAATGTACGTCAGTAATGAAAATCTGTAACACTTAAGAAGAGCAGAAAAGAAATAACATCTAAGATAAAAATGCCAGAGTTTAGCAAATTCCTTAATTTCTTATGGAACAGGTCATATCCAGCAATATCCACTAAAGGGGCAAATGCTACTTAAAAATTTGTAGGACGCTGGATTTCACTTGCAGAATCCTGGGATTCTGGGAAATTCCAGAGCTCAGAAAAGTGTGAATGTTGAACATGAATTTAAACAGAGAAATGACCTTGAGATTTACAGTGTACAGCCAGTCTAATGAAAAGTAAAATCATGCAATGCTGATAATTTAGTGAAAAAGGAAGCCTATATCCAGTTACATGATTTAGTTTAATACATCTCACATCCTCTTATTCTTAAACAATATGGAAAGTTTGGATTATACCTTCAGATGTATTGACATAACCTTGTAAAAGACATTTAGAGTTTTTTTAACACCTTGCCTTAAGTGGAATAAAAATCAAATAATGGTTAGAAGTCCCAAACCACATAAAACAGAGAAGAAACTTCTTAATGCAAGAATCACTGCTCTTTGCTGTGCTTTTTATGGGAGGTCAGCCTAGATGAGGATCATTGATTCTTCTACCCTTACAATTTGAGTCATGAAATTTTTCCTAGATTTGCACCAGTCGCTGTAAATCACTAGTATTTAAGTGCTGAAACTCAAAACTGAGTATTCTTTGGTTTATATTTTACAGAAGGTCAGCCTAAGTCAGGATAATTGTTTCTTCCTCCCTTAGAATCTAACAGTCTGGAAATTTCTCCCTAAAGTACACATATCTGGTACAAGTCACTATAGATTACTAATATTCTACTCTTGAAAACAGGAAAAAGTAACTGCAGGAAAGTATAAAAAACTAAAAAAGGAACCTGCTTTGTGAAAGACTTAAGCATTTGTTCCAAGTGAGATTTTCAAGTGATTCAGAAAAGATTACACTATTTTGATAATAAAATTGAAGACCTGGAAAACAGGTCACGATGTTCACATCTTAAGAATTACAGCTATTACAGAGGAAAGAGAAAAAGAAGGATGACTGGATTTATAACCACTCTGATAATCAGAGTAATCGGAGGATGTGTTTTCCCACACAAATGAGAAATGACATTAAGACATGGATTTATATGTTACCTTTATAAAAATGCTGACATTTTAAAAAATGGTAAAAAAGTTTCTCACACATCAAGGAAAATGCAGAATTAAGCTCAATATTTTCATTGCATTTTCATGACCAGAAACTTGTAGAACAGTTAAAGCAAGGGAAATCTCCTGGAGAGAATGTGTACTGCTTCTTTAATTCCAGAAAAAGACAGATTCAGCCTAAAGAGGAATCCGTGTACCACACACTCATGTAAATTCTGGGTGAGGAGCAATTTACACTCAAAGAAGCAAGCCAAACCTCTTGCTGAGTATAGATACCTTTCCGTGTTCCTTGCTAGACATAAAGGTGCAGTGCTGAAGAAGAGTGAGTTATTTGGCAGAACTGGTGCCTGACTGCCTGATAAAATGGGATCACTGGTGCCCAGTTCTCTACCAGGGCTGTTTTTTCCAAGAAAGCAACCCATGAGACAGCAACTTCCACAGGCTCTTTGAAGGAAAAATCTGCATAAATAGCAGCTTGTACCTTGATCACTCCAACATGTCATCTCTGTGTCTAAACTGAATGTTTGCTCATTAAATATGTAATATGCTGATATACCATACAGCCCCAGAAGGCAGATATTGTTCCATTTTTATAGCAGTTGTGTATACAGGACACCCACACAGGTATGGGTGATGTTATCAAACCAGCTGTCCAGCTGTTTTGCTTTAATTTAATTTTCAAAGTTCGCATTCTAAATATATTGTCTTGGTGTAGTAATGCAGTGACTAGTGCCTCTAGTCATTAGCTAAAAAAATACCCATCTGCAGTTTAGAAATCTAGCTATGTTTTTTTTTGTTTGTTTGTTTGTTTTTGAGGGGGGGTGTGTGTGGGTTTTTTTAACACTAGTGTTAAAATGACACATTGGTATCCAGGAGAAATATTAAGCAGTGCATAATACAAATAGAGGAAAGATTGGCAGCACTAAAAGTCTAGGTTTCATCTGTGATCTGCTGAGTAACTTTGGACAATATAATGTACATCCTTTCCTCAGTTTGCTGATTTGTATAATGGGACTAATCATAGAATCATAGAATCTTCATGGTTGGAAAGGACCTTAGAGATCATTGAGTCCAACCATACACACACAAAAAAAACCCCTCCTACAATCGCTGTCACTAGAGCATGCCCTGAAGTGCCAAATCTAGATGTTTCTTGAATACGTCTAGGGATGGTGACTCAACCACTTCCCTGGGCAGGCTGTTCCAGTGCCTGACCACTCTTTCAGTAAAGTAATTCTTCCTAATATCTGATCTAAACCTCCCCTGCCTCAACTTCAGACCATTTCCTCTGGTCCTGTCATTATTCACCTGGGAGAAGAGGCCAACACCCACCTCTCTACAACCTCCTTTCAGGTAGTTGCAGTGAGGTGTCTCAGCAATGAGGTCTCCCCTCAGTCTCCTCTTCTCCAAACTAAACATGCCCAGTTCCCTCAGCCTCTCCTCATATGGTTTGGTCTCCAGACCCCTCACCAGCTTGGTAGCTCTCCTCTGGACACGCTCCAGCACTTCAATGTCCCTCTTGTACAGAGGGGCCCAGAACTGAACACAGTACTCAAGGTGAGACCTCACCAGTGCCGAGTACAGAGACACGATCACTTCCCTACTCCTGCTGGCCACACTATTCCTGATACAAGCCAGAATGCTGTTGGTCTTCTTGGCCACCTGGGCACACTGCTGGCTCATGTTCAGCTGGCCATCCACCAGCACCCCCAATGAATATTCCCATCTTCACATGTTCTTCTTGTATTACTTCAAACAAATTCACTATTATTTATTTATCACTTAAGTCAGAATACTCAAATGACCCCAAGTAGTGTCAGGATCAGATTTTAAATGGACTTGAAATTTTAACTCTTTCTCATTGCTTTTTAAGTAACCACAGGTACTAAGCAAACTTTTTTTCAACCAATACTTTGTCTTATTTTTTTTTTCCCCATAAAGTATCTTTAAGGAAAGTAATTTTCCAGCTAGGTCTGATGAAAATGAGACATAAAGAAAATATATGAAACAGTCTGTTCATAGAACTTAAGCCTAAATTATTTATTCCACACAGAGAAACTTAGAAATTAAGATGAATGTTAGGCATTGGGAGTTCAGCAGTCCATGAAGAAATAGAGGTGATCAGGAAGGAGTAATATTTCTTTTCCTCCAGTGCTTTGCGTCTTTTTATTTAATATGTTAAAATTTCCCCTCTTTTGTTTCTAAATGGGCACCATTTTAATATGCTGTGTCCACTGCTCAGTGTTTCAGTGGGCACTGTTGAAAAAGACATTTGATGTAGTACAATAGGTAGAATACAACAGAAGACATCCATTCCAGTGATCACAACCCTGACCTGGCCATTTCATCACTCTGCCTTTATCTCTGTCCTTCCTTAAATAAGAGGTCCCAAAACTAACTTTTATTATGTATTATATCATCAATAAAGAAAAAAAAAAAAGTTGAAGATGAAAAATAGAACACCTGTGCTAAATATCACCAAGCTACACAGAGCTACACCAGAAATCATCCAGACTGGCAACAATATTAGTTTAGTTGACACAGATACGAATTTAAAGTACAAAATTTAACAATTAATATCTTTGTCAGTCAATAGAAAAGGTACTACTTACACACTAAAAAATAATGAAAACATGAAGTTTCTTCACTGTTGTTTCACTGTCACCCAACCACTGTGAGTTCTGGTATCTCACAATGTGACAGCCAGCTTGGTCCCAGTTAAATCCCTATGTAACTGCCGCCACGCTCCCAGTCAGTAGCATGTGTTACGGAAGTATATATACCAACCTGAAATAAGAAAAAGATTCTGCTCTTTTTAACTGTGGCCTAACTGAATGTGTAAGTTTATTTGAAGACTAAAGAACTGATCCAGCATAGTTTTGGGTTTGTTTTTTTTTCCCCTCATCTTATCTGTGCATTTTATACTACGTGTCCCTTAGCTATCCATAACAGTTTGAGCTACGAGAGATGAACAGAATACCTAATCTCACAAATATTTCTGCTTGGTATCTTTTTTATGAAAAAGTAAGAGGGAGGAATAAGAGGCAGCTCCTGGATTCCAGTGGAGCAATGCCAATTTATATCAGTGGCATATTACAAAATTATGCAAATTCTTACTCACCATCAGAGTTTCTAGTTTATTTGTCCCCAGAATTCTTATGAATTTTGTGATTTGTAAAAACAAAGCCCTTAACAATGGTTGATCCAGAAATACATAAGAGGACAACACAGAGGAGAGGGGGGAGGGTAGGGCAAGTAGATACTAAGCCTATGAAAGTCAAGGACATAAAATATTTTTCTGTTACACAGAAAAAGCTCTGCTGTTGACTAAAATAGCTATCATATTATAAATTTTTGGGATTTTTCCCAGACAGAGAGCAAAACGTATAAATCAAGCTTGTTGTCTGATGAAATGTCAGAATTGCCCATAAAATGGAAATTTCAGATTTTGATTAATTTACTGATTGGTAGGTCTTATCTTTCGTTTATTCTGCTACTACTTCTTCAGCAAGTAATAAGAAAAGACCAAGTTCTCTACCAGAATTATAGAGCTCCTAATAACATTCTGTCATAATGCTCCTAAAAGATTTGATCTTTTGAAACTTTATTCCGATAACTAGCCTGGACAGGAGAATAAGTGGATAAATAGTGCCAACACAGAACAGCTGGCTTTGCTGAAGCTGTGTATCTTGCCCTTGCTATTTCTTCCTACCAGTTTTTCACTAAAAAGAAAAAGCAGAATTATCTGTGCAACAAGATAATCTTTCCATCTTCCGCTTTCTGTAGAAACTACTTCTCTTTGTTGGCTTTGTCAAGTTTCTCATGGTCAGTGAGTAGGAGGGGACTAGCTGAGAACTTTGTTATATTTGAGCTCTGGAAAGGCAGGAAAATGGGGAATGAAGCCATACCACTGCCTAGTCTGGAAGTCCTGCATGGAGGACTTGAGGAGGCATGGGAGTTTCAAGACACTTTCTTCCAATCCTGCCTCTAGGTGAAGAGGGTGGAAACAAGTGGGGGAATATCAGAACTCCTAGCTGAGACTCCCTTTTTCTGGGATTGTATTGATTGATCATGCAGTGTTGTCCCTACCACTTAGCTTTTTTCCTGTAACTAGAATGGTATGTAACTTGCAATTTCAATTGAAACAGCCCACGCAGTGTCAAGTGTCCTTCTCAAAAGACTAGAATAGCTATGCCCCTTCCCCCTTCCTCCTAAATGCCTTTGGTTGTTGCTAAATTCTTGCATTTAAGACATTCTTTTAATACAGAAACACACATAACTTCCTGAGTCCTGCAACCCATTCAAGTATATAGTGAGGAGTACCTGACTCAATCTCCAGCACCTGGTGAGGTGTGGAATACCTTTCATTTATTAGAGTTTCAGGATCTAGAAGGAGCTCAAAGTAAACCATGATATAACTGGGTTTAAAACAGAAAACACATACACAGAAGGAAGGTTAGCTGCATGTTTTACAGCAGGTTCTGGGACAGTGTAAATCCATTATCTACTTGGTCACTGCACTTAGCCCATTTCCTGTGTGTAAAATGGGGAAAATGAATATAATTTTTCACTGTCTTTTGTCTATTTAAGCTGGAAAACTTTGAAATGCAAATTGGGTTGTGTCCTCACTGTTTCCACAGGATGCTTATTTCATTTGAAGTTTCCACAATGGGCCTTCTGCCTGAATAGATACAATAATAACAACAAGGTAAAAACACTATTGTCTGAGCTTGCCCTCAGGAATTAAATGTGACAACAATTATTTTGCTATTTCTAAAAAGAAAATATTTTCCTAAATATTCTTTCTTAGCTTTCTGAAAGAACACTGAAAACTAGAAGTTATATTAATCCAGATTGTTCATCAATAAAACAAATACAAACATTCTTGGTAAACTATTTTCATATAAATTCATGCTAATAGAATGATATCCTCAGTTGATAATACATTAGGTCAGTAACCAGAAACATCGGGTAAGTATTTCTTGATAATAATGATAAAAAAGTCAGAGAAACCACATTATGCCCTTAACTTTGCCTGACTCTGCAGTGTTGAAGGAATGAATTTTGCAGCACATTCAAGCTAAGATCAAGGAAGCAAGAGGTTAGTTTCAGAAAATGATAGTTGTCCTAGTCAACCATGACCTTCTCATTCATAAAGGGTAAGGCAGCCTTAACAGGCCTTCTGTTGACATTCCTGGGGAAAGTAAGTTGTATCTCAATTAGGTATGTCCCAGCCTCAGGCTTTTAAGATCCAAAAGCTGTCCTATTCCTACCTTCAGCTAGGTTCAAAGGTTCCAAGGCTCCTAGCATAGCTTTACTGAGGGCTGCTCGGGGACAGCTGTTTTATAGTTTGTGTGATGACACAAGCATGTGTTTCATCTTGCAGCAGTAGACAGGTATGCATTCACCTGACTGTAAATTGTCCCAGTGAATCCAAATTCTGTGCTGAAATTCAGGACTTTAGCATAAGATTTTAAACCCATTTCACTGAATTTTTGAGAAAAAATATGTTTGCTATTTACATCCCTGACTCAGTGATTTGGTCCAGTCTTTATTTCATAAAATATATTTTACGGTTATTCCCAAAGTCGTTGAAAAAATCCCAACCAAGCATTACTATGTATTTTGATGAAGCCTCACATGTGTGGCAAACAATGATACACTGTCACAATTTAGTCACCGTGGTTTTCATAGATATAGTCTGGAAGGTATAATGACAACATCTGTAATTTATTTTCTAAGATAATGAGGTAACTCAGGCTTCCAGATAGTGTATTTATTTGGCATAATGCATCAAATATTTAAGAAAGAACCTTGCGTTTTCCCATGTGACAACTCTGTCCTGGAGTTTCTTGTTGAATGAAGCTAGGTTTGTCCTGAATTACTCCTTGCATGAAATTTTCTATGATTTCCCCTCTAATTTGTAAGACAGTAACAGGCATGGTTAATTAGTGCTTTCTAGCATGAGTATGAAAACTTGTGCCTTGTTTTGTATGCAAAAAAATATACATTAGGATTGTCATATTCAATAGTCTTACCAGTCTTACAAAAACAGTATAATGAAGAGCTTTTCTTAGTACAGAGTTGGAAAAGGTAAAGCTGCCAAGCAGTGCCTCAATTTTCTGAGTCCAAAGGAATTTAGACGTAGTTGAAAGTCCCCTTTTCAATTATACAAAATAGCGTTTACTGAGAAAATTCTACCTGTTCAACTGCTAATACTGTACTCATCTCCCTTTTGAGAATTAGTTCTATTAAGAAAGAGAGTTGACAGACATTTTCTTAATTTGTGAAACATTTATTCTCATTTGAATTTTGTGTATGTTAGGGTATGTATCACCATTCCCTTTTCTGCAAACCACAGAAATTGTATATTCTTCCAGTAGCTGACAAAACTGACAGTGCATAGGTCTTAGAACAGGAAAGAAGGTCCTCCCTTGGCCAAGTGCCTGTTGGGAAAGCATGCCCTATGCTTGCCCTGGGCCAGCCTTGAGAGGTGGTCAGGACAGACCGTGAATGAAGTTTCAGGTTTGTTTACCTTGATGCCAGGGGACAAGCATGCAGCCTTATCTCTGCCAACCCCGTTTCATTGCATAAATTATTAATTTTGCAGGATTTGACATGTGAATGTGCATTTCGAAGGGTAATAAAAACACTGCCTGGGTCAGCGGCAGAGATGACAGCGCTGACTGTTCCCACTGACAGGGCAAAGTTCTCCAACATGGGATTTCCTTGTAGTACCAAACACTAGGAAACATCTGTAAAGCCCATCAGAGAGCAGAGGAAAATCAGCATGAGAACATCCTATTTTATCATCCATTTCTGTGCAATTGGATTTGATACCTTTCACAGCTCATCTTTCTCACCAGTGCACAGAATTCCCTTTTGCTTTGTTAGGGAAAAATATGACTCCGCAGCTAATTTTTTCATCTAAGTTTTTTGGTCCTAGGGATACGACCTTATCTTACCTCAGGAAAGAGTCTGAACATGGCAAAGACTTTGGTGCTACTGTTTCTCTGGTCACAACCATAGAAGTAGACCTATTCATTGTTTTGGAGGAATTTGAAATTGGATGTATATGATTTTACCCTTCATTGCTTCCTGATCCCTCTACAAAAGCGGTGTCTTAAGCTTGCAGTCAACTGATATTTTCAGAATAAATATGAAAAAAAAAAACCAACCCAAAATAAAATACAATAGCAAATAAAAAATAAAAAATTATTTTAAACTGTATCATTAGTTATGCCAAGCAATTACTGTTCTACTTTTCTTGTCTCCAAGGAAAATAAAAGAATGCTTACCACCTTGCCTGTGATGTTGGAAAGGTGACAAGAAGCTGTTGAGAAGTTTCCAAGGCATAATTAGGCCTCCTGACCTGCCATACCTACTATAGGGTGAGGCAACTAGCTTTCTGTAATGTGCTGGATAACACTGGTTATATAGTCAGATCAAGCTGCATTGGTTAGCATAGACGAATAACCTTTAGGTGCTTCTGGAGAAGAACGAGGAATGAGGTATCACCCAGTGGTCTTGTTTGGTTTTGTTCTTCTTCCAGGAAGAGATGCTCCAGAAAATGCCAGATACTCCACCCTCAGGTGGCTCCTGAGTACCCTCCACCCACTTAGGAGCTTGTGGAAACTTCACAGTTTGCCAAAAAGCCACACTAGGACAGTTGGACTAGATGATTGCTGTAGGTCCCTTACTATTCTATCCTATTTTAGGAGACAGGGCAGAGCCAGGGACAAAGTGGGGAGTGTCACCTGGAAATATATTAGTTCCATTGGTAAAATCTTGTGAAGGATAAGGTTTGGGACTTGCACATGAATTTAAAAAAAAAAAAAAAAAAAAATGTTGCTGAGCAAAGATATTAATTCTGAAAAGTTTTATTTTTTCTTTGACCGTTTCTTTAGATTTCAAGTAATTTGTTTTTTTTTTTTCTTTTAGTTTTTTTTTTTTTACTCTCCCTATCTTCTACATATCATTCTTTAAGTTATTTCTTAAAAGGGAAACTCTGCTCTGTGGCATGTGCTGGTTGACAGATCTGACCTTGCTGTGAAGTCCCAAACCTTGCATATGTGACATAGCGGATGGTTCTTTGGTCTCTTTGTCACTCTCTCCATTGTTTATCTCAACCATCTGGAGATGACCCAGGCCACTTATTCCCATAGCTAGGATAAGAAGGGAGTGCTTGGAGCTTGGAAGGTTAAGTATGGAGTGCTTAACCTTCCTAATCATTGTCTTTCAAAAAACAACATTTTTGTACTACTCTTTCCTTCCCCCTTACTCGGTTGTCACCTGGAGAAGACAATGCATTAGTCACTGCTAGAAGTGATGCTGCCACAGCTCTAATGCTCCAAGAGGAGAAATCCATGCTCTCTGAGCTGGAAAAGTGTGCTCTGCATGAATGTGTAAAACATTCATTTTATGTTTTCCTCCTTTGTTTCACTTGTAAAAGCTGAAGAAAGATAATTTGTATGCTTTTCATTTGCCTTAACAATTATGACATTTTATCCCATCTTTCTCTCAGCACAAAGCAAAATGATGTCATTGACAACTCTTTGACAAAAGGGACTTCTGTCCCTTGAACTGTTGAGGGATGCCTTCACAAAAACTGTAAGTGCCAAGGTGCTGAGACTGAAAGCAGTCAGGTACAGAAAACTGAATAATCAGCAAAGTGGACTCATACCACTTCTCAAAGTCTCTGAACTTTTTCCTGTTTGGCAAAAATCTAAAGTCTCATCTTGCATATTTCTATAATGCTCTTTTGAAAGACCACTTTGAAGTTATTCTTCAGGGTCCAAAGAATTGCATCAGTCTGTAATCCCCTGGTGTCCAACACAGTGTCTCTGAAATTACCCACACAAACACCTTATGCATTTACGCTGACTTCAGAGCCATGAGACTGAAGTTCAGCCATCAACAAAATATATGCAAATGCCAAAATATTAACGCTCAGCCTAAAGTACATGTTGCTTTGATCTTTCCTGCTGCTGTGATTTCAGAAGTCTTCTAGAAACTGTTCAAGTGCAGTAGTGTGTCTTTCTGGGCAGTTTTATTTCCTGCCAACAAATCCCTTGATATTTCATCAACCTCTGATTTTTCATTTTGTAGTGTTCTTATCCCGACACACCTAGCCCCTGTCAGCGTGTAAGTGCATTGCTTGCACTAACTGAACGCACTTTCCCATGGTCTGCATTATCTTCTGAAAATACCTTTCGTTATTTGTTTTGGGGAATTCCTGTAGCTCTAAACGTCCATTTGCTGAAAGCAAAGTATTGGTCCTTATTTTCACAGAATCACAGAATTCTCCAGGAGCTTTACATAAAGCACAATGTAAACATTTGTTTTAAAAATCAAAACACTGTTCCAAACCTGCCAAATAATATTAACAGTAGCACAATTAAATCAACTTTTTTGATCTCAGTTTGAAATCAGATGTATTGCTCATACATCTTTCATCCTTCATTGTTTTTCACCATTGCTATACCATAACAAAAGAAACCAGAGCATGTCAAAAGCCCAGCTTCCACCACAGCCCCTTGTCAAGTTGCACCTAATGCAGCAGGCCTGAGTAAGTAATTCTGAATCAAGATTAGGTACATGAAATGCTTGTGGGCAGAACAGTCTTCAGAATGCTGAATCACTGTCTCAGATTGAAAGTTCAGAAATGCTGTGACAGTCAGAGCAGATTGAAATAAAAATAGCTAAAATGTGGTATAGAAAATCCACAGGATGAAATCAAGTAGATGTTGCTGGGATCCGAAGGACAAATATTTCAAAAGAAATATTTCATAAGAACTATTTGGTGACACTGAAAATACTTTATGGTTAAGGAAATGTTACTTCCAAAAAGAAAGTGAAGGAGCTATAGGTCCCTAAAACCTCTTAAGGACCATATTAATTTGCATTAAATATTTAAAAATCTAAAATATCATGAATATGTGACATGATTTTGGAATGTTGAGCTCTTTTAGAATTCCTTTCAAGATTTAACATTCCTTTGTGCCTTTAAAGTGCTCTTAAAATGAATGTACTTCAGCTTCCTTCCTTAAGCAAAGGAGGTAACAAGAGCTGCTTATATCATACTTTTTAAGAAGGTTTAATTACTATATACTTAATGTTGATAACATGTTATTGTATATGGGATAGGAGAAAGTGCTTAGCATACAGACAGGGGAGTTTCCAAAATTTCCAGGTCCATATGGACCTGGACATGTTGGACAATATCTATGAGACTTTAACTACACAGAAAGGGAGCCCTCCATCTGGACTTGGAAGAAAGGCAGGTAAGGCATTAAAGCTGTGCATTTTTCTCTAAAAGAACCTTCTTCAAGGACCCCAGAAAGACGGATTCTTATTGTATTTGACAAGTACTGTTTTCTCCTTTCTAACTAACATTTTCTTACCACAGAATAAATTGCTGCTTTCTCCCACAAGCAACATCCCCAAAGTTTAAACTTTCTACCCTGCCTATTCATCTCATTGTTTTGTTAAGTTCCACAAGAAACGGACACAGACACACATCAAAGGTGACTAAGGCATATAGCTATGTGTCAGTCATAGCTCATGAGAAATCCGCAACCTGGATGCATGACAGGGAAATTGCTTCAGCGCTGGGGCATCACTGAAGCTTTCTGACTGAAGATCCCTGTTGCGCAGCGGTGGCCTGCATCACTCAGTAAGTGAACCAACCCTGCAGTTTTATTTCCTTTATGCATCTTAAGCCTGCCCAGCACACAAATAACTTTCTGCTGCCTGAACGGCAAGAAGCTTCACAAAGAAATAAATAAAAATGCAAATCTCAGTTTCAGTATAGTTATCCACAGCACCACAGCAAGTGAAAAATGGACAACTTGCATCTGTCAGCTGTGGTGAATGTTAAATCATAGACATAAAACCACAACAAGAATGCAGCAAGTTGCCTTTGGGCAAGGTACAGGTTTCTGCTACAGTTGTGCTGGGACAAAGGTGTGATTTGTACAAAGGCAGGTGGAATCCTAGTTTCTAAGTGCAGAGCTTAGGTCTTCTGCTGCTTCCTTTATAGCATGTGGGATACAACTAGCCTCTGTGAAAACCTGGACTTCCTTCTGCATATCTCTCCACGGGTTTCACTAGCGCGCACATTTTCCCCAGACAGGAGTCTGTAAAGAGTTCAAAGAAAAATGGTCTCACTCTCTAATCACATCATACTATCTGGAATCAAACATTGACAATAAGTTCTGAGAACCTGCTAATAATTAAGGGTATATTAACATCATTTCTGCCATTTCAGTGGTACACATACTACCTTAACCCATGTTCCATTTTGAATTGAGAGAAACAACAGAAAAAGAGTGGAACGTAATTTCCCACATTTCTGGAGATTCTGCATTTCTGGAGGTGATTCATTGTCATTTGTAAGTAGCCTGTAACAACTCCATAGCTATGCTAATGTACATCTCCACAGTATGAAATCATGCTTTGTAGAAGCAATTCCATTTCAGCTGGAGCTAGATACTGAGTGTAACTGAGCGGCAAAGTCTAGGATGAATCCTTATAGTGGAAGCTAACATGAACTAAAGTTTAACACAACTCAGGTAATTTGAAGTGAACTGGTAATATTTACACTCTGGCTTTGTAAACCAAAGAGGGGCAGTTTTTTATTTGTGTGAAAGATTATTTTAACTCCTAAAACTTGACACAAAATTAATGTAATTCTTGAGAGTGATTTGTTTAGGAAATCTCATAGAAGATCTGTAGGAACTAGTCAGCTGCTATATTGCAACACAGTAGAAAGTGAAATCATAAGATGGTATGCGAGCTTAACACAGTAGTTATTTGCTAATATCTGTCAAAGGCATTTTAGTTTGTCTTATTACTTGCATACATAACCAGACTTCTTCTGTACTGTAATGATCATAACAGGAACATGCTACTCTTATTGCCAAGTGAATCTCTAATGTATTTGTGGTTACTATGTACCAGCTAATCATTCAGAAGCTATTGTACAGAAAGAGCTTGGTTTTTTTTCTATTAAGCACTTACAGAATCATGCATAAGAATGACAATTTACTTTTAAACCCCCAACACAACCTTTTCTCTTTCTGTCTCTCAGAAAGTCTCTGGCCTCTTGCTCAGCAACTGCTTAATATATTGTCAAACCAAAACTAGACAGAAAACAGTACCAAACTAATTAAAAAGAAACACCTCTTACATATACAATTTTAAATAAATACTTATTGGTAGGTTAAGTCTTGTAGTCCACCTCCAGAACATCGTATTCTGAGCTATTACCACATACATTGATTGAACATCCAGTGTCATGTAATTTATTGTACCATGAACCCAGCAGTTTACTATAGGGACAGGGAAGAGTGGAGGAAAACTGACAACAGCACTATAGAGTTGGCTGTGTGCAAAGCAGAATAAATGCATTGAGCTGTTTGGACCTGGATAAATTACTTGCATTGAAAAGCAACTTTTATTTTCAATAACATACGAAGACCTCCTTCTTTCACTGCCAGGAGTGACTGACATGTTTTGCTAGGATTTGCAAATACAGTTGTTCTTGCAAGACTTCCCAATAGAATTTAAACTCCAGCTAAGTGCCATTACTTTGCCCACATTACTCACATCAATTACCCAAAACAAATGATGTGCATGTGGTGTGATTGTTCTTTGTGCCATGAACTGGAGTAACTTTTATGCTAGCACCTTTATATATAGAACTTGAAGCATTTCTGCTCGGACTCCCAAGCTGAGTATTTATGAAGTGTCACTTGTACTTGAGTTTTTTTCCATGCCATATCACAAACAGGAGCCTGCACTTAGGCCTAAGGTAAGATTTTGAGGACACATGTAAAACTTTTGTTCGAAGATTGGAAAATCTAACAGAGTTCTTTGCTTTGCCACAGATTTCCTACGAGCCTACCAACACTTTTGCTGTTTCTTTCTATAGGTAGAATTAGACCAAACAACTTTATTCACTAGTCTTCTAATTCTTATAAACAAGATCCTTGGCAATTTTGGCCAAGCTCATATTTGTTGGCACGTGTCAGGGACTATTAATAATAAGCAGAATGTATTATTAGTCCAAATATATTTTAGTCTTTTCCACCCTGTGC
The DNA here is from genome assembly GCA_008658365.1 of Alca torda. Taxonomy (NCBI): domain Eukaryota; kingdom Metazoa; phylum Chordata; class Aves; order Charadriiformes; family Alcidae; genus Alca; species Alca torda. The sequence goes on from CM018101.1 coordinate 70,526,516, forward strand.
AGTCCTGCAGTATTAATCCAAAAGGCTTTGCCCGCCTCTTCATGCCTTCATGAATGCAATACATAGTCACTTTATGCTACTCTGAAGAGCTGCTCTGTGGCCTCACACTGTTTCAGACACTTTGAAAAAACCACACAAAACCAATCATTAAAACTTATGCTCATAAGGTCACCAAGGCCCATAAGACACACAAGACTAGACTCACTACAGTGCAGGGAGGGTGGCCTTCCCACTGTACATCTTCACAGGCAGAAAATAGTCCTTGATACTGTCCTACTTAGAAATGTAGATTTAACTAGTGTGTTGCAGTTTCCTGAGTGTAATATGGGCATAAAGCATCCTAAACTCAGTGTCTTTATGTGAAGAGATGTCTATTCAAAATTATGAAATATTTCAACAGTATTTGAGCGCCCTTCTATATTTAAGAATTAAGAATTCTGAAATTTAGAGCTTGTCTTCTGTAATCTCACTGATTCAAAAAATATTCCTTTGCTGATTTATTTAGCAAGAATACTGGTGCATCATAATTACAAAAGGAGCATCTAATAGTTTATGCAAATTCATTCAAGTTAATTTAACATTGACGATACTGACAAATACTATTCTGAAGCATTAACCATGCTATAATACTTATACCCGTATAACTGAAGATTTTTTTCCAGCACAAGTAGGTTTCTGGAAGTGTTTACAAGAATGAGTGAGTGGAAAAATAACAAAGATTAGCAAGGAAGCTGTTTCGAGCATGTTGGACTATGAAGAAAACCCTGAAATTAAAAGAAAGCTTGTGTAGACAGGAGACTAAAGGATAAACATCAAAATGAAGGTAGCATGTTGCTATGGAGAGCTTTGAAAATGACAGAGAAGCTTGGGTATAAAGCAAGAAAAATGAATGAAGTAATACTAAGAGTAAAGAGAAAAGAAAAAAAAATGAACTAATGGCATGAATGAACTAAGAAAGGATATTTCATTAAATGTATTTTTTGTGCGCAATTCTGTAACAGAAATTGCCACAGTGAAAGCAGTTCTGCTTATTCATATTTATAAAGGCAAAAGCAGTTTTCTAGGAGAGGAAAAATAGAAGGCATCTCACAGATACCAAAGTATTTCATCAGGGCAAAAAACACATTTAAATTTGGAATGTTATCTCTGGCAGTCTTGTTATTTTTATAATTTAATTTTCCTTAACATGAATATTTTTTTATTCAATATCTCTATGCAGAATATAATTTGTATATAAAAGTGAGTCTATCTTTTAAGAATAATTCTAACAAGATATTTAAGGAAAAAAAAATCTATCGGCTGAGGAGGCTGTGGAGTCTCCATCCTTGGAGATATTCAACACCTGACTGGACCCACTTCTCAGCAATCTGCCATAGGAGACTCTACTTGAGCACTAGGATTGGACTAGAGACCTCAAGGGGTGCCTGCCAATCTTGTTGATTTTGTGATTCTATGAAGTGTATAAAAGAGGATAAAAATATTTTTCCAGACAGTCACATTTGTTAGGTTTCATATGTATCTTTTCTAATAGGCTTAATATCAATTGATAGGGGAGGGGCAGTCTAAGAATAAAGCTGATAATTATAATCTGAACAATTTGAAATTTGAAAGATATAGATTTTTCTCAAAAAAGAGTCAGTTTTATATGCTTCACTTCTGAGAATTATTTGTCCTACGGTGCTACTCACCAGATCATTTAAAAAAAAAACCACAAAAACAACCCAAAGAAGAAAAAATCCCCAACCTACACAATTGTTACATTTTGAGCAGACATTGGTAGAGGTTTTTTTCATACAATTGGGTCATGAATTTGCCAGCATAGTTTGGTTTTAGACTATTTCAAATTGATTAAATTTCTTTGCCTGTGTATATTAATTTAACAGTTTAAAATAGTGAAATAAGAACAAAATCAGTTTGTGGTAAAAAGGAAACAGTATATTTATATTCACATTCACACCAGGAAGGTCTCCCAAAACAGAAAGGTGTCTACTTTGGCAGTCATAAAAGTCAATGAAAAATGAGTTAATCCAAAGATGCTAACATTTTGGGACTGAAAAACAAAAAGTATAAAGCATTTTCAGTGAGACAAAGATTTTAGTTGCAAGTGGAATAGCCCAATCTGTTTGTGACGATGGTCATCTGGCAAAGGGCAGCACAGATCTGAGATACTGTGTATATCACAGCATAATAAAATCTACTCTAAACAAGTTTTTAGTCTACTTTATCATTCCAAAGTCATGGTTTGGTTTCATTCTTAAGAATGATATTGCACTCATCAATATGAGAAGCCCTCTCATTATTTTGAAGCAATGGTTGTTTTTAAGAGAGATGGAAAGAAACTTTCTCCTATATGTGGATACCTGTATAATTTAGGAGACCGTGATATCTTAACTCAGATCTTTCCCAAGGAAGACTGCTGCCACCTGTGGTCGTCTCTGAAGTACTTATGGAAACAGATGTTGGATGAAATATAAGAGAAGGGGAGAAAGAAGTCAGGTTTTAAGTCAATGCTTTTATTTCCCTTTTTATTTCCCTTTGGTTTACTCTGCTTTTCTTATCAATCCATTCCCAGATTTTTTTCCTACTTCTTAAAACTCCGTACTTATGGACAAGAAAAAACCCAGCATTTGCTTTGAATGTCTTCTGTGTGGGAGCTTCAGGATCTGGGTTCTTCACGCAACATAACTAGTTGTTTCAACATTACAGCTCCAAAATTGGAGTTCAGCTTTCCAGGAGAAGTTCCAGAACAGGGCAGAGCAAAGGTTGATCCATGTAGTCCTCACAAAAACCTTTCTTCTGAGAGTGAGTTTTCTATTGATGTATCTTACCTTCCACAAATGTTGTAATTTCGTCATAAATATTCATTTCTACATTTTGACAAGTGTAACTCTCAGTCTTAAAAATGCCAGTATCTAAAAAGAATGCTTAAATAAACTCATGCAAGATTGGGTGTGGACAGCACTTGAAGTCAGACAGAGGGGATTACTTCAGGAAAAGAGAAGGCTCAAGGGGAACTAAGAATCATGGAGAAGACTAGAAAAGGACACTCATTTATTATATTTACTATCTCCCTTGTGTAACCTGAAGTACTGAATACTGCACCAGTACTCATTTTTTACACTGTTCATAAAAACACACCAGCTCCCAGTTACACATGTTAACGACATGGACCACTTGTTTCTTTTGCATAACAAATCACAGGGCATTATTTTTGCTCTTGCAGTGGCGAACTTAAATTTGTTTCAACTGCAGTAGTAAGATCAAAGAGATTTTATGATAACTTTGGAGATACTAGTTTTAAGCATCTGCATTGAGACATCTGAGTAAGAATTACATCATGTGGCCTTTTCTTAGAATGGTTTTGAAGACCGAATGGCTCTTTTACAAATGTTCACAGGAAACAAAAAGACTGTGAAGATGAAAGCAATCCCATTATTCCTATTCTAATGAATATTTTGAAATACCTTCTTTTTCAGATTAGATTATTTTAAAGGCAATTAAAGCTAGAGCTATATGGTATATTTAATAAGAGATCATTTCTACCTATGTTCTTCTGAGCATGAAACATGAACATTCCTGCCAGAAACCTGAATGAAACTGTTGCTTACAAAGATCATTTTTCAAGACCCCACTTGAGGAAGGAACCTGTTCTATTTGCAAGGCTGAAAACTTCAGCTGACAACTTTTTAATACACTTTTGTTTTCTTTGAACTCTGCTGGATTTTTATGATGAAATGTAGGGTTTTGATGGCAAGAAACAGTAAATCATAACTTTAAGTAAGCTGTGATATGTAGACATGAATTCAATGCACTTAATGTGAATGAACGTGAACTAAAGTGAAACAGAATGACAGTGGCTGAAAAGCTGAAGGAGTAGGGTAATTAATGGAAGAAATCTGGGCAAGGGAGCAAGGACAGATTGGGAAACAAGGCAGAAAGAACAAGAGTTATTAAAAGTAAACTGGGATGAAGCTGCAAATGTTGGATTAGCTAACAAAATTTGTGGAACTGGGTCAAGTTAGTCCAGAGGGTGAGGAAAAAGCTGTCATGGAGTAAGGCAAAGGTTTTTGTCTTTTGTCTGTATTTCAAAACACAGTGGTAAGTAAAAAGAGATCACAAGGACTGTTTGCACTAAAATATTACTGTTAAGAGAAAAATCCAGTTAGGAAAAGTCTAATATTCCTAGAAAGGCTTAAAAAGATTAAGCTTCAGAAAAACTTGCCAAGAGGAGTAGCAGAACCCTCATTTTTTTAGTAAGATATGAAGTTAGGTGAGGTAACCATGGTTTTGGAATTTGTCACAGAAGTTTTGCACTGATTTAGCTCAAATGTCCTTCAGCAGATAAAGAACAGCGATAACAATAATGGCACTGTCATTTCACATCCAGACCTGCAAGTGTGATAACAGAAATTCAGCTAAAAAAGGAACTCACCTTATTAAGCTATAGCATTTTCTATAAAGATTCAGATATATCAATTCTGCCTTTAATATTGGCTTGATCTAACTACAAACAGAAAGTGAGGATTGAGGAATTTCTAATTTTCATTATCAGCTTTTCCTTTCCCACGTACAATAGATCAAGCCTGGTAATTGGAAAGAAGCAAGATATGCAAGTTCTGTAACTAGTATTGTCACAGCCCAGGTGTAGGACCTTGGCAAATAGGCCACCTTTCCCCCTTTATCGCTTTTTGCCATGTTACATTTGGATTGTTTGACTATTGCTGCAGCAGAAATGTTCTTATCCATTCCATTTGCAAATATACTTGTACAATATTACGGACTGTCCTATTATAACCTTTTCTTTTTACAGAAGTAAGAGTTGACCCTGACTTTGTCTGCTTGTTAGGGCATCTTTTGGAATGACCTACAACCACTGCAATTTTTTAGTCGCTTTTAGATTTCTCTGAAGCGACTGACGTACCTTGTTTTGAAAATAACTGCACCAGCTAAAGAAATTATCACTTTCAATTGCTTATTACTGTGTATCTGCAGAGATTATTTATCCTAACTTCTGCCACTTATAAATTTATCAGCCATTTCTGAACTATGTGGGGGAGATAAACAGGGTTATTTTTTTAAAAGTCAGTGAAGGTAACTTGAACAATTAACTGTGCTTGAGCCGTATTGGGAAGTACACATCAGACCTGAGGTTTTGGTGTTTGCCATTCAGTGAAAAAGCATAAGCCTGTTAAGGTGGTACTGTTGTCAGCTAGTATAGCCAGATTAGGAAAATCACATCTGCACTAATGATTACTGGTTTGATCCTATGAATTACACTGATCTTCCCTCATCCTCTTTAGGGTAGCCTGTTGAAAGGTAGATGCTTAGGTTGTTTTCAATCTCAGAACACAAAGCATTTGCTAAACGGTGGCCATTGATACAGACTGGCTCAGGAGAGTATTTTTTTGTGAGTACAATGCACTGTGACTATTATCCTGCAGTTGAAATGAAAATGAAGACAACTCCAAAACTGTACAGCAACAGAAACAGATGTAACCTTTCTACAAGGAATTCATGAATATCTGCACCAATAAGCACATTCCCCTCAAAGGTTTTGAAAACATTATGTTTATCTAGTGTAAATTAATCTAAGACAGCATTAATCTGACCATGTAGAAATGACAGTATTTTTGGATCCTTGTATTCTCTTTATATATTACAGGGAGAAAAATCTTATTTCATGAGGCAGAAATACCTCCTATTTCCTTTCACCTGCAGAAGGTTTGTTCATTATAAATAATTTATAGTGCTATTTTATTATTCTCCTGAGAAGGACATGAGTCTTGCATTTTGCCCTGTACATGATGGTGTTTTCAATAATTCTCTAAGAGGCAGCAATCTGAAAGGAATCTGTTTTCCACTCCAAAAAGCTTCATACTCATCATTTGGTCACTCCATATCTCAAATAGGGGAACAGTGGAAATGCAGCTGATGTGGAAATTCCTTGCTATACAGAAATTAAAGATTTCCAGTTCTGTACAGTAACATTTATTCAAATACTTCTGGAGTCCATATTTTTACAGGATTCTGATGTTGGGATTTACATGGAATTAAAGACAAGAAAATTTCCTTAGATGAGATCAAGGAAGTTCAAAGTACTCATAAAAAAATAAACATGCATAGCTTAAGACTCAACATAATTCTTGTTACCATAAAAAGCAAGCATTTCTTAATTAGAAAATTGGAGAGTTTTACGGATTTTAAGTCAAAGGTAGTGCTGTAAAGCAACAATTCGGATAGACTTATTGTGATTTCAAATGTGTGGATTTATTGATCACTTGTTAAATAAATTTATATATTAACACAAAATGGAATAATATTACACTTTTTACAGCAAGAAAAATAGACCCAGTTTAGCTTATAAAACGGTAAGTATTCTTTTGCTAACGTTAACATTCACTTTTCAATTCAAGGTAATATGCTGATTAGAGGAATAATTTAGAGTTTTTTAAAATACGTTATATCAGTGCAGAAAGGAATTCAGTTTTGGATAAGCTGTCATTCTCCCCTCAACATACACACATATATTTCTGATTTATTCAAGGTAATAAAGTTATTCTGTAGGCATTTATTATCAACATCATAGATTCAGGTATTGAAATACTATGGTCAACCATGACATCCATCATATTCATCAAGACAAAACACATGGCAAAATTAAAAGGTAAGAAGGGGAAAAAGTCTTTCATTAAACTGTCCAAAATCCCATTCAGCTTTCTTGTTGAAATGCCAATTCCAAGTAAGTAAGTAAATGCAACGAGTCATAGCTCTTTTCTTTGTTTTGAGGGGATCAACAGTGGACCTAAAACAGGCTGCTCACTTGTGGAGCTGACTGTGTGCCCTCTTGGAAGCTGGACTATTCTCACTCCTCAGCGAATGGAAGTAAAGTTTCAGGTATTAAGGTGCCTTTCCTAAGGTTTATTTCATTGCTAACTTGACATACAAATTAAGCCCCAAAACTCCAGGTAACAATTCCTATGACCTTTTCTAGGTGTATTTTCTAAGAAGGCAGCACACCATTCTTCTTCACCTTCTTGTTTTTCCTTCCCTTAACAGCCTTCCTAAGAGGCCAAAAGAGTCGGAGATTGAATGGCCCCACCCCTTGAAAGTAGTTCAGTTGTGAAAGCACAGGAATAGATTTCTTCCCCTTTTATAGGCACCTGCTGTTTCTTGTGCCTGTGCTCAACAAAGATGGCAGTCCCTGGCAGGGAATGGAGCAGGGAATAAGTGATAGTTAAAAATAGAAATACCTGTAAATCATCCTTTTGGCTCTATTATTGCACGAAGAAGGGAAGGGAAGGGAAGGGAAGGGAAGGGAAGGGAAGGGAAGGGAAGGGAAGGGAAGGGAAGGGGAGGGGAGGGAAGGGAAGGGAAGGGGAAGGGAGGGGAGGGGAGTGGGGAGGGGAGGGGAGGGGAGGGGAGGGAGGGGAGGGGAGGGGAGGGGAGGGGAGGGGAGGGGAGGGGAGGGGAGGGGAGGGGAGGGGAGAGTATGGCTTGTGTAAATCCTTTACATTAGTGAAAGCCCTGCTAAAAATAATGAAAAGAAAGAAAAAAAAAGATATATGAGCTCTCCTAAACGTATTATTTTCTCTTTTATCTTAAATGTTTAATGTTCCATTTCACATATGAAAATGTCATGCAATATAATTCTTATGTACATGGCCCTTTGCAGATTGGTTATTTCTGTAGTAAGAGTGGCTACAATTATGTTGAGTGGGGTCTGGTTATTTTTGCTGGTTATTTTATTTTTTTATTCTTTATTGAAAAAAGTATTTTTATGCTTTATTGGATGTTTTATACACTTTTCAGATTGCCAGGGGAAGGATTAAATAAAGAACTGTACTATTTTTTTAATCATCTTCTAAGAACTGATAGAACTGATGTCAACATCTCACAGCTACTATTGTGTCAGCCCAACAGAAGAAATTGTATACTTTGAGATTTAAATAACCCACACACTAAAAAAAAAAAAAAAAAAAAAAAAAAAAAAGAAGAAGAAGGAAAAAGAAAAATATTTAGGAATCACAGATATTACTATTGCTTTTAGTCTGCCCAGCAGTTGTAGCCAGAATCACAGGAGTGGGAAGAAAAATGCCTTCTGCGGTACTGTCCCATGCTTCTACTGATAATCCAAACACCTTCTGTACCATGTGAGGAACAGACACAAATTGACATATGTTTTGACTGCGTTTTGTGATGTGTTTTTCTGTGTCTGTATAGAAATGCATGCCTTCTACTTCTTAGTCCTCTACAACAAGTGAACCAGTAGTATCTATGATACAGGCAGAGGATCAGTGGGAAAGAGCAAACCTCATCAATGGAGGGGAGTTAGCTGCATTTCATTTTTCACTATGGAAGATTTGCTTAAAATGTAAGAGGAGTGTGTGATTAAATATTTTAAGAAAGGATGCATATTTCTTTAACAGATATTTTCAATATATAAAGGGAAATTTAAATTTCTTGAAAGCTGTACAAGGGTGGGAGCAAAGATAACTTTGTAAGCACCCCTGAACTATTTATCATCTCACATAAGAGGTTATGTTCTAATCCCAAGGTAAACGGTTTGACTTTATTGCAGTTGGGGCAGATTTACACCAGTTTAACTGTGATAAGATCTCTCCATATGTGTTTATCCCAGAAAAAAATGCCCTTTTTTTGTATTCATCCATCAAAACATTGATCTGCAGAAAAGATTGTGCTATAAAGTGGGGTAAGCAAACAGATCTGAACTTCTCTATCAGTCTTATTGAGCATCATAGCAATTACTCTTGCTGTCAAGGGAAATAAAGTTTTATATCCTTTGAGTTTAAATGTGTCAAATCGAGTCCTCCAAAATATAATATAAGCTGCAGACTCTGAAAAACAGAATGCAGGCTGAAATTCTATTTCAAGCCACCAGTGGGATGTGTAGGCATCTGACTTGCAAGCTGGTCTTTCACAGGAAGCAAGAAAATGGTATAAATATGCCACACATCCCTGCAGAAAGATAGCTCTCAAGCTGGGGCTAAGAAAGTGTGCACTCTTTTTCATACTTTGACCACATGCACAAAACAAGCAGGCGTGGCCACCTATTTGATATTTTCCACTGTCAGGACTTGCACAGCTGTTTGTTAAAGATGTCTTTTCCCCACAGTTAACTCCCTCACTGGCTTAGTTTCCTCCACCTACCTCAGGCTTTATTTTACAATAAAGATTTTGTGAATCTGAGTTGAAGTATGCCATTGGAAAACTACTAAATATTTCCACATTCAACCTCTCTTTCTTACCTTGGAGCTGTCCTTTTCCTCCAAGAACAACAACATAAATCATAACATAGGTCAGCTGGAGCAGTAGAAGTGCAATTCCTTCCTCATTTTCTTTTATTTCCATTAATTTTTATTTTACCTTATTTTACGAGTTTCAAAAAAAAAAAAGAAAAAAAAAGAAACAAGTGCTAAATATTAAGCTGATGGTCAAACTGAGCATATTGAAAGAAAAAGTGAACATCGTTTGCTAGTTACCAGGAGTTTTGGTCTTTCAGTTTCTTTCTCTACAAGTTCAGATTCATTAGAGCTCTATTTTCCAGCTCGTAAATCAAGGGCCTGCTTTAGCGGAAACAAATAGCCCAAGCTAAGAAGCTCTATCACACATTGGGTGATGGTGGGAAGGTAGCAACAGCAGTCCCATTTCTAGAGAGGAGTGAAGAAATGATTCAGCAATGTGCAAAACATTGCCCTTATTCTTATTTGAAGAACATCCGGATAAAGACTGCAGACTTTCCACTGGTAGCACTTCTGTTTGTTTTCAGTCCATTCAAACCAGTCTTCAAGTGATCATAAAGTTGGCATGCAGCAGTCATAAGCCTTATAGTGATTTCTGCCACTAACTTATCACAGCTGTTTGGTTTTACTGCTTAACTCCTGTGTTATACTGAATGGAATACTGAATGGAAACCTCACCATGCAGCTTGGTGAGGTTTCTGAAGAAGAAATTTATTTTTATTGTCAATTTGTTAGAAATCTTATAGGGAAAATTAAAGAACATAAGGTATTTGAAGAAAAGGACTTTTTCCTTTTAAACCATCTTAGATGAACTATGGTAGAAAAAATAGTTGACATATCTTGCCTTCCTAGACCAATTTAAAACAACAAGGTCTCAGGCATATAATAACAAAGAACTTTTAAAGACATGCATTTAATAGGAAGTTAATATTTCTGATTTCCAAAAGTGTTTTGTAATCATGATTACTGAAGTATTCATTAAGTTTATAAAAGCTTCTGATGGCTTGTTATTTTTAAGAAGTTGTTCTGAGAAGAAACAGTTCTGTCATGGTACAGGAACATACAAAGAATACTGTATAGGCTAACATAAGGATTTAGTGCAAATTAGAAGAGGGAGAAAACTATTATTGCTGTCCAAATGCAAGTCTCCTACATGCTTTTTGATTGTATTATTGTGTCACCAACATATGGCTCAAATCTGCAGTAAACATGCTTAACATCTTGATAAACATAGTGTTGATTAAGATCCTTAATTGAGTGTGTGTGTATATATATATCTGCTATATCAGAATGGTATAATTAGGATCAAGATGCCCTTTATTTTTTAATGGTTATTAGATTGTCTTCATTCTGTTTCTAATGCATTTCTTTCAGTGCTAAATATAATTAGTATTATTTCCTCAAAAGATGAAAAGAAAAAGCTCTCTGAAACACTGAGAGATCAAACTGGGATGAAAACATCTCAATTAACATTTTTCATTAGTTGCTTGTCCTTTTTTTGTCTTGATAGTCTTAACTGCAGCACTGATTCCTTTCTTTGTCCCCATGAAAAAATTGAGCAGATATGTGGGAGGGCGGAGCAGAGTATATATCTGTACAACGTGGACAGCAGAGAGCAAGAGGTTGAACAGGAATTTTGGCTCCCAAGATCAAGGCTTAGATAATGTATGAAAAAATCAGTTTGACTTTCTGAAGAGATAAACCATTATTTCCCTTTTATAATCCTGTACTGATTTTGGCAGGGATAGAGTTAATTTTCTTCATAGTAGCTCACTCTGTGCTGTGTTTTGGATTTCTGACTCCCTGCGGGGAGTGAACAAGCCACTGTGTGGGGCTTATCTGCCTACCAGGGTTAAACCACAATTCCCAAATTAACACAGCGAATTCTTTTTTTTTTTCCTTTCCTTTTTTTCTTTTTTTGTTCTTTTTTTCTTTTTTTTTTTTTTTTTCTGTAAAAAGAAGCATAACTGGTTTGAAGGGGAAATCTTGCTGCTCTTAAATTTAGCTGTCTTAGATCCCATATACAGAACATGTAACTAGTGGCTAGTCTAGGAAAGGGGTGGAGAAAGCAGGCAGCTGTCTTGCCTGCTAGGCATGCAGGATTTAAAATGATTGCTAAACCCTTCTCCGGTCAGCACAACCGATCTAAGCGTTAAACCCAGAGCTCTGTCTTCTTGTTCAGGCTGGACCAGCAGTAATACTGACCAGATGTACACCTGACCTCCAAATTTTGGAGGGAGCTGGGACACAGAGACATAGCAACATGACCAGCAGGCTCACAGCACTATTTCTTGATTTTTCTGATCTAGAGAGTAGAAACATTGTGCCAAGAAAGAAGGCTGGTGGTTAGGATACTGGTGCTTAGAATTGTTTCATTGCCTCTGAAATGAAGACCCCCAAAAAAAGAGGTTGGAGGAGACAGATGCATGGCATAGTTTACCTTCTGTCCTATTTTTCTCATGGTGAAATGAACATTATGCTGTCATAAGTGCAGACAGACTTTGTTCTTAAATTTCAGAAGAAAAAGAGAACAGAGCTGAGTTATATTCTCCTGAAAAGCCTGGTCTGGTCCTTCATCCACATATTCCACTTCTCAGTTAAGTCCATATCAGCTTCTAGTGACGGATGTGACTACAGTCACAGAGCAGTGTCTGAGCCTGCTGTAACATACCTTTCTTCTCAATAGAACATACCGCCTTGAGCTCAGTCCTAGCTTAAACATATGTTTCAACCACATTATGAGTCAGGGGAATGTGCCTCCTCCTTGATGTAAGCAGGGAAAGTATGGTTCTGCTTGCAAAAGACTCATCTGGCATCTCTGGGTAAGGCTAACCTCTATATTTCAACTGGAATGAGGTCATACCTGCTATGGCAATTTCAGCACAGCCTGGCAGCTGGCATAGTAGATGTAATTAAATCTATTTACTTCTCCTAGTTTGACTTAGTCTGCTGAAACTGTTTGGATTCTCCCAAAGAGAAAACTTTAAGAGTTATTACGGAAATCTGCCACGTGCAGCATTCGTGTTGCCTAAGCATGAGCTAACAATGTTCGATCTGTAACACTTAAAAATTTCTCTTTTGTCTTGTAGTAAAATAGGACTTGCAAGTTAGGATAGGGCCTAGAAATTTGTTGAGGTCCTTCTAAACACAGAATAAATACTACATCTGCCTCTGAGTATAGCCTGAGCCAATTGTGCATGGCTCTATTGACTGCAGAATTAAATGTAACACAACATAACAAAACATTGCTGATTAAGCAATACCAAGCAATTTCCAGGAAGTGCGTTTACCATGAGCACAATCTGAAGAAGTGCTCGGAAAGTTTTTTCCCATGAGAACTGCCAGGCAGCACAGCTAGACCCAGGGAGGTGGTGCTGACGTTTCCAGCTTCTCTGGGATGAAGCCCTGAGCAACTTGACCTGACCACACAGCTGGGCAGCAACCCAGACTAGAGAACTCCTGAGTCGGTGACGGCCCAAATTGTCCTGCAGTGCTACAGTCCTGTATGATTCTGTGAAGACCTGTCTACTTCTTTATATCAAAGAAAAATCCATGCAACATTAAATATATCAGATTGTTTTGTTCCCAACAGCATCAAAATGCAATATCCATAAAACCCTGTCTGTAAAGGCTGATGCTGTAGTTTTGCTTCCCTTGCTTCTCTCTGAATGAGCAAGAATCTGGCAGGAGGCATTGGTTTCATAAATATTCGTATGTCACTCCTCCTCTGACTGTCTGAGATTATTAGTTTAAATTCTGCTTTCTGTAGACATTTATGAAATCATTTTCTGAATGCTCAAATTTTCATTAGTATTGCTAATAATAAACCTGAAAAGGAGGCTTGAGTGGGAGTGGCCACCACTGGATTTAGTTGGCATTTTTTGCATTGCTGTTGTCTACTGTTAATAAGCAGTGACATATGTTTTATGATAAGAGAGCCTGGTTTTATGATCATTTGCACTTTATCTGCTAAGTCTGAGTGTCTAGAATTTCAGGTTTATTGTAACATAAATTCCCCACTGGCTATTCTGGAATTCAAATTTACAGAACTTGACCTTTCCAGGAAGTTTCTTACATAAACCTTTGTCTATAACAATACAAGTTTTTCTCCTTTAAACTTGGGATAGAAGGAAAAGAGAAATGTTATTGGTTTGAACCTCCTCCAAAAATATACTTCTCATAAAAGTATTTTAGATAACTTTAAATATCATTTTAGGTATAATACTTATATTCCCAAGTATCAAACATATCTCTCAAGTAAATCACCCCAAACTATAGCACAAGTTTTCATTATAGTGTCTTTTACAACCAAATAACTCAAATGGCCTATATTGATCACCCCATTTTAAAACATATTAATATTATGTAAAGCATGACTTATGGAATTATATTTTACAGCAAATTGTTTTAGAATACCTTTCTACAAGAATTGCTTAGAAAATTTCTGATTATAATATTTAATGGAAAGCCAATTTTGCAAATTTAAAATAATGAACAGAGAAAGAAATATAAATTCTGAAATATTTCCTTTGCCATTTAACAAAAAATCTTATCGGAACTAAAACATGTTGTTTCATTCCAGTGTGATACTGGTATTTCTAGGATATCACAGCTTGAAAACTCCAACTAAATTGATCCAACTGAATTACAATTTTTTATTGCTGTGACAATAAACTTCATGTATATGTATAATAGCATACTGCGTTTATTTCTGAATAGTTATGGACGTCTCCAACTTTAAACACAACTAGTAAAATGCTCTCCTATTTATCTTAGTATTCCTTCTTTGTGCTATGGTGATAAAGCTGCCTTAAAGAAGTTTTGGAAGGATGTAGCTATTAGTTAACTATTAATGCTTAAGAGTCAATAGATTGGTAGTGATTTTTGTAGGTCTGGATTTAGCTGTCTTGCAGATTTTCTTTGTGAAGTATTCTAACTCCCTGAAAGATACCTAGACTATATATTACTGTGATTTAAATCAAGATCTGAGAATGTCATATTCATTTCCTTTGTAAAAGCACACAGTGTTGTGTTTCTTAATATTGATATTTTCTGTAAATATATAGGAATAAATGACCAAATTATTTGTATTTATCGTTCCTTTGCGTCCTATTTAGATCACAGTATCTGTTTTGCTATTCTACCCTCAGAGAAGAAACAATCCCTTTCATTTTATGTACCTCTCTTCCCCTTTATATTGCAGCATTTGTGATCAGCCACAGCTCCCTTGTCACTTAGCAGAAGCCTTAACTGCCGGAGGAGGGTCCAAATCCCTTAAGAGGGGAAATGGAGGGAGTCAACAGTTTCAAGGAAACAGACAGCACAAACTCAGCTTGCCCTGTTGCTTTCCTGCCTGTAAACATTTTCATGGACATTTTTTCACGAATCTTTTTGCTTTTGTTCTGTTGCTATTACATATTTTGACAGAAAGCAAGCATTTAGGTCACACATGGAAGGGTACACCACTTGATGAAACCTTGGACCCTTTCAAAACACGATCTGCCACTTAATGTGACAAAACTGCAATGCTGCAGCATGACAATAGAAACACTCCCAAGCCTGAATCAAGTAAGGTCTATGTGGCCTAGGAAAATACGGTTTTTAAACACTCAGGGTGCCCTTACCTCTTTCTATCTCTTGCTGCTTCTTGACTGCTTGAAAGCCTCACTGCTGGTCATCCAGGCCTTTCTATCCCCGAATAAAGAGTAGTAGCAAGAAAGACTTTGGAATATAACTGCAGAGACAGAGGACAGTTTGTGAACAGAAAGAAATAGCTGAAACCATTAGTTAAATAATTATCTGTGAATTATTTTCTCATCTGCAACGCAAAACAATCTGTTCCTGCTGATAGTCCTGATGCCACCACATCTGTTAATCCAAGAACTGCTGCTTTGACATCTACATATCAGTGTCATTTATTAGTGATGTGTTCTATTATGTTCCCCCAAGAGAACCTTATTTATCATTTATTTCTGACACCAAGGACATAATTGGAAGAGAAGCTGAACTGATTTCGTAGAATACTGTGTGTTGGGCCTCTAATCAATGAAAACCTTTTGGTACTGATAGAATGAAATATTAAGCAGGTATTTGGTAGGCATCAGTAAAACCTAGAAGCAATATCATTTCTATTCTATGTGTCTCATTTTCAAAGTTATAACTTTTTGATATCATTTCATGCATGTCATTTGAGTTAAAATATATACAGTAAAAATTCTAAAATTTTTATAACAAGATTGCCACAGAATTAGTCAAAAAGACACTTCCCATAAAAAACCTTGACTCTAAGTCTTTGCTCAAAAACTTCCTTCCAAAAGAGTTCAGTTCACTGAGGGCAAAAGTTATCAGCATAAAATATATTGGTATATGAAAACTTTCTGAAGTCTCGAAGGTACCCAGAAGCTCATAATCTCATGTTTTAGTTCTTCTCTCTAGTTTCAGGATTTTCAGCTGAGCTACACCTTTTATGAGGAATCTCAGTTTCACCTACAGTGAGATTCATTTACCTCATAGAAATATTGAGGGAATTACAAGGAAAAATTGGAGCCAAAAAGTTTGCCTGAGGTATGGGAACATTTGTACACAGCACCTATAATTCAGTACTCCTTTGGGCCACGAAGTTTAATGGAACTTTACAGGTTTGAGAGAATCAAATATAGCTTCTATTAAGTTGAAGGGTTTTCTATAACCAGTATTATATAACCAACATAACATAACCATTATAAACTTGGCTAATAAGCAATTGCAAATTTCTTTGCAGTGATATTACCATAATGAAGGAAAACGTCATGGAAGAAATGTCTTTAGTCAGTCAGACTCTTATGCTGTGTATTTTTCCAATAGCCCAGCAATGCTTACAAAGCCAATAGGTACATTTGGCACAATAAAATATAAAAGGTATGCTTTAGAGGAAGTGTTTATAGTTTTCTTCAGAGTCATGCCTGTGTTAATTATGTCATCCTGCTTCTGCCATATTATCTTACAAACAGTGAACAAATGCTTTCTTCTTCTTTTTAGCAAGGCTACTACTTTCAACCCTGACTTCTTATCAAGGAATCCTGAAATTCCATATGTTTTAGCATGACTCATTAGAAATTTTTCTAATAAAACTCAGAAAACTTAGTCTGATGCCCACTGAAGCAGGTAGCTGAGTTGATAAAGGAATTCTCATTGACTTTAACAATTGATCCCCTGAGTCAATACATCTGTTCACTACCTAATAGAGTTTCAATTTTTGAAGTTATGTGAATTAAATGGGGTTTTATTTTGGCTTTTCAATTTTGAGTTTTCAAAACATCAATTTTATTTCAAAATAAGTGAGAACAAAACTCTACTGTCTGTGATCTTCATGAAGCAACATCAAAGGTAAAAAAAAAGACTTCCAAAGTTCTAATTAGGATTATATTTAGGTAATTTTTCTTGGGAAAAAAGCTTAATGTCTTTTTTAGAAAAGAGGTACTGCTACAAAAGCTAAAGAAAAAAAAAGACTTTTATCATTCACAGGTTTTTGTCTATTTTTTAAACCAATTAATTTCCTATTCCTTAGATATCTCAAGTATTTACAGTGCAGAAATAACAGCACTGGCCTTTTGACTACATGAGGAACACTGACCAGCAAAAAGCACTAAATGATCCTATCCTACTGCTTGGCACGAGTGAGACCACTCCTGGTGTGCTGTCCCAAGATGTGGGCTCCTGGTGCAGGACAGACCCTGATGTTGAGCCAATTGTTGCTCAACATCAATGATGTTGAGCCTGTTGAGCCAACAGGGAGAGGAGCACTCCTGGACCTGGTACTGACAAACACAGAGGGACTGGTGGAGGACATTAAGGTTGGGGGCACCCTACGTTGTAGTGATCATGAAATGATTGAGTTCAGGATCATGGGTACTATGCACAAAAAAACAAGAAGTAAAATTACAACCTTGGATTTCAGGAGGGCTAACTTTGACCTCTTCAGAAAACTGCTTGGGGAGATCCCATGGGCTAGGGCTCTGGAAGGCAAAGGGCTCAAGAGAGCTGGTTGGTATTCAAAGACCACTTCCTCCAAGCTCAGGATCAGTGCCTCCCAAAGAGCAGGGAGCTTCTGAACAAGCTCAAGTGGAAGAAGGAAGTTTACAGGAAGTGGAAGAATTGACTGACCCCTTGGGAGGATTACAAGAATGCCGCCAGAGCGTGCAGGGATGAAATGAAGAAAGCCAAAGCCGCCTTGGAATTAAACCTGGCTAGGGATGTCAAGCTTAACAGGAGGGGCTTCTACAAGTATATTAGAAGCAAAAGGAAGTCCAGAGAAGTTGTGGGCCCACTGTTGAATGAGACAGGAGCCATGGTGATGGAGGATGTGGAGAAGGCGGAGTTACTGAATGCCTTCTTTTCTTCAGTCTTTACTACTTGGCCCAGCCGTCAGGAGTCCCAGGCTTTGGGGAAAGTAACAGGGAAAGAAGAAGACTTCCCCTGGGTTGAGGAGGATCAAATGAGCGATCAATTAGGTCAATTAGATATTCACAAGTCCATGGGCCCCAATGGGTTGCACCCGAGAGTGCTGAGGGAGCTGGCGGAAGTCATTGCTGGGCCGTTCTCCATCATCTTTGAAAAGTCCTGGAGAACAGGCGAGGTGCCTGGGGACTGGAGGAAAGGCAATGTCACTCCCATCTTCAAAAAAGGCAAAAAGGAGGAGTCAGGGAACTACAGGCCGGTCAACCTCACCTCCATCCCTGGAAAGATGATGGAACAGCTTGTTCTGGGTGTCATCTCAAGGCATGTGAAGGAAAAGAAAGCTATCAGAAGTACTCAGCATGGATTCACCAAGGGGAAATCATGTCTGACTAATCTGATAGCCTTCTATGATGGTATGACTAGATGGATAGATGAGGGGAGGGCAGTAGATGTGGTCTACGTTGACTTAAGCAAGGCGTTTGACACGGTCTCCCACAGCATCCTCATAGGGAAGCTTAGGAAGAGTGGGTTAGATGAATGGACAGTAAGGTGGATAGATAACTGGTTGAAAGACAGAGCTCAGAGGGTCCTGATTAAGAACACAGAGTCTAGTTGGAGGTCAGTGACAAGTGGTGTTCCCCAGGGGTGAGTACTGGGTCCAGTCCTGTTCAATATATTCATCAATGACCTGGATGAGGGGATAGAGTGCACCCTCAGCAAGTTTGCTGATGACACAAAGCTGGGAGGAGTGGCTGACACAGCAGAAGGCTGTGCCACCACACAGACCTAGACAGGCTGGAGAGCTGGGCAGAGAGGAACCTTATGAAATTCAACAAGGGCAAGTGTAGGGTGCTGCACCTGGGAAGGAATAACCCCATGCACCAGTGCAGGCTGGGGGCTGACCTGCTGGAAGGCAGCTCTGCGGAAAGAGACCTGGGAGTCCTGGTGGACAACGGGATGACCATGAGCCAGCAATGTGCCCTCATGGACAAGAATGCCAATGGCATCCTGGGGTGCATCAAGAAGAGTGTGGCCAGCAGGTTGAGGGAGGTCATCCTCCCCCTCTACTCTGCCCTGGTGTGGCCGCATGTGTTCAATTCTGGTCTCCCTGGTTCAAGAAGGACAGGGAACTGCTGGAGAGGGTACAGCAAAGGGCTACGAAGATGGTTAGGAACACCTCTCTTATGAAGAAAGGCTGAGGGATTTGGGTCTCTTCAGTCTGGAAAAAAAGATGTCTGAGGAGGGACCTTATCAACACTTACAAATACTTAAGGGGTGGGTGTCAGGAGTATGGGGCCAGGCTGTTTTCAGTGGTGCCTGGGGACAGGACAAGAGGTAATGGGCACAAACTTGAGCATAGGAAGTTCCACCTAAACATGAGGAGGAACTTCTTTACTTTGAGGGCGGCAGAGCACTGGCACAGGCTGCCCAGAGAGGTGGTGGAGTCTCCATCTCTGGAGACATTCAAAACCTTCCTGGACGCATTCCTGTGCAACCTGCTCTAAGGTAACCCTGCTCTGGCAGGGGGGTTGGACTAGATGATCTCCAGAGGTCCCTTCCAACCCTATGGTTCTATGATTCTATGTACAGCAGCGAGTTCAGTGGAGGGTCCCTATGATGGTCATTGCTGGAGCACAGGATGCACAAGGGGAAGCAGAAGGCGCTGGGCTAGCTCAGGCTGGGGTAGAGTATGGGAAGGAGAGATCTCACTGCTGTCTGTAACTACATGTAGGGAAGGCTGTGAGCATGTGGAGTGGCTGCACCTACTCAGAAGTGCAGGGTGGAAGGGTGAAAAGCAATGCCCACAAGATAGGGCATGGGAAGTTCTGCCTCGAAAATCTTTATCAGAATGACAATGACCAAACAAGAGTCCAGAAAGGCTGCGAGACAACCATCCTTAGGGGTGATCAAGAGTCAACTCGCAATGACACTGAGAAACCTGCTCTATCTAACCTTGATTTGAGCCGGAGATTGGACCTGATAAAGCCCAGAGGTCCTTTCCAAATGACCTAATGCTGTGATTCAATAATTAGTGGTTAAGTCATACACGCACTTTGCATTTATCCATGGAAGTGGAATACGTTCCCTTTTTTCTAAAAGTTTTGGGTTTTTTTTTTCTATGTAGATAAGAAACAAGCATAACTCAATGTTTTTGATTGTACACAGATTAA
The DNA here is from genome assembly GCA_008658365.1 of Alca torda. Lineage (NCBI taxonomy): Eukaryota > Metazoa > Chordata > Aves > Charadriiformes > Alcidae > Alca > Alca torda. The sequence goes on from CM018101.1 coordinate 70,546,383, forward strand.
AATATTATACCAAACCCAAAAGCGTTCTTCTCTTACCTACCTAAGCAACTACCAGCTTAACTATTTATACTGGAAACTACCAGCTGCATTTAATTTCATTATTAGTAAGAAATAACAATTCTTTCTCTAGCATAGCACAGTCCCTAGTGTAAAGGTTCACAGAAGTGCTAAGAACTTATTTGGAAGGTTAAGACTATGTCTTAGTAATTCAATACTTTTCTAAACTATGTCAGATATTCAGATATTAGAGGATAAACTTATCATTTTGCTGAGGCTATAGGCCACAGTAATTAGAGCAGGTTAACACCTTCATCACTTCTCCTTTTTACACCGGGAATTGCTTTTTCAGAAGTCAATGTTGTCTTTTCTCTCCTTATTAAAGGTTAAGAGTTTACCAAATTATATGCCAAAACAGTATTCAAGATGTTACCCTACTGGAATGGTATTAAGTGGCTGAAACTACACTTGTGAGAAGCAAAAGGGATTTGATAGAATACTAAACACACTTTGAAGTTGCCTAACTGAAAGAAATTTCTTCTTTTAACTATTTTCCCTAAAACATATTCTCATTTTGACATAATTTTCTGTAGTAAATATCTTCACCTTCATATTTTGAGTCTCTGAGTTTTCCCTGTGATGCATTGCAAGCTTAGCGTCTTACAAAGATGTGCCTTTGATTTTTTAAAGGACTTCCTTAGTTGTTTCCCCAGGCACAGTTTTATCTCTGATGAAGTCAAGGAGAAAAAAGGTTCTCCAAAATGACTGTATATAGCTCCTTTGAAAGTAGGTGTGTGTCAAATCCCAAACCCAGAAACAGAATTTCTTATGGTAAAGTTCAAAACCTTGCCTTTCAGATCTTTTATTCTTCTTGCTGAAAACAAGAAGCCAAGAGGCAAACCCTAAACCTCCCAAAACCTGTGACTCCTGACTTTAAGATGCATGGCTTTAACTTCACCGTTACCTTTTTTCTCTCTTATCAATCTAAAGCTAGATCAAATGTCAGTCCAAGAAAAAGTGCTAAAGTTCACTTATCCATATGAATGTAAACCTAGAGGTCCACCCCGGTTAGCTGTGAGAGTGCACAGTTCTTCTGGGAGTTGAACTGCTATATGTGTGTCTCCAATATTTTCCTATGCTGATGCAGATGCATACATCTACAGCTGAATAATGTTTGCATACAGTGGGTTGTAATTCAGATAAGGTCCATAATTGTTTGTATTTAACTGAATAAATATTTCTGAGGTTTGCCTCAAAGAGCTAACTGCATTTATGCAAGACAGCATTTTCCATCCAGTAAAATTTCTGCAATATAAGATAGGGCTACAAAAACCTTGTTCTTTGAAGACCTTGTTTCAGAGATGGCCAAAAAAGGTCACTGAATGCAAGTTGGCCGTACATATATCAAGCCCTAACAATTAATCTCATTACTATTTAGAACTGTCATTTGCCAGTAAACTTCATCCTGCATCTGAATATTGGCTTAAGTGAAATCCCTATGTTCTCATGAGAAAATTATTTAACTTCTTTCAAAATCATTTCTTTTAAAAAATAAACACTATCTATGATAGACCCAATGTTAATTTCGTTACCTCATGTCACTTACAGTATCTTAAAAACTAGTGGAACAGTATGTCCTATCTGGAAGATCTTTCCACTAGAAAGAGCTGCTTTGTAAGAAACTGATCGCTTTGAGGTAATGAAAAAAAAAATTATACACTGTCATGGACAGTCAAGATGTTCTTGGTATTTATATGAATTAAGTTCAATAGGGCATTTTTGTCTCTTTGCAGCCAAGCTGGAATAAGTCATGAGGAGCAGATGGGAATATATCCGTGTAGTTGCCATCTTTGTGCAGATATTCTATATTGTGCTGATTGCATTGAGTTATTAAGAAGAAAATCTGCATAATCAAGTTATTCTGCCCAAATAATGGCTAGATTTACTGAAAATTTTTGTTACTTGTTGTCACAAGTCCTTGCTCCTCACTTCAGTGAACACGCATTCAGTTTCATTCTCATTTACTTGTTAAAATAAGAGTTATCTGGGAGGAATTTTCTTGTGGCAAGAAACAAAACCAAGGCCAGGCCTTGCGTGGAAAGAAAGTTTTCCTGGGCTTGCAGAGGAGACTGTAGAATAGGCTCAACTAGAAAATTGCTCAGAAACAATAGTCTAAAAAACACATTTGAAAGTTGCCCTTGTGTAAGGCTGCATAGTCTTTTCATACTTATATCTGCTACAGATAATGTCTGGTTTATATTTTTTAACCCTATTTCTGTGTTATAAACCTGAAGCAGTAGCGTCTGGGTTATCTGAGACTTTCTGGATGATGGGAAAGACCATTCTTTCCCTGGAGAAAAAAACGAGCTTATGTATGGAAATAAAGTTTTAAAGGACCTGGGAGAAAAAGAGATCGACAAAATCACACCACAGAGCAAGAGAACTGCACTCCAAGGTAAACAGAGAAACTGTTTAGATGAGCAGAGTGCCAAACCTCAGAAGCAACAGACTTCATGGGGAGAAGAGGACAACAGCCAGAGGCTAAATAAGCCAGTTACAGAACTAAAACCAAATCTGGCAGAAGTGCAAGGACCAATGGACGATGCATAGTCCATTAAACTACATATTTTTTTTTTTAAATGTTGCTGTAAAGGACTTTTATCTTCAAGGACATTACTATGAGAAGAAAACCTAGACAGCTCCACCTCAAAAGTCTTTTTTATGCCATGTACAATCAAAGCATTTCCTGGGTTTTTTGTAAGAGTTTCCCTGTTCATTCAAGTTTATTTCTTTGCACTTTTATTAAAACAAAAAGTGAGAGATTAGAAACATTGGTGAAAGACAGATTGCTAACACTCTATAAAAGCGTGGGGCAGCTCTGCTTCAAGGCACACATCAAAGCTCGTTTACATATTAGATATACATATACATTAACTTAAAATTTAAGAACACCTGAGCACAGAAAAACTGTAAATAAAAAGATACACTGAATGATGCCCTGCAATGGTTGCACCCTTAAGAACATCACAGTTGGGAAGTCATCCAGTTCTTATAGTGCAGAGCTAGTATAGTGAATTATTTCCCTATTCATAGCTGTGTGCCATCTTCTCTTCCACTCCATTCCTGCCATTCTTGAGTCCTGCAAGACAATCACTTCCCTCAAGGAGGGCATTTTTTTCCAGACAACTGAGGTATCTTTGTGCTTCTTCTTCACCAGGATGAACTCAGCAAAGCTCCCTGGCCAAAAGTATAATTCAGAAACATCTAAATCTATTGTAAAAATCAGCAGAATACATTATTATAGTTACAGAAGTGCCCAATGCAACTAAGATGATCTAGGAGATCCTTAGGAGACTGAAGTCTGATTTCATGCCAAATTCACTAGATAGAACAACAGTTTGTTATTTCTGCTTAAAGGGAACTTCAAAGGGAGCTTAGGTCATTTCCAGGTGAAAACAGAGCTCTACTGACTAAATACTCTTTGACTGAAGAAGGGGTTAGAAGAACATGTTCTACTGCCTGCTGAAGAATGTTATGCTTCCATCCTTTATGACTGAAAGGTAGATGGTGCTTGTGAGTATGCTGTGTGTCAGTAGGTGAATTTGCACTGCTTAACAATTTTACTGTGGTACAAGTAGAGGAAAAACAGTACAAGTACAGTCCTCCAGTACAAGTAGAAACCACAGTTATCATTTACATGCTGTAAATAAGTACTTAATTATTTCTGCAAACCTTGCCTTATGTGCCATGAATAAACAATTTCAAATACGACCTCATATAAAAAAATATTTTCAAAAACGCCCTTAAATTTAACCAGAAAAATAAAAATATTGCTGAATGTTGATAAGAACATCCTTGTGCTGGACTCTAAGGGAGTGTAGTTAGGCATAGCACTATCCCACAATACACTGCAGTCCTTCACAGCTATTCCACTCTTCTCTCTCCAGTGATCTTTGGTTTAACTTTAAAACATATCTTATGTTTTTCCTAGAAAGTAATTAGCATTACTGCTAATATGCTAATATGCAAAATGCTGCCTGATCTAAGTTTTTAACTATTTCCCTTCAAACAATAAGGCTTCAAGGAAAATATTTAGCTGCGTCAGAGATAAAAACCCATTAAACATGCAATGATTTTGGGGTCATAGTTAAGCTCTTTATGCTGTGATGAAACACTCATTTTTTTTTCCAGACTTGACAAGAATAATGAGTCACATTGTGCCATCTGGCTTTTAAGGGTACCTCCCCATTAATCTCATGTTCTGCTTTCAAAACAGATGGCATAATATGGCCCACTGTGCATTTTTTATATGTTGGTGTAATATTAGGGTTGCTTTAACTTTCTTTTTTTTTTTTTTTTTTTTCATCTTGAAGTGTTTGTAGTATTGTAGTATTGTCAGTGATGTGCTAGGTAATTATTTTGCCACATAAGACCCAGTTGTTTCTGATTTGTCTTGGGGTCATTTTTAAATTGTCTTTTGTAGAAGTTAGTAATCCACCAACTTGAAGTTTCAGCTTCTTTCAGAAAAGCTCAGCTGTATTTTCGTGCTTGTTTATTTATATACATGCAGTATTGTCATCTTGACCCAAGCTGCCAAGCAGGCCTGAGGCTAGGCCATTTAAAATATACAGAAAATATGCTTGTTGAGTTAAGGGGTCTCTGTAGTAATCCACTTTACTTATTTATTCATGCTTAGCATTGCATTATTTTCAAAGCTAAATATTCTTTGACTATCAAAATGATGAAGCACTAATTTTGGATATACATACTTTTCCCACTTTTGCATGGTTTTAGCAAGAGAATAAAGGATTTAAGTCCTGTTCTCTTTAGCATTTCCTTGTAAAAAATATAAGTTCTTTGTAAAAATCATGAACTGAAGGGGGCTGATGAAACGGGCTAGTCATTCATGTTTTCGCATTAATTAATACAGAGCAGAGGCAATATATGCACAGAGTGACAGTACGTCCCCTCTAAAACAGTCATTGATCTGCATTTTCTCATAAACTACTCTCTGTGTTAATATACTCATCACCTAAATACTGTCTTTTCTCTGTTACATACAACTGACCATTATTACAGTATATTGGTAGCAGATGTGTGCATGTAAGAACTGGCAGACCAAAATGGTTTTTCTTCTCTGAATGAGGAGCAAAATATTCACAACCCTGGCCTCAGTCAACCACATACATTGCTTTCTTCATCTTCCCTCCTCAGGGTCTCCTGCAGTGGCTGGGGATTCTGGCTCAGCTGCTTTGGGAAATGCAGTACAAGGCCTCACGCAAATCCACTGCAGAAAGAGTTCAAACGAAGGCTCTCCAAATGCCGAGTAAAAGTTCACAAAAAGCCAGATTTCCAGGCAAAGCAGTTTTCTACCAGCTTCACTTTCAACTCTAGGTAGGAGAAATAATTTTCTTGCGCAAAATGCTCACAGTGGTAGCAATAAAGTAACTTTTTTATGGAAAGTAATGTGGGTTTTTACAGCAGACTGAGCAATTTTCCAGCCAAGAACCAATAGGCTTAATAATACTATATTCTAAATGGTATTTGTAGCATCTGTGATTATTTTTATAAAGGTTCCAAAGTAATTTAGAACATAAAGTTTAAAGATTCTTCCATCTGTGAGGAAGAAAAGATTGAAAAAAGGAGCTATTATCTCCTGTATTTCAGTAGCAGCTGAAGTACTAAGATTCTAATTGTTAGCTCACAGTCATTTTTTTCAGAGGGTTTTCAAAAGTATCTTTTATCTTCCTACAGTTTCATTAAGTTAATTCCATACGTCAGCATGAGATTAGTTCAGTCTTCAGCTGGAAGTGGGATGTTTCTGAGGAGGGTCAAGAGTCACCAGATGTAGCATCAGAAAGGGAATGATAAAGACTATTCTAAAATAGCATTTGGTCAGAAATCTTGTCATCAATTTTGAATGACATTTCTACCAGGAACACTGCAAATCACATCGATTCCCTTGCTGAGAGTCCTATTGACTTAGTTTGTTGCAGTCTGCTCCGGCTGGTGTGCACTGAAGCATATTTGAAAGGCCCTTCATCTCAGCTACAATATATTATTTAAAAATGTCAAGCCTGTTTTGCTGTTCCTGGAAAATAAATGATTCTGTCTGAGCTCCTAACATGTACACAGAATCTTCTCTCACTAATTTTCTTAAATTATGTATTTCATTGCTGTCTGCTGCAGAAATAGGGTGACTATATCATTTTCTACTAGCACAGTATTTCCATATTCACCTTCCCTCATTTGACTGTAGCTTTGAAATGCATTCATCCTTTGGTCTTCTTTTGAGAGGGATATATTTGGTTTATCATATATAGTTAGTACAGATATTGGGCACACTGGTAGGTGCCTGCATCACTAATCTGACTATTTTCAGCCCTGGGACTCCCTGGGTTTTTTCTATGTAATTCAGAATCCCTAATATATTTTCTTTCCAAGTAGTTGAACTCCTGTAAGCTTCAACATTTGGCAATGAGTTTTCCATGTTTACTACCCCAGAAAGAAAATTCTCCTTCCATCCTTTTTCTTTAACTTGGTTCCTAATAGCTTTATTTCATGACTCTTCTTCTTGCACTGAAAGAGACACTGAGCAGCTGATCTCTCTCCAGGCATCCTGTGCTTCTGTAGGCATATGTCATGTCTCCACACCCATCCACAAGTTATCTGTTTTTTCTATCTGAGGAGTCCCAGCTTATTTATTCATTATTCATATGTAAGCAGTTCACTATTTTTTCATCATACACTGTTAGTAGTTGTTTTGTCCTTGAACTCCTACAGACCTATGGGCTGAACACCATCTGGTTCTGACAAAAAATTTTTGGCTATTCATTTTGCCATTTATTCCTTAAAATCTACTGTCATTTCATTCACAGATATATTCTTTGATGAGTCCCAATGAAAAATGGTTCTTGAATGGGAGACATTTCCCACAGAGAACTGCAAATGCAAAAATACATTAAGTTTCACTGCAATGGTCTTATCTTCTCTGAATGTTTCTTTTGTACCCTGATAATCAATTGGCTCTACAGGGTCTCTCACAGACTTCCCACTCTGGATGTGCTTGGAGAAGGATTTAACTTTAGTTTTATTTTGCTAGTTGTTCTTCAAATCTGTTGGTGTTGTTTTGTTTTGTTTTGTTTTGTTTTGTTTTGTTTTTAATCTGCCAGTTTATGGTCCTTTCTATTTTTTTGTTATTTGTAAACAACTTCAGCTTTTTGTAGGCTGTCTTGTTGCTTAAAAATAGTACCCTTTTCCTTGCTGGGAAGCCATGTTTTCTTTCTTTTGTCTTTTCTCAAACCTTTTTTTACTAAGCAGTATGTCTGAGACCTAGACCTGCTATGAGGTGCTACTATAAGTTGTGTTCAAGTATCCCCCATGCTTTCTTAAATAGTTTGAGGTACTAACTTCTTTTTAACAAGCTTCCTTCTTTTTCTGTGTATTTTTCTTCTTTTTTTCCTTTTTTTTTTTTTAAGATCAGAATTGTGGGGTTTTTTAATCTATAGATCAGTTAGTATTTTCATCCAGATCAGCAGGTCAGTACTAAAGGTAAGTACTCAACTCCCCACTCAAGGCCTTTACGCTCCAGAGATTCTCTGTTATTCACTGAGGTGATCAGTTTCTTCAGACTTGATCTGGAGATGCCATGGACACAGAAAATTACTCAAAACCAGCGTGGTTTATTGCAAAGTTTCTTATATTTTTTAAATCTCAGTATTAAAATAGCACAATGGTTACCTTCCTTTCATCAGGTTTATAGCGTGCGTAGTGTGTTTTGTTCAGGACCAAATAATTACTTCACCTGTATTGTTTTTAAGATGTGTAGCACGTATGTAGAAGAATAGGTGCCACTGCTTTGTTTTCCTTGTTAAACATAATTAAAAAGAACTTTGTTTTACATTTCTTATCAGTTTCTATTGCCTAATCTATCCCTTATCTGAGAACAAAAAAGCTAGTACTTTTACCTATAATGGAAGCACCTTCCCAAACATGAGTAGAATTCTTCAGAGTTGGCAGTCCTGTACTGCTGCCTTTGTAATTGAACCACTGATCAAATTCATTGCTTCTAAAACATAAAAAAAAAAAAAAAAGAAAAAAAAAAAAAGGAGAGAAAGCTCATTCTTCACACTGTTCCAGCCAAAAGGGTTGTGATCTGTTTTGCAATGCAGAAAGGAGGCAGTGCAAAGATGGAGCTATGCTGAAAAACACAAGGTTAAAGCATAACTTCAGAATAGCAGAATTTCTAAACTATCTGAAATGTTTTAGAAAAGAAGATACGAAAAACTGAAGAATTAATCAGACCACTAGAGAGCTAGGAGCTCAGATCAAGGCAGAAGGGTTTGGAGAAGACAGCAGCAATGCAATAGGCAGAGGCAGACCCTATGTGAAGTGAGGGAGAGGTTAGGATGTCACCCAAAACTTTATTGCAGCTGATGCTGTCAGTCTCTCCTTCAGACTGGTAGGTTCCCTCTACATCAAGACTTTCATGTCTCCAGATCTGGCAGAGATCTTCAGTGTTGCCTAATAAAAGGAGAACACAGTATGCAAGTTATACATTATAAAAATGACATTTCTAAACTTCTCTTGCCCTGTTTGTTTAACATAACTTCAAATTGAAAAATCTAGCTTGCAGGTCTGTGAAGGTACATCTCTCCCTTATAGTTCATGTGGAGAGTTCACTTACCACCTATCCACCTTCAGAAGTTCAATGTGCCATCCATTTTGCATTTCCTAACATGTTATCTTGAGTCTTTCCTACTTCTTCACTTCTTGTAGTCCTATGTTTTAAAATTCAAAACATGCAGGAATTTTTCCAATGTATCTAATTTCTCATTATCTTGTAAATAAAGACATATGGTAGCAGAAACGACTTTTACCTGTCACTGTTTTTAAACTGTCAAATATGATACAGTTGAGGCAACACACTTTGTACGTTCATGCAAGATTGTTATGATTTCTGAAGCCTTAAATAAATTATTTTTACAACAGAAGTCCTTGAAGAAATACTCCTTTGGACTAAGTAAACACATCCAATAAGTGAATTTTTTTAAAGTTTTAATTTAAAAAAAAAAAAATAACAGCTGTCATTTTTTATTTTATTTTCCTGCCTATCTGCTCCCTTGAAGCATTCTGTGAAGGCATGAAAAATAATTGGGTAAACCTGATTCTACATTATCAAACTTATTCTGATGATCACGTGTTCTACAACTAATTAAAATGCTATGAATTCTCAGAAAGATGTGAAGTTTCACTTTTTACATTGCAGTTTAAACACAGCATGACTGCATGAATTGCAGTAGACTTCCTGAGTCACACGCAGGTATGGATTTTTCTCCAGGCTCAGAAGGCCACTGTCACTAATCTCCCTCTCCTCACCACTCTTCCCCTTGTTGAGTTTTCCTCCTGTTGCCTTGTGTGGGGTGTAGGATTGGTGCCAAAGGAACTCACTGTCAGACAATTGCTGAGAGAAGGCTATTTTGGCAGCCTTATTTATTAAAATATCACTAATAAACTTCAATATGATGGTCACAGGGATAGTAATAGTAAAATGCTGTTCAGACAAATAATTTGAGATTCACAAATACATTTTAAGAATGGAAGGGACCCGGCTGTAATGACTAGATTTTATTTCCTTTATGACATAAAACCGTAATTTCCATATCAATCCCATAATTCTTTGTTAAATTGAAAGTTCCTTCCTCTCGGGATAAAGTAGTGGGTGGCTACATGAGCAAATAGATTTAAAAAGTAGAATGACGTTAAAGAAAGGGGAAGTGACATTGTAAACAGCTGACAACATTAAGTAGTGTTGATGGTATTGACTTTGTGAGAAAAAGCATTCAGACTTGCCATTAAATGAAGACCAATCTCTCAAGCTTTACTAATCTTGTCTTACAAATTCCATTCAAATCATTTATCCAGTGGCAATTACTTACTGTATGTAAGGGGGAAAAAAAGAAAGAAAATGAGAAGAAAATTGGTTTAGACCTATTTAACACAACAAAGTTCATTTTTTAAGCTCAGATATTTTAAGCTGAGCAGAAGCTTGCTCTCAAGGCTCCCATTATGCAGAGACCTGTTGATGGAGGAAGGCAACCATCAGTTACTGAAGGGGTCAGAATCAGACCCGATCCCAATGTTGTTATTTCCCAAGTGTGGCTAAAGCAAATTAAAAAAAAAAAACAAAAAACAAACAAACCCATAGCACACATCAGAGTTGTCTCAGAGTATAGCAAACAAGTATGATCAGTTTATTCAAATAGGTAGATGCTAGCCACTAGGTTATAAGTATATTATGAAGATGCATATTAAAGCACTAAGTATGCATTGTATAGCACTAAGTATCTGCAGTTGCTTGTATACCTACACATCTTGGGAAGACCACAGGTAGGAAAGATATACATAAATTAATTTAAATTAATTTAAACATCTCAATTAAAATTTACTTCAGGACACTTAAAGCTCACAAAACATCTTGAAAAGTATGGGGAAAACATGACGTGACCCTACACTTACGATAGCAGCAACATGATCAGGAAATCTTTCTGTCCTTATTTCTACCAACACATGAGCATGAAGGAACACAGTGATGTCCCTAACAAACTGCCTGTAAGGCAGAAAGGAGAACTCCTGCATGATGGTCTAGATCCAGTGATGGAGGTAAGGGAGGAGGATATGGAGACACAATTTGGTATGAGCTGCTGGAAGGGCTGCTTTCAAAGTGGCAATGCTGTTTTGTCCCTGCACATGCTAGTGCACACCTGAATGCAGAAAATGGACAGACATGTTTAGATGCAGACACGCCCTTGCATTTTGGGAAGAAGTCTGTCCAGATCATTTTCTTGAAGTACATCTTCAATACATGAAGAAATCATGATCTGTCTGGACAACAAATCTCCCTACTGAGGTGCCCTTCTCCTATTACGCTTCAGATGGATGGTCTGTCTATAATGGTGGATTATCTTCAGTGCTGTGGTTGTCTGCAGAGAAACATAAGCAGCATTTACTGACATGAAGTAAGGTACTAATTTAGTTTAGGGTTAACCAAAGAAGGTTAATTAGCAAAATAGCTTAATTCACATACTGTATGGTATTTTTCATTTGTTACACTCAATAAGAAACTGATTTTCCTTGCCTTTAACATACATCTTAAATTAGCTCAAATTAGAGTGCAAATGTTGGAATGTGAATTCCACTAAAAGAAAGAGACAGGAAATATTGAAACAGAGTAGAAGGATCAAAGTATCACAGAGACACCTTCTACAGAAGATGGTTAACTCTAAGCATAAAAAAAATTTTCCACATTGTGGATCTGTTGGTGTTGCTCAAAGGCCAACTGAATATGAGCTGCCAGTGTGCCCAGGTGAAGAAGGCCAATAGCATCCTGGCTTGTGTCAGAAATAGCGGGGCCAGCAGGAATAGGGAAGTCATCATCCCCCTGTACTGGGCACTGGTGAGACCACACCTTGGATACTGTGTTTAGTTTTGGGCCCCTCACTACAAGAAAGACATTGAGCTGCTGGAGTGCATCCAAAGAAGAGCAATAAAGCTGGTGAAGTGTCTCAAGACTTATGAGGAGTGGCTGAGGGAACTGGAGTTGTCCAGCCTGCATAAAAGGAGGCTGAGGGGAGACCTTATCGCTCTCTACAACTATGTGAAAGGGGGTTGTAGCAAGGTGGGGCGTGGTCTCTTCTCCCAAGTAACACACGATAGGACAAGAGGAAATGGCCTCAAGTTGTGGCAGGGGAGGTTTAGGTTGGATATTAGGAAAAATTTCTTCACCTAAATCATTATTAATCATTGGACCAGGCTGCCCAGAGAAGTGGTTGATTCTCCAGCCCTGGAGGTATTCAAAAGACATGTAGATGTGTTTTAGTGGTGGACTTGGTAGTGTTAGGTTTACAGTTGGACTTGATGATCTTAAGAGTCTTTTCCAACCTAAATGATTCTATGATTCTATGATTCTATAACCACTTTTGAATAATTTTGAATAATATTTGGGGAGGCATTGAAGGAAAGGCAGCAAGATAATGCTGGTTACAATTATGAAAACACTTGAGATATTCTAATACTTGCAGTGTGTCTTGGACTCTTAAAACTCAATCTTTTGCTAGTACTTTGCACTGTGTAGGTCCCAAGTAGGCAGCAAGTTTTCTTGAGTTAGATGAAATTTATGTATCAATGTAAAGAATGATAGAATCTTATTCCGATGTATTTAGATATTTAGCATACTATTCATAAGCTTCTTAATGATGTTCGACCTAGATATATAAGCTAAATGACAAAGTTTTTTCTGTCCATTTATTCCATTTCCCACTACATTTGAGGATATATGTAAGATCATGAGTATTGTCTATTTCTCTTTTCATGTGAATGACCAACAAATATAAAATCCCACCCAATTTTTCCATTTGTGATAAATATTTTTTGATCAAGCCAATGACCGAGCCAGTGGTAAACTCACTTACATTCTCACATACAGACATTAATTCACCTATTAATTGTTCTTTCATTACTCATATAAAATTAATATTTACTAATTTAAAAATTGTATGATCAGTTTAAAACTTGCATGAGAGGGAATCAGGTTCATTGAATGAAATCCACCTACCATTGAGGGCAAACAAGTTTGTCATCAGTTTGATTTAGGGACGAGCGATGAAGCAGGTAACTGCAAGGCAGCAAATTTCAAATGTTTGTTGAAACGGATAACAGTGTCACAGTCATGGTTCTACCACATTGTTCTGAGAACTTTTCTTATGGTAAGTCAACTTCCAGATATTACTTTGCCATTTTATTATGAAGTTTCTTTCCTATCATCAGGCTACCTCAGCATATATCCATCTGACAATCCTGTAAAATGGGCAACAATGCAGAAATCCAAACAATAATTAATAGCAAGGTTTAAGGAGGTTGTCTATGAGAAATAGATCAAAAGAAAACTTTTTTTTTTTGAAGAAAATGTTTCTAGAGGAAACATTTTAAAAATGAAGAAAAAAATTATTATTATTTACTCTCATCTCTGAGATCAGACAGGGCATGGAAGCAATGAGTTTTCCTGAAATAGAAATATTTATTTGATTAATACATTTATATTTACAAGAGTGCAAACCACACAGAATGAACTGACAGGTTCAAAGAAAAAAAAAGAAAGAAAGAAGAAAAAGAAAATTTACCTTTTTAATATTGGCATTTCATGACCTTTACTGATTCAAGTGTATGGTGCTCTGTGTCTTCAATAGAGTAAAATAGGTTAAAACATTATATACCACTGGTTTACATGAATAGAGCCTGATTTATATTAGATAGTGTATGAGAGTGTACCACGTATGTGAAAGTGATACCAGATGGTTAGAGGTGAACAGCATAGTTTGATATAAAAATAAACTGATTTAACTCACTGTAAAGAATTTCATACAAACTATATGACTGTGAAGGCATAAGAATTTTCACACAGAAGAACCCAACAACCCTCTGTTTTTTAATTTATTAGTTATTTATAAGGATTACATAAAACCAGGGCATTTTGAAATATAAAATGAAATTGGAATACCAACCAATTAAATGAATTCCACCCAGACACAGATATAGAGGACAGTTATTGCACAGTGTTTTATGTTTCTTTATTCTGTTGATTGATGATAACGATGGGGATTCCTTAATTATTTTTTAGCTATAGGAACAGAAGGCAATATTTTCTGTAATGTTTATCGCTGCATAGTTTTTAGAAAAGTTTTTAAAGCAGATATAATTTCTTTGCATTTATTCCACTCAAAGACTTTATGGAGCCAATATGGAAAGTACTCAGAGTAGACCATTGATCCCTTCATGGCAGTGCAATGTGTGGCACCGTTATTTGGCCAGTGTCTTTAAGTACACTACCCATTGTAATGAGACCAGATTTTTTACTCTTATGAAGGCTGTTATTGCTATCCTGACTTTGGATCTACTTTATCCCAAATATACATCGTGTGTATGCAATTAATCTACTTGGAATTCCTAGTATTTGGCTATGTGTGAATAATGGTATTGGTGAACAGAGTGACTCAAAAGCCCTCATAAACTAAAATAGCTTAATAACAGAAGCAGAACATGAAAGGAAAAAAAAAAGTATGATTATACATACTTCCCTCTTGCCTAATAGTCCAGCACATTCAAGGCAAACTTTTCCCACCCTCTGAATTCCCAAACAAATCTCCATGAACTGAAAAGGAACAACTCTGCAGATAAGCATGTATTTTTTTCCAGAATTGATATGGTGAGCATCTATATTGTCTTGTAAAGTTACAGTAGCAAAAACTACAGAATAGTCATAAACTCCATACTTTGAATTCCTGTTGTCTACCAACAGTCTCATGTCAGTTAATGGTGGCAATTGTAGGATAGAACCCTTGTAATATAAGCATTACTAAACATATACCAGGAACTGCAAATAATTTCTTTCCAATGGCTACATTAAAAAAACAACCAAACAAAGACACAAACAAACAAAAAAAAAACCCTGCACATAACAAAAAAACAAACCAGCTTTGGGTACAGAAAGAATTTTCCATGATATTTACTAAATAATAATAAAGAAATCTAGTTAAAGACAAGCACCCTTCTGTTTATCCCTGTGAAAGACAGACTTCCCTTCTCATCCAGTTCTGAATCAAGCATATAAACCATTTGATCCTTAAACTTGATTTATGAAGACATTTATCATAATTTTTCAGCTTATAGAGGAGATTAAGTAAATATAATGGTATTCTGGCAGTTTTCATGCATATAGTCTCCACAAAGTTCAAGGCAAATTATTTTGTTTGAACTTTCCTGAATTATTAGCTTATGATTATTTATTATTAGCTTATTATTAATTGATTCATATGAAACTGGTCAACTACTTAAAGGAAATTTCCAATTAATTTCAAGTAATTTAGTGCTTTAGGTAGTTTCTCACCAGTCTATGAGTTACATTCTGAATAAATGTACCTACTTACAGTTTGTTTTGGCTATTTAGACTTTAAATATTAGCATCACAATCTTAAAACTAGAGAAATGGAGAAAAATTTCAATATCTTAAGTTCTCTTTTCCCCAGAGGGAAACAGAACACTGATCTCATGGTTCTATGTACAGTGGCTTATTATCTGAATCCTCTCTAATGAAAATAGAAAGCAAGTAAAACTTCTCTGATAAACAGCATAGCCAAAGTCCTGTCCCACATATGATTTAAAGAGGTAGAACATACGCACATATGCAAAGTGTAGTCTCCTTAACAACTTGTCACATCAGAATTTTCTATCATTTCCCTAATTTCAGATGTTGTTCTTTATAAATTCCTCCAAATCCTTAGTCAATGGTAAAGGTTGGGAATGTTCGCTTGTTAATTTATTTCAATATCAATTGCCATACTTCAGTTGAACAGACATATTTCATAGTTAAAAACTTTCTTCATGCAACCACTGAGAATAATGTAAGATATTCTTCAGAGAAGATACACTTCTCTTACAGAAAAGCAAATCTTTATAAAACAACACGAAAGCTGAAACTTTGCAAATTCTATGGACAAATATGAATTTGCATGGAGATTCAACTGCAGCTGTCCACTGATTTTCAGAGGAAAAATAAAACTGCTTAATTTAATCCATCTGCTCCCTAGAATGACTCCTGTTTCACTGGCACTGATGTAGTCCTACAGCCTTGCATATATTCAGACAGTTTCTAGTTTAAATATATCTCTTTTCCACAACTAGTATTTCCTACTTCTTCTCTTCAAAGAAACAGATACAACTAGTTTCCTTTTTTTTTTTTTAACTTATTGTTAATTATTTTGGGAGAAGTCTTGGGTAACAAGCAATGAGTTCACAGTATATACACCAAATTTTTAATGTAAATTTTATATTCTGAATTGCATATTTTTGAAAATGGAGTAACTGTTCTTACTTTATGCAACGTAATATTGATTTAGCATTAAGGAACCTGCAACTTGATTTTTTTTTTGGCAATGCAGGATTTAGCTAATAAAGCATATTCATGCATTAACCTTAAAACATTTTCTTCTGCATTATTTTTAAACTGTAACATATTTTAAAGGAGTTTGCATACAGAGTGGTTCAGGAATTTGGATAGAGTACAGAGGCAAGAATTCAAGCTTTGTTCCACTTTTGGTCCAAAAGATATTCCCAGTTCATCCAGAGGTAAAGGCATGCTTATACATTTGATGCTAGGATAAAAATGTATCTGAATACCAAGCTCTCCTTGTACTATTTCTCACATAAATGGATATAACTGAAGTTCACACTCAGTAAGTTTCATGTACTATATCTTTCTAAGTTTGGCCAGAAGTGATTTGAAGCAATTTTGGAAAAAATGGTGGTAGGCTATAAATAGTATCCCAGGTCAAAATGTAATAAACCATTAAGAAGTTTCCTTACTAATACTTTTTAATAATTACTTTACAAAAGCATATGCTTAATTTTACTTGTAAGACAACTAATGAGTTGTCCTACTGAAGTCTACCCTCAGATTTATACTGGAAAAATGTGCTTACATACGTGAAGAATCAATGAAAAGCAAAGAATGACTGATAAGCTTCAGGTTTCCTTTATTTTTGAAGCCCTTAAAAAGGGATTGATTTAATTCAACATATTTAATGAAAAAAAAACTGTATACAGAATCTTTTGTCATTGATTCTGACCGATGTTAGAATTTGTACATGAAGATTTTCCTTCCTTTCACCCTCCTTCCTCGAGCATCACATGTGCTTCCAAGTTTTCAGTGCTAACATTTAAATGTTTAATTTTGTCATGATTGAAGACATAAAAAATGTGGCAAAAGCAAAGCAAGATCTTTACGAAAAATTATAAACACTGCAACAAACTTCTATGGGAGTAGTAAAAATTGGTGACATTTACAATGTGTTAAAAACACATATGTAAACTACTGCACTCCCTATTATAAGGCATACTCTTAAGTCCAAAAAACATATGTGGAATATTTTCCTAGGTGGAGATACTAAGTAATAATAAGAAAAGAATATCAGCTTTCCACAGTTGTCCATCATCCCAGAGGATGCATACACTTAGCACTGTTTGCACTTAAATCACAAAATGCTGAACCTGAGACAGGAATGTAACAAAAATGTACATTTCAATCAATTGTGCACCTTTTCCAGCACTACCCTATTTAGTGCTTAGATAGCTTAGATAAAACAATTGAGTAGGCTTCTCACTTTCATTTAAAAGAAAAAAAAAAAGAAAAAAAAAACCCAAAACACATGGAAACCACAGATGAGGAAGACTGCAGTGCCCAGCAGTTTCAATATAAGCATGAAAGTGTTTTTTAATGCCAAATTTTTGCTTCCTGTTTTCAGCTATGTTTACATCTACAACCCCTTCCATGCTTTTACTGCTCTTGCTCAGATTTTAGAAAATTAAAAAAGAAAATGGGCAAGTAAAAATAGCAAATGGAAAATTATGCTGAAAACCTTTTGGAAAGTTAAAGGCAACATAAAGCTGAGGGGCAATGGAAGCTAGCATGATGTCACTTAATTACAGTGACATTACTATACAAAAAGATTTCATTTAAAAAACATGTTAAAATGTCACTGCGGTGGCAGACAAAAGTACTCAAAAGTAAGAAAATTTCAAGGTTGAGTTTTGTCACTATAACCTGTTTGATACACTTTTGAGTACTTTTCCATTGAACCCTTTGAAATGTACACGCTTTTTTAAACACTTACTTGTCTGATCTAGCAGCAATTATATTCTTGCAATGCAAATTTATTCGATTATGATTTTAAATCAGCTCCTTACATTGACAGTATTCTTAAATATATAATTTTAACTCTGCCACCTTGTGCACAAGAATTAATCCTCAGCCACATTACTTCTGAATATAGAGATTTTACGATATGTGTTATATAATATATCTTCCCCTTACACTAAGTGCAACATCTTTTTTTGTTCACGAAAGTACTTCAAAACTTAATTTTTGTATAAGCTCAGTATGTTGGGGTTTTTTTAAATTCTCTGAAAAGGTTTTTAATTCTGATAAACAAAATAAAGAAGGTACATAGCACATTTTTTATTCACTCAAGGTATAAAAGACTGTTTAGAAGAATAAACAAAACATTTTCAGAGAAAGTACTCAGACTTGGAGGTACAGCTTTTTAAGGCTGATTTGCTTGTGACATGTTATAAAATCCACCCAGTACTTGTTCTATTTTCCTAGCTGCCTGGGTTGGTGTTAACTTGGATTTTTCGAGAAGTAATGATTCTTGATTCTTTGATTTAACTGGCAAAGCTCCTTAAGGAAATAGTTGTTCTAGAGGAGTGATTTGATAACATTTGATCACATTTTTTATGTATACCATGCATTTTCCATGCATTTTGTGCAGGGAATAAAATTACTGGCAAAAGTTCATGAACATAAGTAATCCGTATTATATTGTGTGTCTCTGAGAATATGCATCCCCAGGAATATCTTCCCAAACCCGAAATTTAAACTCTAAGACAATGCCCTCCTCTGAAGTGGTGAAGTTGATTTCACAGAGTACTATGTTACTACAGTGCAGTAGGACCTTTAAATAAATGTTCCTTTCCTCATTTGTTGCTAAACAGGCCCTTAAACAACAGCAAATATTCAGGCAAGGTTTGCTAAGCAGTGTCCTTTTACCCAGCACCTCCACAAATGCTGTCGTGTGAATAACTCAACTCTGACATATCTTCTACAAAAGGTAATATGTTACCAGGTCTCAGAGTACACAAAACAGTATTACAGTATTACTCACTTGTATCAATAGGCAATATTGATACCAGAGTTTCAGTCTTCACCCCTATTAGACTAACGTTGCACATCCTGGCTGCTGTTTTGTAATAACCTTCATATCAGTCTCGTCACCTGTTTTTCTCAGGTGCATGTGCTGTCTTGTTTACAGTTCTTGTCATGTTGCTAATTCATTCTTTTGATTACTTAAGTCAGGTACCACTGTGGTGTTGAAATATCAATCTGTGTAGATTTTAACTCATGAAAGGCAAGTTCTGTTTTCCATTAATTTTACAACATTTTTTAAACACAAAATCTATGATTTAGGCATTCTACAGAAAACATGATCCTTGCTCTACAGCTCACTACAGTTCCTCAAATTTATTGACTAAATGTTCTTACAAGTTCAACATGTTTAATAACAATGCAATAACTATGTATTGGCAAATAAGAGAAATCATGGTGACTTCTCTAAAAAGGCAACAAAATATCTTTAGCAGTAAGTCCTAAATACAGTCTATGTATATTTGAAGATGTGATTATTTTTTTCCCCAAAGGTTTTTCTATTTTTACTAGTTTTATCGAAAGTTTATTCTGTTTTTACCAGTTTTTTGTGGACTGACTTCACGAGCTTGGAAATATATTGCTGAAGGAAACAAGAATAATCTGCTCTTAAATATGACAAGATTTAAAGATCTGATTTAGATGAGGATTAGTAAGGAAAATGAACAAGATTCTTTATTTGGTTTTTGAGTGTTACAAACCTGTAACTTATTTATGATGTACTTCAGTGAGAAACATTCTTAGAATAAATGTATTGGTTTCCACCTAACAGTAAGGAAAAAATGCACATTGCAATCATTACAAAAAAAGCCACCAACAAACAAAAACACAACCAAAAAAATCACTTCAGTTTGGCAAGTAACATTTTTCAGTGCTGCAGGAGATGCCTATATATCACTGCCATTTACAGCAGTCCTTGCTTGTGTGCTCGGGCACCATTTGGATGACATAACCTGTGTGTCCTTAGGCATTCCTCAATTTTATGACAGATGGCCTGCTGTTACTGCTAGTTTTAGGGCAGAAACTGAGTGATCATCAACCTTTGGTAAATCTCCTCCCACAGGTGGTGGGAGCTTGCAGCTTGCAAGTTTTCATTGCCAACTGAGTGTGCACAACAGTTATGGAAACCAAGTGAAATATAATGAGAAGTTAACTGGGAACAAGAACCTGAAGAAATGAGTTCAATACAAGTTGATTACCAAAATATTATCTTCAGACCAAGAAAGATACAGGATAAAAGTGAAGGAAGGGCCTCCACAAGTACTTTCCATGTCATGTTGAAGACCAAAGTTAAAGCCAGACCTTGCAAATATGTTGGTTTTTTCACTTGTAATATATGACTTAAAACTTTAAAAGCAAACTGCACAAATGTCCTGCTGCAACTAAACTTCTTATGCTGTCTTCTAGTCAACATTTAATTAATTGTTTCATTCTGTCAGCTTTTAGATTTTGTATGATATCAAGCTGAGTTTTTAAAAAGACAATAATGCAAGGAACAATACTGACTAAAAAAACCTATTGTATTTTCCCAATGGATTAATTAATGCATGTATTTTAATTGTTGTCTAAATATTTCTTCAAGAAAACAGGTTATCAAGCAGGAGTACTTAGTAAATTAAGACTGATGCTGTACTGAGAAAGAATATAGAGCATAATATATTTAATAAAGTGATATACTTCAGCATGTGTACTATTAACTGAAAAATATTAGTGGAACAATAGAATGGTTAGGGAGAAAGTTATTATGAAAGAGTAAATCCACGTGAAAATGGCTAACATAGAGAAGGCTCTTCCAAATCACGTCTCTGAGGGGGTGGTGAAAATTAAGTCTAGACATCAAAAGGGATAAGGATGAAAACCAGGTGTTCTTTGGCAAGATGAAATGAAAGCTCTTGCTTGAGAAAGAGGAAAGTAGCAATGTCATGGAGCACTTCCGCGCTGTGTGTATTTTGGCCAAAGCAGATCTAGAGAATGACATACCAAATTTTGAGGCCTGTTCGAAGGGTTATAGCATATGTAACTTTGTGTAGACAAAGGATGTGAGCCATTTCTCACTGCACTATGCTTCAGCAGGCTCAGCCATACAACCTAGACATTCTTGGAATATTCCTTAAGTGCTTGAGCAAGAACATTAATTCTTTAAAGGTGTCTCACCCATAGTCTTTGGTGACATTGAATTAACTTCGGCAATGACACCAGCAAGCACCAGCATTACGATTCATACGCCAGAGAGTTAAAACAGTGATCAGTTTCTCATCATACCTTATTTGCCGCTGTTTTACCCTCAAATTATCTTTTAGTAATCCCAACCAGACTTTTCTTCAGCCTTAACACTGTACATTGGAGAAGCCCATTCTGTTCTTTCCATCAAACTTGTAAACAAAAGGAAAGTAAAGACAAACCGGTTATTGGGTCAATGCTAACGTCGGTGAAATTTTTGACATGGTTCTCTGAGTTAATAACTACATTTTTTCTTTTCCCTGCAACATATTTCTTCTCTTTGACCACAACTGGACTACGGGTTTCAACCTGAAACACTTGGCATGACAATGGGAATTCCGTCTCTGTCTTTCAATTTTCTTAACACTTGTAATAGGCACATATAGGGACTATTGGTCAACAGCCGGCTGTGTGCCGAGGTGGCCAAGAAGGCCGATAGCATTCTGGCTTGTGTCAGAAATAGCGGGGCCAGCAGGAATAGGGAAGTCATCGTCCTCCTGTACTGGGCACTGGTGAGACCACACCTTGGATACTGTGTTTAGTTTTGGGCCCCTCACTACAAGAAAGACATTGAGCTGCCGGAGCATGTTCAGAGAAGCGCAACAAAGCTGGTGAAAGGTCTAGAGAACAAATCCTGTGAGGAGCAGCTGAGGGAACTGGAGTTGTTTAGCCTGGAGAAAAAGAGCCTGAGGGGAGACCTTATCACTCTCTACAACTATGTGAAAGGAGGCTGTAGAGAGATAGGGGTTGGTCTCTTCTCCCAAGTAACAAGCAATAGGACAAGAGGAAATGGCCTCAAGTTGTGGAAGGGGAGGTTTAGGATGGATATTAGGAAAAATTTCTTCACCAAGAGGTTTATTAAGCATTGGACCAGGCTGCCCAGATCAGTGGTTGAGTCACCATCCCTGGAGATATTTTAAAGCCACATAGATGTAATGCTTGGGGACATGGTTTAGTGGTAACTTGGCAGTGCTAGGTTAACAGTTGGATTTGATGATCTTAAAGGTCTGTTCCAACTGAAATGATTCTGTATGTTCCAAGGCAAGACCCAGGTAAGAACTATGATTTAGGAAAATTTTCTTTCCTTCATGATATACAGAAAAAAATCTGTCTTCTTTCAAGCCAAAAAGATTGCAGAGTTCCGTTTCATTTAGATTCAACATCAAACAAAGTACAATTGATGAATAAAATATTGAGTAAAAAGTAGAAACAATTGAGTTGAAAAGAATCTTTTACGACTCTTGAACCTAAGTAAGTTGATGACCCTAGGCAGCTTTTTTGTTCATTATAATATAAGTAAGATTATACTTGTAAGGATGAGATTTTTCGAGGTACTTTTTGTCATTTTTTTTTCTCTTTTTTTCCTCTAAATAGACACCATGTGGGGACCAAAATTCCTGTCTTCTCTTATATTCATTGCTGAAAAGAACCTTTTTCTTTTACAAAACAAACAAACAAACCAACAAAAAATAAACAAATAAAAAAGAAGTGAAAAAATATGTAATGTTGAATGTTGTTATTGATTATGTCTGTCCAAGAATTCATAGACAACATCCACTAAATGCAGGAGCTCCAACTCTAGTTCCAGCTCTAGTTATCTGTCCTGGATTCCTTAAATACATTACTGGGAAAATTTCTAAACCGCGGAAAAGCTAAGAACAGTCATCTGCTTCCAAATTTTGTAGCTAGGTTACAATTATAAAATGAATCTAGAAAGTTTTTTCATTAGTCAACCCTGAATTTTGAAGTAGTTATTTGAAATATGAAAGGGAGGTTCAGTTGGCAAAGTGCCCTTGGTCTCTGAATGTCAGGAGTCACTGTACTTTAAATGAGAAAACAGTGTTGGATTTTTAAAGAACAAAAGCCTTATAAGGGATACATTTTGATTGACGAGTAACATTATGACTGTTATTATAGCAGAGACCTGGAAAATGGTAATAATTAGCCTGTCAGCTCAATTGTTACTCTTCATTAAAAATTAATATGAGGGAACAATTAATCTCACATCTTTAGCATCATTAGGCCATTCTGTTACTGCAGTTGTGTGCAGTTCAATATATCAATTAACCTTCAGAAAAGTATTATTTTCTAATTTAAGGCTTCATTTTCCTTATTTTTATGATGTACTCAAAGAACAACATTTGAGTTTGTACAGATTCCAAACAAAATAAAATTGTTGAAATGGAACAAAGGTTGGAAATCCATCCCATCTTAGAGTGTAAAATTTAACACAGAGGTCATGGTTATCTCTCAAATCAGGCCTTACAAAGCTTACCTCACTGCAAGGACTAAAAGTGCCAGAAGGTTATTGGTAATGTAGAAAGATCTTAGGGTAACACAAGTGAAGGAATAACTGGGCATATCTTCCTCTTCCTTCCTTATGTTTAACTTTGTAGTTGAACCAAGTGACAGTGGAGGAAATTTGCAAACCAAGAAAACTTAAGCATGAAGTTCCAAATATGTTGAGATGAAAATGATCACAGCTCAGACACCAAACTTGTCGGTGTCCTGTAATGAATACAGAGTATTGTTGATAAAATGGATTAATCTAATCATGCACTGGATGTAACTGATAATTTATAAGTAAGCAATTTTTTCATACCTTCCTGAACCAGAGAACAGTGGCTCTGTTTTCTGATTCCCAGAGACAGGCTGTCCCTTAGGAGCTAATTTGAGGAAATTACTCTGGTAGCTGAACTACGTATCATTACCAAATGGCAATTGTTTCAAGAAATTAAGACATACTTTAAATAATTTATTCTAAATACCTGCACAAATAAGGAGCAAGTCTTCAACTGATTTTGAAGTCTTACAGACTAAGCACGAGTCTACCAACTATTTCAGGACAAAAGAACCTCTTCTCATCTCATTTTCATTGTACATCATTGAAATAATTATTAAATATTCCTGTTTGTATGCAGTACAGACTGACCGAAGCATGTTTCAGAAGTATGTCTCCGGGGAATTACTTACACCAAAAAGAAACCCCAAACCAGAAGTCCCACCAAGTTTTTTTCTTATTAAAAAACCATTTTGAACAAGTTAAAAAGAAATTAAGCTCAACTGTTTTTTAAAATATCCTAATCTTTAAAATTCATTCAATTCAAGCGTCTGTTCTGATTTCAGCTCTTCAGGAAGTTAAGAAATCAATTCACTGTTTCTGTCAGCTAAAGAAATATCTATAAAGAAACTAACTGGAATTGTTTCCTGTGTTCAACAGATGCTGTCTTCTCTGTGGGTAATGTCTGAGTTATCTGAAGAGCTGCTAAAGAACAGAGAAGGTTCTGCTATGACTGTATACATTAGTCTTTCACTCCTGGTGTCTACTTACAAAGTGAAATGATTAAGAGAGGAGCCAAACAAACCTTTCTTTGGCAGAATTATAAAATACTTCCAGTTCAGTGTTATCCAGATGACACACCAGAAAGGTTTTAAGCTATCAAATGCAATAGTCATCTAGACACCATTTCTTTCTCCAGAATATATTTAAAAAAAAAAAAAAATTGCTTTGGGAAAGCTAGTCTCGGATGTGCATGTATGGCTTTTTTAGAAAAAAAACCACATCATCTATACAATAAAAGTAGCAATATCCTTCATCCAAAATTTTTCTAAGTATTGTATTGCCATTAATACATAGAGATGGTCCAAGTTAGTTTTCTTAAAAGAATTTGAAGTTGTTTGTTCACTGAAAAGAGACAGAACAGAATTAATTTTCTCATTATGATCAGTAGAAGGGGGAAGATCAGACGATATAGACAATTTATTTATATTAAATTTAACAATAATAGCTCTTCTTTTAGGAATTTTGAAGGAAAAACTACTTAATAAATATTTGCCAAAACAAGACACTCTTTAGAAGTCCCTTGCTTTTTAGGAACACCACAGCTAACCCTGCAGAGGGAGCTGGGAATCCTCAGCCTTTATAAAGTTTATTTCAAAGGCTGCTGGGTACCACTGTCACTAGAACTGCTTTACCAGAAGAGATATGGCATCTAAACACAAGTAACTTTTTCCACTATTATAAACCAAATCACAGATACACTGAAGGTTCTAGAAAAGTATCTCCTTCCTACCTGCAGGTGGCCAGAGTTGCATAGGTACTTCACTTGGTCTAGTTCCCCGGGCTCTTCGCTTCTTTCAGCTACTCACATCCAAGTCCACTGGTCACCTCATCGCCTAGTTCTCACATCAGTTTTGTCATACCCAGTATACTCTATGGGTTAAATGAGGGGAATATTGGAGTGGGACTGTAAAACAAAACATTTGGTACCTGAAAGTGTCTTGTGTAAGGCAGTAGACTGCATATGGAGGACAACTGAACCTCAAACTGAAATTACCTGATGGGCTTCCCTTTGTAGGGGACTTTTGGCCTTTTGCTGTGGAATAGGGAGTAGTTCTCTGAGAAGTTTGCATTTGGTAATATCAATGGGAGTGAAGAAGATATTATCAACAGAGACATCAAAATTTATTAACTTGAGGTTGTAATCCTTGCCTATAATGTTCAGATGAAGAGGTTACAAATGTCAAAGAAAGCCTGAGTTAAATCCAGTTTTCAATGGCTTCTGACACAAAATTCCTGATGACACAGGAGATACACAAAGTCATCAGTGATCAGCACTTCCAGAAGTAAATTTAAAACAGTGTTGGTTTATGTTTACAATGAAGGAAGGTAATGAGCCTGAAGAGAAAAAAAGTCAAATTTGTGAAACTGGCAACATGTTCATCTTTCTTAGTTGTGAGTTGCTGGAATCACATCATAGTACCTGCAGATACAGGCCAGGTACATACGAACACCACAGGGGGGGTGGTGGCATGGTAATGCAGATAATGATGACTAGCACAGAAATACTGACTTTCCCCTCTGTGTTTAGGGCCTGAGTCAACAAGGTAACATGTGGCAGTGTGTAATTCACGATGTCTAGGTCATGTTTGATGGCTGCAGAAAAAGCTATAGAAGTGACTCTGTGCTGTTGATAATCTGTGCCTGAGACTGGAAAAATTTACTAATGGAAACAAAAGTAATAATGAACTGAAAATCATCTTCTTACACTTTCTTCCTCTGATGATCCAGTCAATAACTCCATGCAGCTGGGTTTGAAATGGCTTTTTATCTGGGTAAAAAACAAATACTGTTATAGATGACTGATTTTGAAAACAAAGTAAAGTAATCAAAATGTAAAGACACAAATGAATACTTTTTGCTTACACAGAAATAGAAATGTAAATTGCAAATCCCCACCTCATAATTAGTGACTATGCAAGATTATACATGTTTGTGCAGCTTATTTAGACTCAAAGTAGTAGGAGGCTGTTTTTTCAGAAAGAAATCACAGGTTATTTTCTTTGACAAGTATTTTTAGACTGAATAACATGCATATTTATTGAATGTGGCTATTCTTTGTCTTTGAACCAGGGCTGAATTAAATACAGACTTCATAAAAAATACTCATTTTGAATTCATTTTTTAATAGTAAGCAAACATTTGCTTTTAAGAATGAAGTGTTGAAAGGGAGTGAGGTAAAGATTATGTTAAATTGTATTTTCATTGTGGCACTCAGGTCTTGCATTATTGCCCATTCTTACTTTAAGTCACAGGCATATCCCTTTCTATAACTCAAGATAATCCTTATTGAGCATGAAAATCCAATGTCCAATTTATTGTTGTGTAAGCCATTTTCAGCACAGCTGAAATCTGAGTGAATGGAGAAACGGATAATGTTTTTTTACTTGTGCTTTGGAATGTCTGTTTTGTTTCAGGTGGGTTCAGGCTTTCTCTCACTTGCCCTTGTCAGATATCCTGTATATAGACAACATTTTAAGGAGCGTGTGATAACCTTACTTTCTAAGTCCAGCAAAAGAAAAAAAAATCATTAATACTACCCACATGTCATCACTGGATTTTTACAGAACTGTTCAGGAGGTGTGAGGATCTTATGAAAAGAAATAAAAATAAAAATAAAAATATATCCTTTTTTCTTTTGTGTTAGTTTACCATGCATCAGCCTCCTGTCTTGTGCTGGGTGGGGGTGGAGAGGACTACAGAGGATTATTCTTGATGGGCCTGACAAATGACAAGGAATTCAGCAGCCAGTGAAATTAATTTGCATGCAATGTCAAGTGAGTATAAAAAATCCAAGCTGATAATGAAAGAAAATGGTTATATCTCAACAAGTTTTCTGAAAGTTAAATCCTTCATAATGCTATAGCGATGCAGATGGGTTAGTACATAAGAGTTAACATTAACAGACACCTCATTGCTCTCACATTTATTTATAATTCCCAGCACAGTAAGAAATGCAGTATTGAGATTAGATGTGTATAAGAACTATGTTCTAAAATGCTTACTTTTAAATAACGTGCACAGTATTACTTTGTAATTTATTGATGCTCCCCTCTATTGAACTTTTTGTCTGTTTGCTTGTTTTTAAGCTACTGAGGTGTACATAGCAGTAAAATCATTGTGTGTACTTGCCTGGTTAGTAAAATCAAGACCAAAATGAATAAATGTTGGATTCTCTGTGCTAATAAATACTGCAATGTCATTTTCTGACTATCAGAGACAGCATTACAGCTTTTGCCTTATTAGAATGGAGCCATTCAAGCTTTGAAATGTATAGTTATGGGATTTGTCAGTTTAATATCAAATACACAGTATGAGTCAACAGTGCATGGCAATGAAGATTTTAAAATAAGGCAGGAATTAAGAATACAGTTACCCATTCTACAAATTTGTCTTTATAACTACATGTACCGCTTCATTTAAAAGAGAGCAGATGTGGGCTACTCTGGGAGTTTTCCTCTCAGTTTAGTAATCTACCTGTAGGTTCATATTGATTCTAAGACAGAGTCTCTGATGCAGAGTAATGCTGAAAGTGCCATTGCTGAAGTCAATCCTTTAAAGTAAAATAAAATCAGGTTTTCTCCTTACGAAATCTGGAGAACTCGCCAAAGCTGTCTTTTTTTTTTTTTTTATATTAGCATATAAGTTAATAGTAGCATATCTCTGACATCAAGGCATTTGCCCAGAGTGATTAAGCACACTTTTTAATGTTCTCTTTTCCTCAGTCAGAAGCAAGGGCTTGTATGTCCTCTAAGGCAACTGAGGCAGTTGCCCAAGGAAAGAAATATAGAAAAGTGGAATAAAAAAAGCACATAAAAGAAGGAAAATAGACTTTGGACATAATAAATGAAGGGACGTGTGAGGAGCATTAATAGAAATAATGGGAACAGAAATGGAGGAAAAATGAAATGAAAGGAACAAAAATAAGTTTTGAAATTGAGATAAATTAAATTTTGCAACACAAATATGTCTCAAGTAAGATGTGGATGAAAGAAGAGAAGGCTGAAGAGGTAGGACAACAGAAACTAGCGAAAAAAAAAAAGCAGTTTACAAGGAAAGGAACCATTGGGATTTTTACTGGCAAACCTAGGAGGTAAATTGGAGCAGGTTAGTGAAAGTCAATAAAACAGGAATAATTAAAAGGAAGGTGGGGAACACATGATGACAAATACCGTATGGAAATCCTAGTATTTAACTAAGGAAACCTCTATCTTCTAACAGAGAAAACTGAAGTAGAATCAGCTGTGGTAAAGGGAAAAGTTGTTTTGCACAAGAAGAGGTCTTAACAGGAAGCATGTATTTGTGAAACAACAGAAACGTCATTAAATCAGCGAAGTTTCTTTTCTTATAGAAGAATTTTGACTGAATTGATTTTCCCTCATAAGTGATATGAAGCCAAACATTTTTGCAGTCAATTCGAAACCCTTAGTTGGAGGTGTTTTTCAATGTGCCAGCCACAGACAATTAGGATGGAGCTCATTTTCTAGTGCTTTTGTATTTACAGAAGTTACAATGCTGTTTTCTTTCAAAATGAACTCATCCTTATTGCTTCACACTTTTGAGTGACATAGGTTTGGCAAGAGCTGTTTAAATTTCTAAGTTAATGACATGGTTTAACCACAAACAGCAATTAAGCACCACACAGCTGCTCGCTCAGTCCCCATGGCTGGTATGTGGGAGAGAATCAGAAGAGTGTAAGAAAACTCATGGGTTGAGGTAAAGACAATTTAATAAGTTGTGGCATTGTGCTCCCCCTCAACCTGACCTTTATCTCCCACAACCGTGCCCAAACGATAACCACCCGTGGTGGTCATATGCATTAACATCGCTCAACATGGTTTTGGGGAGACACATAACAATAAAATAGCCAAGGGCTAACTTAAGCAATGTGTCCACCTAACCACAGTACTGGTACAGTGGTCAATACGCAAATATGACTATAAGTCCACCATCTTACCCTCATAAATAGTGAATGGCCCAAGAGCCCTTTGGTCTCTTCTGCTTGGCAGTGGGCTGCACGCCAGGATCTCCCCTTGAGTAGGGACACCTCTCAAGGTTACTACTCGAGATTAAGAGATTCCTTGCTGAAACAGATCCTCAATACGTGACCAATAGCATGCTAAACTTTGAAATCTTACCTAAGTGATATAAGAGAGTGATTGCGCTTATGTAATCTTTTACACATAAACCGTTGACCAAGTCTGGGGCTAGGATTGGATCCAGCTGCACCTGGACTGCTCTCTGAGAAGGACTTTAGAAAGCAAGGCGGTCCTTTCTGAACCTCGACTCAATGGGCAGGTCTCCCTGACAGTTCTGTCTGACCCTGTCCTTTATGCAGTAAATAACCAAGTGTGCCTTGCCATCTTGAATCTTGTTAAAACACTATCTCATTTGCCATCAAACTTTGTTAAATCCCTGTCAATCAATAAACTTATCGCTGCTTCTCTCTACGGCTGAAGTGCATCACTCCACCCATGACACAAGCAAAGCAAAACAAGGAATTCATTCATAACTTCCCATTGGCAGGTAGGTGTCCAGCCATCTCCAGGAAAGCAGGACTCTATCACATGTAACGGTTACTTGGGAAGACAAACACCATAACTGTGAACACCTTCGTTCCTCTTCCCTCAGGTTTATATTCTGTACATGACATCACATGGTGTGCAATATCCCTTTGGTCTGTTGAGGTCAGCTGTCCCAGCTGTATCCTCTCCCAGCTTCTTGTGCACTCCCAGTCACTGGTGGGGCAGTGTGAGGAGCAGAAAAAGCCTTGACTGCCTAGGAGCAACCAAAAATATTAGTGCACTATCATCACCGTTCCTTATCATAATTCCAAAACACAGGACTATGCCAGCTGCTAACAAGAAAATTAACCCCATTCCAGCTGAAACCATGACAGTTATGATAAAGATCGAACCTGGATCTCTTTGTGTATATATGCCTCCTCTGCTTTTTCTTTTCTTTCTTTCTTTCTTTCTTTTCTTTCTTTCTTTCTTTCTTTCTTTCTTTCTTTCTTTCTTTCTTTCTTTCTTTCTTTCTTTCTTTCTTTCTTTCTTTCTTTCTTTCTTTCTCTTTTTCTTTTTCTTTCTTTCTTTCTTTCTTTCTTTCTTTCTTTCTTTCTTTCTTTCTTTCTTTCTTTCTTTCTTTCTTTCTTTCTTTCTTTCTTTCTTTGTATTTTTTTTTGTAATTTTTTTAATTTTTATTTCACCAAGAAGATAAATGTGTCACCATCAGCCACAGGCATTGGGAGTGACTGGTAGAATGGCATTCAATGCTTTCTTTGCTTTGTGAAAATCATATGATTCATAATATTCATCCTCATTACTACTAACTGATACTATAATTATGTAATGATGTAAAAATGTTACCAACTTTTATCACATTAGCTAAATTTAAAAGCACAAGATAACAGCGGTCTTTGCTGCTAACATGATGAAATTACTGTTTTCTAGGTACCTGCATATATTGCCTTTGCTAAATTTGTCACACTGTGAAGGTCCAGTATGATGTGTATGAATAATGTAAATGTTTATTGAACCCTTTGAATGCTACCTATATAAATCTATGAGAGGACTTGCTTTGTTTAAAACAAAGACAAATAACAATAGGTCTCTGAAAAACTCTGACAGGCCACATGTTAATCTGGGGAACTGATTAATTTTTAATCTTTTAATATTTAATTATTTTAATGGTTATTTTTCAACGTATAGACAACAGATTTTCCTAAAGAAGACTGATTAGTCTATATTTAATAAAAGTACTTTACTTCCTCAAAGAATAAAATATACATTTTGGATGCTTTTTGAAAAAACTGACATTTTAAAAAAAATAATCTTATTGTCAAACACAGTACTATATTAAACAGCTAATGAAACCTTATTCCAGGTGTATAGCCTTAGCCTAATTGGCTAACACACAGGACACCTTGGGGTCATAATAAAATGACCTTATGAGTCAGATGTATTTATGAGTAAGAACCATTAAAATGAATTTTAAGAATCTATCTGAAGAGCATAATAATGCTCTAGTTAACTGGAGAATGGCTTAGTTATATCTATTTCTCTAATTTTTGTAAAAATGTTTTAAAAAAAACCCAAAGCCGAACTCTTTAGATACTTTAAGTCTTGCTTGAATCTTCTCTTTAAAAAGGCAATAGCTCTTTTCATGCGGAAAGGAAACTAAGAATCCACATTTTGCTATATAACTAAAGCTTCTTATTTAGTAGTTCATTTCTTAAAAAAAAAATTCTACCTCCGCCAAGCTTCCACAGTACTTCCTTTTTCTGCATCTTCATTCCAAAATTTCCTTCTGTCTTCCTCTTGCTATGTCAGACACTTCTTTTGAGCTTTCAACTTTTACTTTTCCTATTTCAAAGGGTCTGCTAGGGCAGCAGCTGTTTATTCATAGTGTTTCTTTTTGATGTACCATTTGTTTGTGCACTCAGTAGTTCTTCTCAGGCAGAAAAATCTGTCTTCATGGTTTAAGGTTTGGTTTAATCAAATAAAACTGGAATATCATTGGTGTTGAACTTTGGGAGGGACCGTTCCTATGTAAACTTAAATAAAAAAAAAAAAAAAAAACAAACAAAAACTAAAAGAAAATCTGGTGCAGCAAGGAGAGGAGACAGAAAAGAGTCCTGATTAGACAGTCTTTCATTTTTTTCTCCTATTTTTCATAATTTTCAGTAAAATTATTTTTTTTTATTTTTTGAAAATATATGCATAAAATGTATTGACCTGCAATAACTAATAACTGGCGTAAATAATGTTCATGCTTAAGTTTTTGAGAGTAGAATGTGACTTGTCTGGACTGTCAGCATATAATGATAAAATGGTCCCCAGAAAGGAGTGCTTACTGTGATTATAAAATAAGGCTAGGAGGACAGATTATGATGGTCCTCTCTGTTGACATAATTTAGAATGACTAAGACTTTCAAATACACTGCACTTCACTGAAAATTTATTTGTTGGGTTTACATGGCAAGGTTGTGTTAGCAGACATGGTTTCTGTGAGCAAACACCAGGAGCTTCCTCCATGTGTACAGAGCCTGTTCCAGCTGATTCCAAGATGGACCTGCCACTGGGCAAAGATGAGCCCATCAGCAATGTTGGTAGCACCTCTATGATAAAGTATTTAAGAACGGGTAAAAAATGCAGAGTAACAGCAGCTGGAGGGAGGAATGAGAATATGTGAGAGAAACAGCCCTGCAAACACCAATGTCAGAGAAGAAGGAGGGGGAGGAGGTGCTCCAGGCATCAGCAGAGATTCCTCTGCAGCCCCTGGAGAAGATCATGGTGAATCAGTTTGCCCCTCTGCAGCCCATGGAGGACCACGGTGGAGTAGATAATGACCACACAGCCTGTGGGAAGGACCTACGTTGGAGAAGTTCATCAAGGACTATATCCCATGAGAAGCACCCCACACTGGGTCAAGAGAAGAGTAAGAGGAGGAAGAGTGGCACAGACAAAGAATTGTGAACTGAGCACAACCCCCATTCCCCTGTGCCGCTCAGGGGAAGAGGAAAAGAGTTAGGTATGAAGTTGAGCCTGGGAAGAAGGGAGAGGTGAGGGAAAGGTGGTTTTAGCTTTGTTCTTATTTCTTACTAGGCTACTCTGTTATAATTAATTGGGAATAAATTAAATTATTTTGCCTGAGTCTGTTTTGCATGTGACAGCAATTGACAAGTGATGTCCCTGTCTTTATCTAGACTCACAAGCTTTTAATTGTATTTTTTCCCCCACGCCGTCCTGTTGAGGAGGGGTAGCGATAGAGCAGCTTGGTGGGCACTTGGTTGACAGCCAAGGTTAACCTACTGAATATTTATCTGAGTCTTTTTCTGTAGGTATATATTACCCTTTCTGATGTGAGAATACAGCTGGGGAGTGCACCCATATGCTTTCTTGAGTCTTTCAACAGTTAACAATTTCATCATTAAAAAGTCACAATCAATTAGCCTGCACTTTTAAAAAAATCAAATTGAAGTAAGAGGCAACTGCATGCAGAAATCCTCTTAGCACCAAAGAAAATGAAATGAAGATTAATGACAAAATGTAATAGGATGATAAAACAAAACATGGAGACTGCACAGTTTGCAGGTAGGGCATTCTCATTGAGATGACCTTTAAGAAGAGCTGATAGAAGGGAAGTGCTGCCCAGTTAAGTGCTAAAGCCGTCTTATATCAAAATATTTGTAAGCATGCCAACAACAGGGAAAATAAAGTTTTTTATAGCTTCTATTTTAAACAAACTGGGAAACAGATAGGCTTACATCCTGAAATTTTGGTTGAACTAGATTAGAATGGGTTTATAGGCAAAAGCAAGTTCTTGCAAAAGCTGATGTGCTATAGTCATGCTCAGAAATGGAGCAGAGTCTCCAATGTGCAGAGAAGTATGTGTGTTGCCTGGATCATATACGGAATATTGCAAGAACTTGAAAGAGATGAAGACTTGGAGCAGCCCTTATAACCCATGGCCTTCCTCCCTTCCACTAAACATCTGTAGAGGAGCCAGGCTTGCATGCACAAGTATGGAGAAGAGAGAAGAAGGAATTAAATTAAATATTAATAAGCCTTTTTTTCTTTTTCTTGGTAAATACACGTAGAATGAAAGCTGTTTTAGGCATGTAAAGTGGAATGTCAACAATGTTTGTGTACTTTTGTTTCAGCTTTTACTCCTGAAAATATTTGCTCAACGCTGCCTAAGTTCTTCTGTCTCTTTTTCTTCTAATTTAACACCCTTTAGAATCAAAAGTGTAGATTAGGATGGTAAAGTATTCCCTCCCTCCTCTTATTCCCAAATTTAAATGACAGTTAAATAGTGAATCCTTAGAGCACACCCTTTCAGTCCCTGAAGCTCTGCTTTTGATAACTGCCCACCCACGCTAGACAGACAGTCATCTGTCACGGATTTCCCTCTCTAAAGAACATTTATAAGAGTGTGCTAACAAGTACAATTATTTGTAGGTTTATTTGGTGTTTTAAGTAAATAAGATATATAGAAAATTAGAGAAAACATTTTTATCACTCTTACGCAAATTAAAAATTATAATCTGTCATCTTTGTAGTGAAAAGATAACATTAATAGCTTAACTATAACTCAAATAAGTATCTTAAAATGCAAAGAGACTTTGGTCTTGCTTAAAGCCTGATCATGGTGATATACCTAATCCTCTGGGGAGAGGGGTGAGTTATCAAGAGTAGTTCTGTGTTCTGGACAGAGCTGGCACTCAAATAGCATGTTGAACCACAGTAGCGAGGAGGACAGTCTCCTGATCAGGCTGAGTATGTGCGGAAGTCATCAAAAGGATGATGCTGGTGGGGCAGTAACCCAGGTAGGTAGCGTTCTCCTTTCTCCATCCCCAAAACATGACTGCATCACTCTCACAGAGTCCCAGACCATGAAAGGCAGTTTCTCACAAGGAACTAGCAAAAATATTACTAATCGACACGGCTTCATGCAACCTGAACTCACGTTCTGTGATAAAGCTCTAGGCTCCACTTTTTACTTTTCATCCTGAGGATTTAATTTAAAATACTCTCTCTCTGCATTTTATCTCCTGTACTTTAAAAGACCATGAGCAATAAATCACTTAAGTGATTTATTGAAAAGATAGAAAGGGGAGGGAAAGGGGGCAAGGGCAGAATGATGAGTTATGAACTGATTCCTTTAGGTTACTGCCTGAATGTCTCAATGTGCAGCATGATTCAGGAGCTGGAAGGCAAATCCAGATACATTGTAAAACACTGTGAACTCAAGCTCAGTTACCTACAGGTATGTCCTTATGGACATACTTGATGAATGTCATCATTCTATTATGGTGAAAATGGACTTGAATCTTTAAAAGTTATTTCCACCTTCTTATTTGGCTGTCTTGCTGAAATGTAAGATAGATCTTGTTCTCAACAGTCACTTGCTGAGAAGTGTTCCAAGATTGTAAAAAATTAACTTTTGACAAGTGCATTTACAAGCAACCTGCATCTCTTGCAGTAAAATGCTGCCCTTAATGTCAAAATTTACATATTAATTGATTTCTGTGCACTCGTCAAGACACTTAGGGAAGACTCCTTCTTGACAAAGAGTTAAATGTGTTTACCAAAGACAGAACGAAACCTAATAAAATAAAAACTAATTGCAAGGTTTCTTTGTGTCATTACTACATCATGGAAGAGATCTGTCACTGATGAACTAGAGGGACTTTTTTTTTTCATTTGGGGACATTTAGGGTTTTTTTTTTACGTAGACATGTATCAGTTTGAGGTAATTCAGGATCTGGCTCTTGGTTGCAACTTAGATGAGGCCCTGCTATAGTGATTTAGATAAGAGAAGTCTGCTGAGCTCTCTACCTGCTTTGACATAACTCGATTATAAAGGCAGGCATAGATTGATGACGGGTGCTGACAAAGTCAGGGGAAAATGATGCTGGCACCTGGGTGGGCCAAGCTGGGAGCACAGTTATGTCAGCACAGAAAAGTTGTTTTTCCAGTACTTCTCTCTGCAAAGTGCCAGATCACTTGGTAATGGGGTATAAGAAAAGCCTTTCCTCCATGATGGCCAGGGTGAGATTTATTCCCTGTGCTTCTGTTTAAGGTACACATAAGTTTCCTTACTAGGAAACTCAAAATTTATCTCTGAATGGTGGGGGAGAAATATACTGAACATGTATATACTTCATTGGTGAGATTTGAACTCTGCGTGTGTGTGACAGTTTAAAAAAGAAGATATGCAGCAGACTCTGTTCCCTAAAACTGAGGAGCAAGATTCTTAAATGCCATTTTATTTTTCCACCTTTTGCTGATTTTCCTTAACATTTTCTATTTTGTTTGAAAACAAGGCCACCTGAATTCTGGCTGATCCATCTTCTCTGACAATTTGCTAGCTGTGGCCGTGTCCAGCTTTACGGAACTTTTCATCTAGGAAGCTCTATTGTATTGTGAAGAACTTACACTCCTGATTTGAATACAGAATACAGCATTAGCAGTAAAACCAGCCTGAGGAACTTCAAAAAAAAAAAAAAAAAAAAAAGAAGCAATGAGTACAGGTACCATAGGGAACCGACAACAGCAACTTTATCCTACCTGAAGATTATTAAAGTTGTAGAGAACGTTGCCAATGACAAGTAATGGGTTATTGATCCTTTAAAATGGTAATTTCTTATTAAACTGTATAAGCTGTATACCTCCAAAAAAACAAAGAGTGAAGGAACTGAATCCCAAAATTAAATAGTTAAGTTAGTTTGGCTGCATACTATAATTTTAGGTATTTAGCATGACGCATGAATTTTAAAGGAAATACTCATATACTGCTTTTACCATGACACTTTTTAACCCTTTCAAGATATTAGTGTAAAAAGATTTGTGTAACTAACATATAGTCTCAAAATATCTCAGGACATAATGTGGATGAAAGACTCACAGAAGATTGTTGCCACAAAACTTATGTATTCTTAATGAGTTTCCTTTCAATGCAAAATTTTGGAGAACTTGTATGCTACTTTTTTTAAAAGATACTACATTAATGGAGCAAAAGACAATTGAAGACCTGTTGCATGGTTCATTATTTCCCTTTCCAGTATGGCTCCCCGAAACCTGGAGCACAGTGCAGACTCCCAGTGACAGCTACCAAACAGCAGAGCAGAGCTTTATTCCTGACATGAGAAATGGGAAACTGAGCTGCAATTAAAGATCCCTTGGGGCTGCCATTAAGTTAGCTCATATCCACCTCTCCTTACAATAATCCCTTTTACTGAGTGCATCTTTCTTGATGATATTTTATCTGTGATAATGCTCAAGAGTGAAGAGCTTCATCTCTTTCCCAACATTTCTTTGAGCACCTGGCTTCTAAGCCTGATGCAGACAGATATTAAATGGCCATTTAGGACTGTGTCTGAAGATGTCTGTTGCATCTTTTTGTTTTGCAGAAATTGCATTCCTATTCCATTTTTACCTTTCTTCTTCTGCCACCTTGGCTGTCGAAGCTGACAGCAGAAATGACTTCTCCTTCAATAATGCTGCTCTGCATTCTATTGGAACTACCAACAATCCCAAAAAAATATACTTTTAATTTTTGAATTGAACTGATTATTGTACTGAACTGATTATTGGATCCTGAGCTGATTATTCCTGAACGACACAAACAATTCAATTTTAGTTTATGGGCAATTGCTTAACATTGTTATTTCAGTTAAACTAATAATTTTCCTTTTCCTCTTCCTCTGCATACATGCATTTCTACTGTTCAAAATGCATTTGAAATGGCTTTCACGAAAGCCCACTACCTTTACAGTGTGTCTTTGCGTCTAGATACTGAGAATAAGATTTATTTCCGTGCATCTTTACTTACTAAAGGGGTCTGTTCTGTGCAATGATAGTATTCTGAGAAAGTATGAAGGTGGTTGATCACATGTTCTGTTAAATGCCTTAGTGGTGATTGTTCCACAACCCTTTCAGAAATCTGTTGCTAAATCTTTGCACTGTGGAAACACTACTGTGTATTTGGGTATTCTGTGCACAAAAAAAAGCCGGGGGGGGGGGGGGGGGGGCAAGAGCTGGATTTTATTTAGGGTTTGTGTCACTTTGTTAGATTTGAGTTAGAGAGTGTGGATGGTTTTACACGTGCAAAGCAAGCCACTGCTGCAGAAAGCATATTATTTTAACTTACAGTTCAACTTTGCTCACTTGACATTTAATAACTATGGGTATAAATCAAAGTAGCCATATATTAGCCTGGTTTTTAATCAGAAAAATACCTATGCAAGATACAAAACAGTACAATATAGTTCAGAGAACAGTGATTCATAAAGGAATTTCATATGGAATAAAATAGTGGTAACCTCATAAAGATCAATTTGTAGAAATCTTAGACACCAGAGATCTTCCTTGCCCATTATTAAAAAACAAACAAAAAAAACCAAACCAAACCAAACCAAACCAAACCAAACCAAAAAAAAAAAACAAAACAAAACAAAACAAAACAAAACAACAAAGGAGTAATATTCCAGAGCAAATTCTTTTTTTTTTCTTATGCTTCTGTACCTTGGGGCAACCTTACTGGGGAGTGCTCTGTTGATGACCCAGGCTGCCTCCATTCCTGAGCAGGCAGATGGCAGAACTGAATACTTGTGAATAATTACTCACCTTGAAAGTGTCTCTGTCTATTATATCCTCTGTCAGCTTCTGTTGCCATAGTAGGTCTATGGCTTTCCTCCATAATCTGCAAAACACATAAATTTCCAGAAGTCTGTTTACACATGAGAATAAAATGTTTGTTGATGTCTTAAAAAAGACAAAATGGAAATGAATTAGTATAAAAATGTGCAAAAAATTGTTGCTGCTTCAACAGGGCCTATTGATAAGCAATGATGATAATTGTTTGAGTTTTACATTCAAGCAAATAGTGCGCTATTTACTGTCCTTTCTGTCATTCATTCACCCACAGCATTAACTCAGGGTATCAGCTTATGATTTGCTTCCTTTTTTCTTTGCAGTTTTCTCCACCTAGACCTCATAAATAAATGGTTTTATGCATGTTACTGGTAAAATTCAGTATTCACCTCAACACAATAATGCTTAAGTAGAGAAAGAAAAGAAAAAAAATCAAAAAACAAAATTGTCCTATAACTTTGGACACTTTTAGCCAAAGGTGATTATTCTGAAGTAATTTTCAATATTTCCTATGGGGTTACATCCGTAAAAATACTCATATCTTCTTCTTGTCACACTGAAGAAGAAAAAAAAGCATGTAAATTTTCCAAGTCATCCAGTTTGTTTCTAGCTTAGCAATCTTGTAGTCAAAATGAAGTGTGACATTTTGAGATTTAGAACACTCACAATGAACAAAAAATATCTCTTTCACAATGAAGATGGTCAGAGAATACATACAAATAACCTCATATCAGGGAATACGCTACTCTAGGACAACAAATATAGTTTGAGACATACAGATATTATTCTTTAAACTAAATCAATATAATTACACTAAACATAATTTCAGACTTTTTTTTATATCGTCCTCAGATTTTTTTAACGTCCTCAGATGTCATGGAGTTTCATGGATGTCTAAGTAAGATTCTCATTGCAAATACTGTTGTAGTTAAACTGTAAATGTTTACTTTAGTCAAAATTAAATCCTAATAAAATCTTCCTATATTTTCAAAGAGTAATTTGAAATTATTTTTTTGCTAACTTTTGGGGACGTGCCATGCTTAATCTCAAGCCTTGACATGGTTAAATATTAATGGTGGAACCCAATGTCTTTTGACAAGGCTTCCATGTTCTTGTAAGTAAGAAAAATAATAGTATATTTCATCTGGTAATTCTACCCCGAATTTTAATAATACAGCGGTAATGTGCTTCATAATATACAAACTACTGTTGTCTAAAGAAGTATATTGGTTTGTACCATGGAAAGTGTTTATTTTATAATTGTACTACGGAGGAATCTTTAAAAACAGTGACAGATTATTGAATTGCAACACACTCTTCCCAAAACAAATGAAGTAAATGTTCAGTCTTTGTTGATGGATATAACTGTGACAAATTACATAGCCTTTTAATGACTGACATGATCAGTATTCACTTTGCTAACAGTGACAAAAAAGGTTTTCAAGATTTTGATGTCAGTTTGTCCACAGCTGCTGTTCTATGTAAGTGACATACAAACGTGTTTTAATTTTGCCTTCAATGTATTATATACAATACATTCACTAAAGAGCATATTGTCCTGAAGATAATCTCAATTAATTTCAAAATTTTGTTTTGCAATATTAAATTCAGTTGGAGTTCACAGATCAAGACATAGCTCTGAAGATGAAATTACTGGTTTTAAACATTTTGGGAAGGCATCCAGGCATCTTTTTTTTCAGTGATGTAGTATAAGAATTAAGATGGTCATAGTTAAATACTAAATTTCTTCATTTTTCACTGGCTTTGTCTTGACTTTCGAAAGACTTTGTTGCATGACTAATTTCATGCTTCTGTGGAATTAAGAATCCTGAGTTAAATGTTCATATTTATGATTTTTCTTTATTATCTTTAAAAACCTCCGACACTTCAGGATTTTACTTTTTCTTCTGAACACAACTTCTATATGATAGCAAGTATTGTCTTATACAGCCTGAGGAACAGAGACAAGAAAAAAGGGAGTGAATAACCATTTTCCAAACTGCATTTCAAACTTAGGATTAGAAAAATAAAAATTCAAGAAAAAGCAAGTTTATGAGAGTAGAATATAGCTCATCAGGCTACCAACTTCAGCAGAAGACTATGAAAATTAAGTTGTGTTCAAGTGGATTTTTTAATTTATTGTTCTGGCTTTATCTTCTTTGACAGTTTTGAAATTCACATTATTTAATTTTAATACCAAAAACTTCATCATACTGATAACTGTAAAGAACCTTCCAAAAATGTGAAAATTTATCATAATCTATAGCTTAAAATTTTAGTATCCTCTTAGCTGCTGTTTGTTTCAGCATAGAAGAGATCTAAGTAAACATGCACAAATGCTTGCAGTTAGCAAATCAATATCAGTTTTTAATGCACACTAATGGAAGCAAATGTCACTAATTCAAACTGTTCAAACTGTTATTGCATTCTTAGTGAGGACAGAGAGTCATGTTACAGGACACACAGCATAAGCACTTGCTGCAGATACGTTGATTTCCTTTCAAAAAAAGAGAGCCGTTGAAGACACGGGAGAAAAAGCAGAAATTGAACCATTAATAGAGCATAGGTCTTCTTAGTCCCAGACAAATGCCCCATTTCTTCAGCCACGGAAAGCTGTGGCTTCCACATTAGTCAATAATTTCCAAACCTGGAAATAAGCCAAGTAAGAAAAATGTGAAATTTAACATAGATAAAGGAATGCAGGTAACAAAAACTGAACTTTTGACTTGTGATGCAGCCTATCATAATTATGACTGCAGAAAGCATTTATCTGATTTACATATGTTTTCCAGACAAAATCTGTGTTTAACATCCCCAAGTTTAATTAAGGTCACGTAAGTGGCAAATATACTAGCAAAACTCAAAAAAAAAAAAAAAAAAAAAATGAAGTCTATCTCACCTTTCAAGGTCCTTCCACAGGTTTTATAACAAATGACAAAGGAGATAGAGTCAGACAACTGCTGTAACAGATAGGAAATTCACAAATGTTCCCAGCTTTTTTTAAACTCATTTTAACCATGAGCTACATGATTTATTTCAGAGTAAACGGATTAGTGAATATCATTTGGTTGGCAGATGC
Organism: Alca torda; assembly: GCA_008658365.1. Classification (NCBI taxonomy): domain Eukaryota; kingdom Metazoa; phylum Chordata; class Aves; order Charadriiformes; family Alcidae; genus Alca; species Alca torda. Next base: position 70,587,989 of record CM018101.1, read on the forward strand.
AAAAAACCCTCCATAAACCCATTTATCACTCCTAGGTGGCACCTATGATATTATCTGCAATAGGAAAACAGCCTATGGAGTAATGGACGAACAAGACACAGAAATATATTTAAGCCTTCTGACAATAAGAACACTGAACACAGCATTTGAACTTAGATCAGCTTAGACACTTGGCCTCTGATTTCTGTAGCGTACGATTCAGTATGGCTGATCCTCTGATACAGTTCCACTACAGGAATCTTTTAAATGAAAGCAGTTCAAGAAAAGCCACTAATGAAAGAGCCCACTTTCATCAACATTTTTATTTTCATCTCACATAAAGTTTGTCTACCTGCAGTGAAGCGCAGAGATACCTGGGCAAGCTGCATATAAAGCTAGCTCAGGTCCGGGAAAGAGACGAGCTAAAGCAGCATTGTCTTTCAGAGGTTCTCTGTCCTGTGTTAGCTGGATTTCTCCTAAGCCTTTGGCAAGCAGTAAACAAACCCAGCTGAAAGATTTCTAAATTACTAGTCAGCTCACACATATTCAAATGGGAGAGCAGAGGATGCTAAACAACACTGGGTTCTCCTCCACAGTCTTTTTGACTCTGTCACTGTCTGCAGGAGGAGACAGCAAAGTGTAGCTGCACTGCAGTCAGAAAGGACCCTTCAAACCTCTCCATACTGTTTGCAGTTCCACCTCGACACCAGCAGTGAGGAAAAGCTCTGCAGGCTGTGGCTGTAACACAGTGGTACAGGCAGGGAACAGCCATGTTACCAGGTTTTAAAGCTAACAGCAACAAAAACAGTTATGCAAGGGAGGAAACAAATTCAGTCACGTAACATCTGAGCAACTTCCCTAATTGAAATCAAACACGTTCCCATCTTTAAAATTGCATATCTATAAAACCGATCTTAAAAAAATTAAAAAATGCCATGCAATTAATTTTTTTCGAAGAATGATTAGTATGGTCCTTGGTTGCATCTCTGTGTAACCCTTCCTCTATCTAGCTTTATTTAGGTGGCTTCTGCCATGAGGGACCTTTTCCTGAGAAAGCGGTGCTTAGAACTACCTTCATTACAAGTGCAGGTACAAACCTTTCCAGCACCTTTACCATCTGTCATTTCACTCCCTCAGACTACCCTTGATGAGAGGCATTATAGGAGGTTAGTAAACCATTGAAGAGGATGTGACTTCTTTTCTCTATGGCCTATTTACAGCAAGAAAAGCTTTGCTATTGATTTGGCTTTCTAGAGAGAAATTGATAATTTTAGTCTTAAAATTATAAATTTTGATATCATTTAATGCAGAAAAAATTATTAAAAGTGTGTTGCATTTTTCAAAGTTCTTTGCTGTATTATAAATAGAGATATTCAAAGGTATTTGCATTTTCCAGAATTTTCAGTTTGGTATTTAAAGGCTATGATAACTTGGCCTGATCTTTTATTTAGAACGTCAAACAATAAAACATTTTTCTGTCAAGTGTTTAAATTCAAAAAAATCGAACTCAACACATGTATCTTTATTTAGAAGCATAACCCAAACATATTAATATGTATATTTCTATATTTTCAGAATTTTCCCTCCAAAAAGTAAACTAAAAAGTTGGTGAGGATATACTTCATATAGTGGTTTAGCTAATTGGTACTAAAGGGTTTAGCTGTGGCTTATTTACATGAATAGTTTAATTATTGTAAGTTTGTTTACTTGCATTTCCCCTTCCATACAGTCTTTGATTTCCAGATCCACATGAGAAACTTTATTTGCAACCACCTTTCAAAATAAGGGGCATTTTTAAGGGGCATTTTTAAAACCATTTTATGAAAATATTACTAACTAAAAAAGAAGTGAAGCAAGAGGGTCATAGCCAGAAAGTTTATATCCAATTTTATAGATATTTGGAAGAAATATTGAAAGTGGTGAGAGAGGAAGAAGAAGGAATCATATGTAGTAGTGTAATCTCTCAGAATTCATTTCTAACTACGTTTTTGGATTGAAGTGGCAGATTTAGATTTTAGAACTTCTGTTTTAGCAGAAAAATACTGGAAGCTGTTTGTTCTTCTTTCCCGACAAATAATGAGGCTGTATTTTTGTATTGCATAAACCACATCTTAACTTTTAAGATACGTAGTATTAATTATCAACCAGTCACAACTGGAATCTTAGTCACAGTATGGCATCACATTGTTCTCTTGTGGAAGACCTTCATTATTATATTGTTTCATGTTCACCTCATTACAGCAAGGCAGTGAAATGTTGTTTGTTTTGGCAGCTAAGAGATATTTTCCCCTTCTATGTTTACCATCTTCTCTCCTTCTTTGTCAATGAGTAAGACAGAATTGTAAGTGATCACACACTAAATATTTCACTAGCTGGATCGTACGCTATGAAATTTCTAGGAAAATGAGTTCATTTGTTACAGTCTCTTTCCACACTACTGCTTGGCCACAGGTACTGAATTTTGCTTCTGTCCATTTCACCACTAAAAGAGAAACCCAGTTGACTATGAAAGATTCTTAGTTGATGAGATGATCTGGAAAAGTAGAGAGGCAAGTTCTTGATCATTACATAAACAGAAGAAACACCGAATTAGATGCCGCTCTATGATGCTGACGCTCTCTGCTACTAAAAATAGGGTGCATGTCTCTGATTTGCACAAGTAAAGTGGTACGGCAAAGAAAAGGCCTTTCATTTCAATGTGCTGAAATTAAGGGTCTTTAACTTTCTTTTGGGACTGTTGAGACAGACACCGTCTCATCAAGTTGTAAAATACAGCAAAGGAATGTGCAGGAACTAAAAGGGGAATGCAAGGGTTCATTCCTCCGGAGAAAAAAAGCCCAAGCTTTTCTTATATGTATCATAATTTATATGGGCATACATCTACCTTTGCTGTGTCATGGAGTGGCTTGGTGCATAAAAATGAGGAGAGAGATGCCAAAGCAGAGGTTACAGACTCTTGATTTGGTACATTGGTTAGGCTTTAAGTTCTAGTAGCATTTGGCTAGTAAAAGTCAACAGCACTTGTCCTAGAAACCTCTCCCTGGTATTCATGGATATGAATAATCGTCTTCTTATTTAGAAGAACTTTTTATTGGTTCTTATTAATTTCTTATTAGAAGACATTAAAACTTCTTATTTTTTCTAAACAATAATACTATGGGGCAAAAAAATACCTTTATTTGAAAAGCAACACTTAGTGTGGTGCAGTGAGGAGAAAACAAACTGAGGATAAGTTGACATAGAATCAAGCAAAGAGAACATGATCTTTCTGATTTGTTAACAGGTGAAGACTATATGCCTTCCTTACCAATAACTGATGCTGAAATTATTTCTCTTGTTAGTGTAAAGTCCAGCAGACAGACAGGAATACTCTACATCTATGTCAGTGGTTTCATGTGATTGAAACCTAGAAATATTTTAGTTAACATCATTAGGTCTATACTGCTCCTAATTCACAAGGTTACTGCTGCTGTTAATCAGCAGCATGTGTAAAGTAACAATCAGAGCAAAAACATATGAAATCACTGCTGTCAACTGCCTTCTGACTTTTCTCAGTAGAAAAGGTCATGTAAGATGATATTGGCGCCCATTAGAATGAAGTGGGGAACAGCTCCATTGCTTATATAATTGGAATGACTGGGGAACAACTCTCTTGCTTATACCTGCTGTCTCCTGAAAAGTAAAATCATAGAATCACAGAATCACTTAGGTTGGAAGACACCCTTGGGATCATTGAGTCCGACCATCAGCTCCACTCTACAAAGTTCTCCCCTACACCATATCCCCTAACACCACATCTAAATGAGTCTTAAACATATTCAGGGATGGTGACTCCACCATCTCCCTGGGCAGCCTGTTCCAGTGTCTGACCACTCTTTCTGTGAAGAATTTTTTCCTAATGTCCAGTCTAAACCTACCCTGTTGCAGCTTGAAGCCATTCCCTCTTGTTCTATCGCTAATTACCTGTGAGAAGAGACCAGCACCAACCTCTCTACAATGTCCTTTCAAGTAGTTGTAGAGAGTGATGAGGTCTCCCCTCAGCCTCCTCTTCCTCAAACTAAACAGTCCCAGCTCCTTCAATCGCTCCTGATAAGAGTTATTTTCCAGGCCCTTCACCAGTTTTGTTGCCCTCCTCTGCACTCGCTCCAGCACCTCCATATCTCTCTCGTATTGAGGTGCCCAAAACTGGACACAATGCTCAAGGTGTGGCCTCACCAGTGCTGAGTACAGGGAGACAATCAACTCCCTCCTTCTGCTGGTCTCACTATTTCTAACACAAGCCAGGATGCCATTGGCTTTCTTGGCCACCTGGGCACACTGCTGGCTCATGTTCAGTCGCTTGTCAATTAGAACCCCCAGGTCCTTTTCTGCCAGGCAGCTCTCCAGCCACACTTCCCCAAGCCTGTAGCGATGCATGGGGTTGTTGTGGCCCAAGTGCAGGGCCTGGCACTTGGCCTTGTAGGGCCTGCCGGACCTGGACCCAGCCTGCCTTGTGTTATTTAATGTTTTGTATGTGGTCTTACCACCCCTGGGCGTTTACTGAAACTATGATTCACAAGTTATGTTAAAAACCAAGCTGATGATGCATTTATTGGGTAGCCTCAATTCCATATGGAAATAGAAGGGCACATCCTTTTCTATTGTACAACATTATAAATTCATTGGGTTAAAAAAAAAAAAAAAAAAAAAAAAAAGCAAGAAAATGCTATGCAACTTTATCCTGTTGAGATAGAAACCAAAGGCTAATACTTCACTATTTGTAGCATTTACTTCAGTGATTAAGATCTGATATTTCAGGAAAAGGTGAATCCATGAAGACAAAGAAACAAAATGCAGGGGATGTTAGATTTGAACCAATTCTTGAGAAATAAAGTTAACTAATAATAATTCCAGGGTGTGTGCTGATTTGAAAAACAGTGGTGGAAGTTTTATAAAAAACTGAAACAGTGGCACTGCTTAGACCAAAGGGATGAGTAGCTCAGCATCTTCTCTCTAACTGTTTAAGAGCAGATGCCTACAGAGAGTAGCAAGAGTATAGCGAGCAGTATAACAACTTTGTCTTGATCTCTGTCCCAACCTCTGTGTGACAGAGGGCTTACTGGGTCGGAGGTGACTTCCATGCGCTCCATTATACTCAGTGTGTTCTTTCTGCTGTAGAAAAATTGCTAGCATTTTAATGTACCACAGGCAAAGGGAAAGGTTTTCCTTTCCAGTTGCACGGAGTATTGCCTTGGCTTTAAGAACCAGGATGCTCTTGTACCCACTGATTCTGCCTTCAGGCAAGCACTATTTCAAACTTCAGTATAATTTAGTCAAAGTTTGAATGGGGGCTAGAGCTCTCAAAGGTGATTCCTTTTCACTGAGTGGCTGAAAAAGGAAAAGGGTAACAAATTATTGCAAAATGAAGAAAAGAGTGACACATGAGCTCAATCATATTATCAGACAACAGAGACTCCTCCTGAGGGAAAAGGAAAGAGAAACCAGGACTTTACACTTGCCAATAACAGGACAAGACTCTATTCTGTTCTGACTGAAATTAAACAGTTTGTCTTCATTTTCTTGTTGGGGTGGCTGGTGTTTTATGCCTCAGCAGTACCTGGCTAAAGACGATTTTTCTCTACCTAGGGTAAACCAAATACACTTGCATTTCACAGTTCTGTTAGCTCTTTCATAATTTTGAGGCAACAACAACAACAAAAATGTTTGTTTTTCCTGTACTGTTATTTTAAATATTTGTTGTTAATAATTAAAATTGCTCATCAATTACTGTCAAATATGATTTTTTTTCTCCAGGTTAGGTATATATAAGGCCAGTACCCAATTTTTTTATAACTCAAATTTTATTTTTTATGTAGATAAATTTACTCTCAATTCTGGATTTTAAGCCTTTCCTCCTCTAGGGTAATAATATCATCAATGCTACTACTACTGTTACTATAAGTTGTTGCTAATATGGTGGCAAAAGCATGGTTGTCTCAGGACAAATTAAAATTTCAAACACAAAGGAAAGTATATAAAAAAATTAACAGTGTGATTAGTAACTGGAATAAACTATTAGAGGAAAAACCTGGTTTTAATTTCAAATTTGGGCACTTTTAAGCATAAAAATGTTTTTGTGGGAATAACTAAGCAAAAGCTTAATAGTTCATGACATACAGGGTCATAATAACAAAAGCATTTGGTCTTATCATTCTGCATCTAGGATTATCAGGTTATTAAAAATATGAGCTAACTTGTGGTCTCATAATTAGATGCAGATGAAATAATATAAGCACAAACATACCCCTCATTCTCAGAAAAAAAAAAAAAAATCAGACCTAGAGATTAGTCATTCCTTAGGTTCCTTATTTACTTGGTGGTCGTTACTAACATCTACCTATTACAATGCCCTTGAGCACAGGCACAGGCATAACTGGAAGAATATCATATACAAGAGCTAAGGCTATGGACAATGCTGCCATGAGAAACTGATTACCTGTTACCGTCATTTCTATACCAAAGACCACTTCTGTACCGCAGAACCAAACCGGCAAGTGTTGGTAAAACTACGTCAGCTACGTAAAAGGTCCACTTCAAGATGCTTTTAGACAGCAAGCAGTAGTGATGGTGAGCACGAATTCTCTTCTGCTTAGACAGCAAGTGCAGTAGTGAAGGACTCATTGCTTGAGGCTTGGCTCTGCTGAAGCTGTGTTCAAGAAAAGTGTAACACTAAGTCTACTCTGAGTGATTTTAAAATTTCAAATTTGCGATGTCAAATTTAGCCTGTCACAGCATATAGGTCCAAAATAATTTTTTTCTGGTGCTCAGATAGATAGCATGTCGAGTTACTCAAGTGTTAGAGTTAGACAACTGTTAACCACAGCAGTGTAGTCTGAAGTTACCTACACTCTGATTAGCTCTTTGGGAAGGAAGCTACCCCCCAGTTTCAGTTTCGGTTTACCAGGAACCTCTGTTAATAGTGGAAGGATCTTCTGTGTATGGGTAACATCTCTTAGACGTGCTTCTGACACTCACGACTTTTAAAGTAGTCAATGATTGTTTTAGAACAGTTTTAGGAGAGAATCTGTCACTGCTTACAAACAGTGCTGAGGAGGTAGTGTTTGCAAAGTTCAAGAAACATAGCTTTCAAAAATCTATAATCCTCAATAAAATGACAGCGATAAAACTTCTCAAATGTCTAAAAAAACCTGTTAGGGCCAGATTTTTAGGCTTTTGTAGCGCAATTCAGCAGAGCTGATCAAAAGGCATGTTTGGTTTTGTTTTTTTTTGGTGAAAATCTTAATACTTCATAAGTAACATGACTTGTACATATGCCTTATTCTACCCATTCCTTAAAAAAAACAGTAAGAATTTTCTGATGACAACCTTCCCCTGTTCTGAGGCTATTCCTGATTAACATCAGAACTAGATCCACTGTGGACTGTGGGGAGCTAACAAAATTTGTCCTTATTATTACAGCACAGAAAAACTAACAAGGTAACTGACTGTATACTACAGTGTACTCTCAGACTTCAGAGGTTGTTCAGTCCCATGTTAGTCTAATAATGTGATTGCATTACATTTAAAACTAAACTTAATTAGTACATCATAAACAGGACTAGTTGGAAACCGCCAGACCAAATTGTTTCCTAGATAAGAGGACAAAATATTGCTTTTTTTTTTTTTTTTTTTGAAACTTTCTCACTTCGGTTAAAAAAAAAAAAATTAAAAAAAAAAACAAGATGAAAATTCAGATTTTAAAAGTAATTTTTCTCTAGCCTCTGCCAGTGCAGAAATACTTTCAACAGTAAGAAAGTTAGCGGATGAGATAAACACTGAAGTTCTTCTTAAACTTTAAATATGAACATGCCCTCGTGGCACCCAGCAGTAACTCAGCCAAATGCATGTGAGTTTACTGTTAGGTCACTGATGGTACTTATCTGAAGGATACTGAAGGATACACTGAAGGATCGTATCAGCAAAAGGTTAAAGCCCGAACTGCCCCCTGTTCCATCAGTATAGTCCATGAATTCTATGTGATTACTCCAGCGTAATGTTGTCTCTCTCACAGCCTTGTAGACGAGTTCTTGGAAACTTTACAGTATTCACTAAACCATGCGCTGCAGCAGAGAAACTCCTGTTTCTTTCTTACAGGTGGGAGAATAAGCCTACACACGGATTGTCTTTCTCACACTCACATGCAAAGTGAGTGATGGTCGCATGAATCAGATTTAGGATTTCCCAGGTACAGTGAAAGCCTGGAGTGCAGCGATAGTCCCAGGCTGTGGTTGGACTAACAGGCTAAGCCCAACAAAGCCCCATATTAGGATGCAAAGTCAGTCCAGACAGAACGGACTCACAGACATTTCTTTATTGCAGCATAATGGTATAGAAATTAATGCCACTCTGGACAGATTCTTTGAAGCTATTAATCCGGGACCGCTGTGCAGCCTGACCTCTACTTAATTGTGATTCCCACCCAACTCAAGTCAATTGGAAATGAAGCTCAGGCTCCAGCAGGAAAGTGAGTCAAAATGTAATCTTACCTTCTCCTTCCTGAGACACAGCAAGTCACAGGCTTAGATCACCGAGGAAGACATAACACTTTTGAAACTATTTGCCTTTATACAATGTATTTATAATTTTCACACATTCCTGCCATTTTTCTCTGAATTATCTAGCAAAAGTTGGCACAGAGACTCTTTTTATCCTGAGACAGAGACAGCTGATACCCCTTCACAACTGCTGCGTCATAGTCTTCTTTCTTCCACAACTCTAAAGCAGTGCTAAAGTTGAGAAGAGGGTGTAAAGGTACTTGCTTTTTGACAAGATGCTGATAAGCAATGGTCTAGAGTAAAATATGTCATCTTACACATCATGAAAAATGTGATAAATAAACCATGGAGGGTGGAAACAGCAGGTAGAGATGAAGTGAGTTATTATTCAGTGGTGAGAGGAAAAGGCAGATGAGAGGAATTGGTGGAGAAAGGACAATGAGATGAGTACCTTTAAGCTGCAAGTGTCTAGCCTGAAAGATACCACATTTAGTGATTGGAGACGGGCAGTAATAGATCAGTGGGAATATGTTAGAGTAGCACAGCGAGAAATGGGAACACAGACACACTTTTCATCATGGTTCAGAAAACATCACTCAGACTAGTCGTTCCCTACTGCAGTGTCACGAAGGCAGCAGATGGCAAAGTGCTAACTGCACCAGAAGGCTTTAAGAAATACTGGAGAGAAAGGAAAATAAGTTATAAACATTTGGGGACAATCCAAAATTGAGGCTAATGAGTTATTACTTGGAGAAGGGAGGCCTTCAACTCTTGCGGTGCAGAAATTAAAACTACAATGGCGAGGCAACAAAAAGCTTTTAAGCTACAAGAGGCCCTTGACAGAGATAGTACTGTGACTGAATTCGTAAAGGAAACTGACAACTGTGCAATTAGCATGTTTTCAGAAAACTCATCCATGCAAATGGGAAGCAGAGGAGCGGACCTGAAGTTTGTAACAAATCAGCCCACATTGAAAAGACTCCTCAGGGCAGAGTGTAAGCCCCGCAGAACAGTCGCATTTGTCTCAACAGCAATTCGGCTTCTGATGTTGCTGCTGCATGCCACCTTAAAATTAATCTAAAACTAGATGAAGTCAGAGCAGGTTATCTGTGGCAACATCACAGGAGGGTTAGAATAAATCAGGATTGGGGGAATACCCCTCTGCCCCACGCCCTCCAGCAGAATGTTCCTGATGGAAAGGCCAAGAAATGTATCACTCACCGTCTCTGTGCATCGCTGATTTTCAGAAGCATTTCACATTTCCTTAGGTAAAGGTCATAAGTGATAAAGTGCTGGTATTTCTGGCCTGTGTTTCCTTACCCACTTTCTCCACCCAGTTTTAATGAACCACCACCATCTAACTTTTCAGCTTGCCTTCCTCATGTCTTTTAGCAACTTGGGACTGCAGCCCAAAAGTACTTGGGGAACAGTAAAAAAAATTATATAGTCTTCTATCTATGCAGGTATTCAAAGACATACCCCCTGACCACTCAGCATTGTATCTCAGCCTGTGAAATTTTGTTTCATTACTTATTCACCTGTTGTTTCTTTCAGCCTGTGTCAATATGTTCACATATGCATACATGGTAATGAGTCCTAATTTAATATCAATTAGCTTAATAAAAACCAGCTTACTTATGGAAGTTCGTGCTGTCACACAAAGAGGAAGGATGTGATGGAGGAAGAATGCGAATGACTGCTTCATAAACTCTTCCTTTAGAAAGAAATTGTCAGGTTTAAAAGCATACGAACACAAGGCTGTTAAAAACAATGATGTAACATACCTAAAAAATATAATTTCTTTGAAATATATTTTTGGATGCAACAGGTAAGGTTTTAAATTTGACAATTATTTCACACAAATAATTTTCAGTAGTGGCTGTAGTTCACTAATCTTACCTTTACAAACAGATGACCAGTGGTTTTTTTTGTTGGGTTTTTTTTTTTTTTTGGTGGATTTATTCCTTCTATGGCAAATCTTCTAACCTGAAAGATGCTTCTCTTTTTTTCCTGTCTATTCTCTTTATCTCTGCAAGGACTTAGTGCACTGACAAAAAAAAAAAAATCAATATGTTTTGTTAATTTTCTTATATTTTGTGATTTGATAAATCTCACATGAAATGGAGGAATCCAATTTGATCATGCCAATAATATAACTGTTCTATACAGCTTTTCTCAGCAGAGGTCTTTATATGCCATTTTTGTCAGCTTGGATAATTCATGTGCTTCTGAATCTTCAAATACTTTGTGTCTGGAGATCTCCAAACCCTGACATTTGCATAGAAACTCATTTTGATATTAAGAGCTTAACTGAAAGCTGTGTAAAAGAAAGATCAGGACCTATTATGAATTCCCTGTGGTCCATTTTTTTCCTCATAAAATATGATGGAGAGTATAAGACTCAGTTTGCCATAAAGGAATACATCAAATAATTGTTGACCTTACATCACTGGTTTTGGAGATGCAATCTCTTTTCAGGAATTAATAAAAGACATAGACAAAATTAATGATAGAGTGACAAAAGCAGGAGAAGAAATTCTGATATACAATAGAATATGTGGCCTGAAAATCATACTATGTTGGGCTATGTAAAAGGTGAGTAAATTATAACCATCAGCCTTCATTTTGGAGTATGTGTCTAGTGTAGCATTTATACTACCTATGTTAATTAAAAACAAATTAGGCAAATTTTATGAGAATATTTTGAATATTTGGGGATAAGGTATACTTACCACCAATGCGCTTCAAGAAATATGGGTCTTTTGTGCCTTTTCATAAAGCTAGGAATTTCTTTGGATACAGTATAGCCCTTGAGTTTCAATAGTTGTAAGAGGCATTTTAACTTCTGTAGATTTTGAACCCCCATTGAACTGCTTTGCTGTAAATGGCCAAGAACAGGTGTACTGTTTTTACTAAGCAAGATGAGAACTTCTTAGGCTTTAGCCTTCCAAATGTTTTCCTTGCTTTTTATTCCACTTTTCAAGATAAAATGACATTGAAAACCTAGAAATAGTACTGACATTAGCAAAACTGAGTGCCATTCTTATTTTGCCTTAAAAAATGCTGGTTTTATTACCAAGATCAAACATTTTAAGTTCAAGCAACATGTGTTTAATGTCATTTACAGTGACTCTAAGAATCAGGTGCAAAACCTTTGATAGTTAATAGAAATACACCATATGAGACTCCTACATTTTTTTTGTGTCAGGTCACTGCAGTGCAATTTGTCATGCTGTTCATTTACAGGAGTGAATCAGAAGTAAAGATAATATTTAAAAGTGTGATGTTATTTAATTGTTACATTTTAATGGCTTGTCAGTTTAATAATAGTTTGTGATAAGTAACTTTAATACAAGGAATGTTTTGTAAGATCACAAAGACTGAAAGGTTATCATGACAATCATTCCACATAGTTCCGACGCAGCTGACTCTGTGGATGCTTCCTATAGTTTACTGGTAGTTATTATAAGAAAGTCTCAAAGCTGTAGAGGGGCTCTGCATTAGATGGTTGTTCATATTTCTTTGCTGTATGCTACAGCAAACTTTCTGAATATAAAAAAAGATTTGGTAGCTACTCCACATTGAAGGAAACATTTACATATGTACTGTGCCTCGAAAACAGATGTGCTGATCTCTGCTTCGCTTGGAGAGTTATAGCAAGAACTGACATTGTACCTAGCACTAAAGGTACTGACTGCTTGCAAATATGCGTGTATTAAATATCAGCAAACGGCATGGCAAGTCTTGCAGTGACTTAATTCTGTAAGTTTATTTTTATTAAATTGGTGAGCAGAGTAAATAAGCAAAGAACATGGTTGCAACAGGTGATGCCAGTCTGCCTGCGTTGCTACTACATGCAGGCTTCTGATGTGGTGATTTAAGGGGAACTCTGAATCTGAATTTATAACTATAACAAGATGAATTAGCAAGTATTAGAAGAAAAATGTTATGGGGGAGGCAAAAGGACGTGAATGTCATTGTTAGGGTGTTAGCCAGCTACTACATATACTGGTCTTAACCAATGTGTTCCAAGGCTTTCTAGATTTCAACCCAATCCTCTTAAAGAAAATTTTCTTAAACAAATATATGGTTTATAATATTGATCAATTCTTCAAGTACTCTGTTTCTCGAAAAGATTTCACAAAGACCAACAGCAACAGCTAAAAAGAAAGAAGTAAAATATGAATGAGTAACAAGACCTCTTGACCGGATAATGAAGATTTATTTTTTTGGTTTTGGCATTTGAAAACATAAGAATGCTTATTTTGTATTTTTCTTAGGTTTTGTGCCATAAAATAATTATTTCACACAGGTTCTTCACTCCAGTATTACCCAATGAAAAGGGTGGAATATAATTTTCAAAAATGGGAGTTTTCCAGTCTAATTTTCACAGCACATGCTTGCTGAAAAATGTGAAAGTCTTCAACATAGGTCTTGCTGTTTGTTACTTATGTTGAGTTATTCAGTCGTAAGTTTAAAACAGGCAGGAAATATAACTGTTCTCACTGTAAGTACTGCATCAATAAAAGCTGCTCCTATAACTCAAAGTTTTATTTCTCAAATTGCTTGAAAAAGAAATACAACGCCACCCTTTAAAAAGTCCTGTTCTTTTTTGAAATGTCCCTGAAGCTGCAGTAGCAGCAAATAGAACAATAATTTTTATATTGTCTTGCACCAGAAGCAGTATTAGTTGAAGTGCTTTCTGCATGTGTGTGTTTGGTCTTACGCCAAAACTTACAGGTTTTCTCCTAAGGCCCTGGGAAAAGTATTGGTGAACAATCAGACATGCAGTCTTCCGAGGAGTGTCTGAGGGAACTGGGATTGTTTAGTCTGCAGAAAAGGCTGAGGGGAGACCTTATCAGTCTCTGAAATTACCTGAAAGGAGGTTGTAGAGAGGTGGGGGACGGTCTCTTCTCCCAGGTAACAAGTGACAGGACAAGAGGAAATGGCCTCAAGTTGTGCCAGGGGAGGTTTAGATTGGATATTAGGAAAAACATGGGAACAAGGTGCCCAGGGAAGTGTTTGTATCACCATCCCTGGAGGTATTTAAAAGTCAGGTAGACATGGTGCTTAGGGCCATGGTTTAGTGGTGGACTTGGCAGTGTTAGGTTGATGGTTGGATTTGATGATCTTAAAGGTCTCTTCCAACCTAGATGATTCTATGATTCTACGCAGCTGTTGAGATCATGAGTTCTTATCATTTTCATTCGGTGTTTTCTTGCACTTGTTTTTATCTGTGGGAGGAGGGCTGGTGAAGCAGTTAGCACCCTAGAACATTGCAAGTTTTGTTTTAACTACTACTTTGACAAAACAGAAAGAAATTCCTCAACTGTGTCTGAACCACAGGAGACCTCTAGGACAAGGCTAGGTAAACATGCTTCATGAGAGGTGCTAGTACTGTTTCCGGGCAAAGAAACTGCACAAGAAAATCTCTTGATTTGCCTGTTCCAGCACTGACCACCACCTAGATTACTTAAAATAAAGACCTAGAATGGCATGTGCTCCCCATACTATGAGGGAATTAGTCAATGACTCACGGTACTCAATGACTGTTTTGCCTCAGTCTTCTTTGGCAAGTACTCTAGCCACACAAGTCACAGAAGGCAAAGGCAGGGACTGGGATAATGAGGAACTTCCCACTGTAGGAGACCATGTTCAACACCATTTAAGGAACCTGAGGGTGCACAAGTCCATGGGACCTGATGGCATACATCCGTGAGTCCTGAGTGAAATGGCGGATGAAGTTCCTGAGCCACTATCCATCATATTTGAAAAGCTGTCGTGGTCCGGTGAAGTTCCCAGTGACTGAAAAAGGGGAAACATAAGCCCCTTTTTCAAAACGTGCAAAAAGGAAGACCCAGGGAACTGGGAACGCCAGTCAGTTTCACCTCTGTGCCTGGCAAGACCATGGAGCAGATCCTCCTGGGAACCATGCTAAGGCACATGGAAAACAGAGAGGTGATTGGTGACAGCTGATGTGGTTTCACTAAGGGAAAATGTTGCCTGACAAATACAGTGGCCTACAACAACATTACAGAGATGGTGGATAAGGGAAAAGCAACTAACATCTTCTACCTGGACTTACGCAAAGTATTTGACACTGTCTCACATGACATCCTTGTCTCTAAATTGGAGAGACATGGATTTGATGGATGGACCACACAGGGGATAAGGAATTGGCTGGATGGCCACACTCAAATAGTTGTGGTCAATGGCTTGATGTTCAAGTGGAAACCAGTGACGAGTGGTTTTCCTCAGCAGTGAGTACTGGGACCGATGCTGTTTAACATCTCTGTCAGGGATATGGACAGTGGGATTGAGTGCACCCTCAGAAAGTTTGCCAACAACACCAGGCTGTGTGGGGCGGCCAACACACTGGAGGGAAGGGAAAATAATATTTATATTCTAAAGGAAAAACCTAAGCCCTAATCCTGTAAACACTTTGACATAGAGTTAAACTTAATTAGACCTGAGCTAGAGTCTGTATGGTACATATAAGAAATGAGAGTTATTAGAATGGGCAATATTTAAGTCCACAGTTAAAATACAACCTTATGTATGTGTGAGGTAATTGCCTGTTCCCAAAACCATTTATCTATATCACAGCAGACTGATAAGAGGAAAAGCTGCTTCCCTATGGTGTTCATGATTGCTATTGAAAAAATATATCTCTTTTGTAATCCAAAATAATTGCTCAGCCAGCCATAGGTTTCTTTTGTCCATGGCTAGATTATTTATCTCTGTATTTCCCAGAATTTCCTTATAACTTATGTTTTTACTTAAAATGTGTCTGTTACCTTTGTTTGGTTTGAGAAAATAATATTTCCAACAAATAATTGTAAGAAAAAGATATATGTTATAGTTATTATTATTAATTGTATGCATAAGATATAATATGCAATTGTGATGATGAAAGATTTAATATGTCTTTGCAAAAATGCAGCACAAAACTCAATGTTGAGATGCTATTTGACTTCAAAGGAGCGTGTAGGCTCCACCTCTCCCTGCTGACATTAGCTGATGCTTTGTTTAGCAAGCCTTTCTTTGGCACAACAGTGGTAAGAAAGCATTTTTTATCCTGTCTTCTTCCCACTGAAAGAGCATTTCCTTAAGCAATGAACACTTCTTTATTTTTGATTCATCAGATTTGATACCTGATGAGTCTAATGCTATTCAAATATACATTATTCCAAACCAGGTGAAGTAGAGTCACAGTTTAAGGTACCATGAGTCTGAATTCACCACAGAAATAAAGTAATTACAAAATTATGCACCCATTTAATTTGGCCAAGTTTTTATCTGTTAATAATTCATATAAAATTTACTTTGCACCTTACATTCATTGTGTTTTTAATACACAAACTGGCCCAGTGGTGACAATAACGAAACCTTTTTCTGCTGTTATTTTGAAAGCAGTTAACCAGTTAAATGTTTACATTAAAGCCAGAACTATTTGAAAAACTGCACATGAAATCTCAATCTTTTTGATAAATTTTAGTATTTAGTTTTAATTTGAAATTGTAATGTAATAGTTTATTGAAGAAAAGTTTTTTGGCTAGGGTTGAAAAGCCAACATGATGTGAAAAGAATTCGTTTCAGACTACTGCGAGTAATAATTGCTTGTAATTTATAGTGCCAAAACCAGTTGAATGAATTAGTGGCGGAGTCAACAGTGTGACTCTAATCCTCCTTACTTCTCAGTCTATGATCCAGCGACAACATGCAAACCAGAGTGAAAAGGCTTTAAATATATTGGGTGTCCAGTCAATAATCTTTAAAACCATAATTGCTATTCTGCTGCTGCAGTTCTGCAGAACATTCAGCTTAAAAATTATGCAAAATCTGATTTTTGAGCTTCCTTGAAGCTGGGATATTCTATATGAAAACTTACAGCTATAATTATCAAAATGGGACTGTATTTAAAGTTAGTTCTGGTAAATATCAGTGCCTTATATAGCCAAAAACATTATAAATTGTTTTCAGAAATGGCTGCAATCTACATTCAAGAATATAGAAGGTTTGTAAGTACCTCTGGTTTGAAACACAGTGGATGAATTTTTAGACACCTGAATACACCTGAAGACCCTCATTGTCTTTGTAATTCAACAGCCTCGTGTTGTAATTATATGAAAATAGTGAAAAATCCATAACATTACCCAGTATTTAACATCAAGTGTACCTATCCAGGTATGTTTAATGCTTGACTCAGCTAGCCTATCATGGACCTTTCTGTGGTAAGTAAGAGGCATACTTATATGCAAGCAAATAAGTGACCTCAGGAGGGTAACTCCTTGTATAGTTGTGTTTCTACAGCATGACTGCATGCCCAAACAAAAAAAAAAAATTGCAATTTTGATTGTTATCCTTCATTAAAAGCAGTTCACAGAATATAGAGTTTGTATGTGCATTTTCAACATCAAGGAGGAGATTCTAAATAAGCACTACCTTGAGGTCACTGCCTCCATCAGCTCAGATAAATTTGCAGGATCAGTGTTATCATCTCCATAATGATATAGGTATATCTGACCTGAGCAAAGTTGCCACTGAAACTAATGTAACTACTGAGTAATTCACATGACCGTCTGTGACCTGAGCAAGCTTGTTTATTTCAGGGCTTCCCATATTCCTATATTTTTCAAAACAAGCAAACAACCCCTCATCCCCTTCCACTGGTAATTTCAGAGAGAATTCAGAAGACCTGCTCATCTGGCTTATGGTGATAATGGTTTCTCAGGAAATACCTATTTAAAATATATGTGTCTCAGTTTCTTCTCTCTTGGAATTTCTGGCACGAGAAATTGTCCAGAGTTTTATATGGCTTTTATTGTAGGTTTTCTTTATGGAAATTTTTAGAGCGGTTTTCAGTTGGCCAGCCATATTTGACAGACTTATTAGCAGTCCTTAGTGAGTATGAAAGTTTAGCTAAGTTTGAAAGTTCAGAAGTTTTTTTTTAAGTTTGAAAGCTCTTTGGTTTTGAAAGTATTTTCCTCTGATGATTACAAAATCGCTTTTAGTAACCATGTAATTTGGGTATCACATATATTTAACAATCCTGTTTCAGATGTCACAATTTTATTTTTCCCTTGTGTTTATTGATTAGTACAATAAACATTTGTTTTCCTTGAATTACTTTCCTAAAGACTTATTAAAGAGGACAAAAATATATCTCTTGTCTGTGCCTGATATATGATGTGGGAATTAACATTATATTTCACAGCAATTTGAATTTGTTGTTTAGGGAAATAATTCTGAATATTAATTTGAGTTTTCAAGGCAGATAATAGACAAATATATCGTATCCATTGAAATAAAGGGAAAACATGCATGTACATCCTCTGTAATGCTTTGAAAAGCTCAGCAGTAATAATTTTTATTAGACCAATATTTGTGAGAAGATGGTTGTCTTTTGTTAATGGGTCATAACCAATGTAGTCCCCATATTGGGTACAAAACCTGTTTTTCATCCTGAAGATGGACTTCTCGAGGAACTTAACTGCAAATAGCATTTCCAAAAGGCACGGGTGGATATTTCATTGTTGCTTCTGTATTTATAGCTCTGGTATGAGAACTTCTTTATGAACCTGAGGCTCTGAGTTGGATCAAAGGGGCTTGAGAGTGCCCTTGCCAGTCTGAACATTGCTTATTATTGCTTTGAAGCAGGAGTGATATCAGGTCTTGCTGCTGAATTAGGGCTGTTGTTATTTTCTTTTTAGTTTGCTTGCAAAAGAAAAATGACATCAATTTTATTTTTCTCTGAAGGCAAATTTTGCAAGTTTTTTACAGTAATACAGGCAGGCTAGTAGTCTCAAAGGTCTGTGAAGGAAGGAAGAGATCTTGCTATTCAATTAACAGTTTAGATTTTTTTTTAAGCCTAATTACCTGCAGAACCACAAACCCACAAAACTAGCACAAGCTTAGAGACCAGCTAATGACTATGAGCTCACATAAAGAATGACCCCAACACACAGACCTTTTTTAAATGCTTTAAAGAAATAATAAAAGAGGAGCTGAGCCTCTCCCCCACCAGCGTGCAGAACCTACTGAGAACTGGATGACTGCAGCTGAGCAGTGGGACATAACATTCCAGTGAGAGCACAAGAAGATGAGATTTCCAGGCTCCATCAATATAGCAGTTCAATTAGCTGAGCATCTTAGTGATTTTAGCGGCCTGTGTTCAACAGCGGCCTGTACCTGATCACCCTCAAGCAAATCCGTGAACTAATGTAGCACAAAGTTAAATGTTGACCTGTCCACAACATCTTTCTAATATTGCTTACACTCTGAAACTTGAGGCAAGATATTTTTATTTATTTGTTCTGATAATGCAGCTTCAAAAAAATCCTAACTGCAGCAACAGGCACTGAGACACACAAAACCTCATTACATATATTCCACTGATGGATGCGTTCTGCAAGTCAGAGTGAATTTCTGAATTAAAACAGTTTCAGGATTTTAAGCAATGTGGAAACTGAAATGCTATGTGTTTCTGAATGAGTAATGACTGATCTTTTCTTCTTTTCTAATAAGGTTGAGTTATGGTTTACGTGGCCCAAACCAAATGTTACAAACCAAAGGTGAAGGAACCTTTGAGTCTTTTGGAATATATAGTGAGCTCTGAAATGCAAAGGAAAATATGACATATGGAAAAAATCTGGTACTGTAGGCAGCTAAATAGAAGAATAACTTATTTTAAACCATTCTTTCCTTGCAAATTCCCTCAAATGGACAGGCACTGCTATGATCACTGATGATACATTCTTCTGTACTGCCATCCCACGCTGGCACCCATTCAGCTTTCCCAGTGAAACATTACAGTATCACAGTCCCAAGTTTTCTTCATAATTAAGACAGTATTCAGGATGTCACTCGTACAACATCGTTACCTGCTTCAGGCTAAAACACAAGTCATGTAATGCTCTGTTCAGAAATGTCAGAATCCAGCTATTAGCCATAAAAAATAACTACAGCAACTTCTCTGAATCTTTGCACACAAATGTGCATGCTTTTAACACAGCTAAATAATGGCAGAGACAACACACAGAAGACAAGCAAAGCTTCATTACTCCCCACCCTCTCAAAGCATATAGAAAACCTTGCAAAATGAGCTGATGCAGACCTGCTTGTGCAGGAGGTGGTATTGTCATGCTCATATTATTTTACTGATCTAGTAATGGATAATCCCACCAAAGTCAATAGAAACAATACCCTTAAAGATGGATTGTGCTATTACATTACAATGCTGAGAAGGAATGGCAGTGTGGTGGGAATGTACCTTTACACCCATTTCCTCCTTGAGCATCCAGTGTCCAATGGCCTAATTCTATTCTGCGTCTTCTTTGGTGCTGGAGGAGAAGGGAAGCATAATAGGAAGCATACCAGTGGTAGTGATAGTTGTATAAATCCAATTCTGATAGTTATAGCTGATCTGGAAGACAAAGCTAGCTTAGGTATTTTCAAAAATCCTATTCTTTACACAGTAAGTTTTTAAAAGACAAACCCCAGAAACAATCATCGCAACATCAACATCTCATCTCTCATCTCAACATCTTCTAAAGGTAAGAGACCCAGTCACTTCTCTTGGCTATTATGACAACTAGCACAAGCTACAGAATAAATATTACCAATCTTGACTGTCAGTATCTTTTAGAGACTGTATTTGCCCCAGAAGTTTCAACATTAAAAGATTCATGGCTCCAGTACTTCCCTGCCATTATACTGAAAAATTCAGAGCATGTTTTGTCTCAAGACTTTCTTCAGAGAGTATTCCTGGAACAACAACTTGACTCTATGTCCTGTTACAGAAAAAAAAAAAAAAAAAAATGCTCTTAAGCCATCTGTGAGAAACATATGCTTGCTTAAGTCCATCTCTATTAATTTACCACCCTTTAACATGACTTGCAGTTAAGTGACACCCTGAATAGATTTCCTTTTCAGAAAGTAAGGTTGTCTTCTGATAAGAACAATATGGGAAGAATTATTGTTATAGATTAAGTGTATCTTATGAAATTCACTTTGCTTTAATTTTGAATTTAATGCTTTATCGTTTATTACTATCATTTGATCTCTTAATCAAGGCACTAGCAGATTAAAAAAAAAAATCAAATAATTTCCTTTTCACTTCTCCTCTCTTCTTTTATCTTTAATCAAATGTGAACAATAGTACTAATTTTCTGCATGTTCTTTTCCATTTCTTTATCTAAGGGTTTTAAGTCACATTGTTTAGGAAAGACAAGATGTTTCACTCTGAATTTTGCTAGTCAGATTGTTACAAATCCTATACCTTGTCATGAATTACCACTTCAGATATTCACTTGAAACAAAATCATGTAATCTCACAAATACAGGCTGATTGCACCATCATCTACAAATCTTCTAGACACGTGGTCCTGATTCTCCATCACTTTGTACCTTAAGTCATCATCCCCAGTGACATTGAAAGCAAAGTGCATTTTAACATACAGCCATGGAGAACTGACCCAAAATATCCATCATTCCCTCTTCCCAGCTATAAAAAATGAATCAGAAAAAGTGGCCTCCCAGTCATATTGATCTAGGACAGGGGAGAGGGGATCAAAAGAGAAAGTGGAGAGAGGTTTCCAACAGAAACCTTTTGCAGAATGTGTCAGCATGGACTGTTTTTCACATTGAATATAAAAATGTGAAGGTTTTGGTTAGGAATGAATGGCAGCATGCTTACACAAACTCACCATCAACATCGATTCACCTCTGAAGAGTTTTTCATGAGCTGTTTCTCTATTTTTGATGGAAACATCAAAGGTCCTCTACCCATTGTCATTACATATGATAAGGTAAATTAAGTTTCTTTGAATTAGAAGCAAATAAAGTACAGACTAGAAAGATCAAATGATTAAATGTATGTATGGTGACTATGGTACAATTTTTGCAGGCACTTAGACGTGTGCATGATTTGACTTCATATTTCCATATACATAAACTTCAATGGAAATATTCAGTAAATTGGATTATGCACTTTAAGCCTCTGCATTTTCAATTCACGTATATATAAGTGTTTGTGTGTCGTGTCTAAAAGAGTTTGATTTATTTGATTTGGCTAAGCACATGTAATATATATGGTTCATATTTTTTGTGTTTATACATATTTAGACATATAATACATAAATATATATTATTGATAAGGTAGTAAACATTAGTGTAAACATTATTTGTGTATATAGTTTCAGCGAACAAATATTTTTTCTGTTGTCCATTCTATTTTAAAGTTTTGCTTTGCCTTTTAACCAGAGGAACCAGAGATGTTATTGCTCACAGAATTCCTCATTGGGCCCACCAGAAGCATGGAATTTACAAACTAATTTAACTCTTGTCGTGACTCTGTTAACTGAAGCTCCATTCTGCCAGAAAAGGAGACTCAAAAAAAAGAATCACTGCACAGTGCTGCCCCTTGCCCGAGAGACTGTCACATTTGAAGTGGATTTGCCTACACCTCTTCAGTGTCCTTATGGAGAGCCAATCCTACGTCAAGCCCTTTCACATATCTGTAGACCCGCAGGCCAAGAGGATAATACACCAATTTCTGTGTGGCAGCAGTTTTATCTTGACATTTCACCCCCATGGTTTTCTGGGAAGAAGTTAAATTGGCCCTAGCATTTAAGATCAGAAGATGATTGGCTCCGGTTCTTCAGCAAAGTTATAGCGAGTATGTTGTTAACAAGAGAGAGAAATGCACTACTTCATACTAGTTAATAGGTCACATTTCATCGTCCCTTAAGATATTTTATTCAGTCCATTAAGCATTTCCAATTTTGTTCTGGTCCAGTGTAACAACAGAAAGCCCTTTCTTTTATCACTCCCTTACTTTTGTGGACTGTTCTGCATCAGGAAAGCATTCAGAACTGTAAATACTGAACACCCTGAAAAATTAGGTGTTGGAGAAATATTGCCATTGCTTTAAACTCACAGGATTGAGGTAAAGCCTCATTTGGGAGAACACTTTCAGTCAAGTCATCATGGTACATTCTTACAAAGCCCCATTTTAACAACCTTTGCTTTCATTATAACTAACTGTGTTTACATACATAGTATATATGTTTGCATAATATAGTATGAAGGTACTATACCTGGGGTGTGCGCATAGATGTGTATGTTTTTATATATGAATGAATATAGATAAAAATACATTTGAAAAGCAATAAACTTTGAAACAAAAGCTGTTGATCCAGTATCTGTTAACTTTGCCAGTTGAGAAGCATCACTTTTCTTATATCAGTGACACTTCCCTACTGTGACTTTTTATCATATTTGGATATAAATTTGAAACACTGGAGCCTATCCTTTGGATGCCAGTTTAAATTATGCCACATGTTTTTTCCTTAATATGAAAATAAGAAACCATATCTTTTGGTGCAGCTTGGAGCAGAAGCTTGGGGGTCTTTCTTCTTCATTCAAGATGTCTTTGCATTTTGCCATGTGCTTCCAACGGCATCACATTTCTTGCAGAGCCATGGAAGTGGCTTGTCTCATATGGCCAGAGGGTAGTCTCAAATAGCTGGCGCTAAAACACCACTGTTTCCATTTCCTTAGTACCTCCAAAGTAGCTCCAAAGTGTTCAGACTGAAGTAAAAAGTCTGGTTCATCACTGCCATAATGACAATTTTCTTCAGCCTTGAAACACATGGACTCCTAGGGACTGTGTTTTCACAGCTTTCATTCTGACAACTGGAAAACGAAACTTCCAGAAATGTTGCTGGCTAAGCATTTGCAGTCTATTGATTCTGACGAAATAAGAAGATTTTTACAGGTACAAATATGAAAGGTCAAGGCTGCTTGAAGCATTACTTGCTGTACACTGGCATAGGACCACTGAAGTTGGTTGAACTATATTATTCACACCACTTGAGCATCTGACCAGTGGGAAATTTACTGTACAGGAAGCTGTTGATGGCCAGCCACTGATGTACTTGCATCATGGCAAATCACAATGGTACTATAATCACGGAAACTTATAATTTTTCATAAGATGAGCTTTTCCCTACTTGAATCCCAAATGTATTTCAAAGGAAGTCCCAAGGAATGTATCTCCTCATTTCCATTTATGGTATACATGCACACATGTACACCACAGAAAGGTCATAGAGTTATGTGCTTGGAAGGTGTTTTCTTTTGCGAGCCATACTGCAAGCAAATTACTTTCTCTTAATTAATAATTGTGCAGTATTACATACCATCATCATATGAGCAAATCATCATCTCCCCCAAGTGGATGATTACATTATATTACCAATAGATTGTTCCAGGCCTATTTCTAATCTGCTTCTTTCTTCTGTGATCTGATTCAATATGAAGCCTGCCTTAATGAAACTGTTACTTGTCAAAAACAAGCAATCAAAAAAGGCAAATGAACTTATCACTGAAGAGAAAGTGGTTCATTTGCAGTTCTTTTCTATGCAGCAAACTTTACCTGTATTCATGCATATGCACATTTATATACACGATATGAATTAAATGGTGGACAAGGAAACAAGTAAGGATAATTCTTTATCTGAAAGTTTTCTTAATAAAATTTCTTAGCTTTTACTATAATCATACAAAAGAAGAGGCACAATGTTCCTGAAACACAGAAGGTTCCTTGTGAATATAAAGTAGCACTTCATACTTTGACGATGACTGAACACTGACACGGGTTTCCCAGAGAGGCTGTGGAGTCTCCATTCAAAAGCCTTCTGGACATGGGCCTGGGAAACCAGCTGTAGGTGGCCCTGCTTGAGCAGGGGCATTGGACCAGATGACCTCTGGAAGTCCCTTCCATCCTCAACCATTCTGTGATTCTTTGATTCTATGAATGCCCAACCCAGCCCCTTTAGCTTATAAAAATATGTATAATTTATTCTAGAAGGACATGTCACTGTTAATAAAAAGTGTCACACTCTTAACTGCATCCCATTAATACATCATTCCTCTGCTACCTATGTCTTTCTCACAGAGCTATGGAAAAATTTGTGTCAGCTAACAGTAGCCTGTCCTTCTGATAGTTCCTTCTTTCCATCTGCCAGTGCCCTTTGGCTTGGAAAGTGCTGGTTGAAGCTGTTGTATTTTATCCATCTCTCCATTACTTTTCAGAATAATTTTCCAGCTGCTCTCAGAGGGAACTAATACATGTATCTTCTTCACTGCCCAAGATATCAAATCAGGAAGGCAGAAGAAGAATAGGACAGCCACTGAGACATAAAAAAGCTATCACCAAAGCAGAACTCTACTGTGATTAACTGACAGGTGGATAAATTTTCCAGGTGCAATGCTGTTAGTAAAAAATAATGTATTAAGATTGCACAATTTACAACACCAGGCATTATCGGCAAGTAAAGATATTGAAGTGATTAAGAATCTTCTAAAAAGATCTTAGATATGTCACCAAACATACTCTTCATGTAGATCTAAAACTGTATTTAACAATGAGCTATCAACATTATTGTAATGTGAAAATGGCACCTAAGAACTAACTTGAGATTTAGTTGTGGTTTTAAAATTTTAATCCTGGAAAATTATTAAGAAATGTTAATAGCAAAGACTAAGCAAAACGTTGGAGTAAAAGCTTGTTAGTTTGGAAATAAACAAAACCAGATAGGTGGTATATGGAAAGTATGACAGCACTGGAGCCAAAGCCTGTTGAAGTATATGGCAAAATAATTCTTAATCAATTTTGGATTAGACTGCTGTTGTCTCAGCATGTCCTGGTAAAAAATTCAGTGTCAGCCCTTACTCCTCCTGAAACTGAAGTACCCCTCACTTACAAGTGGACCTTCCAGGCTGAAGGTGTAAATGCCCCTTAAAGACTGCAGATAATCTTGTGTTACCTCACTCTATGTACTACATTTTTTCCCAAAGTGGCAATCTAGCACTTATTCTGTGGTTTCACATTTGTATGCAATTTGCACCTGCAGAGCGCGTTTGGAATAGCAAATAGCAAATTGGAGCAGCAGAATTTGCATGCGCTTTGCTCAGCTGTAAATGATGACACAAGGCAGCAAAGACTTAAAAGCTTTGTTTGAACACTGCTGGGAAAAGAAGGAAAGGAATATAATCCTGAGTTTTGTGTATGACAAGTGTAAATGAACTATTATGTAAATAAAACCTACAAAATAATAAGCAGATTACATTTCCTACTTCAAGTTACTAAAAAGTCTTTTCACCTCTGGCAGACAAGGAATACCCAACTCAAATCTAGAGGCTTCTTGTTGAAAGCTTTTTGTTTCACTGTTGTTAAGGATGTGAGAGATGAGGTGAAAGTGTTTCTTTTGCTTTTTCTTGAGGCAAAGACAACCATTGTCTCAATGGGTACAACAGGACACAGAAAGAGAAGGTTCAGTGTTTATTTCTGTAGGGGAAGCTACTCTGTTAATCTTTTAGTACTGAACATTACCACCAGTTTTGCAAGGATGACAGATGTAACAGATTGAGAGGCAGAATAAATAAATTTATGCCGCTGTCCAGATTGCTATATCTGGCTTAATTAATTATCTCAGGGAAATGGATAGCTCTGCACTACATCACAGATGTGGCAGTAGCTGGAAAATTGACAAAGCCCTTGTATTCCTTACAGCAAGTCCAGGAGTCCCTTGTATGTTCATAATTGTTGATTCCATTCACTAAGACAAAATATCAAAACTCATTATTTGTATTTAAAGTGCGGTTTTTTACAGTCTGTGGTTCATCTTCCCATTGCCCCATCCTTACTGAGATCTCTCTCCAGAATATGTTTTCCATAGCACAAGGCTTTCTTTCCTTCTCAGTGTAGCAAGGCCTGATTGCTCAATTGCAATATGTATTTCCACAAACAGACCAAAAGAAGCAAATGATTGACTAAAATCCATGGATCCCTGCACCACTATTTTGAAGAAAAACACATGGGGTTATGGGGTAATATTTAGATTGGGATTTCAGTTATTCAGTGGTATACTAGAACATGTTCATACAAAATAGATGTATTGTAGAAATGCTGTCCATTATTAAAAAAACAATTTTTCATCAAAACTTTGTTGATGGGAAAAAAAAAAAAACAACCTAACCTAGTATTACAGACTGCTTAATCATTGTTTTTCAACCATTTTGGAAAAAAAAAATGTTTAGCATAAAATGGGTAAAACAGATACAGACTTTCTTTTTAAATTTTGCCTTTAATAGTAAGAAGGCAGGCAGCACATCATTTGCTTTTGAAGGGAGATGGAAATAATAAAAATATTATTTTAAAGTCTGTATCCAGAACCAACTGAAGATAAAAGTCAGACTCATAGTGTTGGGGATTTTTTTTTTCTTTTCAATGCATAATGTCAGGCCATCTGTCAGACACACGAAATGGAATATTAGCATGACTTCTTTACATCCAGAAGAGAAACTTTTCATAGCGGTCGGTATTTCTTAAAGGGCAGAATGACATGGTTGCTGTGGTCAGAAAAGTAACAATGACACACACTTCTGTGCAGAACATATTGACTCTCCAGGTTAGATTTTCCTCTGGAGAAAATTTATGTAGTTAACTTAACTTAAATTGAGTTATATTGATTTATATCAGTATTAGGCTCTCTGTGTATTCAAGTTGTATCAATTTCTTTTACTGACAAAACCCAGTGTACTTTGTACCCCACAAAATAAACTGGGCACAAAATCACGTGAGAATCACACTGAAAATCTTCACAGATTTTGTAATTAACCTACTTTTCTTCAGAAAGATAAGACTGGAAGATCTTGAATTTGTTTTCTGTGGAGAAAGGAGAAAAGGGACAGACTCTTCTACAGCTACAACAATAACTGTTGCATCAACAGGATAGCATGGTGATTTCTGAATGGGGTTTAAACTACCTTGCTTATTGAACAGTGTTGTGGGGTTGTTTTAAACTGAGATTGATGCGATAAGAATATTCTTGCTACTGAAGATAGTTCTTGGCTGATTTGCGTATTTGCATGTACATAAATAGAGATGGGTCAATATGGTACATTATCATCTGTATAGTAATAGCATTATACAGAGAGGAAAACTGTACAACTAGGAATAATCAAGACATGCAAGTTTTATTGGGCATCACTATTAAACACATAATTTTAAAAAATTCTGCATCTATAAAATATCTGTGTACGACAACAACTATAAATGAAGTATTATGTAAATACTTAAATATTTTTTAGAATTTTTCTAGAATCCATATTCCATTATAAGGAAAAGTTTATATCAGCTTTACTGTGGGAGACTATATTCCTAACTCTAGCTGATTTTCAGAGTCTTTCCTTACCTTTATATTAGAAAACTTTCTTCCTTCGTGTAGCAGAAAATACACCTTCAAATAAACAAAGATAACATTTTCTACTGTGAAAATCAAATTCATCTGCTGTTCCCTTAATTTTAAATCAGCAACAACTATCCAGCAGACAGTGGATTACAACCTTTTTCTAATGAATATGTAAATGTTAATGTGCAAGCAGTTTTGCTAAGAGATGCTTCTCAATGCATGTGGAGGCTTGATAGTGCCAAGTTCCCGAAGAGCTCTGTGTGAAAGTCAGAAATTTTAGATGTGTGAGGTGGGGTTCTTTCTTTTTATTAAAAAAAAATATTTAATAAGTGAGGCAGACATTTGAAAAGTATAAGATTAAATTCCCAAGGGGTAATATAAGCAGACATTTCCAAACTCTTGACTAACTTCAAATTTGTTCTTAAGTTATAATTCTATACATTTTACCTTACATGACAGTTCATACTTCCACTCGACCACTTGATTCACAGCCTCCAGCACTGTCGTGGTTCTTTCATTATACTCCTTCATGATCAAGATCAAGATCTATATTGTTCAGAAATCATTCCTGGGGAACTAGTCATGCAAAGACAGGCAGCTGAGGAGGAGCAGGGTGGCCCATTTAATTTCACACTGATTTAGGAACCACAGAACTCATTTAGATCTTCCTACAAATAGATTATTTCTTTTGTTTGGTTGTTGGAGTTTCTTCCCCTCTGTTTGACACCACACAGTTCTTTTTTTAGAATCGTAAATATTATCTTATCTAGTGAATCTGGGGAAAAGTTCCAAAAAATCCACTCCAAAATGCTGTCAGCATTCAACAGAATTCATCAGAAATGGATAAAGTTTTATTCAGGCACTCCCCAGCAGAAAGTACAATTCACTCTGAAAGAAGCTGAGAGGAACACTAGCAGAAATAAAAGAAATTCTCCATGAGCCCGATCATCTGTGTAAAACGGGATAATTCAGTTTATCGCTCTTCTCTAGAGGAAAAGGAATGGAAGTGGAAAAGCAGCATCCAGACTATAAGACAAACAGAGACAGTTTGGGGAGAGAAAAAACTAGCCATGATTTGAGACCTATATAAGCCTGAGACAGGTATTGGATCCACTTTTCTCACTTGCTTGGGAAGGAAAATTAGTTTCATGTAATTTTAAGTCCTTAAATATTTTTAAGAATTTCCACCATGGGGTGTGGAAGGATTTTTGGTACAAAATGGACACCCTGTGAACATTCCAAGCACCAAAGATTTGTTAACAACAGTGTAGGCTGTAACAGGCCTTGAAGGTTATGAGAGGAACATTGCTGCGGTTTGAGAATGCTGAGACAAACAAGATATGGGGAACTAAGCAATGGGAAAAGCGGAGCTAAAAGCAGGATAAAGGAGGGGGGAACATTTGTGTGCGCAAGTGCTTTTAACCAATTATATTGTACCATGTATGGTTTGCTTAACGCGAGTAACCAATCAAGAATTTGTCGACGTGGAATACAGAACTAGAATACCTATAATAACTGAGCTATCTGCGCAATAAAGTGGCATTAACCTGATCATATTGGTCGTTGTGTTATTGTCCGTGCCTTCCGCGTCAACAATGGGGTTCCTCTGAATTGTGATGAAATACATATTATCACTCCCAAAGGGATTTGATCGATTTAAACTTTGCAAACAAGTGTCTTTTAGGTGGAAAAAAATATCTGAAAGATATTAATGAACACTGCTCATATCATCTGTCTCTGAGAAAAAGTAGAAGACAGTGGTTTTGTTAAGCTGCCCAAACCTAGCTTTGGAGATAACCCTTCACTTCTCTCTTCCAGCATTGTCTTTCTTCTTGTGATGTTTTTAGTTTTAGTTTCTTCATTCCCCTCCCAACTCCTTTTATGTAAGATGGGCGTAAAAGCCTCCTTTTTCTGCCACTGTTTTTGTGGTGATACAAAGGCTTTGTGGGTGGGAA
Organism: Alca torda; assembly: GCA_008658365.1. Classification (NCBI taxonomy): domain Eukaryota; kingdom Metazoa; phylum Chordata; class Aves; order Charadriiformes; family Alcidae; genus Alca; species Alca torda. The sequence goes on from CM018101.1 coordinate 70,617,716, forward strand.
ACATTGTCAAGCCTGTTTTCTAGTGAATGCATAATATGATGAGGTATTTCCTATAGCTTCTGGTAGACTAGAAGCAGTAAGATTCCAAAACTACAGTCATCTGGGGTGTCTTCTCCACTAATAGACCAGGAAGTAAAGAGCAGAAACATAGTGAATTCCAGGTAGAGACGAAAAATCTCAAGTTTTGGAGCAGCAAATACCTTTACCCCTCCTTCTTTTCACCCTTTCAGTTTCTAAAGCCTTAGCACTTTTGCTTATTTTGGATTTAGTTGGTGCAGTGAAGCCCTCATTTTTGTAATAATGCTTTTTTGGCTCCCTATATCAGGGAGTATTGTTTTTATGACAACCTGTTTGTCAACACCCCATAATTATAGCATACTCAAAATGGATAAATACTGATAATGCATTGTGTAGACAACACAGCAGTATCTCCACTTGGCTACCAGTTAGAATCATAACTAATATCAGACAGATTTATCCTTAAATAATGAACCATGTCTATTCACTTCACCCTTGTCAAACTAAACATATATGAATCTTGAACTTCTGGCAGTTAAACGAAATTATACTTCCACCACCATTTTTTTGTGTGTGTGTTTAATACAACCATTTAAAGGTCTAATTGCAATTTAATACATTTTTAATTCAGTGAGCAATACTAAATGTGCAAAATTTTTCTATTAAGGTTCTCTATGCATGCTGAATTTTTTTTTCTTTTTCTTGGCTACTATACTTGCTGGAGTTCTATTACATTCTGCAATTGGATGCCATTTTGCTGGATTACTGGAAAAACAGCATAAAGCAGCAAAAAGTCAAGGAGATTTCTAGGTCAGTAGAAGACAAATTCAATCATTTATTCATCTCTTAAGATCTGACAATTTCAGTCAGGTTTTTTGTGCTGTCACGGAAATGAATCACAAAGTCTGCATCTTTAAGACGGTACCATGTGTGATGTAGCATCTGCTATCGTAAACATGTTTTTTATTGACTGTTGAAATTAACACACTACGTACATAAAATACACATAAAGTGATTGTGTCTGTACTCCCAGTAATGCCCATGGGCTGCAATAGCACCTCATTTCCTCCATTTTCCGAAGTATTGCAAGATATTTTTGTTTGTTTTCTTATTTGTATTTCTTTATTTAAAGATGTACATATTCACAAACTGGTTTAAACAACATAATATTCGTAACTTGTAAGCTGATGAGCTATGAAATTCTATATATCCCGTTTTTCCTAATCTCTCACAAGTCTTTATAACATCATTCTGGGATACTCTAAGAAGTTATTGTTCTCTGGACAGTTTTATTTTTAACCTGTCAACTGAAATCTTACCTCCAGATATTAAAGTCCTTTTAGGACATAAGAAAATTAAACAGCTCTGCTTTGTGGAAAAGTGGTAATCAGGAGTTGTGAGTTATGCCAAAAGCAGAAGTCCTACAAAAAGGTCTGGGAACACATGCAACACCAGTAAATTTGCAATTATCTAGTAGGAGACTTCATGAAGAATTGAATACCTGGATTTTCCTCAGGACAAATGTGGCAGAAGGACTCACTGTTTTAGATTCAGAGGACTTTTTATTTTTGTTTGATATCTCTTGATTAACCTTTTCGGCTTTTTTATTAACCTGCAATAGCTTTAAACTAAAAGATTGTTGACGTTTGTGTCTGAAGGAGTAGTTTATTACTTTGTCTTCAGCTAGAAAAGATGAGAGGGAGCACAGAAGGTGTAAACACTATGGCCATGTCAGCTCCTTCCATCCCTAGGATGGTCTTTAGCACTTCATGAATTCTCATTGGACACTGAACAGGTCTAGTCCTAAAAATGGCAAAGGGAAGACTAGACATCAACTAAGAGTTTCAATAGAAGTCTCAGATTGAGTTTCTTTTTACTTACTATAATAACCCAGGTAAAATTATGACAAGCTGGTGTTCATTTAATTAAAAACTATGTGAAAAGATTAGATAAAGGTATATTGTTAGTGTATAACTAGAAGGATATATAGATCAAGGCACAAAACAAACACCATAAGGTACAACAAGCACCACAAGGCACAACACAAAAATATTACAACAAGCCATGAAACTAATATTTGAAAAAGTAACTAGGAAAATTAAGAAGATAACAAGATATAACTAGAAGACTGGAAAAGATGAGCTACTAAGAACAACTGAAAAAATTTAAGTTTTGTTTTTTTTCACCTATAGCAGAAAAAAATAGTAGGAGTTAAGATGATTTATTTGACTGTGTAAAACATTCTTGCAAGCAAAAAGGAGCTGTGCTGTTCCCTATGCACTATGTAAATCTTGAGGACCTATGAGCTCAAGTAAAAGCAAAAGAAGCTTAGGATCAGTACAAGAAAAATACTGATCCTTAGTCATAGCTAAGGATTCTTAGAAGTAACTGTAGATTTTGCGCAAAGACAAACATTTAAGGAAAATCTGATTCTGCTTTGAGATAGCAACGTCGACTTTCAACGGTGTTTCAAACAAAACTTATTTTTTATTATTCTTTAACTGCTGAACTACAAATGCTGTTGTTTTAAAAATTTCAGTATATTACACCATTAAATGTAGTCTGGACCAGTTACATTTGATTTTGATAAGCCTAAAATAAATGAACATTATAAATCTTTCTAATACAGTTTAGCAGCTCAGGGATTTTTCTCTACACAATGTTTGGTTTAAAACCGAACATGAACTTTCTTTTCAAGTTCTATCAGGATCACAGTGTCTCTGCTGTATATTTGAGAGATCAAGCTGAGGTTAACACTCATTTTCTTTAAATAACACATTGTATATGATGCCCATTTTCAGTTAATTTCTCCAAAATAGAAGCTTTTACAATAGAATGAGTTATAGTATTTTGACAGAGCAGATGCAAGGGCTTCTAATAGTCTTCCAAACGAACCTTTCTATCTCATACTGTGACATAAAGTCTTCCTTGTACCTTTGAAGGAGAAGACCCAAAATCTTGTGATATTTCTAGGAATGCTGAAGTGTATAACTTCTAAAGTATTTTCAGGTATTTCTTACTAAGAGAAATACAAATTTTTATATGTGTAAAGGTAAGTTGAAAGCATTTATCCTTTGACCTTAACAAAGAGCAAACTAAAGACGATAAGAAAGCAAGCTGCTGTGTAGAGCATGGAGGCTATAGGAAAGATAGGAAGAGTTGGACAGATTCCCAGAAGTAATATCAATCCATACTTAGTTGGATGAAGGAAAAAAATCTTGTTTATTTTAAAAAATATTTGACAAAACTAGTTTTTGAAAATTTATTTCACTATAACCTACTGAATATTTAACTATCTACTTGTTTTTATAGAAACAGGATAGAGCTACCTAGAAGGAGTTTGTGGCAGAAATTCAGCAGTTAGCAAAATGATTTTTTTATGTGTCCAAACTGATTTCTCAGGGAAAATTAATCTCATGTTGTATGCTTAAGGACAGACACAAACCATGGAGTGGAAATAAGCTGTCACAGTATCAAAGTTATCTTTGGAGGTCCTAGTACCTCAGTAGTGGTTAGCACCCCATGGTTCACTTGCGGTTCAGTTCTCAGCAATCAAAGTCTCAATGGATGCCAAAGGGCCTCCAGTGCCTTTTCTTTTCCAGCTATATGCTCCAATGTTACTTATCAGTGAATGATCAAATTTTTACTCTGTAGTGGCCTTCAAGATCTTTGATAGACCATTAATAGCTTAGTGATTGCAACTGAAAGCTCGAAAAGATGAGCAAACATGGCACTTCAGAAACATGGAAACGTCATAAGTAAAACTGCAACATGTAAGACAATAACATTTGCATGCTTCTGATACTGTTGTGGACGATCCTTATTGACTTTACATGGCTTGTGGTCAAGGAGTAGAAATCATATTCCAAGGTTCTGTACTGCTAGCTTCTTACTGACTAATTTTATTAAAGTTTCTTTTGCAAGACCAAATTATTTCTAAATGTATGTATGAAGATCTCTTCAGCAATGGATAAAAGTATCCTAATGAATACCAGTCACTTAATTAAGAGAAGGGGTTTATTTGTTTGTTTGCTTGTTTGTTTATTTTTGTAGAGAGACCTACTTTGAACACACACAAACACACACACACACACAAAAATAAAAATTAAGGACAATACTAAATAAACATACACAAGGTGGAACTAATGGAGTAACCCTTTTCAGTGGTGAGTACAGGTTTTTCTCTTTTGTATATGAGGAAACATGTGCATCAAGGTAGAGATTTGGACTGATACTAGGTGTGTATGTGCATGTGTGCGCAGGGAAGGAGAAAGACAATTAGCAAAGAACTTTTGACTCTTGTTTCTCCTGCAGTAACTGATAATTAGAGGCATGGTTTCCTAATAATTCAGTTATGGCATTAGCACTTGCCTCTCATTGGCCAACCAGTAAATTAGAATAGGTTTCATTTCATCATTCTGCAAATTATTTACTCATATATTACCCATTCATGCCTACTCTTCAGTGATTTAAACAAAACAATACAGTGACATACAGAAAACCAGAAAGATATCTCACTGTTAAAATCTGTGTCTGAACACAATGGGGAAGGCAACCAAACACACCACAGAATAGTTAAATGTATTTTGATTTTAGCTGATTTTAGTTGAAAAGAACATGAGATATCACAATACTGATCTCTTATAAAAACTTTTTTAGACCATGACTCACTAATGAAGCAATATTTATGTCTTTTGTGTCAAAGACCTGGAAGGAAATTTGAAATATATGCAAAACAATATTAATTAAGCAAATATTAGTAAAAATCCCTGAGTGTGAACTTCATATTTAAGAGAAGAATTTTTAAGTGAGTTCGTGAGTTTCATCACCTTTGTATCTGAAGGAAGAGCTGAGCTAAAGTAGCTCACTTGCACACTTTGCGTGACAAAAACTTCTCATCTTCCTTGCAAGGTAAAATGTATCAGTGGTTCTTCAACTTGTTCTTCAACCCTATCTATGCTATGTGGCCCACACCATTTGTAATCTTGGATAGGAGATGTTAGAGGTCTGTCTACTCCTTTTAGTATTTGCTTACAAATCCAATTAATTTGTCCAATCCTTTCCAAAGTTTATGGCACTGTCTCTCTCCACAGTGTCCAGTCTAAAAATTTGCAAGTTCACTGTCCACTGTAAAATAAAAAAAAAAAAAAAATTCTATTTTCTGTTTTAACAGGATTTCACCTAAGTGTCAGTAAGTGCTACATTGTTCCAGTTTTGTGAAAATTGGTGAGTAACAATTATGCATTCATCTCATTCACTGCTTTCGTGATTTGGTTAAAACTCTGTTTCATTGTCCCTCAGTGGGACTGCACTTGTTTGCAGGTAGGCTGATGAACTAGGGCTCTTGAGAAGGCTCTTAGAGATCAGCTGAAGAATATTAATGGCAACTGGTGGAGTTTACTCTATCTATGCAAGCGTAATTATTAGAGATAATACATATTTTCTCCCCCAACACTAGTCAAGGGGGAAACTGGAAGTCATTATTGATGAAGGTGACAAAGGTGTTTACTGAGACTCTCTTTAAAGCAAAGAAGGAGACACTGGAGAGAAGGTAGGCCCTGTCTACTTTACTGTTGTGGTTGGTTTCAAACCTCCAGGTAGTAGACATGAAAGACAATATTCACATTCAGCTTTTCACAAGGCACAGAAGAGAACAGGTTGCAGTTGTTCCACGTTTCACAGAACTAGTGTGGTTACTACCACGTCTGTCTTCTTTAGCTACGTGAAGTTTTATACATGCTTGTCATACTGTGGTACTGAATATGCATTCAGTACTGCAAATCTGGGGTTGCAAACTTACTTATGTTACTGTAGGCATCAGTCTTCTTTATTGTTTCAATTTTGCAGTGATCAGATGTGTAAGAAAAATGACATTCCTATGATACTTTCTGGTGGAAATGTCCTTTGGGGTTTTTTTTTGGCATGGGAAATATTTTTTTGATGTTGCTACTCTCCACTACAAATCTGTTGAGTTATTAGTGAAGGGTTTCCTCCACATTTGGCTGTTAGGAAATGAATAGAGAGCTAGTATGGTGAGGTTGGTGGTAGAAAAGGCAAAGATGTAAAAATTATGCAATATACAGGTATCTTGCCTCTTTGATATCAAGCACCACAGGTTTGATTTAAAGGCAGGACTCTGTGGCTGCAGATTTTTTATAAGTGCTGATATCTGCCAAAAAAAAAAAAAAAAAAAAGAAAAAGAAAAAAGGTGGTTGCAAGCCCTCTCTCCAAAGACAGACAATGAATGACTGAGAAATGCCATTGTATGTATTATAAATACATATTTTCCCATCTTTTAACCAAGTTTTTGATATTATTTCTCAGATTCCACTTCCTTCAATGTATGAGTTTTCTATATATGCCCCAAGAGCTGGTTTGGCTGTGAGAATGAATATGTCCTCTCACTCATGTGGTTGTTAATAGCTTAGTATTCTCTACAGTCAAAAGACAGAATAGATAAAGGATACCTTGATAATAAGAATGATATTAAAACACATATATATGAAGTTTTAAGTTAACCTGTATCAAATGCATGAATACATATACTGTGAGTTTACATTAAGTTACAATCTTCAGGGCATTCCAAACATAAACAACCAATGGCTTGGAGCAACACAGAGAGGGAAGTATTTTTTTGTAATTCTTGCTGGAAATTACCCCAGGTTGGCCCTGAGACTAGTAACTAAAAGTCCATAACAGTCACCAGAATTTGAGTGTATAGTAGTTTCCCTGGGTTCTTCATGAAACCATAATGTTTTCTGAATGTTTAATATGACATAAACATGATAATTGTTTGGATGTTGATCAGCCTGGATGTTGAACTCATTTTAGCTGCCTGAATAGCGATTGAAGTCTTTGGAGAAAAAAAAAATAAAAACAACACAGAAACCTGATTACATTATACATGTGTATGTACACATGCACACATAACACTCACACACACAGACACACATATATAGTTAGATACAAATATACAATTATGGATTCTTTTCACAAGAAATTCATCATCTGCAAGGGAAGACCTTTACTGTTTTCAGTAGATTTATTCAAGATATATAGACTGGAGAAGCAACAGAATTGTTTTACTCTCATTTTCTTTTCTGAAACTTAATCTAAATTAAGTTCTGAATTATTAAGTTAAGGTTATTAGAGTTTCTTCTTTCAGTTTTGTACCTTGTTAACCTAAAAGTTGGCCTGAAAATCTCTTAATTCAGGTTTCTTTCTTGTGAGATTTCTGGTATCTCCCGATTTTCGTATATTTATTTTATGTAAAAATGGAGAGAAGAATAAATATTCTTAAGATATAACCAAATGAAATTTCATTCTGGAATGATAATTTGTCCCAATAAAAAGAAGCATGACTAGGTAAGTGTTCTATTCCTGGATCCATTAGGGTCTTTTAAAATATATTCTTCTCTGTAATCTTTTCAAACTAGCTTCTGTAAACTAACTTCTGCTTTATTTACATGTCATTCATACCACAGTTAACTTCTCTTTCGCTCTGTTGTTTTGGCTATATAATCATGATAATCCCTGTAATTTCTCTTCCTTTTACGAAATCACTGACAATAGACAAAGAAACCTGAGATTTAGTTTAAGAAAGTTACAACTAAGTATGGTTGAAAGTAGTATGCTTGCATTCTTCCTCCTCTGCTAATGCAAACCTCTGGGTAGTCCTAGTGTGCTATATATTGAGAAAAGGGAAGAGCTAATTCCTTGAAGACTGGATGGCACTGAAATAAACTACTTTATCTTCACTTTTCCAAGTATCTCTTGACCTGTCCAATCAACTGCCAAACACTGCCATAAGCACAATTACATGCATGCTGAGCCTGAGCACGTGTTTTCTGTGAGTTCTGCACATTTCTCTCCTCCATTTTTATCTGCTGCACTTCATAAAAACTGAACTGAACATGAATTGTATCTGACTAGTTACTCCCTAGGGGATTAATTTTAAAAAGATGTGCTTCTCTTTTGAGAGTCTCATGGCACAGGAAACACACTGAAGCTTTTTTAAAAAAAAGACATCTGAATTAATATAAACCTTAAGCCAGGATTCAAATTGCATCTGCCCTTCCCTCCCTTTCTTAATCTAGAAGAGGCTTACATACTGCCATTGAAATTCTGGTCTATGTTGGGTTTTGCTACATTTTGGTTTCTTTTTTAAACTTTATAATCTGCTGGCTTCTAAAATCCTGTATGGATACTTTCAAAGTTCCACTGTGTTTGTGTGTGCCCTTGCACAATTTGGGGGCCTATCCTCACTGCCACCAGAAAGAGACAAATCCATTAATCTGTTGGTTTCACTCAGGTAAATCATTCATTCCTAAGGCATCACGTTCTGTTACTCCTGATGTTTGTGGGCGCTAATCCTTTCTTGAAATGTAAGTACGTTTCTTCCAGAGTGCATGCTTTGTGCCCTCTGCATGTGGATTAAGTTCCATTCATGTGTAGATAGAAATGTATTTACTTTAAAAACTCTGCTGTTTAAATTGTAATGTAAATTACAAGGAATGACCATTTTAAACTGAGTCATCTTGCTTTTGACTGCCTAAAGTCAGATACAGCAGGTCATGCGAAAAGATTTTTTTTTTCCTCTTTGGATCATGCAAAATGTCTTCTTACTGCCTGAATTCAGATAATACATTTTGTCAATTCACCTGAAGAAATTTTGATTTCTCAGAGGACTAACGATATTTGGACATTGGAGTGTCCAGATAATATTATAGTTATTGTTTTTAAAGAAAGAGCTTAAAGAATTAGATACTTGTTTATGTTTAGAAGCCTCCAAAGCATTGTTGCTAGATCATTATTTCCCACCGACTATTCTTATTCTAAGATCCTTTTATTTTAATGCTATACTTTCACCAAATTGAATTGCATCCCAAGTGTAAAATGTACTTGCATAACTGTTTGAAGCTCTAGACACCTAGCTTAAAAAAAAAAAAGTTTCACTTGTTTCTTTAATTTATAACATGTGTACTTCATCATCTCCTAAGCAATATTTCATTGACACCATATTTGTTCTGCCAGTAAGCTTACTGTCAAACATTTGAAAAGAGACACTTGCCAGTAATGAGATTTCATTATTAAAGCTTTATTTTTTGTGTGCTAAGAGGTATTGTCTCTGATATGCGAAAACCTAAAATGCTTATGTATGTATGAGGTAATTATATTCATGTCAGCAGTCCCATTGAGTTAATGAGATTATTAACAAGAGAAAAGTTGCTCCTATTTATGTGTTTTCAGAATTAGACCATATTCTCTGTTTCTGTGTTTTCAAAATCTTAGAAGCTGTTTAAGCAGCTCTTCTCCCCCTGGATTTGCTCATTCCTAGCTGTTAGACCTATATGTTATTGAGCAGTGGTATCCAAGTCCTTTAAGCAGCTTTAAAGATCTAAGCCTAATATACTTGGTATGTTGCTGTGCTATATGCCTATGTTAATGTCATCACTTTCCCTGTCCCCATGCTGATTTTCATAAGCATTGCTAATCAGTATGACAGAACAATATGTGGGGTTTTTTTAACCTCAGGAGTTCTTAGCCTGTCTTATATGTGGTCCCACATTGTAAAACATAAAAAATCCCACCACGATTATCTCCCTTTCACAAAGAACGTTTCTTATATACGTATGATTCTTTTTGTTCGTTGTCTGCGGCTGGCAGAAGTGGGATTGTGTCACTCCTGCTGTGAACCAATATAGGGTTTTTTTCTGCCCATATTTTTTAAGGAGGTCTTCAATTTCCAAATTGTTCTGAAATCATGTGTTTCCTTTTGCTGGCTGGATAGCCATTCAGCGTAATATGCCCTAATTATGATTTCAAGGTGAAATTACTTCATGGCGAATTTGCAAATTGGAAATAATATCCAGTATTCTGCTATTACTGCATTGTGAAAGATCTGTGCTCAAATACCCACAGATATCCTGAAAATCATATTTTTATTATTGATGATAAAATAGTGGATTTTTTCCCCATGCAGAAATTGTGCACATGATTACAACTTACACAACAGATAAGAGAATGATGTCACACTATGATACGTTAGCTTGCATCTCTTAATGCTCTAAAGCTCAGTGTTGCCCACTCTCTTACTTACTGCTTACAGATTGTACTTTGGTACAACTTTATATCTTTCTGTCTAAACAACTTCTTCCACCATTTTCCCTCATCAGCAAGGTCTCCCAGGCCTTTTTTCTAGGGGCAAGGTTCAAGGAGTATTACCAATATTGGAGGAGATCCTGGTTAGAAATCACTTGAGAAAACTCAACCCATGCAGTTTTATTGGACCTGGTGAGGTCCAATCTGAGGATGCACAGACAATTGGCCAATGTCCATGCAAGGCCACACTCTCTGTCATCTTTGAAAGGTCAAGGAGATCAGAGGAAATCTGCAACAACTGGAGAAAGGGAAATGTCACATCCATATTCAAAAAAGTCCAAAAAAGATCATGTGGAGAAGTGCAGACAGTCAGCCTCACTTGGGTGTCCGGGAAAATCATGGAGCAAGTCCTCTTGGAGCATATTTCTGGGCACATGAAGAACAAGAAGGTGATGAGAAAGAGTCAGTGTGGATTTACCAAGGGCCGATGAGCTGAAAGAGTACACACTCACCAAGTTCATATATGACCCCAGCCGGGGGAAACCAGTCAATACACTGGAGGGCAGGGCTGCCATCCAGAAGGAGCTGACAGCCAAGGAGGAATAGGCCCATGAAATTCATCAAGGACAAATGCAAAAACATGCAGTTGAGGTGGATTAGCCTCCTGGAATAATACAGACAAGGGGCTCACTAGCTGGGGACCAGCTCTGCAGCTCTCGGGGTGAGAAAATATCAGCCAGGAGTATCTCTGGAGAGCAACTAAGACTGTCATCAGCTTGGGCTGTATGAACAGGAGCACAAGGTGGAGACTGAGGGAAGTGATTATACCCCATTGCTCAGCACTTGCTAGACCTTACCTGTATGGGAAAGATGTTTAAGATGGGAAAGGAGCACAGGGGTAGACACTGGGCAGTGGGGCTGAAGCACTCACCCTGTGAAGAAAGGCTGTGAGGCCAGGACTGGTTCAGCCTGGAGTGGAGACGGCTTTTGAGGATGTAACAGCACCTCAGTGCCTATGGGGAGGGAATTGAGGGGCTGGGATGGGATCTTCACCGAGGTCCCTGCAGGGAGGAAGAGAAACAATGGAAATAAATAAAAATAAGGGAGCTCCCAGGTGGACGTATGGAAAAAAATCACTCTAAATACAAATAAGTTTGAAGCAGATTTCCAGAGTCGTGGCAAACTGTCTGTTCTTGAAGATTTTTGGGAATGGATGTACCTCGGTACCCTGAGTCTGAATTTTCAGTGCTGACCCTTTTTTAAGCAAGAGGTTCTCTTGCTTAAAAAGAGTCTCTTGTTCTCAGATTAAATATATTTTTGGGGTGAAGACGAGAGGCAGTAGCTTGTTCTTAGCGGAAAGAAGATATGACAGAGCGTAATATTCTCAGTTAGTGTTGGCTGATTTGTTAATATATAATGAGAGTAGCATAAAATAGAATAGTGTAAGTTGGGAGGGACTTCTGGAGTTCACACAGATCAATCCTCAGCTCAGAGCAGGTCCAGCTAGATCAAGTTGTTCAGGACATTTTTGAGTTATAAAATTGACTGAGACATGATGTCAAATATGTAGTTTAAGCTATGACTACTGTACCACTATCTACCAATGTTAAATAATAAATAAGAATTCTGACTGTAGATGATGACAGTGAGTCATCACGGCCTGGATATCTATTTTGAGAATTAGCATTTGTGGTCTTAATGAGTCTGCATGGGACCCCACTGAAATCAATTCATCAATCAAAACTTGGCAGGTTGGAAGTCCAATATCAAAAAAGGGCCTTTAGTCACAGATAAAGAAGTCAAATAAGCAGTACCTGTCTCTGAAACACAAGTGCTCTATTACCGAAATGCAGCAGCAATCCTGATGCTTTATAGCTTCTTGTCAAACTTTGCTTTCAAAATGTATACTGTTCAAATTGCAGTTATGCTTTTTGTATGTTTTGCTTCCTAAGAAGCCCCTGGACTAAATTTTTATTAAGTGAAAAGGTGGTGAGCACAATTTATTCTACAAACTGTAGTAAAGATAGTCTATGTTTCTCTGGGAGGTTTTAAAACCAACAAAAGAAATTACAAAAACACCTTTATTTGCTTTTGCAGTGTATCAGACATACCCATTAAAACAGCCAAAGAGATACAGGAATGGAGTAAATATCAACTTTGAAGGATACTTTTCCTTTCTGCTCAGGAGACTGCAGGGAAAGATCCAGTCTACACCTCCTGGAAGAGCCAGGCAAAGGATCTTCCTTGAACAGCCACAACAGTAAAGTAATTTGGTCCAAGAGAAGTGAGGAAGAAGTCATGTTGTGGAGATTATGCAAAGAAAATATTTACAAAGACCAATATTTCTTCTGTGGAATTCAAGGTACATCCACATTGCATAGTAAGAAACTTGCACTTCTTGGATACAAACTAGTATCTTTCCGCTGTTTAGCATGCATCCTGAGCTAGCTTGAATCTCTTTAACACTGTACTGCATTGCATGTTTTAACCTTAACTTCTGTTATTTAGAATTGATCTACTGAGATCAGACTAGATTGTCTGGCTGTCTTCCATCTCTGCCTTTTAGTTTACACAGTTATCCTGAAATATCTGTAAGGAAGGGGTTAATCGAGACAACACTGTGCAGTGCTACAGGAACTGATTGCTTGGGCTGCTTTAGAAACAATATATGAAAGATTTCCCCACAGGCTGTGGTTTTCAGTTTGAAGCCCGTAAGAATGGAACTGCTGCTGTGAAGCAATGAGGACTGTGTGAAAAGACACTCTAGAAGTGCTAGTCCCTCTTGAAACAGCTTCTTATTCCTGCTCAACAGATACATTTTTCAGCCTGCACACGTCTGGAAATTGCAGCATTATCGTACTGTCTGATTTACCAGCTACTTGGGAAATAGAGGAATTAGGACCATTATAAAAATTTTGGTTTTTTCAAGTTGCAGGTCTGAATCTCAATAAATAGCATTTAAATCTATCTCTGCTATTATGTCACCATTGTTTTAGATGTAATTTGGGGAAAACAAAAAAAACAAAAAAAAAACCACCCAGAACAAAACAAAACAAAACAAAATAGAAACGGCTCTTTTGATAATTTACCCTGAACAGTAAAAGTCCTAAATGCTCTATGCCATCCGCTAGCCAAAATCCAAGCATTCCTGCAATTTATTTCTTTAGCTTCATGCCCACTTCAAATCATAGCCTTATCTTGTATAAACATTGCAGACCTTGGACGCATACCAAGTAGATTTTTCCCCATAGTAGTATCCATTTCTAAGTGGCCGTTAGCATCTGTGTTAAAGATTAATAATTATATGCTGAAAAATAAGTCAGATTTCCTGAATGTACAATTTCCTAATGACAACAATTATTTTTTTATCCTCCCCTCCCAGAATTTTGACTAGCAATTAAAAAAAAAAAAAAAGAAATAATCTCAGCCTAAAACTGTTCCTGAAGATTGAGGTACAGTCCAAATTCGTTATCTTGTCTTTCCCCTAACATCTCTCTAACCTCAGCTCGACACTAAAATGATCTGATTTTGGCAAACTAGGGAGTCAAAGTTCTAGTTTAATAGAAACAATGACTTGTCTTGCACTAGTCTCTAATGAATGAGCAACATTACCAGTGATTTATTCCAAATTTAGGGATGAGGTATGGTGAAGGGCCCAAACAAATAACAGTTACCGGCCTGGTTCACACCAATGCCATCAGCACGAGGGATGGGGAGAACAAAAAGGCCATAGCAAAGGTAAGAAAAGACAAGAAATAGCAGTAGAGGGCTATGGAATGAGCCTTCAGGAACTGGGAAGGAAGGTATAGAATAAAAAGGGCAAAATGAAGCACAATACAGCAACAGTTGCAGAAGCAGCTGTGAAACCTGTAGGTAGTTTGGGATCCATTGATTAAACAGGATTTAGAAATGTGTTTGAAGGGGTTTTACTATTTATTGTGGCTGCATAACTTGCAAGGGTGAACGTGCTTTTTGTAGTAATGGCTAACTGTAGCTCAGGCAGTACATTATTGGGTTTTAAAATCTCTGTTACCCATGATTCAATGTTCAGCAAAAATTCAAGATCTAAAGGTATCTCATGATTTTGGTCTTTTTTCAGGAATGACAAAAGAGTCATGTCTCACATCAGTTTCTTCTTTCAGAGAATTTCGTGGGATTTGAAGCATGTCTTTTCAACACTGATGTGAAAATGAGGTATTACAGTAAACATTTTCAGTTTTGTGCTACAGTCAGGCTTTGGTTTAAAAAGAAAAAAAAAAAAGAAAGAAAAAGAAAAACGTACACGCAGAGTTCTAACATCCTCTTTCTAAATGTTATGGAACACCACCAAAATCTGACATATGCCCTGCATAGTTTCATTCGCAAAAGATTTGCAGTAAATTATCCCTTTTTACATTCTCTGGACCTATTCTTTTGAGCACTCAAGGAAGTATACCTTCCTCTGCAGTCAGGGCTAAGAAGCTTCTTCAGAAAACCCCAAGGATTAGTGTCTCTCTTGTTTCTAGTGTTAAGGCAGGAGGTCCTTATTAGCAAAAAGCAAGGGACAAACAGAGAAACTGTATCTTCTTCATGACGTGATAAGGGGAGGTCACTGAAATGAAGAAAAATATACATTGGCCTAATTAATTTCCTGTGGTGTATTTGGCAAGATTTTCCTTCCTTTCCTTTTGCAGCAGCTGTGCCACCAGCCAGAGGCAGAGGTAGCACACGCACACTCAGGAACCACTGAAGTTTCTTTAGCAACCACATGGTATGAATAACAGGGGTTTGTTTCTTCAGCATTTCCTTCATATTCACTCGGAACAGCTGGCTCCACCGACCTGCGCTCTCCGCTCTCCTGCTGCCACTTATTCCCAGCACTCTGCTTGCCACTGCAACTGCAAGTTCAAGCTTGTGGTGTTCCTGCTGCAGTTTTCTTTGATTCCTGGCCAGGACAGAGAAAGAAGCTGATTAAGACTGCCATGCAACACATCAGAAGGTAAAAGCACTTAGCGTGTCTCTTCGCAATACTGTGAGGGATGATGATTCCTAGAGATGAAGAATCCAAATAAAGTTAATATGGCTGCAAAACTGCAGTCCAGCTTTCTCTTTCTTTTTCTTCCCCCACAGTCACATCAGGTGAACTTCTCCACTTTCATGCATGTAGTAGGGTGAACTTAGAAAGAAAAATGTCCTGTTTAGAAGAATTTAGAATTGGAATGAAAATAAGTCTGTCATCATTGTATCATCCATCATCTATGTGCCCTTGGCAATTTTGTTTAGTCATATGTCAAAACTAAGTGAACCAGAAGCAAACTGAGCTGAACGAATAATAAACTGGAATGAGAACAACAAAACAAAAGGAAGAAGAAAAAAGCTAAAAGGCTCAGAAAAACTTGCATGAGACTTTTTTTTCCACAATAAATTGTTCCAGTGTCACTCTAGTGTTTCTAATTTGATTCATTTTTCTATTCAGTTATTTTATCTGTTTGCTATTGAAATACTCTGAAAAAGTCTAGATCACAGCACCATCTCTAGTCTCACGTTAATAGTTGTTAACACAGGAGACTGTAGATACACTGAATTTATCCACTATAAAGCTCAATACTGAAGCTGACCTTTCAAGATCTTCTCATGTGTAATTAAAAGCTGTGTCAACACAAACGTTGCTTCTCCCTCACTCTGCATGGGTACACAGTGAAGGCTTGAGACTACAAAAGAGACATTTTCCCAGATCCATTTTTTATTTCCAGCATCGCTAGAATTCTTGTAGAGGAGAAAGTGCAAAGGGAAATCCTCTGAATCCCTCACCATTTTGTATAATTGTCCTTAAATGCTAGATTTCCAGAGTCTCTTTCTTCTTCCTGCTGTGATCTTGAAAGGTGACCTAGGGAACCAGATCACCACAGCTATCTAGTGATACATGATCTTAAGGATGACCAAGCTCCCTTAAAGATCACTCACCCTTCCTTGGAAAGTTTTATGCGCTCTTCTTACTACCACCTCTTTGCTGCTATCTCCATCTGTCAACATCAGTTCTGTTTTGTGGGAGCAATCCCAGTAGTACCCATCACAGTCTCTTCTGGTGCTCAGGCCAGATTCTCACTATTGAGTCCTACCATAGACAGGTTCTTGGTTAAAGAATGAAAGCCTTCAGATCCTCCTAGACTGCAAGAGAATATCTTCTTGGGAGAAAAAATGCCCTCCTACCTCTTCCTGGTAGTGAGCGACATATTTGCCAGGGTACAGCCTACCCCCCAGCCACTGACCAGGGAGAGCAGGGAGAGCTGCGATCCTGCATTGCGATGACCTGAAAGGAGGAGCAGCCTTCCTATTCTGGTGCCTTCATCACTTTTGGCAAGAGCTGTGTTGTTCCTCAGCTGCCCTCTCTCTGCGGTCCTTAAACAGTTCAGTCGGGTGTCTTGACAATTAAGGCTCTTCTGAGGAGGTTTAAGTTTGGAAAATGCAGTCATTTCACTCCGGCTTTTCTGTGATAAAGTCCATTGGTGTTTGTTGCTGTGGGGCTGCATTTGATGTGGAGATATAGACTGCTAACACGGAGAGGATGTGGGAATCCAGTGAGCAGGCTGAAAGGTAGTCATGTTAAAATCTCTCACTAACTCCTCTCAACTTTCCTTTAAAGTCCTCAGCAAGCACACCTAATTACATGTAAGTGTGTACAAGTGTGTGTGCGTTGCAGAAATATGTTGTTGGCCTGAGGGTGTTCAGATGGTTAATTAGAGGTCTTTTTTCTGTGACTATTGGTACCCCACTGCACGGACACCTGATATAGTATTTTGTTATTGAAGTAGCCTTTTGTGAGTGAACCAACAAAATAAATATCTGAGTAAAGAACAGTTCTTAAAAGCAGTAACTGAGGAATTCAAGAATTGGCATGAAAAGTGCTGGAAGTTCAACAGGTGTGAAATTTCTTCCAGTCAAAGCAGTGGAGGACTGAGAATCTAGTTTTAGCCCCTGACTCTGACAGAGAACCCATAGCAATCTGCACACGCCATAGATTCCCCTAGGCCCAACCTTTGTTATTTCTAATGGGAAAAAGACCCTATATGTTTCCACCTGTATTGTTCTCTCCTACATAATTTCAAATTCTTTGGGACAAAGGCTTGTGTTTACCGTATGTCTGTATGTTGGCTAGAACAATTGGATCCTGGTCTAGATTTGCCTTGTAGACATTCCCATCATTTGAACAATTCAAGTATTGCTATTTTTTTATTATTAATTTAATGTGATGTGTTCCCTTGAGGGAATTTATACTGTTCTCGTATTTCTCCTTCCTATTGTGGCTCATTCTTAATCCACTTGAGCATCACTCCCATTCACCATGTATTCAAAGCCACAAATAATTACACCTAACAATAGACCTATTTTGCCTACTGTTTTCCTGTTTGATCTTTATGTTTTTTAAGACTGGGTGATCATGTTGAAAAGAAACTAATAGCTGGAAGTCAGTGTTTGTTAGCAGGAGATATGTATCTACCCTCTGCAACGGATGAAGACCATGTATCTGTGTTAACTTAGTTGCTTGGAGTTAACTGTGCTGCTTAGTGACTTATATGCCTGTAGCAGATAAAAATGCAGTACTCTGGAGCCTGCAAGTAAATAGATTTACATATTGTAGTGTCAGGTTACAGGGTTTTCAGTTGTTCTCTGCGTGCAGCTGGATGCAGTTGCTGAATAGGAAATAATTATATGGCCAATAAGGGGACCAATATGTTGCCATTGCATAGCAAATACCTTTCCTTGCAAATATACAAAAAGGTATTCCCCATAACAAGGACACATTCTGAGCGAAAAAATATATGGTTTGCATGGAGACCTTTAAGCAATAGCAAACCTGCTTTGCCTCTGGAGCACCAGAAGCGGCTGAATTCAGTAACGGTAGATGAGTCAATGGTTTCTGGTATGGTACTTTAACCTGCTGGGTTAGCACAAACCTGGAGGAAGGGGACGGTCTTTTGCTGAGGTTAACACCTTGCAACAGGTCATAAAATGTAAGTCATACACACGTGGTCTAGTATGTTTTTAAGGCTCACAGGCTTTTTTTGCATTGCCCCAAAGAGTAAACTTTCAGCATTGCCTAGAGAGTGTGTAGACTAGCAGAAATCTAAAAGAGAGTAATACTTCAAAACCAGCGCCATTCCTCAGCTGAAATCCTTTTCTGAGGTGTTAGGAGCATTCCTGTCTCCTACACACAGATGTTGTTGTTTCAGATGAATAAACACAAATGGTATCAACTAGGCCTCAGGGATGGTGCTTTCATTTCCAGTTGGTCTGTTTTTAACCAAGTGCCTGACGCTACACAGCCTGGTCTGTGCAGAAGACAGGTTATCTCATGGGTCAGCTTGCACTGACAAGGCAGGGCCATTGTTTCAGACCCTTCCTTAGCTGCCAAAACTAACGCTTAAAGTTCACAAGCAGGACACATTCTGCAAGGTTATCATCCTTGAGGAAATGCAGAAATTCTCTCATGATTTTGCTAAGGGAGTAGTGTTATGATGAATGCAACAGTTCCTAGATTTAGTCTTGCGAAAGCAGAAGATGGCAGAGATGATGGAGATTATTTTCTTGCTATATTATAGGTTGTAGATGTGTTTGAACTCCTGTAAAGAGAATAAGGCTAGACATTACACAGGTTACAAATGCCAAAGCAGGCACTAGAAATAAAAAAAGGAAAGCATTTGTTTTTAATATATGATGCAATATTTCACCTGAATATTCCTGTTGTCTTTCTTACCAATAAAATATAATCCATGAATGTCTGTTCTAGGAGGAATTATGTAATGTTGTCTTTTTTTCCCCATAGCATAAACTATTATTTTTTAGTGGTTCAGAATGATCCCTGCATACAATTTTACGTGGTTGCTACACATGGATAGAAGCTATTGTTTAAAACTACTACAAGAAACAGGTGGTAATTATTTCCCACACTGCTTATCTATAATTTTGATAGGCTGTCACAAGCCACCAGGTAATTCAAACTCCATGGTACTTATGAGGAGACAAATAGACCACTTTCATGACACACATGCAATTTCTTCTTTTGCAGGTGTGTGTATTTTTTTTTCCCTGATACTTCCTATTGGCATGCTTACTCCAAATGAGAAGTAGTCAGTTACCAGACTAATAATGTTGGTACTGCAGTATAATTTGTAATACACTGATGACTACTTTGTTTGAGGAGATAGGACAAATTAGCCAAAGGGGTGAAGTCAATATGAATAAGTTACAGCCTATTAAGGCTCCATGTGAATTCCCTCATTCAGAAGGAAAGCAACCATCATTGTAGCCTAATCCCCAAGTCATTTCAGCTCTACTGAACTGAAGCCATGTGACTTCCAAATTAAAGCATCTACACAGGGATTCAATAAACGCCTTACAGTGGGATCAGCCGCTGTTGAAATAAAGCATTAACTTCACTCTTTCTGGAGTATCTCCATGTAGAAAAACCTTATTATAATTGTAGACTAAACCAAACACAGCAGCAAAATTAAGCTTTCAAATGACTGCTGACATAAATGTGGTCAGACCCTGTCAGTCAGCAATTTGACAATGAATCCCATTCCTCCATTTCTAATTTTTCAAAATTTGAAGTGTCCATACAAAATAAAAATCAGAAAAGAGGGCTTTGCATTGCTTAAAACTATTAAGTAGGCTGAAAGCAGTCATTTTGAAAACATTTTTGGCACTTTTTGTGTATCCCTATGGAATGAGGCCATGAGTGATGGCAGAAGCCTACTCTCCTGAACACGCAAGAGGAATAAAATAAAAATCACAAAACTACAGGGAGAAGGACAAAAAAGTACAAACTCTGTGACTCGTAAAAGCTGTAGGGAATAAGCATAGTATTATGTTTGCCATCACAATTTGAAATATAAACTAGAAGCAATGCAACTAGAAAAATACAGTAGGTATTACTACTGGCTGACTGAGTTTCTAAGCTACTGAATTTTGTGTTGGGTCACTATAGCTTTCAATTAGTTACAAACCTGCGCATTCAAAGTAACTTTTACTAGAAAAAGCTAAGAGGTGTAAAATCATCAGCAGAATTGCTTTTAAAAGCTAAGTAGTACATTGTGGGCTAAATGAAAAATAAGTACACTTTCTAACAAGATGCAGTGTACTCTCTACTGAGACCCATTGCCAATGTGTGGTCCTTTGGCATTTGATTAGAGAAGATAATTTTTGTGTCATTATGAGTGCAAATAAAAATGTGCCTATGCATATAAAAAAATAATTTATCTCAAGTTAAACTTAAAATTCTTTAAAGCAACAGAAGCTTTCTTGTCGCATCCAGGTACATGCTACAGCAAAAATAAAAAATAAATTAAAAAACAAACCCCAAACAAAAACCTGTGTGAAGTAACACACTTCATACATGGTCTTTCTCATAACAGAGAAAATCAAGTTAAAGCATTCAGAATTCTGATCTAACAAAACAGACTTACTTTCGCCTCACTTGCCTAGTAATGTATAGTGTTGTGATATCCCAGGGTGGTTTTTTTCCATTGTAAAAGCGTTGGCAATAGGGTTTTTATGCTTTAGGACTGATTGAGCTATGAAATGCTAGCAGCACAATGCTAGCAAAGTGATCAAGTGCCAGGAAAAATCCTTTAAACAACAGTTTGTTTTATTGCAGTTGCTAACATTGTTGAGTCTTCATATGAGCAGTACAGTGCTTCAACTTTGTTTAGATAAACCAGAGATTTATTTTGAGCAGATCACTTCCTAAACATAGATGATAAATGTGTTTTCTCAATTTATGTGTATTAGAATTGCAGGTGAACTGTCTTATAAAGTTGTAAACTTACTAGTCTTGCTGACACCATTCAGAGCAGTTGGAGATCAAGATGTGGAATTTGTCAGTATTCCAGCAAAAATACAATTTCATTTGTCAAAAGTCCTTTGCAATACCACATCGGGAATGACTTACTGTGAGTGTCCAAGCAGGAATCTGCAATGATTTGCATACAGCTCTGTTATCCCAGCCAGTTCAGAAAGCTAGGGGAAATAATCAGTCATTGGCAGACCACAGGACCTGGTGGTCTGTGACAGAGATGCCAGTCCATCAGTTTCACACACCTGTGTGTTGACACTGCAGCATGCCAGCAGCAGAAAGAGCGTCTCCAGCTATGAAATCACTCACCGTGCGCTGTATGTCTCCCTGGAGATGTTACAAGAACTCTGCAGCTCATTTTGGTGGAAACAAATTTGCACCATCAGTTGACCATATCAGACTAGAGTACAGTCAGCTAAGGGCGCTCTTGTGCTGCCCAGCGCCACCCCGTGGAGAGATCTTCTGCCCAGCTGGGGCTAAGCTGGTGGCAGGAGCAAGTGACTAGCACCCTGAACCACCATTCCCATGATAACCAGTGCTCAGGTGTCACAGCGGCACGGCTGGTTTGGCTCCATGGACACAGGGTGGGCTTTCTGCATGTCACCTACCAGCCATGTGCAGCATCTGTATTGCCTAAAGTCAGCTGAGGGATTTCTGCAGCCTTCTTCCAGGTGCCACCTGGGAGGGCTTCGCAGGCATCCATGCAAACATGGATGACACCAGCCAAGCTATTCCAGCTATTCCTGAAGCAAAACTCAGCAAAGCAGTTTAGGGCATAAGCAGCGCTGTCGACTGACATGCACATTGTTGAGGGGAGAAGGGTATCACGCTCTTTCCGGCACCTCTGTGATGCTGTTCATCCTGACAGATTGTAAATTTGAACTAATGAGTTTTAGTAACATTATTTTGTCCCAAAGCATGACCTGCGTAATCTCTGACAATGCCTTTCTCTGACAGTAATGTTTTCCTGCACAGTTAATAGGAAAAGGTAACATGAATTGCTGAATTAGGTGCTAAAAATACGTGAAGACTCAAACTGCTGTAGTCAAAAGGGAGAGACAAATGTGGTTTGACTCAAACGCATGTGTAGGCTTATGTTTCAGCCAATTTACTGGGTTGTACAAAACTCAACAAACAAAATTTGGATGTAACTCAACATGTTGCATCATATAGCAAGAACTGTTCAGTCTGTATTATCAATATTTAAATGCTTCCTTTAGTAATAAAAATATTTAAATTTCAGAACTATTGAGAATTTTACTGACTGTTCTGCTGACTGAAGTCTGCATCATGTTTAAAATTTATATATCTGAAAGGTGACTGGATAGAAGTATGAAAGAATGAACATTCAGGTCAATCTTGCAGGAAAAAAGGCTGGAATTTTAAAAGTATGTTGACAGGCCCTATTGACTTTATTTATCCAATGAGACTACCAAGCAGGTAAGGCATGCCCACATAACAAAACAAGAGCTAGCTGCATTCTGCAAGGTCCATCTAATCCTGTAAACCTCATAACACTGTAATACTGTTAGAAGTTAATATTGAAATATACAGGAGAATGTGTTTCTGTAAAAGTTAACAGAAAAAGCTATAGGAAAGATGTGTATTCAAGCTGATTTTTGGCACTATTCTGGTAACTCTGAAAATATTCCTCGATTTTTCATTGTCTATTTTTTGGGAAATGTGTCGAGTCCCTTGAAATTAGGGCATTTATGCTACTGATCCTATTGCAACTAGTATTTCTTTTAGTAAGAGTTGGGTTCATTTCTGTAAAATATGGTAAAAATCTATTCTAAATCAATGCTGTAACTTTTGCTCTTTTTGTAAAATACTTGCAGACTTTTTTTGTTGCTGTGTGCAAATTTCAGTTGAACTGACACTAGGCAAATTATACACAGTCATGATCATTATACAGTCATAATCAGGAATCTCCTCCCTCCTTTGGAAAAATCTTAAAATTAATAAAAACAAAGCAAAAGGTTTTTTAATTTTTTTAACAACTGTCAGAAACAATTGATTCAAGCTTTATGTGTGATTGTATTGCTATACGCTCATTATTAAAATAAGATTAAGAACAAACTATAATTTAGACCACCTGTACAATGTTCTTCAGAAATTAAGGAATTTGTACTAGCAAATGGTAGGATTTTGCCCATCAGCAACTTAAAAGTCACCCTAGTGAAAAGGAATCTCAGCAATACCTTTTTTTTATGTTCAAGGAGGATCAGACCCCAAAATTACTGAAGCTTGTCTCCTGTACATCCAGTTACCCTCAAATATTGAAGATCTCACCAGGAAGAGCCATGTCATGCAAATGTGTGTTTAATAGCTTCTTTGAAGCCTAGTATCAAAAAAGTTTCATCATCAGAGTTGATTGTCTGTCCACTTGAGCACAGAATTATCTGTCTTAGCATTGATCAGAATAAATATAATACACCTTGAAATTTGAGGACAGTGCCAGAAATAAACTGCTTTAGACACAGTTTCAATGGTAAATTGAGGCTAAACCGGGTTTGTTGGAGGAGCAACCAAGCTACAAGGAGATGAATTATCTATGAACACTCACAATAAAAACTGCTTGGAGTAGAAGATTAAATACAGTGTAATACATGATATGACAACAATTCATAACACAAACTGAAAGGCTGGTAAGTATTGTTCCATAGGCATTTAGCACTTTGCATTAGACAAATACTATTAATTGATTTGGATTTGATATGGTCATTAGCATGTAACCTAATTCTACTTTTACATCCTTATTCATCAGGATTAAAGCTCATCAAGTCAATAGCAACACACTGCATTTTCAGTGCAAACAAACATCAAATTAGAAAAGGTAAGTTATTAATGTGAAAGAAAGCAAATTATTCATTTTTACTACTGGATCCTCTGTCCTGAAGAAAACGAAATGTGTGAAAAACCTCTTGCATATGGGTTCTCTAAGGAAAGGGTTAGACATTTGTCATTGAAAATCGAGGACGTGAAAGCTTCTGCAGAGTCTGCCATGGGCTGGACCTTAGTTCTGCAGCCAAGACTGTGATTCTTGTTGCACATGACTTGCATGTCACCAGAGATAACTGGTGGAAAAATGCAGGAAATTAAGATTATGTGATTTTCTAATGGAAGTCTTTATCAAATCAGTATAAAATTATCTTAAGTTTTTCTGTTTTGGAATGACTCTGGATTTTGGTTTTCAAAGCTAGCAGAGTAGGGAAGCCATATGCAAGAGCGAGACTTGATTTCTTTGTGACTAATGGAGTTGGTTGTTATTTTAAGGAGAAACCTGTTATCTTGATATTAAGGAGGGGAATAAAAGGAAATTAGAATAAATATTAGAAATCACTGTCATTACGTTTCATAGTTAACAAATCATTTGAGTGCATAAAATAGCTGAATTTCTCAAGCCTTCAGGCTGTGTACAGACTCTGGAAGTCTGGTTATGTTAGTTTTGTTTATTTCATGAGTTTTGAAGAAACACTTGTAAAACTAGAAATCAGTTTTTACTGGAAGATCTTGATACAAAACTAATGCCTCCCAAGAAGGGACTCGTAGAATAAATGTGTCACTAAAAGTATAGAGGTCTGCTTCCCATTGTTTCAGAACAACTGGTCATTCTGCAGTGCACTTGCCAAAATATAGTTCTACAGGTAATTATGTAGTTATTGTCAGAACCTGCTACCATCACTCACCATGTAGTGCTTTACACAAGCAATACCTCTTCTGTCGATGATCACTGTCGCTGAAGATCAGTAGCAGAGGCTGAGTGTAATTAACATAAGGCAAAATCCTGGTGGGGGTGGGAAGTCAGTAAATCAACGCATAAAATTCATAACTTTAAGCACAGATGCAATTTGAGAACTATTAGAAATCTTTATTTCATCAGCATGGTAAAGACTGATGAATAGTCCAAGTTCTACTGATAAACTGTGAATAAGTATAAAATAAAAAAGAAGTCAAGTCTTGTGAAACAAAGAGGTGCCAGCTGATGTCTGCATCGAGGTTTGAAAGTATCTGGATGAGTCTAGTGAATATGCTGGGGTCACTTGATACGGAGGGACAGTTTGGGGAAAGTAGCAGTATGGAAGCATGCCCCCCACCCCAGCCTTCCCAAGGTTTTTTGCGTTATGGAGCTACAAAATCCTTTGGTTGTGTGCAGCTCATTTTCACTGGTGCTTGTGAGGTGGTACTTAAGTTGTCATGTTGCTGTGGTTGTGAAGCGCAGTTTCGAGACCACCCACACTGCCCTCACCTTTACTCCTAGAGACACTGTGAAAGTCTCAGCAAGAGACTGGGGAATGGGGAGATACCTCAGCTTCAGCTGGTGCTTCCAGAACCCTCTGGTACCCATGCATGAATAGCTCTGGGGTCCTCACATGGGAAAGTGGGACTTTTTCAATACACAGTTGCTGCCACACACAGCCTCCTGTGAGTAAAACTTCTGCCTTGTACTCTTCACCACAGGCACCCTCCCCAGACCTCAGGGGCTGGTGCGTTAACTGTATCACTGCTGTGGGACTAGGGCAGTTACCTAGTTACCTAGGAGGTCTCCAGTGATGCGGAGGGATGTTCTGCAGAGGATGTTTACACAGAACTCTGTAATTCATTCTGCGACTGTCTCATCCGTTTAGTCTTGAGCTTGGATGAGCACCTGTTTCCTAGTTTTTTCTCCTATCAGACCCAACAAGTCTACCCCTCCTTCTACATCGTTATGGACTACTAAGAATAAATCTGCAGGTGATGAATGGATGAGCTGGTGATATAAGTGCCTGGCCAGCCATGGCTCTTCAGAGTGCTTAGATGTCCTACAACACATGCAAACATGCTTGACTTTCCCTCTCCGTTGCAGGTGGCATCTGATTGTGTGTACTTTGCTTTTCCACAGCCAGCAGCCTGTCACCTCTGCAGCCACTGTTTTTCCTAACAAGCAGCAGAACCTAGAGCCAGAATGTGCAGATGCACAGGTGCATGTAGAGTGTGGGAAAGTTAAACAGAAAGCTTTCCATTTGTGTGCATTGCATAGCCTGCAATGCATAGCGGTGTGTGGCCAGATGCAGTCCACAGATGTCTCTTCAAGCAATGCCTTGTTGCAGGGGCTCGGCAATTTCTGAATAGTTACAGGGTGACTCGGCTCACTCCTGGAAGAAAAAACAGCAAAAAACACTGGTCAGGTTTTGTCCTGTGATTGCAGGTGGTCCTTATATTCCTCACCTATGTCAACACTTTTTTGCTGGTAAAGTGTCATGTTGCCTATATTTGACCTCCTTGGTGTCTTGTTTGGTGTTTGTATCTTCAGTGAAAAGGCAGCTTCTCAGGACAGGGGAGACATTTCAGTGTCCAGTGTATTTGCACACTAAATTTTCAAGAGTCTTCTGCAAAGGTGAACCAAGGAGAAATTAGAAAAGAGGACAGGCTTGGTCCTCATCGCACACTCTAAATGACTTTGTCACTCTCCCCTGTGAAGATCAATGTTGATACCTGCGCTGGTAGTGCCCTTGCTGTTGGCTTTTCATAGTGGGCCTCTGCTGTAAGAGGTGTTTCCTTCCATTGTAAGAGTTGCCTGTTTGAGTGCTGGGGTAACCACAGCCTCCTCAGCCCAGCCCTGACACTTTGGGGGAGCGGAGGGTGTCACAGAAAGCCTGCATGCAAGAAATCACCTGCCTCCCTGACAGCTGTTTTCTGGGAGATGTTCAAAAAATGTATCTTACAGAGGAAGAGAACAACAACAAATCTCTTCTGGTGCTGGCTTTCTAAGCCTTTCTCTACCGAGAAAATAGTTTTTCCCAATCAAATACCAAAGTTTTGCTTTGGAGGTTGAAGTGGCAGAACACTGTAGCAATGTGTCTTGTCCTGTGTGAGACTGTGAAGTTAATGACCAAACACAACTGCTATGGACAATGAAGGGTTATCTGTCAAAGGCTGTGGGCAGACACTCTTCTCTTGAACTCGCTTGTCTTTCAAAGAACCAGTATCTTAGGTTTGGCCCACCTGTCTGTTGTTATGTGCCTGGCTTCAGGGTGGAGCAGGAGACATCATTCTGTGTGTCTGTCCCCTTAGCCCAGGGTTTGCATGGCTTTCAGAGCTGCTGTGGTTGCAGAGGCTGGATCCTCACTTATGGCACGTGCAAGCATTTTTGCTTGGGTAGCTATAAGGACATTCGGCTCTTACTATGGGCATTGTGGTTTTCTTCTGATGATCTATTTTACTTCTTAGTATGGTGTTTGAAGGAAACCCCTCCGCCTTCTAGTTTATTCTTTGTCTTTCCATTACATAAGAATGTGCTAATGCTTGCATGGAACATGCAAAAAAATCTAGAAACACACAGACTGATGACTTGTGTAAGTACTAGAAAAGGGTAAACTTACAAATAGTACAAGTTGAGTGAAGTATTCCATTGCAGTATTCTGTCTGAAATTGACATGAGTTACCTGAATCTACTGCCATCATACTCTGCTTAAGGAAATATTACTTGAGAATTTAAAAAAAAAATATTTGGAGAGAGTAACCTTTTCAATGTTCCACTCTTTAGATTGCTGCTTGGATTACATAATGCAGTTTGAGCTACATGTAAACTAATGTTTTGATGCATGAAAACTGGAAAATGTATAAAGAGCTTCATCTTTTTGTTTGTCCCTTTGAATACAGGCAACATGTAATCCTGTCTTCATGCAACTGTGGAGGAAATAATTGGGCATCTGCCAACACACCAAAGGGAACAAACCCAGTATTGCTATTTTATATTCACCAGAAACAATCTTGCCTTTGTATTAGCAATGCTGCATTTTAAATTGATTAAATGAAAGTTGACCTATGCAGAATTAGGAAATTTTTTTGTCGTTATGTCTTTCGCAATATCTAAGTAAACTCATGATTTGACACTGCACCTTCCTGCACATGCTTTAAGTGTTCTACTCCTAAAATCTTTATTTTTAAACTTAAGAGTACAAGGGTTTAATCAGCTAAAAGGACTGGAATATTTCTTCTAAGGAAGTAATGCTTATTACTCCAGACAAGCAAAACATTTCAGAAAATGTGTGCTTTAAACACAAAAGAAATGTCTCTCCTTATAAATAAATAAAGGGTGCTCTCTCTTATGTAAGTGTTGAACTGTTCTGTTGTATGGGGACCCTAAGTGCTAGTTTCTCTGAATGATTTTTTTAAGTTTCATCATGTCACCACAACTGCTCTGCTTTCATTTGTTAGTGGATACAATGCAATTGGCCAACTCAACAATGACAGGCACTTTTGTTAGATTACAGAAAAGATATCAGGTCTTTCCATGCTTTGTGATGTCCCAAGAGAACAGGAGTTTTAAATCTGTTTGGTCAAGTGACTAATTCGGCTAATTGATTTAAAAAAAAAAAAAAAAAAAACCACAAACAAAAAAAACCCCAGAGACATTCAAACAGTCAGGAAAAAGACATGTGTGGAACAGAACAAGTTCAAAATCACAATTTATGTCACAGAAGGAAACGGGTATTGATCCCATGCCAGATGTACTGATACAGGCAGATATCTTTGTCTCAAGATTGTTCAATGTCTCAGAAGATTGTGGAAGTAAGTGTACAATTTTACCAAAAGCTGTAACTAGTCCTCAGGCAGATAGCTGGAACTGAAGGCTTTGAAAAACCATGGGAAAATAATTCAAGTTCCTTAGACTGATAAGGTTGATACAGGATTCTTTAACTATACTCACTTATAAATGATTTTTCTTCAAGGAGCTTGCCTTTCTATTTTTAAAAGTGTTGTATAGAAAAGTATGTAAGTACAGCTTCCATTGTCCATTTGAATAGAGCCACAACATAATCAATTTTAATGAATAAGATATATGGCTAGCAAAAGCTACAGTAACATTAAGGATTTATGTTTGTGCAAAAATTTATAAATTGCATTTACTGTATGCTCATTAAATAGTTTTTCTGTTGTTACAAATAATTCAAAAGGTTTGCCAGAATATTAAAATGGCGTGTCATTCCGGTAAGGCTTCTGCACAGTGCATTCAAGGACTTTCATTGTTCTACAGGATAAAGAACAATTCACCAAAACTTGCACTTATAAAACAATATGTATTTATTCAGTTAATTTGAGAGGGGAAATGCAATTTACATTTCTATTAATCAGTTAATCTGCCTTTTAAATAAAATAATGAAAAAAGGTAGTGTGGAAATGTTGGGTTTTTTTAATATTCAGGCATTAGGTTTAAATCTGTGAATGGAATAAAAACCACTGTGCTGCTTCTGAAATAGGTTAACATAGAGTGCTCACAAAACTGTGAAGAACGCAAACCATAGCTCTTGTCACTCTCAGAGTTACTTATTTGACAGGGAGGAGATGTAACTCATGAAAACAGTTTTATTTCAGTAGGTTTCTGATTGCAAATCTATACGCGTGATTCTATTTCCAATTAAGGACCTAATCTCAAATCAGTGAGACTATTTCTGTCTGATACCTGGAGTTTAGGACCTGATGCAACTCAGAAAACCAAATCCTTGCACATAAAACATCCAAACTTTGAAGCGCGAGGGACTGCAGAATGGCAGAACAAAAGAGTGCAGAAGGACTCCCCTAAGCGCAAGCCCCTGTCTGCAGTCAGTTTATCAGAGAGTAAGTGCCTTCCAGTGATCCAGTGATCCTCCCGGCAATTGCATAGCAGGCAGTGGGAACCTGAATTGGCTTTGGTGTAAGTATTATAGGTGAAGGTCTAACTTGCATTTCTCAATGTAGTTGATAAATTTAATCTGTTCTTGTTCAGCAGTAAGACAGCTGAAATGCTGTTGGCTTTGACTGAGATCATAGAATCACAGAATCATTTAGACAGGAAAAGACCCATAAGATTATCGAGCCCAATCATAAACCTAATACTACCAAGTCCACCACTAAACCATATCCCCAAGCACCATGTCTACACACCTTTTAAATACCTGCAGGGATGATCAGAAGGCAGGCTGACAGAGTTGGGATTGTTCAGCCTGGAGAAGAGAAGGCTGTTGTGAGACCTTATTGCAGCCTTTCAATACTTAAACAGGGCTTGTAAGAAAGATGGGGACAAACTTTTTAGCAAGCCCAGTTGTGTTAGGTCAAGGGGTAATGGTTTTAAACTAAAAGATGGTAGATTTAGACTGGCTATAAGGAAGAATTTTTTTTACAATGAACTAGGTGAGACACTGGAACAGGTTGCCCAGAGAGGTGGTGGAGGCCCCATCCCTGGAGACATTCAAGGCCAGAAACCTGATCTAGTTGAAGATGTCCCTGCTTACTGCAGGGGGGTTGGACTAGATGACCTTTAAAGGTCCCTTCCAACCCAGACTATTATATGATTCTATGGTGACTCAACCACTTCCCTGGGCAGCCTGGTCCAGTGATTGACAACCCTTTCAGAGAAGAAATTTTTCCTAATATCCAATCTAAACCTCTCCTGGAGCAACTTGAGGCCATTTCCTCTTGTCCTATTGCCTGTTACTTGGGAAGAGACCAACTCTCACCTTGCTACAAACTCCTTTCAGGTAGTTGTAGAGAGCAATAAGGTCTCCCCTGCGCCTCTTTTTCTCCAGGCTAAACAACCCCAGTTCCCTCAGCTGCTCCTCATAAGACTTGTACTCGAGACATTTCACCAACTTCGTTGCTATTCTTTGGAATCACCTCAATATCTTGTAGTGAGGGGTCCAAAACTGAACACAGTATTCAAGATGTGGTCTAACCAGTCCTGAGTACAAAGGGAAAATCACTTCCCTAGTCCTGCTGGCCACATTATTTCTAATACCAGCCGGGATGCTGTTGGCCTTCTTGGCCACATGGGCACACTGCTGGCTCATATTCAGCCAGCTGTCAACCAACACCCCCAGGTCCTTTTCTGCCAGGCAGCTCTCCAGCCACTCTGCCCCAAGCCTGTAGCACTACATGGGGTTGTTGTGACCCAAGTGTAGGACCTGCCACTTGGCCTTGTTGAACCTCATACCATTGGCCTCCACCCACCAATCCAGCCTGTCCAGATCCCTCTCTGGAGCCATCCCAGCCTCAAGGAGATCAGCACTCTCACCCAACTTAGTGTCGTCTGCAGACTTACTGAGGATGCACTCAATCTCTTCGTCCACATCATCGATAAAGATATTAAACAAAACTAGCCCAAATACTGAGGCCTGGGGAAAACCACTTGTGTTTAAACCCTAGCTGGATTTAACTCCATGCACCACAACTCTTTGGGCCTGTCCATCCAGCCAGTTTTTACCCAGTGAAATGTATGTTCATCCAAGCCATGAGCAGCCAGTTTCTCTGGGACAATGCTGTGGGAAACAGTGTCAAAGGCTTTAATGAAGTAACCCATCAAATCCATGTCTCTCCAATTTAGAGATAAGGATGTTGCACAGAACAGTGTCAAATGCATTGAATAAGTCCAGGTAGATGACGTCAGTCGGTCTTCCCTTATCCAGCAATTCTGTGACCCCATTTTTGAAAGCCATCAGATTTGTCAGGCACGATTTGCCCTTGGTGAAGCCATGTTGGCTGTCACTAATCACCTCTCTTTTCCCCATGTGCCTTAGTATAATTTCCAGGAGGATCCACTCCATGATCTTGCTGGGCACAGAGGTGAGACTCACTGGCCTAGAGTTCCCTCAGTCTTCCTTTTTCCCTTTTTAAAAATGGGCATTATATTCCCCTTTTCCAGTCAGTGTGAATGTCACCAGGCTTCCACGACTTTTCAAATAAGATGGATAGTGATTTAGCAACTTCATCTGCAAGTTCCCTCAGGACCCCCAGATCAGGCATCTCATCAGGTTCCATGGACTTGTGCATATTCAGGTTCCCCAGATGGTTTGAACCTGGTCTTCTCCTACAGTGGACAGTACTTCATTCTCCCAGTCCCTGCCTTTGGGTCCTATGAATTGGGCGAGGTGGCTAGAACCCTTGCTGGTGAAGACTGAGGCAAAAAAATTTGTTGAGTACTTCAGCCTCCATGTTGGTTGTAGCCATGGCTCCTGTTTTGCTCATCAAGGTGGGTACAGTTTCTTTCATCTTTCTTTCTTGTCCTATGTACCTGAAGAACACTTCTTGTTATTTTGCATGTCCCCAGCCAAGTTCAGCTCCAGCTGTGCCTTGGCTTTCCTGCTACTCTCCCTGCATTCTTGGGCCATATCCTATATCTCCCCAAGACGATCCCTGCCTCCACTGTCTATGCGTCTTTGGTTTGTGTCTTAGTTTGTCTAAGAGATCTTGATTTAGCCAAGCTGGCCTCCTGCCTCCCCTGCCCCTGCACATCAGGACTGAAAGCTCTTGTGCCCTAAGAAAAATGTCTCTGAATATCTCCCAGCTCTCATTTGCTCCTTTGCCTTTAAGGGCGGTTTCCCAACAGATTCCACACACCACCACCCAAAACAGCTGAAAGTTTGTCTTTCTGAGGTTTGGGGTCCTGACACTACTTTTTACCCATCTTGTACCCCTCAAGATTAAGAATTCCTCCAGGGCACAATCACTGGAGCCCAAGCTACGTCCAATCTTGACCTCTTCAATAAGTTCTTCCACATTAGTGAGCAATAGGTCCAGCAGTGCCTCTCCTCTGGAAGTTTTCCGCAATGCACTCCAGTTGTTTCCTGGACTGCTTGCAGTTCGCTGTTCCACTTTCCTAGCCGATGTCTGGGTGGCTGAAGTCCCCTCTCAGAATCAGGGCCTGTGAGCATGATGCTTCCTGCAGTTGAAGAAAGAACTCTTCAGCCTCCTCTTCTTGATCGGGTGGCCTGTAGTAGGCATCAGCCACACGGTTTTCCTTATTGGCTTGGTCTCTAATTTTCTGACCTGTGCATTGCTGTTCTTCAAAGATAGCTCTGTGCAATCAATCCCATTTTCGACATAGAAGGCAACTCTGCCACCTCTCCTTCCTTGGCTGTCCCTTCTGAATAGTTTATAGCTATCAGTCACAGCATGGGGGCTTCATTCTGCTCTCAGCCTCTGTCTTCCAGCTCAGCCAGCTGGGTACCCCAAGAACAATTGGTTTTATTATTAAAGATTAAGGCAAAGAAGGCATTAAGTATTTCAGACTTTTCTTCATCCTTTGTCACTCTTTTTCCCCTGTATCCAACAAAGGATAAAGATTCTCTTTAGCCTAGCCTTCCTTTTATTGTTAATGTATTTATAGAGCCTTTTTTTATTGTCTTTTACAGGAGTAACCAGATTAAGTTTTAGTTGGGCTTTGACCTTTCTAATTTACTCCCTGCTTAGCCTCACAACATCTTTGCAGTCCTCCTGAGTTGCATGGCCCTTCTTCCAAAGGTCATAAACTCTCTTTTTTGCCCTGAGTTACAGCCAAAGCTCTCCGTTCAGCGAGGACAGTCTTCTTCCCCATCAGTTCATCTTTTGGCACATGGGGATGGCCTGCTTCTGTGCCTTTAAGACTTTGTTCTTGAAGAATGTCCAACTTTCCTGGGCCCCTTTGCTCTTCAGGGACGCCTCCCAAGGGACTCTGTCAACCAGGCCACTAAACAGGCCAAAGATTGCCCTCTGGAAGTCCACAGAACTTTAGTGAAACCACCATAGGAGTAGAAATGATTTGCCAGGTGTCTTGTGAAGGACAATTCCTAATGGCAGCAATGGGTTCAATCAATAATTCTGCCTGTTTCACATTCTGAACTTACTTCATATTTTTATGTTTTCTTCTTCATTGTCTAGTTCCTGTGCGCTTCCCTCAGATTTTAATACAATCCTTTCTTTATAGGTACAAGGGCTGAAGAAGTGCTGTTGTTGAGGGGTTTCTCTTCCCTTGGACAGGTTTAATGACTATGAACTACAGAATTAACTGGTTTTGTCTGTAGAACTATTTTTATCCAAAGTAATAAGAATAACAATTTAAAAGGAATAGGACTATTAAGGATTGCAGTAGAGTCAAGAGAGTGGCTCACTGACCTTTTGAACAAATACATAACTTAAATTTGCAGGAAAAAAAGACAAAAACAAAGGAAAAAAAAAACCAGAACATCATTCAGCCACTTCAATAAGAGGTTTCTTACAGTAAACCAGGTAAACAGATGTGGCACAAAAGTAAAAATATTTAATTTTACAGATTAGTCCTTTCTTAACTAGTTGAAGGTAGATATTTGATCCTTATGAAAGGAAACTATTTTTTGAAACAGGGAGTGAAACAGTTACATAATCTGTCATTTCTTTGAATTTTTCCTTTTGAATAAAGCTTTTGCACTTCATAATGTAGGAAGCAGTTTTGTAAAATTCAAAGGTACATATATAGGTTTAAATGTCTGAGATATGTGCATTTTAATAATAACAGGTCTTGAATCTGAGTAGCTATCATGAATTTAAAATGAAAGGATGAATCTAGAGCTGTTTAACACTGCTGTGCTTATCCATAAGTGGGTGTATAGTACTGCTTCACTACAAACATACATTTATGAACTGCAAACTGCAAACATTCCTGCAAGATGAAAACTACAAAATACCAAAAAGTATGCATAGCAAGGTACAGATCAGTTAATGTAAAAGCTAAAAAATTTCTCTTAGAAACATGTCCTAAATATATTCTAAATCACCCTTTAGATAAGTCTACAGGGCTTTTTGAATCTGTGTGCATACAGTGGCATTGTGACAGATGTCTTGTCTGTTAAGGAGTTGTCTCAGGTGCAATGCCATTGCTAAGTGATGATATTTGAATCACAGTATTGCCTAGTGATGCCTTCCTTTGCCACAGTGGTTTGCCAACGGTTTGCTACGGGGCTGATGACTATGTCCACTTTTAAGACACCCAGCCTTGCACCTGGCAGATGTAGGTGCTAGTCCGTATGTTTCTCTCACCTGGTAATCAGTGACAAACCTCTACTGATCCTAGTAACCAGGGTGAGTCTCTGCAGGAGAAACAGGGCACAACTAATTCGTCTGCATGAAGTCCCATATCAAGTCATACTCCCTGAGCAGTTCTACCACAACTGCAACCTTCTTCTGCATCGCCACATAGCATTCAGACTTACCCCTTCTAATCCTGTTCTATATTAACCAGAGACTTGAAAGCATCTGCTTAAAATCTTGCTATAGCAACAAAATACCTGTTGGTGATAAGAGTAGCACGTGTTCAGGGTTATGCTTGTTTAGGGCTTTTGCCTTGAGAAAACTATAAAAGCTCAATCTTTGAAAGTTCTAATTTGATTACAGTTTGCATAAAGAAATTCTGTCTGAAATGTTTATATGCTAATCTCTTCCTCAATGTCAATGGCACTATTATTTTTTTAATTAGTTACTGTATGTAAAATTGCTTATTTGCAAGTCTATTTCTTTGCTTTCAGGTTCGTCTGCATCTGATAAGCAGGTCATGTTTTGTTGCTTGAGGTTTTGATTTAAAAAAAAAAAAGGTAAAAATTGTTCTTTCAAGCTTTAATTTTTCCTCATATGATGTGAAATTAACAGAGCACAGAAAGTATACTTATATTGTATATTGTATTTGATGAAAGTTTAAATTCTTTTTTAAATCTAAACTATTACTGAAACCTTAGAGGATATCAATCAAGTGTGATTATATACTCTTATTAAAAATGTACTTTGTTGCTTTATATTATCACCTCAAACACAGTGCACTTCATCAGACAGCTGAACCCCTAGATGAGAAAACTGGCAAAACCAAATCTTGTATGGGTATCCTTGCCAACAGTTTTGTAGCTGTCATCCGTTATCTAAGAATAGCAGTCTGATACAGCTGATAAGATCGTGTGTGAATATAATTATCATTTCACTGAGTGTTTGAATTGAAGGAAAACTGTCAATGTGACTACACAATTTCAGGATGACGTATGTAGCGGAAGGAAAGCTGTATCTGCTGGAGTTGTCATATAGGAAAAGATTACAAATTGGATAATTTTAGATATTTACATAGCGTATTTCATTTTTTGGACACCTGTCGGGTTCTTTTTTTTCCTAGATAAATAATATTGTGCTTGAAGATGATTTTGCATTTGTCTATTGCGCCACTTGTTCCTGCAAGAAAAGAAGTGCAGGTAATGAAGGTAAGTCAGGCCAAATGAGCTAACTGGTATTGATCTCAAAATATACCCTGAGGCAATCAGAATGGATCAAAAGTACAATTAGCCCAGGGACTCTGATATATGCACTGCCATAATTTGCAGCTTGAGGAGAAAAGCAGAAATGAACATCTCCACTTCCTCATCTGCAAAAGAAAGATAGCACTTTCATATGCCTAATTCTCTAGGGATATTGCTGATGGATTATGATAGCATAATTAATTTGCTGCAGTGTATGTTGTGTCATGGGGGTTTTTTTAGGGGGTTCTATAAAATATCAGTCTGCCTTTTCTTCATACAAAAAGCTGTGGCTAATGCGACCACATTATGTGACTCCTAACATGAACAGTCAACTGAAAACCTTCTATTGCAAGATTCAGGGTTAGTTGTCATAGCCTGGAGATTTGTGAGTCTCTTCTATGCTTTAAAGTGAAAGAGAGGGCAAAATACTTTTTACATAATAAAAGTATGTTCAGTATCACATAATCATCTTAGAAATATTCTTCCATTAGAGAATGTTTTTTCTTTAGAGAATCTCTTGTATTACACTTAATCATTAATCATGAATTAATTAATCATTAATGATAAAGGAAAAGTGCCATTTATTGTATTTAAAAAGCTTTTTGAGTAAACATCTCCCAGAGATGTTCTAAGCTTGTATTTCTTAATCTATGTTTTATATTAAAAGGTGTATTGAAGCATTAAAACTGGAATCTTAAAATGAACCATAGTTTGTTTTAAGAACTGTGATTGTATTAAGAAATTCTTGTCAAGAGACAGAAGTAGGAATTAATTATCTGTGCTTGGCAGAGATCCAAAATGACAAAATTGCCATAGCAAGACAGGGATTTCAGCATCCTTACACATAGCCATTAGTCCTTGCAAAGCCATGCTTCAAAAAAGAAGACTAATATGTCTCATGCATTAAAGGGGATGCATACTGCACCAGTAGGAATGATGTAGATTCATAGCCTTGATGTCATCAGGGTATGGAGTTAATGATTACTGCATTTTGTTCCTAGCACTTTTCTGTAATTTTTATGTAGGGTTTCTATCCTCGCTTCGGTTAAGTCTATTATTTCTGAGAAGTTGAAAATTTTATGGTGATCAGATCCTTTAAGACGGTTTTAATGGGATATAAGCATGTGAGAGTGGCAAAGCGTCTGGCTCAGACTACTCTCCTGAGGCTGTTATGAAATGCTCAGAGTCTGAATTAATTTCTACAACACTGTTATTCAGCTGGGCCACTTCTTATCCTATACCTGGCAGTGAAAACTCAACATCTACTGAATGCTGATATATCTACATCTATAGATGCTTCCAAACTAAATATACTTCATAGAAATTCAGTCTTCAATTTTTTCCGACAGGGAAGAAGGCAAGGAATCTTAGGCAAAGACTGCTAGAAATTCACCTAAACATGTGAAGAAAGACTGAAGTAACATGAAAAGCTAATTTTGAAAAAGTGCTTTCATAAACAGTGAGTTGCCTACATTTTCATGTAAAGCCTTAGAGGTGACTTGACCTTTGTATAGATTTTAACTGAAGTCAAAATGCTAAACATTTCGATTTCTCATCTTCAGTTTTGGTTCTTGTTGTATGTTGGCGCTGGGCTTAAAAATCTGTTGAAGTCAAAACTGTGGCCTTGTTCCCATGTGTACATTAGCTATGTTACAGAAAATCTGCATTGACTTAAATATATTTGTCTGGTTTTATTATGTTATTGATATCTTGTGAAAACTTAATGTTGTTATCAGTCTGTGGCTATTTGTCTGCAGAATGCACAAAAGGAACATTCAGTTAGAAAACTGGACAGTACCAGGGTTACCAAGTCTGAATGTGAGTAAAGTTATGAAACAACACTGAAACTCAGTGCATCAGCATGCAGCTCAGAGACAAGTGGTTTCCTAAATTTGAAACTATTATGCTTGACTGTCATGGTTTAATCCCAGCCATCAACTAAGCCCCACACAGCCACTCACTCACTCCCCCCTGACAGAATGGGGAGAGAATCACAAGAGTAAAAGTTAGAAAACTCCAGGGTTGATATAAAGACACTTTGTTACGTAAAGCGAAAGCCACGCATGCAAGCAATGCAACACAAGTAATTAATTCATTACTTCTCATCAGCAGGCAGGTGTTCAGCCAACTCCAGGGAAGCAGGGCTCCATCACACCTAACAGTTGCTTGGCAAGACAAAATGCCATAACTGTGAATATATTCCTTCTTTTTCCTCTAGCTTCATATTGCTGAGCATGACATCATGTGGTACGGAATATCCCTTCGGTAAGTTGGGGTCTGCTGTCCCGGCTGTGTCTCCTCCCAACTATTTGTGCACCCCCAGCCTGCTCGCTGGTGGGGTGGTGTGAGGAGCAGAAAAGGCCTTGACTCTGTGTAAGGACTGCTCAGCAGTGACTAAAACATTCCTGTATTATCAACACTGTTTCCAGCAGAAATCCAAAACATAGCCCATTCTAGCTACTATGAAGAAAATTAACTCTCAGACAAAACCAGCACAGTGACTTAGGATATACTGCTCTGTGTGTTCTACAAATCAGTCTTTCAGTCACAGGTACGTTTGTATAGCCAGAGCACAGAAGGTAATCATGAACTTGTAAATTCAAATCCCACTGTATGATGTAGAAGAGTGGAGAATATTTTTTTATTAAAGCAATGCAGACCTAGTATGTTGCCTTGACTATCATGATTAATTCCTTGGTGTCACAGTACCCATGTATAAAATAATCCTCCCTTCTTCACAGGGATGCTAGACTGAATTCATTACATGAGACATTTAGCTAGAACACCTATGAGTGTGCCCTTTAATGAAATGGAAACTGGATAATATCTGATTAAAGTTCTCCAGAGGGTCAGGAAATGCCCTCTGCAACTTAGGCTCCTTATATCAAGCTGAAAGTAGAATGATGCAAAAATTCTTGAAATTTTATTCAAAACTCCAGCCACAAGAACTGCAATTTAATTTTTTAGCCTCAACCATTAATTAGCTTTTTTTTTTCCTTGGAGTGTTGTATGCACTGGGTGAAAGCTTAACTTTTAGAACAATACTGCGCAAAAATGAGTTTTTCACAGTCGAGGTTTAAGATTTGAGGTGCTGCCCTTTTGAAAACTGCTACAGTACGTCACACTGGTATAAATAGAAATAAAAGACATAAAGAAATAAAATGCCCCTTATGTATTACATAGCAAGTAAAAGCATTTCTGAAAATTACAAGCAAGAGTAGGGGTGGTTTTGATTTTGATGGACTGAAAAGCTGTAGTGTCACAAAATGCTCATCTATTGTAGCTGAAAGGCAGACTGAGCCAGCTAGACTTCCTCCTCTTTACAGGTATATGATCATGTCTTTTGCACCTTCCTCTGGAAAGGCTGAATGATGCTGTCTGTCTACATAGTGGTCAGTTTTGCAGATGGCGATGGAGCTTTCTCCCTTGATGTCCTCAGACTCAGACCAGACCTCAGCACTGTACTGGAGTAAAGATGCTAATGTTCATTCACATCCTGAAGCATTCATGTAGAACCACAAGAAACAGTGAAACTCTGTGATTTCTACATTTTGGGCAGCTTCTTCTTGTTGTTGGGTTTATTCAATGAATAGGTAAGTGATCTTTTCAGGTTGTTGAAATGTAGCCTCTAAAATACGATTTGCTGAAGATCAACATGCCGCTTCACATCCATCGTGCTGTGAAATACAACTGACAGGCACAGAAAGTTTTCAGACGAGCAGCAGAATTATGATTTCTTCACCTACCAACATTGCAAAGTCAGAAGGATTAATTCTGGTTCAAATATCACCATTCATAGAAATGATATTTGTGGCTGTAGCTAAGGTAACAACACTGATGATGTGTAGCCATAACGGAGTCCAATATGTCTCCCAAGCCTATGCTCTTAAAATCTTGCACAGAAGTAGTTTGAATTTGCTTGTGTCAGGGAAAAAAGCATGACTAAATGTGAAGTATTGCTGTGCTGCTTTGCTTCTTAACCATTTAGGCCCTCCTGTGTGTAATGCTGCATGTAACAGGTTCAAAAGGAAGGCCACCTGGAAAACTTTAACAGCTTCAGAATTTGTCCCTTTTGTAGATTACTTGTTTTATAGTATGCTTCTTTATCCTGCAATGCTGACTTAACACTCAATATGGTTTCTATTGCTTTAATTATTATTAATTCTTATTTCTCATAGCTTTTATTCTCTCATAGGAGGAAAAACCATCCTGAAAGAGCATATAAAAATGTTTAATTATTTAAAAATGCAAGTAACTGCTGTCCTTTCTGTCTTCAAACTGTATTTATAACAGTCTTTCTTTTAATTTTTTTTAATAATGTTACAACCTTTTTATACATTTCATTAACCTGGGGCCTCACTGAAAAAAAAAGTAGCAAAGAAAAAGTGCAAAATGTACAGGGTTTTCTCCTGTGCTATGCTGTTGTAAGATAAAAGCTGCACAACCCTAGGGCTCTTAGAGTCAATATAAATGATAGTTATAGAGGAATTCCTATGAACCTTTTCTCAAAGTCACAGAACTGAAGCAAAAGAAGTGTTTGAGTGATTTCTATGCTTTTGCTGTGATAGATCCCTTTTCAGATAGTGGTAAGTCTGCTAGATATTAGTTTCTCCAGTGCTCCTCAAAATAATTTTTTCATAAGCCAGAGCTTGTGATTTGAGGGTTCTGGGTTGGTGGCTTGGTTTTTTTTTCTTGAATGGATGACATCGCAGGTACTGTGTCATTTTTCAAAACATTTTTCAGATGGAGGATTTGGCCCCATAAGCTCATCATCTAGTGCAGTCTTCTCTCAGCCAGTGCAGACTGATATTACTTTATTCAGGCATAAAGAATGTCAGGCATAAAGAATGGAGATCTCTGTTAAAAGCTTGTTAGAGGTTGATTTGTCAAGTAGTATTTCTTGCTTCCTTGATTACTATTTCAGTGATATTTACCACATAGTTTACTTCATGGAATTTCCTTGGTTTTATCTTTTAAAAGAAATCCTGTACTCAGCTGAGCTCCTGTGAGGCAGGCAGAGGACCCATGACTTGCAAACTTCTTGATCAAGTGCCCATCCACATACCCAAGGCCTGATTGGGTCCAGTGTTCCCATTCATGCTGTAGCTGTGTGTGTGTTTATGTGTACATGTGTGTGTGTGTGTATTTTAAAAGTATATTGCCACCTGATTGTTTTGAAGTGAAAGCAAACAATAAGGTAGTATGCTAGTTCAAACTCATGGTTACAAATCACTGGTGTCTTGGCAAATGAGCAAGAAGACAAACCAACTCGGTGAAAGCAAGTATGCATAAAGATGAGTGTACAGCAATTTAAATTGCTTGGTTACCCCCTGACCGAGCATAATCATTTCAGTCAAAATAGAAAAAAAATCAACTAGAGGATGTTTTGTTTTGATCAAATACGGAAAAAGAAAAGAAAATGGTTGAAATTAGATCTAGTGCAATTCAAAGCCAGTATCGGTAAACAAAAATATTCTTTTTTAAACGTAACAAAAAAAAATCTCATATTTGGGTGAAAAAAGTTTTAATATTGAAATTTCAAAGTCTGAGTTTTCTCATATTAAAGGTGTCACCTGATTACAAAATAACGCAAGTTAATCAGAAAGATTTACGAATTGAAACATTTGGACCATAGAGAATATTTTTCCAAAAGAATAAAAGAGCTTTTCACATCTCCTAGAAGTGCTGCATCCTTCCAAAAAAACCCCATAATGACGTCTTATAGTACCCAGTTTTTGCAAGTTTAAAGCTAGTGACTTGGAAGTATTGTACTGGCATCTTAGTTGGGTTTTACCTTTTCATGATCATTGCAGT
The DNA here is from genome assembly GCA_008658365.1 of Alca torda. Taxonomy (NCBI): domain Eukaryota; kingdom Metazoa; phylum Chordata; class Aves; order Charadriiformes; family Alcidae; genus Alca; species Alca torda. Next base: position 70,659,506 of record CM018101.1, read on the forward strand.
AAGCCACACATTTCCTTACAATCATTTTAAATCCCTAAGTTATCAGTATTGCTGTAATGCAGGTATTTTTCTCAAACACTCAATGTCTACTTCTACACATATGTCATAACTTCACATTATGTGTTCTCTGAATATTAATGAAGAAGCAGTTTCTGCAATATCGAAACTCTCTTCCCGCCAGAGAGCAGATTGTCCTGTCTCTACATTTTTAGCTCTATGATTTTTTTATTGTTGTGATGAAAAATGCTGAAAAGCAATGTTTCATGCTGCATTTAAGCAATGTGCAAGCTTACAGTCAAACCACAGCAAAAGTCTCCGGTATCACTGTCAGTATACCTCTGTGCGCATAGAGGATTGCAAGCATCTGGTGGGTACCTTTGTCAGTGCAAACCTGTCCAGCTCTACTGTTTCCAGAACTTCCTGTAGATGTGGTGTTGAAAAACAGATGATATTCTGAACTCATTCTTCATTAAACTACATGCAGCTAGGGAGAAACAAAACTCTTGTTCTCTCAACTACTCAACAGAGCAGAAGTACTGGTAAAGTACTGAAGTATGGCACTTGACATGACTTCACCTTGTTTTCCCAAGGACTGGGCATCCACTATGCATCTTATTAGCATTGTATAAAATAGAATGGGATTTTTAACATAAATATCATAGAAAAATATTTACAGTGAGCAGAACGGCCTTGTTCCAGATTCTTGTTCTATTTGTGCATATTGAGAGAGACTAGTACAAGTCCCAGTGTACGGTATACAGACCTTCAATCCAAAAAGACGGGGCATACACAATTGTTACTGAGTTCAATGACAGAAAAAAACCAGGAACTAAATAACAAGTGCCATTCAAGTAGGGGATTTTTTTGTAGTGGTCAAACGGATTTGCAAGACAGCAATATACTTGTATGCCTGCAACCTCTGACAATGACAAATGAAATATTAACAAAAAAATGCCCTTCTGAAATACTTGAAATTGCTGTCACTTCTCATAAAAAGTTAAAAACTTCTGCTTTCTTCTCTTCCAAGTATTATTTTGAACTTTGTTTATAAGCTTTCACACCCTACTTAAAGAAGTGGCAAAAAAAATCTGGAGTGATAGTAAATTATTTTCCCAGGAATCTATGGGTTTGCCAAGGTGAAGAAGTCAATGTATGGTAGTTTGCACTCTGAATTTATAGTCTTGCACCACACTAAGGCACTAAAGACAATCTTAATTTGCAGAAAGGATGTGGCTAAGAAGAAAGCATGGTGCAATGTGAAGCTGGAGTAAACATCCTTTTGGAGTGCAAGGAGGACGAGCTCCTGGAGGTCAATGTAGAACACTATAAATTCACATGAAATCAATCCCACTGGCGAGTAACATCATGTAGCAGAGAGAGCTGCTGTGTCACGTGGTGGATGCTGAATCTGGGACTCTATACAGTTTACATTCTGCTTTCTTCTCTTTCCCAATGCTGGTGTCTTGTTAAAATTATCCATTTTTTTTTCCCCTCTACACAAAGTTCAGTAATATAACGGAGCAGTATGAATACTCCTCTACGCTTTTTTTGAGAATGTGGATAGCTCAGCACCTATTCCCACTTTTTTCTCGGCCCCATTTTCAATCAGCTCTAAAATTCAAGTCTATATATGCTGTTTTGCAAAGATGTTCTAGGTGTTTCTACATTAACGAAGAGCAGAGCAGCACTGAGGCAGTACTCCCTGCAAGTTAATCAGCTCTGTTAAAGAGCTGATGGCTTTAACTCTGCCTCTACTGCTTCTGAGACCTACAGTACTGTTATCTGCCACAGACATTTATTGGCTCATTAGGAGCTTGCTCTCAAGCCTCAGCATGTGATGTGTAACATATGCAGTAAGGAAATACTCGGAAATCCCACAGCTTTTTTTTTCCCATTAGCTTTCCCTTTCGCATGACAGTGGTGAAGTGATATAAAGAAGTTTAACTGCAGCCTTTCTTTGTTTTCAAATTTTTAGAAAGTGCAGTCTTGCTACAAGGAACTGTCACCCTGGTTTTGCTATTCACTTCAGTAGAGAGAGGATAAAATTTGCTTTTGTACCAGTCTCTCTCTAGTGCACCTCTTTCAGGAGGTCTCCTTATGCAATAACCTGTTTCTCAGTGAATGAAAAGCAATGTTGAGCTCCTGATGCCTTCTAACATGGGCCAACTTGTAAATGTGGCAAATATTTGTGAGTAGCTCATTGCTACAGATTGCAGCTAGAGGTAATATGCACTCCCACTACTTGTCCAGGAACTTCTTCCAAAGCTTCTGATGAATGGCTCCACTACATCTTTTGTCCCTCGTTGCATTTAGCAACTCTTGGACTACATGTAATAAAGAAACATCATTCAGGTAATGTCCACAGAGAAGTCACGCAAGTAATAGCAAATAAGAATTAACACCATTATCTGATAGAAAATACCAGATAATATTTTTCTTTTAGAATGTTATAATAATTATTCTCACACACACACACCCCCACAGAAAAAAAAAAAAAGAATTAAAGTCAAGAAAGCAGAAAAATAAATGGAAAATTAGCAGACCATGCAACAGACAGTTTTCATGGCTCTTCAGAGCCTAACTGATTTTCAGAAGTCCTCAAACATTTTTAACTTCAAAAAAAAAATGATTACTGGATTTTTAAAGGCAAAAGTCTGCTGAGACTCAGGCCCAGAAACAGAATCCCTAACTTCTACTTGGCTTATATCTTTAGATAAAGTGTTCAGCGGTTTATAATGTGTACAGTTACAAATATCCATATTAGTTTTTTTCCTAGATTTTAGCTTTTGGTTCTAGCTTCTAAATCTTTTCTATCTTTTCTTTGCTTTCTGTATCTGTATTCTCAAACTCTTAAAAAATGAGATCTTGGGCCAAAAAAACTAGGAGGAAAGATTCTACCATTCATACATTTCCACCTTTAACTCCTATCAGAAAAAAAAGAAAAAAACAACCAACCAACCAAGAAAACCCACAACAGAATTCTTCCAAGCAATTCAGGTATTGCTTTTGAAAAGAACAGGAAAGTCTAGAAAGTGCTAACAAGACTCTTGGTTTTAGATGCTTAATATTAGCCCTCTACTTGTATTAGTAAAATGTAACTAGAAACTGAAATTAGCTGATCCTAAAATGCTGGCATTTTATCAAAGTTCTGTATGATGCTGCCCTAAAACCCCACTGTTGTATACAATATTGGGGTTTTTTGTGTTATGGTACTGATGTGGGAATTACTGGCATATGAACAATCTCTCTTCGGGAGAATATATAGATGTATATACGTATAGATTTGAAAATATAAAAAAATAATATGTGATTCATATCGAGATCAATAACCTAAGTGGTAAAACATGATGGACACTGTGTTTTTGAAGGATTTATGCCATTAGTAACCAAAGACCTTATTCAAAATCCTACAAAGCTTCAATCATTCAACCACTGTAGTACAGATTAGACATTTAATTTGCCTGAATAAGGAAAAAATAGGTTGAACTCTTGCCTAAAACTTCAGACTTTGTGTAGAAGCTCACCTATCTTTCTCAGAAACTGTGAGTCCAGCTTCTGCTAGGATAGCCTGCAATTCATAGTGAAGAATTTTTATCATATTTTGCAAAGCAAATGGTGATAACTACTCTCTTTTTTTATATTAATTTGTCATAAAGAGATTTTTAAAATATAGCCCTTTACCTGTTTTGGGCTACACACAGGTGAAAACTTAGTTCAATGCCAAGTTACAAGTTGTGTAACCCTGAAGTTACAGAATCTTCCTGCTTATAACCACCTGTTTAGTTTTCTGGATCAATTTACATACTAGTGTATGACTTGTCTTGCCATATACCTCACCAAAAAAATCAGCAGGAGTGGAACTTTGCATGCAGCACATACAGAAACACTCACTATGAAAAATGATATTTAATATTACTAGTTCTGGAACTGGGATATGACTAAAAAGAAACCTTCCTCAAAACAGTATATTTTCCCTTTATATAGCTTACCTCGCTTTTTACTTTGGTCATATTCTAACAGCAAAGTAACAAAATTTGCCCTGACACCATAGTAACAAATACTACGAAAGTAAAGAAAGGAGGTTTCCAGCACATACCCTGTTTGATCTACCAGGTTATTTGTTTGGCTTAAACTCTTATGAGGAGGAGGCCAAGTACACTCTCCGGCCAGGGTGTGCTCTGTGCCATGGGTCCACCCCAGCAGAGAAGTTTTGCAGAGCACAGCACATGGGGCCAGATCTAGTGTGGAAAAAGAGCTTTTCTTTGAGAAAGATTGAGAAACCTTGGGGACAAACCAGTCAGGCTTTTGAAAAGGATGAAAAAACCTTCCTGATGACCAGAGAGGACTGGACAAAGTTTGCTGCCACTTAGGGAAGTTGTTCATCTCGAATCAAGCCTGCAATAATAGACTTGCATGGGAGGGATAAGTGGGCAGGGGAAGAATTATGAATAACACTTTTCCATCTGACCTAGTAGTCAACATATATGTTGTGTCTGTAAAGGTTGTGTCAAACATGGCTTTTGGACTTTCAAAGCTTTTCAGTCTGCTTTGGAAAATTCACTAGAGAAAAAGCAGTGAGTTCACCTCCAGGTTTTGAATGATTTGAAATCACAAGAAAATATTTTTTTTCATAATCTTTTCATAATTTATTCATAAGAGCACTTCCAAATCTCATCAACTGCATGTCCAGTGTGTACTTCTCTAGCACTCAGAAGCAAGAAGGTCTTTGAGCCAAGGGACGTTGTTTTCTGTTTTCATAATTTATTCTTCACTGACAGAAAGTCTCTGAGAATACATGTGGCACTGCATAAGTAATAACAAGATTTTCATACCCTTCCATAAATTTGTCTGACCTCTTGTTCAAACATGTTCTCAGCGGCTCTGTTGAATGAGAATGTAGGTCTGTAAGGAACAACACAGAAACAGCCTCATGTGAGTGGAATGTCTGCATTTTCATTTGTTGGCAAAGCATCGTGAATAACTAGCTATTATAAATTAATGTACTATCATTGACTCCAGTACAGCTACAGCAGTATTCCTCAGTGGAAAGTCTTGTCCTTAATCTTAAGAGTAAGAAGACACTGTTCTTCAAGTATTCTTGGAGGATTTTTTTTTAACAGTTTTTCCCTTTCTTTGCAAAACACATCAGAATTCAATCTTTAACACCAGCCATTCTCCGAATAACAGAAGGATGTAAATTTACATTGCTTTACTTCTTCTCTGCTTGTTCATATGACAAGAGATTACAGTCATTCTCCAGAATGTAACATGCTGGCTCTATCTCCTGCTAAGTACGCTGCCTAGAGAATTTCCTTTCCAAACAACTATTTTGAATATTCCCATCCTTAGGACCTCGTCAACACACAAATAAGCTGTATCTCCTTTTCTTGTAACTTTCTAATTTGAAAGCTAGTTCTGACACCTCTTTTTCTTACATAGTATGAATACCTTTATTCTTTTGTTTCCTTAGGACAATACTAATTCTGAAATGTTAGTAAAGAAATAAACATAATCATATAACTATATTGTACTGCTATTTATGTAAAAATATAATATAAATTATGAAGAATTATTATTATCATCATCATCATCATCACTTTTGTTATTTTACCAATGTAATTGCTATTTTAATCTAAAGCCCTACCTACATATGTTCTTACAATTCTGAAGTAGGAGTGGCTGTAAATCAAGATGGAATCCATTTACTTTTTATGTAAAGGTGTAGCCATCATGTGTGCCATTTTCAATGACAAAATATTTAGTTTCAGTGTTAGAATTTTAGAAATGTAATACAACTCTTAGTATTTATTTAGTTTACACACTCTTTCCCAGTGAGATGAAGGCACCTGTGTTCATGCTCAATGTGGTCTCATTAATGAGCAGTGAGGAGGGGTGAAGGAGTGGAAACTCTCACAGCTGTTAGTAGCAAACCATTGGATCAGTTTAAGCTATGGTGTGTAAGCCATCATATGCTATTTGCCTTTAGATTGATATTATTAGTGAACTAAAATACTGCATGCTTTCAATTCCTTGTTAAGGTTATTTGCATGCACAAGCAATCACACACATATCCAGGTGAGTGCTTATACATACATACACAATATATTCAAAAGTTCCAGGTTGTGGTGAATCGAATTCATATCTGATAATTTGACATGTTGGTGCTCTATTAAAACAGCTTGATGCTATTCTGCTCAGCTTCTATGCCATAATTTCACATTTCTTCTCAAGAAACCTGTGAGCGAAATTCCACATTAATTCTGAAGTGAGCAACTCAAATGGCATGAACTGGGCAGATTATTGTCCAGAAGCAGTGGGACCTGTCTGCTGCCTCAGAGATGGAGATTCGTGACTCAGAGACATCCAAGAGCCAGCCATGGCTACCCCAAGATGCAGTCCTATGGGGTGCTGAAATGGGGCTCCTGGGCCACGGGCAAGGTTGGTGGGGGGTCCCACGGGAAGCTGGTGAGATCCATTATGGCTTGTGAGTGCTCTCAGTGCCTTGACGGTTGTGTGTCTCAAGGATGAATTTGTTCTGATACCCCTGAAACAATGGGACCATTCGAGCAATTAGGTAATGTTGCTGTTTCTCCTCCAAGGAATTTTTTGTGTTAAGCTAGCAATAGCAAGATTCTGCCATGCTCATTCTTCTCATCATGTTGATGGTGAAATAGTTTGGACATGTGTACTCACAGTGAAGGGAAAACTGCAGAAGATAGACAATTGCAGCTGGAAGCAATTTTTTACTATTTTTTTTCCCCAGTTGAATTCTGTTCAGATGGAGAGGTGGATTCTGTTCAGATTTAGGATGGTGGATTAAGGTTTTGGAGCCATTCCATGACATTGTTACCAAAAGAAAATTACAGAAAATCTTTCACCAAGCTAGGTGCACCAAGAATACGGTACACATTTTCAGCCAGATGTTGAGTACTAGTGCGTATGACAAAATAGGTCAGAGGACTTTCAAGTCCCCAGGTCCACAAGTCTGGTAATCAGCAATCTGGTAGATAACTGAAGACTAGAGAAAATGGGGCCAGAATACACAGTTCTGCTAATGATGCTAATATATGCTCTTCTGCGTATGAAGCTCCATGGCTAAGTTTGAACTAACTCTTAGGTTCTGAATTTCCTGTGATGCTGTCATTGCAAAATAATATTACCCAGTTTTGCAGCACAAAAGTAAAGATGTGCCAGGGCTATTGTGGTGCAGGAATAGAGTTGTTTAAGTATTTAGGCAGAGCTGTGTATCTGGTGTTTAACTACTGTACACTCTCTTGAAAAAAATAGCATCTGTTTTCAAAAAAGAATAAAATCACAGCTACTTGCGACAGTCCTTTTTTTCCTCTTCTGTCATTATTGCCTCCACAAGGAGGATACAAGCCAGCTATTTTTATCCAGAAGATTACTTGCCTCAAACTCTGGGTTCAGTTGTCTACATTTTGTTTAGCTTTTTTGACATTTCTGAGAGAGACCCATCTCCAAAGGGTGAATTCAGCAGACCGGAGAATCAAGCACTAATAATGGATACGACACAGAAATGATTTAAGATGAAAGGTGCTTTTGAATTTGTAGGAAACTAGAATAACCTAAGAATGAGGATTTTGCTCATACTTTACTGTTAGGAAATCTCATGGTTCCACTGAATACAAGATTTTGCAGAGATTGAAGAGTGGTTTTTTTCAGGTGCTCAGTTATTTTATTTTTATTACTTCATTTTTTCCTTTAAAAAAAGAAGAAGTTCAACTTCAATTTACCATTTAGATAAAACACATATAGCTGCATTTTCACAAGACCTAGACTCTAGCATGCTGTACAACTTTATGAATGACGGTGTCATTATTTTGATATCTAAAATGGGAAATGAACTAGTTTGGAAGTCTGTCTGCCGTTGTGGCTGCTGAGCTCTTCAGCAATTCTGACCCTCTGGGAATAACCTGAGTACTCCCAGCTCAGAAAAGATAAAATATACTTACAGAAAACATTCACAGAATGACTCTTAAACTGTTTTTTTTTTTTTTTTTTTTAATGTGTTCCAGTAGATCTGTGAGCTCTTCAAATTCCAGCAAGCTAAATGTTTTCAAGCAGGTCTGTGTATTAGCATAAATCTGGGGAAGAAAAGGATCTCTTAATATTTCCTATGACAAATACACAAATTAATCCAAGGCCAACAGAGAAAAATCTGAGGTGCAAAGCATCCGTTAAAGCCTGGACTGCTTCAGGCATGACAATACATTCTTGTTGGATCAATTAACTGGACTAGCCATGTGAAAATAGTTGGTAGGATGTACACAGATGAATAAATTCTTTAATTTTTCATACAGCTACAAGCAGGAAAATAGTCATTAGAGACAGAGTACACAGCCAAGCTTGGCTACATAGCTGACTTTAAGGAGAAGAACATAGGTTTCTGCCAACCCAAGCAGAGATGCTACAGGAATGAGCAGATCTGGGGAAACTACCCCAGGTTTTGTTCCACTTGACAAATGAACAACTCATCACCAAAATGGCTCATTCTTTAGTTTTTCTTCCTTTGCACAAACTCCCATACACCAGAAATGCATGGATTCACCAGTCTCAGGCAGGTAAACACTGACTTCCTTCCAAAATGGCTGGGGTCCTTTTCCTCAAAGTCAGCCTTGGCGTGTAAACTGGCAAGAGGCATGCTTATTTCATCAGAAGTTTATTTAAGCAGGTAAGCCAGAGCAGCAGTTTTGATAAATCTGTGCTTGTATAGAATGTCCTGCATTGTTTGTGTTGGTTTGTTTCTTTTTGCTTATTTCCCTTGCTGGTGTAAAAGGCAATACGCTGTTGTTACCATCTCACACATAAGACTTTTCAAAAGTGGCTACAGATCTCTGGTGCTTCAGATGGTGGTTAAATGACCCACAGAGACCAAGAGTCTGTTTTTAAAGTTTTGTTCCTAAAGCTTTTTTTTTTTTTTCTTTCAACTTTGCCTCAGCTTATGAACCCTCAGCATCTCCATAAGTCAGGCCACGGGTAATCCGATGTAAAATCTGAAGCGCCAAGAGTTAATTGAAATTCTTAAACTATAGACGTGAGGGCTATGCACAGGCCTGTACAGTGAGTTAGGGTCAACAGCTGGTTTAGAAATCAGAAGAGCCTGGGCTTTATTCTTGGTGTCTGACCAAGTACCACACAGCTTCAGAGTTTTCTGAGGATGAGTTAAGTGAAGTCCTGGCTCCTCAGCCCAAGGGGGAACACATACATGGAAAGGCATGCTTAATGTCACAGACTATAAATACCTGAGGCCAAAAGCAACAACAGCTTTTTCCCTGCCATTACAGAGCAGAGGTAAAAAGATTATATTACTGGCTTTCAGTGATTTGCAGCACTCAAGGTACTTGAAAGACCCTGTAACCCATACTTCCCACTCTCAGGCACCTTCTGAATATGAGATGTTCATCAACACTAATCAGCCCAAAGGTAAGTTCTGAGCAACAACTGGCTACACAGTTAATGCATGTAAGAACATCATGACAGAGCTATTTTGAGGGCAATTTTTCAAGAGTGTATTGGGGGACTATGCAATTGCATTATCAGCACAGGACATTCAATTCCATAATTCTGTGTTGTGCAGTTACAAAAACACTTTTACACTGAGAATCTCAAAAATTTCAAGCATGGCATGGCATTTGTCCAGTCTTATCTAGTGCTGTAGTTCTCAAAAAAACAAAGAGGAAACAGGGTGCTGTACAAATCAAGAAATGGAGCCTCCTCTCCTTTCTATGCCCTGAAAGCAGCAGAAAGCAATAGCAAAGGCAGTTTCATGGGAGTCTGAGGAATTTTGCATTGTGTGATTTTGAACTTTGAAAACTAGTGGCGTAGCTGATGAACAGGCATAAGGTGACCGTATATTCTGCTGCAACTCTACTGTCCAAGAGTTAGACTGTGTCTAGACATCTGAGCCATTGCTTGATGGACTGGTATGTAGCAGTTCTGAGACTGTGTTACTTGGTTGTAAAGGTGATCCTGTCATTAGCCCACCACAGACTGAGGAAAGAAGTTTACAGTTCAGCCACACCCCAGTATCTTCATCCACCTGTCTGAATTTTTATTATAGGCAATATAAAGCCAATACAAGTTCATTGACTGTCTGAAGAAGTGAATATAGTAGCCTTTTAGTTTCGAAAGAGAACATTGAATTTTGTGTGATTTAATTTAATGTAAATCAGTTTTGCTCCACTGCAGTTTAGTTGCATCAGCACGGAAGCATGAGATTTATATAGCATTTGTGCTACACATTTGAATACACATATATTTGTATTTTATATGTATAGACATAAATATTTAAAGAGTAAAAAGATTTTAGCTATTAAAGAAAAAACAATACATAAACTGAATTTAGGTCAAAGAAAAATGAGGTTTAAGTTCAACACAAGTATATGAACTATATGAAGGCCTACTGTTGCACAAAAAAAAATACGAGTGTTTTGCTTAGTAAACATTTGGTGGTATATTTGCAGCTGTAATTTCTTGAGGGAATGTATGTACTCTACTATTAATGTCATCCTAGAAGATTGCACTTTCTGCTTGAATACAGCTTTATGTTATGCCTATAAGAATTTCTTCAAATTACAATCCTCAGTAAGAGAGATCCTTACCTGCTACAAAGAAGAAAGTATCATCTCTTCTATGCATGACCAACATAGATCAGGCCCCACTCACAGTGCAATGAAATGAGACGTTTGTTCACCCTCCTGTGTTGCCTACTCCAAACCATGAATCAAAAAGGCATTTGAATGGGTCCTGATAAAAGAAGGATGCAAAGCAGTGAGTCTGTAAGTCCCCCTAGGGAGGACAGCATTGGCGTTCCAATTGAATTGACTTCTGAAAATTAGGCATTTGCCTAGAGACCTGTGGCTCAGAGGAAAGCCTGACTGATGAGTGAAAAGGACCTACAGCCTAATGCTGACCTGAAGGAAGAGAAAGAGGGGAATGCTGTCACAGGCACAGGATCAGAGATGAGACCTGGAGGGATGGTGGTGAGAAGCTGGTCATGCTGCTGGTAATTTCTTCCAGTGGTGCTGCCTACTGAAGTTATGAGGTCTCACAAAGAGTTGCAAAACTTGACAATAAGAAAGGAAAGGGACCAGGATTCTTTGAAAGGAGGACATGTTCCAGCACCAGCAGAAACACAGAGCTTGAGACAGGGCTCCCCACTTGCACCAGTATGGTGCTGTCATGTGTCCTCAGCGACCACCACAGCTCCTTCTGATGTCATGTTCCAGAAAGGTAAATAGCTTGAGCCTGCAGAAAGATGAGGATGCAAACCCCACTACGTGACAGCCCAAGAACAAGGGCAACACAGTCCTGTTTGTTGTCCTGAGAAAAAGGTTTATCTGTGGCCAGTAACAGAGAAAGCAGGGCAGGAAGCTCCATTCGTATTCCACTGGCCTTGCAGAAGGAACAGGGAAATTGAGAAGCACTAAACTCATGCCTACGGTGGTGGAGATACCACCTCCACTCAACAAGTGTTCGGTTAACATTGCAAGTGCTTTCCAGTCATGTCAGGCACAAACTACCCTGCCCTGAACATTGTAATAAATCAGTAATACTGTACACAAGATCTGCAGTATTTTCTGTTAGAAATCCTGAAATGTCCATAAAAAGGTACAAATATTGTACCGAGGACTTTTCATGCACTTGATAATACTATGGCATCAGTATTTGCAGACTCATGATATTTTTGTGAAGGCTGTATTATGACAGGTAACTGGAGGAAGATACTTTGGATTATTAGCCTTTTGAACAGGCATGTGCCCAAACTGTATTCCGGAAAAACAATTGAACTCCTGAGACAAATATTAACTAAGATGCTATATTAATTATTTGACAATCTCCATCTGTTAACTTTACACTACTGTGTTATTCCACAAGTGGTATTTACACAAGATATTTGAGGATTTTAAACCAAGTCAAGTCTAGATAAGCTTTATTGAATATGATGCCCAAAATGAAACAGATTTTTCATGTAGAGACAGTAAGTAGCTTGGATATATTTGGCCAGATGGGGTTTGTTTGAATGTGGGATCTCTTCGTTTGGGTACAGGGCGGGGGAGGGGGCTCACTCATCCTCAGATACTAATTGTTGATCACAAACCATACGTGTTCTCTGAGTAGTGATCATATTCTGAATATTGATCATACTGTGTTTCAGATCTTCGAACACAAGATTCTGTACACTGATTTACCAGATTCAGGTTTGATTTTTTGTTCTTTTAAAGAAAATTTTCACAGTTTTATAAAGACTGCTTTAGATAAAAATCCTCTTTTGGTTCTATAGAAAGAAGATATTCTTTATGTCCTTGAATGGCTTGCGGTTTTTATTTTCATTTAAATGTTATTTTTTCAGCCCATATTTAGTAAAAAATATGAGTCCTATGGATGGTTAGTCATACACGTCTACTATTTACTCACAATACTCTTTTATGTGCATTTAGGATGCAATTTACCCCTGCAGAGAGAGTCAGTAAGAGTTTTGTTCAGTCCTTCAATGATGAATGAACCTTACGCATTTCTCTGCAAAGTTTCCATTTCATAGATGCAGAATAGACAGCGAGATACGTTGAAACTTGGAATTATTTTCTGGAACACAATAAAACCATCTAGCATTGAAAAGTAAAGTAATTATTTTGCAAATCGTGGTGCTTGTGTAAGTCTATAATTACTCTGTTAACATGATGTGTTTATAAGTCAGTTGCAGCATAAGAACATCATTCCTTACATGTGGAAATCTGCCAACTGAAATACAGACTACTCTTGGCAGCAAAACTACTGCATGCTAAAGACATAAATTTGTCAGATTAAACAGGTGCTGGAGCCTGTGACCTTGACATCTAATTTATCCTCTTTGTCAGGTGTATTAGATTTCATAGGCAGAATGTGTATGCAGATCAGCTGGCTTCATATGGTGTTTTAAGCGAGCTCCATCTCTTAAAAGCAGACATTTTGCACGTAAATGCCAACAAATAAAATTGCACCCGTAGCCTGTGATTTATTTTCGTGTGTGTTGGGGAGAGGGGAATCCCCTTTTTTATTTTTGATGAGACTGAAGGAAGGGCATTTCTGAAAAACACTGACTGTACGGACGCTTTCTAGCATCACAAAGAGATACAGTACTGTTGCCGCAAGAAGAGTGTAACAGAAACCTTTACACTCCTCTGTGCCTCAGACTGAAATCACATGTGATTTTTGCTATTAATTTTGTCTTTCCTGGACTCCTGAGGAAAGATTAAAGTAATTCAGCTCTGTCTTGTTTTTTGGGACTACAGGCTGCTATTCACACAGACAGAAAAGCTGCCAAACTGCCTGATTGTTTTCAGGATGCTGGATTTCTAATTGACTTTGTTGAGCTTTGGAAATTTAGTCAGTCTTTTTCAGTTGACGGTGCTCTAAGTGAGAAACAAAGCAGAGTTGGATGCTGCCATAGCTGGGAATGAGAGGCTGGACAGAACAGCCCTCCCATGCCAGGTACCTGAAAGTGCATTCTTTCTCCTCCAAGCAGTTTATTAGCTAAAGAAATGAGATACTGAGAGGACAAAAGCAATGATCAATCCATGCAATTCTCACGTAAATATTTAGAATATAGAATATTCAAGCAAATAAAATGAGATCCTTGAGCCTCCTCTGAGAATTTAAAACCTAGATCTAAGAGTGGGAATCTTGCAAAGACATGGAGAAGAAAAGGGACAATTTCCTGCTGGTGAAGATGACCGAGTATCTTATCTGTGAAAACACACATTCACTTCTCTCCTTTCCTCACAGCTTCTTAATCCTCTAAGGAACCATCGAAAAATAAGTACAGGAAATTTTTATTCCAAACCTATATAATAAGCTTATACCAAATACATATATGACAGTTTTCTGTGCTCATACTACACACCACATGCATGATTCCAGGACTGCTGCAAAGAGTGTACACTACCAGTTACACACGAGTAACCTCCTTTTCCACTGAAAATAACGTATGGAAAGTGCAGTAACAGGAAAACTGCAGTTTGTGATAAAAGAAGAAATTCAGCAGTGAGATGCCAATGGTTTGTCATTTGATCTAACCTTCACACTACAGTTACTTTGTTTTTCATGTCTCAGTTGCTGTTTAAGTCATAATGGCTGGCTAAAAGCTATTTAAGGGGGAGAGAAAAGCCAACCATTAAAATAGCATTTTGAGAAATAGAGGGGGAGAGCGGCTGATGACCTGTGTCATAATCTGCTGTGTGGAAGGAATCTTTCATGACAAAAGAAGTGTGGATATTTACTGAATATTAATTTTCTCCATGCCTAACCAGTTAAGCAAAGATAACTGGTTATTTCTATTGTTCCTTTGATCAAAAAAAAGTGAAGATTAATTATGCTTTTTCCTGAAGTGTCCCTCATTCTATTCACCATGTGACCCATTCACCATAAAAATTTGGGGTTGAATATTTCGGCATTTGAATATTACATGAAGGATAAAGACTAGGAGTTTGAGATGATTGTTTATGCTGAGTTGGATTTATACAGTAGATTTTCACTCCTTCCCTCATTTAGGATCTGTCAGTCAGGCAAGGAATCAACAAAATGGTTTCTATTCATGTTATACAGTCCTGTTTGCCAAATTGCATGGCATCTGTGGGTTGGCAGGTGTTTGTTGTGTAGGCACATGCTTATCCCTTGCCTGCACCCGTTTTCTGTTGAATTAATGATCTGATCTATTTTAAGACATAAGTAGCTCTTTCCCAGTGCTTTACACTACTGCAGAGATGTCCAGGAAAAGTCCCTCCACATCTGCCTTGAACGGATGTAAAGCACACTGTCTGCACCAGTTTAAGTGTGAACCTCAATTTTCTTGTCTCACCACAGCAGAGAAAACCTTTTATACAAAACTGGTGCCTCAGGGACCATCTTCTGTGCAGCAGCCCAGCAGAACGAGTCTTCAGTACAAAATTTCATGAAAGTCAGCCTTCAAGAACAGAAATATTTACTCTCAAATTTAGCGTGGTTTTCACAGTGGCTTTAAATCCTTTAAATCCTTTGCAGGCCTCACTAGTTAAGAAATACATGTCAGCATGACCTAACCGAGTCAGCACAAATTAATTAACAAAGCAGTGAATTATTTGTAAAAAAGAGCTACTGCCTAGAGCTGCCTTATCTGTCTGTCTGGAGCCTCCCTCTATGAACTAAGCCACATGCTAATGCTTTTTGTTGCAATGTTCTACAGTCCTGCTTATCTGACAGGGTTTGGTGAAGAACCGGTTGTACATCCTAAAGGTATATAAACCCTGGAACTCTCCTATAGCTATAGGAATAAACTCTTCCTGCTCTGACCTCAGCTAAATTGAATTCCCGTTATTTCCATGACCATAGGATGGTAGAAAATTTCTCTCTTTGAAACTTAAAATCAGTCCACACTTTATAAAGGCCAGGTTTTACAGCTTTCCTCAGGCAAAACTCATGAAAAAGTTTAATGAACATTTAGCCTGAAGACTATGGGCCATAGGCTTATGATCAGTTTCTTCTAATGATTCTAGTTTTGTAAGAATAACTTAATGGCTGTGTAAGACTCTGAATGGAAGCTGTAAAATACCAATTTATCTGTCTTCATTTCCCAAAGAATTATGCCATGATTCAAAACAATTCCAGCTTCAGAAAATCTGATTTTCTGATTTTCTGCCAGGAAATATGGATACAGTTTTACATGCCTCTTAAAGGAATTGTGTAGTGTCAATTATGTATTATTTTACTTTTTGTGCCCAGTTGTCTGCAAGTGGTCACTTATTTAAAAGAAAAGAAGACACTCTCCACTGTCCATTAATTTTCCCTGTTTACAGACACTTTTTGTTTGGATAGCTAAGGAAGAAGGCTGCAGTTCTGCTGCTTTGCCTTTCCTCAGCCTTTTCTTTTTCAGTAAGAGAGAAAGAGGCTAAATCTAACCTAGTGTTCGTGAAACACTCATACAGCCCAATGGGAATTATATACCTCCAGAAAAGCACCTGTGACACAGTAATAACTGGGATAGTCTGCTAACATGCAGCGTGCTTCCTTCCTGAGTGATCCTTAAACCAGAGTTGTCAGTCAGAATATTTCAGCCCCTGTGGGAAAACCTGATTTCCCACCACTAATGCAGTGCTATGCAGCAACCCTGATAATTTCCATTCACTAAACAGCAGCAAAGATCCATTATTTTCCTCTTTGTTCTCGTTATAAAAATGTAGCTCACATATGGCGTGGGAGGAAAATGCTACAGAGTGCATTTAGAGGACATATATTGTTGAATTAGAATTGCCACTAAAAGTACATTTTAAAAGTCACTGAAAACAGCGTAAACCTCTATCAGCTAATGCATTAGATACTGATCTGGTCTGATTCAGACAGAAGTATTGTAATAGTCACAAATGCAGATAAAATATTCTTTGTTTATATTAAATTTTTGTCTCTGTAACCACAATTATCAAGGTGTTTTTTTCTGATCTTCTGGATTAACACCACCATCTGGCCTCTACCGTTGACTACCTAGATTTTTCAAGTGCTATAAGCAAGCTGGAGATTTCTACGGTTTGTTTTGTCAGCCCCATCTTCCTATGTAGGCTACCATTCGACACACACAAACAAGCAGTTATCAACTTTACTTTCAATGAGACATTGTTCTAATTCCTGTCCTTGCTACACAGTCATGAAGTCACAACTGGACAGCTACTGCTGAAAAGACCGACATCTGAAATAATTTTTCTTTCTTTTTTTTCTTTTTCTTTTAATTTGATACAAAAGGTTAGGAAAGAGGTTAGGTTAGATTAGGTTTGCCGACGACACCAAGCTGTGTGGGGCGGCTGACACGCTGAAGGGAAGGGATGCCACCCAGAGGGACCTTAACAGGCCTTAGAGGTGGGCCCATGCCAAGCTCATGAAGTTCAACAAGACCAAGTGCAAGGTCCTCCATCTAGGTCGGGGCAATCACAAGCACCGATATAGGCTGGGCAGTGACTGGCTTGAGAGCAGCCCTGAAGAAAAGGACTTGGGGCTGCTGGTGGACGAGAGGCTCAACATGAGCCGTCAGTGTGCACTAACAGCCCAGAAAGCCAATCGTATCCTGGGCTGCATCAGGAGAAGCGTGGCCAGCAGGTCGAGGGAGGTGATTCTCCCCCTGTACTCCACTCTCGTGAGACCCCACCTGGAGTACTGCGTCCAATTCTGGAGCCCCTACTACAAGAGTGATATGGACGTGCTGGAGCGTGTCCAAAGAAGGGCCACGAGGATCATCAGAGGGCTGGAGCACCTCTCCTATGAGGACAGACTGAGGGAGTTGGGGTTGTTCAGTCTGGAGAAAAGAAGGCTCTGAGGAGGCCTTATAGTGGCCTACCAGTACCTTAAGGGGGCCTACAAGAAAGCTGGTGAGGGACTTTTTAGGATGTCGGGTAATGGTAGGACTAGAGGGAATGGATTAAAACTAGAGATGGGACGATTCAGACTGGACGCTAGGAAGAAGTTCTTCACCATGAAGGTGATGAGCCACTGGAACAGGTTGCCCAGAGAGGTGGTGGAAGCCCCATCCCTGGAAGTCTTTAAGGCCGGGCTGGATGGGGCTCTGAGCAACCTGATCTTGTGGGAGGTGTCCCTGCCCATGGCAGGGGGGTTAGAACTAGATGATCTTTAAGGTCCCTTCCAACCCTGACAATTCTATGATTCTATCATTCTATGAAAGATTTCAAAAAATTAATTTGTATGTAAAATGAACTGGTAATACTGGTAGGATACTCCATAGCATTGTTATTTCTGTGGATAAGAAATTCATAGCTTATCCCTCTGAATAGCAAAGTAGAGTAATAAAAATACATTGCTAAAATGTGAAGCCCTTTAAATACCCAAACATAGAAGCTCTATGTCTAGACACTCTGTTCTGAAGATTTCAAATACAAAACAAAGCTTTCCTTGGCTAAGGGGTTGTCCTTGAATATAAAACAGACATCTCAACATTGACCTGCTGTACCTGAAAAATATGTGGTATTCAACACAGAGAATTGTTTGACTTCGGTCAGAGATGACAGATGGAAAATTTCTCTTTGCACATTTTTATTTCATGTACTGCTCTTTGATTATTTTTTCTGGGCTCTTTTGCTAATGCTTGGAGTGATGGAAGTCTTCACTTTATATAAGCAAATGCCTAAACTATCTGCTTTTCTCTTTTCTCCTCATGCAGTTTCTGAGGAATGACATGTATCTGTCAAGTCTCTGTGTGAAGGCCAAACAATTCTCAGTCCCCTAAAGCTCATTCCTCCCCTGCGTAGTGTATTGCTCCGTGGTATTCTGAAGATTGAATCCAGACAATAGAAAAGGTCATCCTGCCCTACTGAGTGATGCTTGAAGTGATGCCTTAGCTGCAGCCACTCACCCTCAAAATCAACTGGAGTCAGAAACTATCTCCAGTGATGGGCCCTTTGCTCTTCTGAAAGGCAAGCTTCATATGTTCAGAAAGCCACTACAGGAAAAGTATGATGTGTTCCCCTTTCTGGGCATGCTCCCACATTTGTTCGTAACTTGAACAACTTGCAAGGCTGAGTGCTTCTCCAAAGTGCCTGTTGCAATTACCGAGTTCAGGGAACGGAGGAGAGAAGAAAAACCTGTGACCACACAGCAGTCCTGTAAAAGGCAGAGTCTAAAACTGGTGAGATGAACTGACTAAGCAAAAAAATCCACAGCAGGTGAAAATCAGCATATGGGTTGGGTCTGAGAACATTCTGGTACTGCTTCCAAAAGTGTTTGTTATGTACTCATCATTAACTTTAAAAGACCCCTGAAAGCCTTAGAGCTGTTACATGTGCAGTCTTGAAATATTTTAACTCCCTTTGGAAAACGGAGAAAAAGCAGTGCCTGCTCACCTGATAGGTGCTCAGAGCAAGAACAGGCTGAGGAAGAAGCAGTGGCTTCTCCTTCCCTTTCCAGACCACTTTGCTCCAATCAGTAAAAAGGAGTGGGAAACTGGAGGATGTCAGGTTTCAACAGAATAACTGTGGTTAAGACCATGTGGTTAAGCTCACTACAAGAAATGTCAATTTAGAGAAGAGGGCTGCTGTCTGACAGCAGTGGTTGACATTGTCTTAGGTGCCTTCATCTGTGTTCTCACCTAGATTGAGAACTATTCTCTGGAGAAAATAGAGAAATTAAGATACACAGGTGCATGACTGAGCTTTGAGAAAGGGTGTGCCTCAAACACTGAATATGTGTGTGCCTCTCTTGATCCCAGCCTTCTTATTGTAAAGATAGGAACTCAAAGGACAATGGTCTGCAAAAACTGGTATTCCCACACAATTCCCATAGGAATTCTTCGATTATGGTCACTAGGAAAGCACAGAATCCTTGTTGAGGCATCATGAGGAAAATATTCTTGGATCCCCAAATGACACTTCGCCCTATAAATCTACCAGCATTGACTCTTCGCTGGGTGAAGGATCAGATCTGCCTTATTTTGGTTTTTTTGGTTTTTTTTTCCTATTCTTCCGCCATAGCCAGGGCTTTTGCCACTGCTGCCAGAGAGGAGACTGATCAGGGATGGGCACACACTAGAGGCAATGGCAGCCCCAGCCTGCACAAGGTGTCTGGGTGAGAGCTGAAGGAGCTGTGCAGCACATCTGTTGGGCTCCTGCTGGGCTTGGCCTTGGCAGACTAGGATTACCTGGGGACATGCTTTTTTAAAGAATCTGGAGTGCAGGAAGCCTGGAAAGGTAAGCTGCTGCTCAATATCTGGCCTGCAAAGAAATACCTTGTTAAATGGGTGGTAAGAACAGAGCGCACATGCTGTGCCATGGGTATAATGGATGGGGGAAATAGGTGTGAGGTTGCTCGCATTGGTTCTATTCCAGTTTAAAACAAAAACTAGTCCAGAGTTTGTTCTGGTGCATAAGAATAACACATCTCAGTGAATTTTCAGTTACCTGCACTGTGTTTGCTGGCTTTAAATCCCCTTCTTACAGTATTTTAAATGACTGAAATCTTTTCTTTATGGACAAATAACAAAATTTACTGCAAATGCCCCTGTTCTGCTTAAGCAACCGTGCACTAAATTAAAGAGTTCATAAATCTTTTTTAGGTTCACATCTAAAATGTAGGGAGGGAGAGATGCCTTAGCTCTTAACAGTTAAGATGTAATTATAATAAATGTATAGGGAAAGGTAGAGAAGAAAATTTTATGATACCTTTTTTTTTGCATGTTTCCCCAATTAATCATCCATGTATGCAGCCCTCTTGCCTACTTGGCCGTTTCCCCCAAAATTACTCTCAATTTCCAGACCCCCCAGTAGTATCTAACAGCTACTGTTTTGAACACCACACTCTTAGAACAGATGTGTCTTTTAATCCTCTAAATCCAAGGGAGCTAGATTAACCCCTGTGAGAAGGTTGGTCCCCTAGAAAATAGCTGTTGGCTTAAAGTCTAACATCTGGGAGGTCAGAAACTGGAATGTCACCTCTTTGAGGAAAAGGAAAACTTAACTTCTTGCTGGGAACTATGTCACTTCCTGCAAGCTGTGGAAGAGCCCATACTATCCTTCGTCACATTATGGCATATTAATGTCTAGAAAATGAATGTTAAATCACCTTTTTGAAATACTTTACACATATTAGTTTCAAATTTTCTTTCCCTCTGAGTCCTGCTCAATAGGGTTTATGCTGATATAACTGTTTTAAGGCAGAATACAAGATATATCTAAAACTTGGTGATAGGTTTGAGAAGACTATTTTTTTCTGCTGTGTGTGGCCTGTGAAGAATGTTTGTTGGCTGTGATGAACATCAACTTTCTGTCAGCATTTGATAGAGGCATTTTATTAAGGGTAGTTAGCACTTGGGTATCTTACAATCATGAAACTGGGACTTTCTAAAAAAAATATAATTATTTGCTCAAGGAAAGCTGTGAAGTTTCAGGGGCTGGGAGCAAATGGGTGTGTTTCTCTGCTCACTAACTACCCAGATAATCTCAGATCACAGAATGGAGCTGTGGCTTGCTTCTGGCAGGCTGGATTCCCCCAAAACCCAGTGTATGGGTTTGCCTCCCTCACTGCTCCCTCTGGACCCCTCAAAATGCACTGACCACTAACACATATAGACATGAAATGAAGCTGCTTTATTATATGATAAAAGTTTGTCTGCATATCCCCAAAAGAGCGCAGAGAGACACCGGCAGGAGGGGGAGCCCAAATAATACCCTGTCCTGGCTGTCCCAAGCTACTCGCAGGGGTCACCAGCCCAACTCAGACCCATCTGCACAAGAATGGGGTCAAGGAGCCCATGTGCCAGTGATGCCAGTGACGGGAGCAGTGCGGGTGTGCGAGTGATCACTAGCAAGGATCAAGGCAGACAAGCCAGTGCATAGGCAAGGTGGCCTGGGAGCGAAGGAGTGAGTGGGTCCCCATGGGCCAGTTATGGGCATGGGAGCGTCTGCGTGTCCCTAGGGGCAAGAGTGCAGTGGGGTTGGCTGTGGGACCAGGGGAGTCCTGGTTGGCTCTGGATGTGCATATGCCTGAAACAGCTTCTGGAGTCGGGCTGTGGTCTTGGGGGTCCATGTGTCCAGGTGCCAGCAACTGGAGAGACTGGGATCCAGGCGCACCTACTGGGCAGACTGAGAGTCTGAGCCCAGCCGCTGCGGGGATCTACCTTTGTATAGGTATATGCATACGTATATGTGTATAAATATATACATATCTATTCTCCCTAGTGAACGTCCATCCTACTCAGCCAGAAAAGGAAGCAGGAGAGGCAATGTCTGTGATCTGTGTGGCTGGTCATGTATATATGCATATATGTATATATGTGCTGTATATCTGAACTCTGTGTGCATGTGCCTACTGTGAATACATCTTTGGCCATGCTGCTCTTTGGACCTGAGGACATGGAGCTGCAGCAGCCTCATCTCCTTTGGGCTGTCAAATCTGGCATGATAAATTTTCCTCTATCAGATGGCTCTGTAGTGGGATCCATACCCATATCTACCTCTACCTTGCTAGCAGTGTTATCACTCATGACCAGTATGATGTTTTAATAAAGAAACCTGCAGGCATTCTAGGCTATGGCATGTAATAGGACACACAGTGCACATGCACCCATGCACACATGTCATCTAACCCTTCAGGAACAGCTAACAATGTTAAACGTTTCAAGCTTTAAATATTCTACTTGATTTGATTTTTAAATAGTAAGTATATCTTGGAGGACTAGTCCTTCAAGGTATATACTACATACTTACTTATTGAAAACACTGAAGGACTGCAAGTCAGTAACTTTTCCTGAGAATATAAGACTTTTACAAATACTACATACAGTGAGGCAGAGAGAAAGGAACAAAAGAACATGTATAACTAAGTTGTTTGATTGACTCATGCCTTCAAGAATTTCACATGGCTACACCTCCGTGAACAAAGAAGTTACCTGAATGTAGCTCCAATGTCTTTTCTTTTTCCTGATTACTCTGCCATTTTCCCAATAAATCCAGAGTGATGAATGAGCTTGTCAACATATGTGAAAGACAGTTATTTGCTAAAGAATTTTTAAAATAATGTTGGTTTAGAAAATGTTGTACATAGCTGCAAGGTTAAACTGAAATTGCTTTGACAATTACTGTAAGAAACTCTTGTATGAAATGATATGTTGCTATGTCTCACTGTATCCATTACGCCCTTAAAATATGGCCATTCAAAGTGTTCTATAAGTTTCTTTGTGCATTTGCATGGGTATAGAGATATTAAAGAACAGTTGAGTACACCAAATATAGTTTACCCTCACATGTTCATAAGTGATTTTGCAGGTACAAAGTCACAGAGTAGCTCTTACCTTTAACTTCAGAAATTCTGTGCAAAACAAAACCCCTGCTTAGGTGTGGGATTTCAATGGTAACCACTGCTAAATGGGTCATCATCATTCCAGCTCCTTCCAGGCAGCAAAACTCAAAATATGGAATACCTTTTCTCCTCTGCCTTTGAAGTTTCAGGAAGAATACGATCTAACTTGTGTTTAGCCTTTTCAGAGCAGGGAAAAAAAGAAAAAAAAAAAAAAAAGAGGTTTTGCCTTACTCAAACTTTTAGTAGGAAGAGATAGATATTTGAGCACAGCTTCATGAACTTGTCATCACATGTGTATTTCAACTAGATAAGCTGCACCTGCAAAACACCAAAGTAATTAGCTGACGAAGGTCAGTCTTTGTAGGTGCAGATCTGCTGACAGTTTAGGCAACCTTGAGTTTTGAGCCTGGCCTATTCACTTCAAAAGTTACTAGGAGGTGAGCTGGGAAGGAGAGCAAGGGGAGTTCACACAAACCAGATCTCTCTCTTTTCTGCAATTCCCAGCTGAATCAGAAGACTTCTGGCATCCCTTAGGAAGGGATTTGAGGGGAACACAAGGCCCTTCCACTGAATCCAGTTTTGGTCCGTATGTGTGACTCCTCTTCAGTTGTCTGTGCCAACCATCACCGTGTGTCTCTGAGTCAAGGATACTTAGATACATTCCTAAATTTTGAGCAAGATATCCTTCTTCAGCTAAGGGCAATTATACTTACCTAAGTCACAAACTACACATTCTCTTTCAAATCTGGGCCATGAACCCAAATACCCGAATATTTAAATATTGTACAAACTCTAGTTCAATTGAAAGTAAATGTATGTATACAGCAACAGCATGCCTTTTCTTTATCAACATCAAGCTGTTTATTTTTCAAATGTTCTGATTTTCTTTTTGTTATAAATTCTTTGCAAGGTGGGCACACCTACATCAACAAATCAACTTACTGAAGGAGGTACAAATTTGCTTCGCGTCTTTGCTCAGAGTGCTGCAAAACACGCTTGAATGCCCAGCTGATACAACTCAAGGAGCTTCTCTGCTGGTGATGCCAAGGTTGAAATCACACACCAAGACATAACCTAGCACACACCCCCCTGCAAAGAAGACACAATGTGGTCCAGCAGCTAGCTCTCGGCCTCACACACAGTGTGTGCCTAAAACATTCAAGCGAAGATGAATTTCATTACAGGTCCTGGAATGTACAGGATGATTGCAACAAGTCAGACACCAGTTCTTTGCTTTTCACAGGACCAGAAAAAATGAAAAAAAAATAAAAATCACAGGGCGCAGTTTTTAGGACATCTGTAATAATTTTTAATAGCTAGATTTGTAGATAAATATATGCAATGTTGATACCCTTTTGTGAATAAGAACAACACTAATCAGTTCATGAAAGTAGTTAAATTATTTATATGGCCTTGAGTTACACATTTATATATGGAAATTAACATCATCCTAAATATTAAGCAAAATATTTTCTGCGAAGAGAACAACATGTTTTTGTTTCTTCTGTGTCACTGATTCACTGCCAGCTTCAACTTTTGTTTCATGTCTACAACTATTATCTTATTTTGGTGATGCAACCACTGATGACTGATGAACACTTTCTCATGCAAAAGAAACCAAATCAGTACACTCAGCTAAATTTTGTACTAAAGAATTGACAAATTTGAAATAGCAGAATAGCCATTTTTCTAGACCTATTTATAGACAAAAGTTCAGATTTCATTACATAAATGTGAAACCGTATTTCTCCTTGGTGACTAGTCTCATATTAGATTAGTTTCATTTTATTCAGTTAATGTTGAGGATTTGTCTCCCTGTATAAAATACATGATTGCTGTTAGTTGCAGAGATTCAAATATTATAATTTTCTGACAGAAATGGATTTAAAATTGCACCTTAAGTATTATTCTAATGTACTTGTAAGTTTGCAAGTGCTTGCACGTGTTGCAGTTTCAGAAATTTAGGTCCAAAAAAGCTGCATGATATAGTATGAGTAATGTCTGAACAGATGGATTTTCAGCTCCATAGCAATAGCTGGAAATCTGAGGCAGAGTAGGGCAGGGATATATTATTGTTTTCCCTTTATCAGCCTTAGTAACACCATCTGGCTTTCAATTACGGAACTGCAACAAAGACTATTTTCTCTTTATCACCATCTGGTACCTCACAGTCAAGCGACAGAGTCACACGACAAATTTAACTGAAGGTTTTAAGAATTTCATCCATGCAACTTGTGAGGTAAACAGAAGCTGAAGGGCTGCATGTGAAGCACTAAAATAAGCGACCTAAGCATACAGGCACTGGAACTTGATCAGCTGCTCCTTCAGGGAGGAGAGACGGAACTGGCCTGGTTTTGGCCTGGTTCAACCAACAAGCTCCCAGATGATTTCTGGGACCACACAGTATCTGGATGTGCCCACCCTTGTTTGGAGGCTGTGAGAATTTGATGATAGGAGTGTGGCCGACCATTTCAGTTGCCACCATCTAGGCCACAGAATGGCCCCCACGACTGTTTAATTCACTAGCACGGGAGTCCTGCTGCTTGGGAAAACTGATGCTATTGCTCCATCCAAAATGTGAGAAGACACCAGACTGTGAGTTTGTTTACCAAGTGAAACTTTCTGCTGTCTGCAGTTGCCATACACGGGATTATTATGTAATGTGCTGATGTTTTTTGAATATTCCCATCTCTGTGTGAAGAATCTTGATGATGGCAGAAGTGGTTCTGGGTTCCAGAAACTGTTCTGAAGGCATGACACTTTTGTTAAAATTAATAGCTCTGCTAATACTCAGTAAAATACTGCCAAAAAATGGATGCTCGGTTGAATGTTAAGTTAGCTTCAGGTATCACTGAAAATAAATTGTGTTTATCCATTGCAGCATTTGTAAGTTCTTGCTATAAGCCCTTGTTTCTACCATATGACAAACTTAGGACTCAGCTATTTATCGACTACCATCATACTTGAGGCTTCCATGTAGTCACAAGGCACGTTCTGTGGGTTTATATTCACAATGTATTTTCTTGCATGTAGCTCATATTCTTCAAATTGCATATGTGTACTGCAATTACAAGTACTGACAGGTTAACTAACAACTATATCAAGGTTTAAAAGAAGCCAACAGAAGATGTTGAATAAAGGTTGGAAGTAATGGTACACACTACTGGCCTTAAGCTGCCCACCTAAATTGCCCTCTCTCCAACAAATGACAAATGATGCCACAGATTCTTTTTATTCCTTCTCTGTCAACAGAATTATTGCTTTTCCTGCTTTACATGTATACAAGTACTAGAACTTTGGTAAAATTAGCCTTAAATAACATATTATGATTTAGAGCAGCTTTTGAACAGCAGCAATAGCTATATCCTGTTTCTTAGAAGAATATGCATGTTCTGTAGCTGGCCTTTGAAATCACTGAGAGAAAATGCTAATTTTGAAAATGCAGGTTGGGTTCACCTCTGAGATACTCCTATTTACACTGGTAAATTACACCCTCTTAATGCTATTGACATCACACTTTTCATAGAAATTGAAGTAAAGCAACAGTAAATAAGATCCAGAAAACATTATTTTAAGAAAATTATAAGCTAGTTTTCTTTCAGCTAGATTTGATTATGATTTAAGAATAATTCAGTGCTTTTCTCAAAGTCTTTTTACCTCTAATGTTCATGTAATCCTCAAATAAAATGGAAGTACATGAAGCCCCTCTGTGTCCATCATCTATAACTTACGCAGGTTAATAGGGATACATCATAACATTACTTTTTTTCATTTCAGAGCGTACATTTGCTATGGCAGTTTCTGGACAAATGAACAGCAGGTGCGCAATTAAGCACAGAAGACAATGTATCATTTCTATGCAGACAGAGATGCATGTAATCCTGGCCTTTATGACTTTGAAAAAGAAAAAAAAAATAAAAATGCTTATCTTCCAGTTTTTGGGAACAAGATGTTTAGTAAATGAGCAGTAGTTTTATTTTGCTGGCCTTCCTAATGGTATTTAAGAGGAACTGCTTCTCCTCCAGAATTATTTCGTGTCCTCTAAGAAAGGAAAATAAGATTCCTGATTTGTAGTTTCTAAAGATATGATTCATGCTTGCTGAATATTTCATAAAATGGGGACACCTCATAGGTGATTAAAATTATAATATGGTGAAACATTCACCACTGTGATGAAAAAAGAAGGGTCTGAACTTATTAACACTAAGTAGTGATATATACACATTTCTTTTATGAAACCTCCTTCCCCACTGAGAGATGGCTAGGGCGAGAGGGTTGCCTACCGCACTGAAAACTGGTATGGCTAGGAAGAACTCGGGGATTTCCACTGGGGAATCACTGCAGTGTGCACAAAAGCTATGCAAAACTACAGAACGCCATTAGCTCTGGAGTCATCAGCACAAGAAGGACATGGACCTGTTGGAGCAGGTCCAGCAGAGGGCCAAGATGATGATCAGAGGGCTGGAGCACCTCTGCTATGAGGACAGGCTGAGGGAGTTGGGGCTGTTCAGCCTGGAGAAGAGAAGGCTCCACGGAGACCTTATAGCGGCCTTCCAGTACCTGAAGAGGGCCTACAGGAAAGATGGGGAGGGACTCTTGATCAGGGAGTGGAGCAATAGGACGAGGGGTAATGATTTCAAACTGAACGAGGGGAGATTCAGATTGGATATTAGGAAGAAACTCTTTACTGTGAGGGTGGCGAGGCACTGGAGCAGGTTGCCAAAGGAGGTTGTGGCTGCCTCATCCCTGGAAGTGTTCCAAGGCCAGGCTGGATGAGGTTTGAGCAGCCTGGTCTACTGGGAGGTGTCCCTGCCCATGGCAGGGGGTTGGAACTAATTCGGGTTGGGACTTCAAGGTCCCTTCCAACCCAAACCATTCTATGATTCTATGATTATTTTTGGTAAACATCATGATTTGAACTCCCAGAAATGCGTGTGTGCTCTCATACACCAGGTCTCATGCCACTGAACTCTAAATTCCATCTATCTTGTCATAAAAATGCACGTCCCATTCATGCAGCAATTGTGCCTCCCACACAGGTCCTCTTCTTGTTCAGCAAACTAAGAATGTCACCTCTGTCATGGATTGCAACAGTCTCAACTCCACCAGGTCCACTAGGGCAATGCACCCTGTTCACAACCAGGAGATCTACGCAACACAGCGTGCCCTCCCTTGGATTTAGGGATTTAACCAGTGTTTTCCAGTTTCACTCTACACACAGAGAAACTGCAAGTATGAGATTTAAATGAATGAAGCGAATCTTATTTAAATCCACTAACCAACTTTTAACTGAACAGAACACTTGTTAATTCCGCTCAAACCTTTGCTGAAACAGTCTAATGGAGGGGGTGCGCATGTAAAGCAGCTGGACTAAGCAGTTATTAGATGTGCATTAAAAATGGTGGCAATGTAAAAAGTATGGCATGGAAAAAAAGCCTTTCATTTCCAATTAATTTTTTGAGTTCTATTCCACAGTTAGGAATAATTCTAGATGATAAAAGTAATCTTAATTTTTCAAAAACATTATTTTTCACAAGAAATTGTAAACTATTATGAGCAGCATTTTAAAAAATATATTTTCAAAATGTTGAAAGTTTGAAGTTTTGAGTGCTTTTAGCATTAAAAGTACTTTTGGAAACTTTAAACCATATGCTAGTATGCATATGTGGGTGGCTAACCATTTTTTATTATTTTTTTGTTCGTAGATAGAGGCACACTAAATGATAAGGTCCAAATTCTGATTCAGCCAATGATTTCATTTTACCTAGATGCCAAATAATATGCTAAATACTGGGGCAAAGAAAATATGAGAACACCATGGTGAGACCAACTCTTCAGAGATTCGTAAGGCTAAGCATTTTTATAAATCTGAAAACACTAGATACCCAAAACAACAGGAAAAGCACATAAAAAAGTCTGACTTCTTGATACAGAAACCTTAGAATGCTAGAACAGTGATCGGAGGAAGGTTTACAAGACAATTAAATACAGCAGGACTATTCTTGATACATTTAATATTACTGAATAAACGATCAGTGATTTGAAGATTATTTAATTTCATTTGTTTTGAAGAAGCACTATAATCTTTACTCACGATAGAGTTGAAGGTAAATGAAGGTTCCTTTCTATAGGAACTACATTTTTGGAGTTAATTGCAAAAAAACCTATAGTTCTGATCTTCTTTTTCCTTCCTTTTCCAGAACTTACAGCAAAAAACTAAGTACAACACCCTTTCAAAGGCACCTTCCAATTAAAGAGCTAATGGGCTCTTTTAAAAATGCTTTAGATTGTGTTACGCACATAATTCCCCAGAGCAAAAGAGTCTCATCAGCTTTGATTTTCATATGGAGAGCTGACTGAATGGCCAGCAGCACATGAACACTTGGCTTCTTGTTGTGCATTGTTGTTACAGCTCTTCTGAAAGCCAAATACCTACAACTGAAAAGGAAATGGCAAGCTTTTCAAGCTGCAGTAAGGTTCAGTATCCTACTGCAGAAGCTTCCTTTGCGATTCACAAAATATGTACATTGCATTGCATTGGTCATCACAACTCGGATTTGGCTGATGAGATGCAGGATGGTTAAGGTTTTCTGTTGATTGATCGTTTGATGAAGTTCCCTTTGGTGAACCCTTTCCACTCTCCCTGAGTTTCAGTCTCTAAATTAATGCAAAGTTAAGTAACATTTATTTTTGAAATTTCGCTTGCAGCACCTCCTTACTTCAAAACCAACACCGACGTGTAGAGTGATAGCCTTAGTATTTTCCTGTTTCTATTTCTAGTCTGTAGTAATTCAGTCTCTATATAGCTATCCTGCTTTATCGCCCACTTAAAGAACGCTCACGAGATGGCAGTATCAAAGAGAGACTCCCATTTATCTTGTTGTCAGTACACTTCTTCGAGTAGATGGAATACTTTACCTTGCTGTTTATAAACCTTCAGAAAAATTACACTTAAATGGCAAATTTTAGATACTTCCATATGCAGCATAAAATTTCCACTGGGCATGAAAACATCACTGTAATTTCCTCAGAACAGTGACCTCTTTGTATCACTAGCATTCAACAGAAACCACAGCAATCTTTTCTGAAAAAAAAAAAAAAAAAAAAAAATTAACTAACTACAGCTGAACAGCTGGGTCGCAGTAGTAACTAACAGCTTTGGGTACCCAATTTGAGATCACTTGCAGGAACCCTGAATCATGTGGTCAGCACTAAAAATGGGCTCACTTGAAAAAGTTAGTAAATCAGTTGCTTTTGATCCACACAATAGGTTCACATAGGGGAGTTATTTTACGAAAATAGTTTTACCAGGTATCATTGATTGCTGGTTCTTCTCCAGACTTTGCAGGGACTCTCAGTCATTTATTATTATTCCTTCCTAATGTTTCTCTTCAGTTCTAAGATATTCCATAAGCCATAGCTCTCCTGTGTGGATAAGCTGTATGGCATGTGATTCTGGATTAGCACTGCTTCCTTTTATTGATGAGTGCATTACATGTATTACAGCACTGCCAGACACAGAGCCAAGGTCAAGATACTGCTTTTTAGCTTCGTATTTATTAGTGGCTAAGGGTAGCTAGCTGCTCTCTTTGGTACTAGCATCCTTATTCGTGTGGCTTATGCCAGAGGGGAGAGACAAAAGAAACAGGAAGTCTTGATAGCACTGAAATGAATACAGAAGCTGACTACACAAGGCAAAGGGAAAGCTTCTACTGTGAAGAGAACAGTTTTTCTTACCTCTGAAGTATGGCTACCAGGGCTACTGCTAGCCATACTGCTAGCTACAAAAACCACCTTGGACGAAACATTGGTAGTAAAAGGACAAAAAACTGCTTCATTTGTGTTAGCTTCCTTTATTCTGAGTCTCACAATGTCAACAAAACCCATGCCTGGGTTTTGAAGAATGTAGCTATGTGTGTTTCCACTTACCTCCTATCCTGCTATGTTAGCAAAACCTATGCAAACCATGTACATGCACACGTTTGTGTATGCGTTGAAAATGAAGGGAGTGCCAAAAAAAACGAGCAACTCACAGTTATCATTCAATTATTTGTAACTTTCACGTCAGTGCTCCTACTGTAAGAGAAATTCCTGAAGTGTGCCAATTTTTCATCAATTTTATAATATGGTTTCTGAGGATTGCAGCCTCCAGCCAGATTTCCAGACAGGGATGCGGTCTGCTGCTAGTAAAAAAAAAAATATATATATATATAAAGAAAGACAAGATCATTCTTGGAATCATCTTAGGGAACTAGCATGGCTGCTCCTGAATCACTCAGGAGCTCCACGCTTCCATCAAAGACTGCGTTAAACGCAACCCTGTCAAAGTGTGCGAAGGGCAGGAAGCGGGGCACCGAGCTCCGGGAACCGCGCAGCACCGACTCCTGGAAATGCGGGGAGGGCTGGGAGCGGCAAACAGCTCTTCAGGCAGCGAGCACAAGCCAGCCGGCGGCGAAGAGGCCGGAGACGCCCTCGCACCACCGACGCGGCCGGTGTCCTCTCCACAGCAGGGTCCCGGGGAGGCCTCCGCGGCGGCCACCTGCAGAACACAAGGCTGAGGTGCGACGGTCGTTGATTCGCGGCCGCCACGGGCGTCCGCTCGGGCCCGTGACCGCCGCCGAGCCCCAACCTTCACCTACCGGGGCCTGCCCGAAGAGGCGGCCCTCCCCCGCTCCGCCGTGCCCGCCGCCCCCTCCCCGACGGCGCCCGGCGCTGCCCCAAACGGCGCCGTCGGGCGGGGAGCGGGACGGGCCGTGGAGCCCCCGCCGGCCGCGAACCCGCAACCTCCCCGCCGCGGCCGCCCTGGAAATGGCCGCCCAGCCGCGCGGGTCCCCCCCTCCTCCGCCCACCTCCCCCACTCCCGGGGGAGGCACACCCCCGACCGGCGGCACCCCACGGACGCGGGGGCCCCGCCCCGGTCTCCTCGGGAAGCGGCGGGGCGGGAGGAGCAGGGGTGGAAAAGGGCGATCGACCGCGCCGCGGGGAAGCGGAGGCTGCGGGCCA
Organism: Alca torda; assembly: GCA_008658365.1. Classification (NCBI taxonomy): domain Eukaryota; kingdom Metazoa; phylum Chordata; class Aves; order Charadriiformes; family Alcidae; genus Alca; species Alca torda. The sequence goes on from CM018101.1 coordinate 70,691,330, forward strand.
CCACCCCCTTCACAGCGGGGGAGGGCTGACGGCTGGGGAGCTGCCGCCGGGGCTGGGGGCGCCTGGCCGCAGCCAGCGGGGTTTGGTGGGGGGGGGGGGCGCTCGGACGCCCGCCCCTCTGCGCACCCGCTCTGCCTCCTCGAGGTGCCGCCGCCGCCTCGGCGGGACTCTCCGGTGTGCGAGCCGCTGCGGCGGAAGGAGACGCCTCGCCTCTGACAGAGACGCACCCCCCCCCCCCCCCGACCCCCTCCTTCCCCGCCCGCCCGCCCGCCCTCACCTCGAGCTGGCGCTGCCCTCCCCGTGCTGCCGGCGCTGCCGCCCTCGCCTGCCGCTCGCCCCGCCACCGCGCCCCGCCGCCGTAACCTCCCCCCCCCACCCCCCCCCTCCCGGTGCCGGGGCTCTACCGAGGGGCAGGCGGCCAGCCCTCGCCCCCGCCGCCCGGCTGCGGCTGCCGCGACCCTCGCCCCCGCCGCAGGGAAGGGGAAGCGGCGACTGCCAGGCGGGAGAGGAGAGGAGCCCGGCGGCTCGGCTCGGGCAGCGCGCTGCGGCTGGGTCTCCGGGGATGGACTGGGCTTCGCCCTCCCGCCTCAGTCTGCCCGCGGAGAGGAGGGCGGTGACCGGCCGCCCAGCCCGCGGAGAGGAGAGGCACCCCGGCCCCGAGCCGCGGGGCCGGCACGACCCTGCTCACGCCGGTTAAATGTCACGGTCCCCGGCTGCTCCCCCGCCGCCGCCGACCCGCGCGTCGCTCACCTCGGGAGGGGGCTGTGAAGGTGGCGGCAGAGGGCAGCCCCGGCTGCGGCGCGCCCCCGCCGCCGCTCGCCGTGAGGGAGCGCCCAGGCAGCCAGGCCCCCAGGTAACCGGACGGGGGAACCCTCCCCGATGCGTCGGGGGTGGTGGCCGGGGGAGCCCGCCCGTCAGGGCAGAGTAACTTTCGGGAGGCGGGAGAGGGGGAGAGGAGACCACCAGCGCGGGGGCTGCGCACCCCCCGCCCCAAGCCGTGCGCCCCCCCGGGGCGGGGGCTTCGGGGGGGGCGAGAGGCGGCGGACGGGGCGCAGGCGGACTACCCCCCCCCCCCGCCCCCGCCCTCCCGGGCGGCCTCGTCACCGGCTCCCCACCCCCCGAGGGCTGTCGGGTGAGCGTCGGACGGCGCTGGCCGGCGGGTTGGGGGGGTCTGGGCTACCCCAGTGGGGGGTGGGGGCAGCGCCGTGCTGAGCACCGCACTCTCCAGGGGAAGAGCTTCCCCCCGCCGGGATGGGAGCCGTTGTGATGGGGGGGGCAGGAGTCGTCCGGGGGCTCCAAGCGAGGTGGCACGAACACAATAGTCTTTGTCGCCAGCGCAGAGGATGCTTCCACACCTGTGTCCGCTGCCATGGTGTATGTGCTCGCTGGAGAACGTGCATCACTAAAGTGGGGCTGGGTGGGGGGGGGGGGAGGGCGGCGGTGAAGACACTGTTTCACCTTCTGCAAAGTAAATTTTGGATACCCCCGTTTTACGGAGCAGCTCGAAGTACATACAGGTGCTCCTGAACATACCTGGAAGAAAAACAAAGGCAAGAAAATCACCTGCCGGTTATACCGTTTTTCCAATCTCTTGAGTCTAAATTACAAGGTTTTGGAAGTCCCGTCCCTTAGTTGCTGGAGTAAACCATCAAATGTTCTTAAGCATTTTTCCCCTACCTTTCTTGCCAAGCAGAGAACTGCAGTGCTCTCTCATATGGCTGCTATTTCAAAATGCTGTTCTTTCAGAAGTAGGACCACCTCATTTACAAAGGGAGACGTCGAATGCTTCAAAAATAAATCATATTTGAACTTGAATTGCTTGCCAAGTGCTGGGCTGAGGGGGGGGGGAGGGGGGAAGAAGGAGCACACAGCTTTTTTGTGGCTTTGTCATGAAAATGAGCCATGCAGTCTTTATTTCGGTCAAACTACAGCACTAAGGGAACAGAAGTGAAAATTAGTTGTGGTAATGTTCAGGGAGGTAAGCCATGACCTGTAAAGCATGCGCCCAGTAGTTTTGAAGCCTTACCTCGCTTTCTACAGTGACGCATCTGGGATTGAGGGGTCTACAATGTAAAGTGTGTCTAAGAAGATTTCACCTGAAAACTGCTGTCTATATCCTAAAAGAACTATATAGCATTTTATTCATCATTCAGGAGCAACAACAGCTGCGTCCACAGGGAAAAAAAAAAATAATAATCCGATAGGAGGTGGTAAGAAAAGGATATACTTTGCTGAGCTTCTACCTTCCAGTGAAAACCACAGGGTTAAAAGAGATGGTCAGTCGCCCTGCCGTATGCAATCAAAAGCACCAGTGGTTCCATTAGGGGCTACACCCTTTCCGGGAAGTGCTTCCCTGTGAAGGTGAAGCTGCGGTGTGGTCTACTTTGCTACATAATGGACCACATAGGAGGGTGCACCCACATAGGAGGGTGTGTTCCCACTCCCACTGTCTATGTGTAATATCCCAGTCAATTGTGATTTGGGATTTTTTCCTTCAGATCAGCACTTAAACGATGACTCCTTCAGCTACTGTGCCACCTCCTACTTTCTTACTTGGAAATGTAGTGATTTTGACAGCAGCTAATCTGTGTGCAGCAGAACAGTGAGAATATTCCTTTTAGGTAAACAGAAGATCGCTGAAAACTGTTTTACTGCTCCGAATTCCCTCTTGAGAAGTAGGAATAACACCTAAGTAGGCTGAACAAACAAGGTGCGATCGGCTACATAGGAGCAGCGTGGTTTGGTAGTATAACAGATATCAGGGATTTTTTGTTATTGTTCTAGAATCCAGGCATTCTGTGAAAGGGCTCTAGGTGGAAATGTTATCCTGTGTAGTAGCAGCAAGAGGTGAAGGAATACACAGTATTAGAGAAGCTTGTTAGTTCAGACAGCTGTCCACAAGTACTGTGATTAATACTACGTTGGTATGCCACTGTGAACTAAAACGTTGGATTTCGGTATCCTGCAGTTAGGAAAAAAGGCCAAAGTAACGTGCCGTTCGTAGTTCTGAAGCCTTAACATCTTCCTCCAACACAGAAAGGTAAGGGGGTCTGGAGACTGGAATATTAGTGACTGTGCTGAGTTTGAAAAAGTCTATGTTAGTGGCTTTTTCGTACCTCGTATTAAGACCATTGGAATAACATAAACACAGGGTGGGTGTGGTTATTGGTGAGAGTATCGATGAGGATTCTAGGAGGATTCCTGTGGTGGTTTTTATCATTCATGCCGGTATGATTGTTGCCTGTTTTTAGGGTTTTGTTTTGTACTTTTTGACTGCCTAAGCCTCAGGGAATAAGCGGGGGGAAAAAAGGTTAAGGAGTTCTGAAGGCTTGGTATATGGTCGCCTGTTAGGTCGTTGGCTCATCCTTTGTGAGAAGGTAGATTTCTTTCTAGCTGTTGCTGATAATTAAAAATCCAGATGCAGGACAAGTGGAGGGATAAGTCGATCAGTTTCAGTAAAATTTATGCAATACGAGGTACGTGTATTGTATGCATTCTCCTTTGCCAAGGAGTTTTTTTCGGCTACTAGTTTTATACCACATGTTAATACATCCTAATTCTCTGTGCTTTCTCTTCACTTTTTGTACAGATATTCAGGACATTAAGAAAACTCTATTTCTAATTAGTCACTGATTGACATCCTATGTCATTATAAAGGCTGATTTGGCCTAAGCTGTGTCTAATTATGATCTTTAAAAAATATTGCTCATTTCTAATTAGTACACTCACTAATTAACTGTTTATTTCCAAAATCTTTCCAGCTTGTGTATTATCAGCCAGGAACATTTTTTCCCTAATTTGAAATCACAAAAGCAAGCTTTTTGTTCTTTACTGGAAAGAGTGGCTTCTCTGTTATCTTAGAAAAATATTAAAATAAATAACTCTGTGAAGATGAAATTCCAGTATTTGAAATTTATAGGCATTGCTCCTCAAGACTTCATGTTCATGCAGCATACCATCGATGCTTTCTGTGCTGAGATATCAGTATATTCCATGAGATATGCAGAGTAGAGCTCATGTTTGAGTTGCTTGCCACCTCATAAGCCTTTTGATTTCCTGGGGACAATTCCATTTCTTAATGATGAAAATCTGTAGAGGGAGGAAGCATAGAACATAAACTGTCATCAGTGTTGTGTAATGACATTTTGGTGACCATTTTCTGTTGATAAAATGCAAATCTTGTGATTTTTTTTTTCCTTTTCCTTTCAGCAACTATCCTGTGAAGCAGAGTAGTTCATGAGATTATTTATATCATACTGATCAGAGTTGTTATTTGATAAAGTCTAATCTCTCATTCCCTTTGAACTTGAAGTGGATGTCTGTATCAGCAAATTGTAGGAAAGTCTTGCCCTATATTGATACCTGTTTGTGTTTTCAGTTTGATGATTATTATGAAAGTTCATAGTAGGTCAGTGTAGATACTTAGTGAACATCTCTTCTGTGAGATGGAATTAGTGAACAGTTTAACCCATCTTCCAGAAATACTCCTAATTATGGAAAAATAGAATAGAGGTGTATTGAAATTAATATTTTATATGAAGTGGAAATATTTTAAACTGCTTCTTACTGTTGAGTAGCACTTTAGCAAATCTTTTTCTTAGTCCCTTCATAATAGACAAGAAAGTCCCTCTGGTTTTGGGTTGCAAGAAGCCGAATCATACCATACTTAGTGGATTTTAAACGACATTGCCAAAGTAGGGTGAATTTTAAAAAAACATTATTTCAGAAGACTGTGTCTGAAGGAAATGGACATGTGAGTCTTCATCTGCTGGACTAATTACATTTCCCAAAAGGAAAGAAAATTGAGAAAATTGGGTTTTAGTTGTACAGATAAAGCAAGATAACTTACTAGCTGTCAATCTCAAAATTAAAAGTTGCGATGCAAGAAAAAAAAAGTAAAAGAGAAACATTTTGTCATCATCGGTAATAAAACTGTAATATATTTGAATGGAGTGAACAGAATTAAATTCAGCAGTAAGATTTGTATATATAAAATCTGACTTTATTGTGGAGTTTGTTTGATTAACTGCAAAATGTCTGTCCTTTGGTCAGAATGAAGAAGAATAATTATTCTACAGTCCTATTGCTATTTTTTTAGCTAGGACTTATACAACGGTAGCTTGTGATTAATACTTTTTTTTTTCTTTTAATAAATGTATGTTCTATTTTTACATTTTAAAATAAAACTTGTATGTCTTAAAGCCATTCTTCAGGTGAAGACAGCTTCTTTAAATGGTAAAAAAAATCACACGTATCCTGTAAAACTGTAGATAAAATATCTTAGCTCTTACATGCAGTGATAATATAATTTTACATTTGAAATTATACTTCTAAAAATTGCACTTGTTCTGATATTTGTGTTTAATGCTGAAGAGCAACCAGTGGTCATCAGCTCAGACTACAGGAACTTAATATGACACTCCCCCTTCCCCACCACCCCCAAATCACTTTAAGCATACCTGTCTTCAGTGTTGAAACCTTGTAGGAGCCATGGGGCTGGCATTTACTGAGGCAGGGCAAAGACCATCCTCAAGCTCTGGGAACGCAGAGCCTCATCTCTAGGGAAGATTTGTATTTCACTGGGTCCTTTCTCAGATAGTTTTGTTGTACCTGAGAGTGTGGTCACACCACTGGAGAAATCAAACAGGCTGGCCTTAGAACTGGACATCTACTTAGGCAGTCATCCTCTGTCCTCTTTCCATCTTCTGATTAGTCTTTCCTCCTGCTACTTCCTTTACTTTATCTTGTTTCTGAGAAAACAGCATGAGTTTTTTCAGCAAATGATATTTATCTCGATTGCTCTGCTTCATGAACTGCATTTCAGGATGTAATTTGGTGAAGTCCTTATGGAACAGCAGTAGATACTGGCCATGAAGAGCTTCACAAGAGAGGTTATTTTGAGGAAAAGCTCAGTTGCCTTTTTCAAGATTTTGTTTCCTTAAAGCAAGAAGGTTTATGTTCCTCTGTGACAAGCCGTCAAGTGGGCTCCCATTCACGGCACACGTGGGCCTCAGCACTGATGTTTTCCCATGGTTGGCCTACGCCCAGCAGTTTATTAACACCATGCTGTTACTGCAACAGAGTGTATTCTTCTAAGCAGTAGTGGGCTGCTAAGGATGTGTCATACTGATCAAACAGTCCAGAGCCCCGGAGTATTTTCCTAGGGTTTGAGTTCTCCTGGAAGGTCCAGCTGAAAGTACCTAGTCATAACGTACAAATTCACTTGTGATTAGGAAATAAATTGCGACGTTTCATCTTACTGTGAATACTGTTTGCGGGGTGGTGTTCTTTGTTGAACTCCTTGAGCTCACCCTGTTCTGGGTCCTGTTGGAACCTCTGCTTTCAGTTTGAATTTAGACATGAGTCGTGGGTTGTGTTCGTGGCTCTCCCTGCATGTAGGAAAAAAGTAGAAGTTCTTCAGCTGCATTAGTTACTGAAGCTCTGTTAAAGTCCGTGGGACTACATTAATTTGTTACAGTAGTAGATCATGAAGCCCATTAGGTTCTGAGTGGTTGTAGGGTGCTATGTGTTAAAAACGCTTTCTTCAGGAATGAGGCTTAGTTCTTTGTGGATGTTTGCTGTTACAGCTGTCTGATGGGAAATACAACCAAAGGTCAGTTAATTCCAGTGACTCCAATTCCAGTTTATTAGAACGGTAGTTCATTCTGTTGATAGACTCAGGGAAATATGAATGTCTGCAAACCTATGTTTATGTCAGAACTAATTTATAGCCTGAATTTTTTGCAGTAAAGTCATATGGTACAGCTATGAAGAGAAATTATATGCCTACAGTTCAGATCTTTGAAAGGGATAAGAACATTCAGTCTTTTAAAATTATTTGGGAAAAAAAAAAAAGCTCTCAGGATTATCAAAGTCTTTAGTTAGTTCCCAGCCAAAGGTAGGTTGAATGTATGCCTATATCTTACAGATGTGTAAGTATTTAAATATATTACTGAGAACTGTAACCACTTTTCTGTCATTCCTTATGATGTAGTAAATTCTTGGTGCCACCAGGCAGGAAGTTGCCAGAAGGATTTGTGGTCAGACTGTTGGGAATTCTGGTTGTTCAGGTGGACTGACTGGGTTATAAAAACTGCAGCTAACATCAGGAGAGAGTCAAGGAGAGAAACAAGCTCCTTGGGAAGAAAAAAGTCTGCTTCTCCGTAGGCCCTGGAGAAAAAAAAAGGGGGGGGGAGAGATTTCAAGATGGTGAGACTTTGCCTCTTGGCCATCTGCAGATCCTCAGCTGGAACATACTACAGCTGACAGCCCTAGTAAAGAGTGGGTGGGCTTTGTGGTGCTGCTTGTGACAAAATCCCAGTGTTTCTGAAGAGGAAGGAAACAGGGAAGGCTGAAGCGAATGATAGTGAGGTTGCCTGTCAGTGTTTCTGGAATGAGAGCCAGCCAAGCCTGTGGCCTCCCAGCATCACATGGCTGCCATTCTCAAGAGTAGCCAAATGCACGTAAACTTAAAAACTGTGATGCGTTTGTAGGCATAGCAATAATTGTCCTGAGAGAGTATTTCTATTCCTGTCAAGGTGTTAGAAAGTGTCAGGCTTACGAAGGAATTCGTAAACTAAACTCTCATCTTTAAGGGCACGTTTGAGTACAAGAACTTCAAAGGTTCCTCTGAATGCCTCCAGTTCTACATGTAGCTATCCAGACCAGGGCAGTTATGTAGAAGAAGAGATGTCATTTATAATTTTTTGGAATAGAAATGAATACATTCACCAGTAGTAACAGGAATAGATTTTTGATTTGAAATCCGTGCAAAATTTAATGTTAATAATTTATATGGGGAGGAAGCAATGCAAATGACTTGTGTTTAGATCAGTGCACAAGATAGTCTGGAAGAATAAGCAGAAATCTACATTAGTGTATGGCTTTATAGTCCTTTTGATTGTCATACTTTTTTTAAATTTTATTTGTGGAATACTGAGTGTGACCAGCCAAATGTGGTGAGAACATACGTGTCTCATACCAGCTTTTGACTGTTTCCCCAAATGAACTAGCATACCTTACAGTGCAAAAGAAGTACGCAGGCTACAGGCAAACATGTGAAGACAGAAGATGTCCATTTAGTGCAATTTGGGTTGTGGAAGCCTTGAAAAAATGAGTGGACCTGTTTAATTTGACAGAAGTTTCTCTGTGTTCCTGGTGTAACAGACCCTAGTGCAAACAAGAATAATTTCCAATTGGAAATTGATTGAGTTTGCTAGACGGGGTTATAAAGTAGATAAGTACTGTTTCTGTTGCCTCCATGGAGGACGAGGAATTACCTTAAAGTTACTACAAAGGTAGTGAAGAAAGGTATCAACGTGAAAAGCAGGGGAGCAATTGCAGAAATTAAACTGCAGTAAATCATAAGGGTGCAATGGCTTGCTTCCAGGATTTTGAAGGAAATACATAGCTGAGCATCTGAATGACTTCTAAATTTGTAATTTATTTTAATCCTATGTCTGACCTGGAGGATAGCCAACTATTGGAAGAAAAATGATGTCTAGAATTAATAATAAGTTGGGGCCCCCAACATGTATTGAGAAAAATAAATTAAGTCAGCTCCTAAAAACATCTAGATGAACTCGTAGGAAATCACAGGACTGCTGGCTTACTTTAAGTAGAGAACGGTGCAGATCTGCTGGTGGAAACAGTCCTGTCCGACTTTTCCCTGTCACATGACTTACAGTGAGTGTACATTGCAGTCTTACTATAAAACCTTCTCTTACTGATCATGTATTCCTTCAAACTGTTCTTAAGTTTTATGAACAGCTTGATTAAAGGGACAGAGTTACATGCATGTTCTTAAAAAAAAATAAAAGATTGTAAATAATTTGACATTGTACTTGTGTACAGCAAACACTTTTATAAGGTTTTTTATTTGCTTATACCATAATTCTGCAAATTGAAGTGTGTTGAGTTGTTACGTCTTTCCTCTTTTAGGGATAGAGTTTCAGGGCAGGAGTCATTTGGATTTTGGGAAAAACTGGTTCTTATGAAGAAATAGATATAATTTCTACTTCAGCATTGAAGTAATTAAGTACTGGGCAGTGTTACGCATTAGGGACTGCAAAACAAGTCATCACATATCTCCCGTCAAACAATTACAATGAAAAGACAAGTTAAAATGTCTCGTACATTAAAAGAAAACAAAAAGTGATTAAGGAGGATACAAAATTTACTTATATCTATTTCAGTAATTATTTTGGACTTCCCTGTGTGAACAGTTCTTGTAGTTTTGAAAAGAGGCAACGGTAAAAGAGAAAAATCCTTATGATGAGTAGATATTAAAGTCCTAGATATACATTGAGATTAACATGCTAAAGCGTTGAAATGGAACAGGTAGAGATATGATGAGGGTAATTTAATAATACATATCCTAGTTTCTGTGATTTCATTTTTCCCATTAGACAAACAAAAAGTCATATGATGGAAAAGGAATTTGAATTACAAAATATTTTTAATTAATAATGCATTACCAAACAGTATTGAAGTAGGGATTTCAGGAGAGTTACTGTCTTCCAAAGCTATAGAGGTATTATATACAGAGCAGCCTCTTTAAAAACCGCAATAGAAGAGCAAAAAAGAAGAAGAAGAAAAGAATGTATGCTCTGAATACCATAAAGAAATGTTTGCATTACATCATGTTATACAATTGCTTGCCTCTTTTAGGGGGGATTAGCTGTCCTGCTGAAGCAATTCACGTTGCTCTAAAGGAAGGATACCAGACAGTAGGGACCATCAGTTTAATTGTTGCTGTTCTGGTTACTGCACCACTAATCAGCTTGACTTCATGGCTGTTGGACCAGCACATGCTACTCTTCATAGTCTTGCTTAAAAGAAAGTTGAGATGTTACTTTGCAGTGTGGTAGGCAGTAGCCTCTGAATACTTGTATCAGCACCTCGTTACAATTATGTAATATGCTATACTAATACACAATCTTGATATTAGATTAAAAAATAATGCAATTTAAAATTTTTAGTCCTGCTTAGTATTGCTTGATTTTACTTAAAGCAGCTTGTTATGTATATTTGAGATTTTCTGTTTCATTTGAATGTAGGTCAGTTGAGAGCTGCAGTTGAATAAACCAGATAGATTATTGTTAGATTGACAGCTACCAGCCACCAACAGTGCATGGCTCGTTCAATTTAGGGTAACAGTACTGCATATTTGATGAATCTAAAGATAATGACTGTTTTCACTGTTGCCTCTTACAAAGTAATGAAGCTCTTGCTGGAGTCTGCTGTTAAGAGAGTGCTCTTTTTAGCTGGAAAATGGAATTTTACTGGAAGTAAGGAGTCGTTCCATATAGGAGAATTAATCTTCTTCATCACTGTAGGTGTTAGTATGAGAAATCTGTATCATGTCCATGCCTGCTGGATTTTACACGTAAATGTGTAATCAAGATTGCAGCTTTATTTTATTCACATGCTAGCTAGATATTAACAATATATGGAAGGACACAGAATAAGTGCCTGTAATATATCAGGAGCTTACATTCCTGCTTTAAATATATCCATCTTAACTGTTTGTGGTGTTTCTATTGGTACTAGTACTATTTGTAGGTTTTATGGGCACACGAAAAAGCACTGACCAGAACGGCAGAGAGGAGGACATGCGATAACCACTGTATTTTTAAATTTCTACTTGTGATTGGAAACAGATTTCATTATTGTTGTGTTCAAGTACAGTCACCCTGGGCAGGTACTTGGATCAGCATGGAGGCAGAAAATGAGAAGAGCAAGACACTGAAGTAGGATATACCTAGAAATTCCTAAAGTCAAAGATGGTGTCAGACACTCAAAGTCAGTTGGAGCAACAGTATCATGGATATTTCTTCTTCAGCAGCTGTCAATGTGCAACATGTTCTGCTGTAGCATGTTATTGACTACAAGATGATCATACCTGATTTGAAATTGATTGTGCATACCTGTGAAAATTAGGTAATGCCTTTGGGTCTGTGACAAGTTACCAGTGCATTCTCATTCTGTTACACATAGGCTATGCAACTGACAAAACCCTATAATTAACTGTTCATTCAGTCTTTCTGAAGCAAATAGAAAACTGCAGAAAGTAATCCTGCAATATATACATTATAGCGTGGTCCTTTCTGTTGATTTAAATTAGAACAATTAGTTACATTTTGAACTCACCAGAAGGATTTAGAATACTAAGGCTGACTGAAACTTGCAGTAAGGAGATAGATGCACAACTTCAAGCTCTTTGAAACTTCTGCTCTATGATTTGGTGTTCATACTTGAAGAAATGACCTGTTACTCATCTCGTAATTCAAGCTGATGTCCATTTTGAAGTTGTGCACAATTTTACATACGTCGTTGTGCAATTTTGAAATCTGAGACTCAAAATACTATTTCAGTGATTTGTAGTTGTTACATAGGTACCCTAGAAGAAACTACAAAAAAAGAATTAGCAACAGATGCTGATCATAAATATTGATAAATTAAAAAACGAGCAATATTTCTGCTTTCTACATTCTCTCCTGTGCTTGGATAAGAATTTTTATCCAAGCAATCCAATACTTAAGAATGTTTACAGTCAGGGTTCCTAACTAGACACTTGTGGTGTGTCACTTAGAGTACAACAGGGTAATTTTCTGCAGCTGCCAAGAAAATAATTTAGACCTGCATGTGAACCACATATCGTCCTTTCTCCTATACTTTAATTCCAGTCAGTAATTATCAGTGCATCCTTCAAAGGTAACAACAGAGATGTTGCTCACTGATGCTTCTTCTGTGTTGCAGTACTGAAAATATTAACTCCTTTCCTAACACTTTGTAGTGAGGGATGATGGTAGGTTCTTCCTGTGAATCTGCTACCTGTAGCATTTTTACTTTGAAATACAAATGCTGAGCTCTCTTGAAGTGGCGAGCGTGTGAACTCTGATGTAACTCGTTATTCCCCTTGCACCTTGTTGCACAAATGTTTTGCCTCAGCAAGTAAGACAGGAGCAAAGCTCAGTTATTGATAATACTCACTCTATTTGCAGCACATATTAATGCAAACTTTTATATTTATGGTGGCAATCACTAGATGGCACTGCTCTATGGTCTTTGTAAGTTGTATTTTCTTAAGATATTTGTTCTCTGATACATGACATAGTGAATTAATACTGGGTTTGTGGTGTAATATCTCTGGGATTTGTGGCAAGTGGCAAGAAAATTTGACTAAAATAATTTTTGAGGAAGGTCAAATCCCTGAACATGCTGATGTTTTTGTTAAGTGTTTGGCAAGAGAAGAAACATGCTGTTTGACAGTTTCTGTTCCAGGGCTAGTAAATAGAAAATGTCAGACAAAAAGCCGCAATAAGAATATTCTTCAATTTCTGTCTTGCTGATATCTTCTCCAGTTGTAGATCAGCATGCAAGTGTATCTTTTACTTCTTGGCAAGAAGGTGATCATGTAATCCTAAATTTGCTAGCTGGCAATTCTAGCTTTTCTAATCTTCAGTTGCTCAGTTCTCAATGCAGTCAGTGCAGCCTTTAGCCAAGTGCATAATGAACAGGAAAGGTAAGACGACTTAATCTCTTCTGTCACTGGAGCGCCAGCAAGGTGTATGACTGATGCAGTTTATTCAGCAAACTTCTGTGAATAGACTGCTCTAGCAACCCTACTCCCAATTTAAAAACGTTCTTCGGACATCGTCACTTCGACATCACTGTTGCTGAACGTCAGCCACGAAGTTAAAGAGCCTAGCAGACCTAAAACCATCATCAGCAATACCCTGCCAAAATCAGGAAGCAGGAGCTGTTTGCGTGTGACATCGTTCCAAAATTTAAGATACCATCACTAGTACCTAGTCTGTCACTAAAGTTAAATAAGCTATGGTAATGAAGTTTGGTAGGACTTCTGCAAAGGGAAGTGTCTTAGAAGTCCTGTTTTACTCATGAATTTTGTTGTTTTGTTATATTGGCACCCTGGCACAGTGGGGCTCCAGGTCTGTCTGGTTCCTCGTTTGTTTGAAGAGCAGTATAAAAGAGTACACTTGTCTAATGGCTGCATATAAATGGAACTGCTTTTGATCTCCAGTAAAGCTGTCTCAGGAGTGTCTTCAGTTCTTCTGGCTGGAAGTACTGTAAGGCATTTTTTAACCAGAAGTTGAGTGAGGTTCTCTTAACATCAAACTAACTGTGGGATTCTTTCAAGAATAGGTGCCAATACTGTCAGTAATGGCAGCCAGTAGGCAGTAGCTGTTGTCAAATTTTGAATGATTAAAGAGTTAGACACTCATTTCTGAGCTTGTCATTTGCAAAGGATTCTATCCATTGGAATTATTAAGGTGATTGGAGCTGTGCATGTGATTTAGGGGTTTATTCCAGAAAAAGGACTCACTAATCTAGCTTTTAGTGAAAATTAAATTTACTCTCCCATGTGTTCATACTGTGTAGTACAAAGTTTGGGAAGTTTTAAATGAAAGCCTTTTTTCCAGCATGACAATTTTAAGCACTTATTATAATACAGATACATACACAGGCTGTTCTCTTACTTCTCTAAAGCTTTTTGTTATCAGTTTGTTTTTTTTTTCTTGTTGATAAAATGCAGTCACAAAAAAGCAACAGTGTTTACCCTGAGACTTTCAGAAAATACTTTTGAAAGACAAAACTATAAATTCTTTGAAAGAAAATATTGAAGCTATTGCATGAATTACTTTTCAACATAGGGTTTTTTTTGATCACAAAAATGAAGTGAAACAGTTGTTGTTAAATTACTTCAAAAATGAATATTATATTTCATTGTGCATTTACTTAATCTGATTTCTCTGAAATTATCATTTTAAATAATCTGCAAATTTGGTTTTGGTGATGGTAATTTGCCTTAGAGAGAGCTAGATGAAAATGAATTTTGCAGAAGTTATCCATGAATAATTTTGGAACTTCATTCAAAGAAATCCATAAAATCTATTTTATTTCATAATCAATCATTTTTGATCTGGAGATTCTGGAGGCCTGAGTGTGGTGTTGGCATGGTAACACCCTGCTCAAGAGGATGTCAGTTTACATATGGTTTTAATTAGCAGTTTCGGATTAAGGTAGAATGCAAGATGAGGCAGTAGTGATGCCTGCTTCAAACTGTAAGAGTCTAGGTTGGAGAATTATTTGCCCTGGATATTGAGACTGTTTTCATGTCTTCCTGGAGCAACCAAGTGTTTCATACAGGCACAATCATGGGAGTACTTACTGACTTTTATGACCTGTTGGTTTTGATAACAATATGCTCGTGTCTGATTTCTAAGTGTTGTTTGAGCTGTTTTGTTTGAAGAATCGTATTTGTGGACCCTACACGTGTTGTAGTGAGGAAGCCATTCGTTCACCAGCTCCTGAGTTAGCAGCCCCATTATGAGTATGTCTCGCCAGTGGTTGGAATCTGAACCTCATTCTGTATCATTTCCGGATATAGTTCACAGAATTGGTGAATACGTTAAGAAAGACTGAATGAACTGTGACCGAATTATACAAGAAACTGTCATATAGACTGCAGTGTAACAACAAAAAGTCTTAAAATGAGTCATTTTCTTTTAGTGCTAGGAAAGTGATTTTAGTAACACACGAAAACATTGTTATGCCTAAGGCTGTTCTGTCTCTACTTGACTCAAGAGTCAAACGAAGACTCCTTCCCTGACTTCCCTTATTGCCTGGCTTTCAGTTACAGCTGCAAAAGAGGCACACATTTTGTTACTCTGCTGAGGAAGGAGGATGAGGCTGCCGCATTTCTGCCTTCAGTTCCTTGTAGGAAACTTATTAAAGATGAGGACCCCTCTTTTACTAAAACATTGACATCTTTGCCCCACTCCTCCCCCCAGAAAAAAAGCGTAGAAGAATTTTTTGGCAATTCTTTGTTTGTTGTTCGATAAAGTAGTAATCCGATTACTTTGAAAATATTCAATAGTGTTTCATCTACAAGGTCTCAGAAGATTGTAGGAGATTTTCAGGTATTTCATAATTTGTACTTCAAAATGACTGAAAACCAGACACTTGTTTCATAATCAGTAATTGAATTTAAAAAATGAAAAATAAAAAGTGGCCAAGTACACTTCTGAACATACACATAGGTATGAAACACTTTGAGTGTAAGTAGCACTACTGTCACAACAGTGATTTGGGTAGAATAAATTTATATATCTAAGCTACTGAGTTCCTTTATGAATATAATGTATATATAGAACAGCTCCTTTATAGGTACTTAAATCAAAAATATTTTTAACAGTTTTGTATGTAGAGTGATTATGGCTAGATATCTTTACAAATTAACTTTGCAAAACTGTAAGGTTACCATGGGCTGTTACTGCTTTATAGAAGCTGTAGAAAACCCTGCATCTTTGTTAAATAAGCTAAGCAGAAGTACTTCTAATGGTGAACCATATAAAATGAAAATAGCTTGGTACAACACTGCAAGAGCACTTGGGGATGTCTCAGAGACATCTGATGAGCTCTCCAGTACTCTATGCTTAGTACATTGCACAGTAACCTAGAATTAAAACATGATGAATTTATACTTATTATTTCACATAAATTAGTCCCTCTAATGAAGCTGTACTATACTGTAAGTCTCAGGGGCTTAAGGGAATTGTCTCAAATAACTGTAGTGAATAAGCGTATTGTTTTTGTGTTGTACGACATTTTTTTTTTCTTTTTTTGTAGTAGTAGTTCAGTGAGTTCATCTCTACAGATGCTTTGTCAAGGCTTAATCTTTGACATTCAGTAAAAGTCTTGGCAGTGAACATGAGAGGAGAGTCATTTACAGTACCCATTTCTGAAAAGACCTGTGCTAGTGAAGGCACGTCGGCTTTGTTGCCTTTTCTGAGTATTTTTGAAACAGTAAGAGGAAACTCTAATTCCTTGCGAGATCCTAATGTGCTGTTCTCAAGGACCTGCAAAACCAGGGTAGAATTCCGACCCGAGATGTCTCCTTATAGATTTTTTCAGGAAAAGGAGACTCTTTTCCAAAGGAAGAGCTGGATTTCCCAGATCATCAGTCTGTGGGTCTTTTTCTCTGAAATAACGTGTGCAAACCACCATGGAATAGTGGGTGTGTAAACTCAACACTTACAGGTTTTATTACAAGGATAACAATTCAAGAGGTCTCTAAGTAGGTTTTTTGTCTTTTTGAAATTAAAGTAAGACCACTTTATCTTAAGAGTGAATAATCTACCACTTCTGTAAGCACCACTGTCTTGAATGTGGTACGGCAAAAGTTGAAGAGTTTTCAACAAGCATATTTATGCATATTCATACCGCAACATCCTCTTATTTTTGTTAACAAATTCAACATTTCTTGGAGAAGTTTGATTTTTTTTTAGGAACATGAAGAAGAATTTTTTGGACTTACTGCTGTCATAACAAGTTCTTTATAGCTTCTGTAACCAAGAAAGAAAAATTGATGTTCTTTGTAAGGGAAAGAAAATGTTTTATTGAACAACAGCCATAACAATGGATACCTTTTAGTTATTTACTTTTTAGCAATTAACCTCACAAAGACTGAAAAACATTTTGCAAGTTTCTAAATAGACACAATAAAAATAATTCCACAAACCACTCCCAGCTGAAAGGTACATGTTGTCTAAGGATTACTGAAGGAAGTCCTTAGAAGGAGGTAGACCAGTATGTCAGATTGGTAGATACATCCTTAAATAGAGCTGTAAATAAACAGTACTGAAGTTTCCAAGCCAACCAATCACCGAATTCATTCCTCTTTTTTTTTTAAATTATTTAAAGGAAAAAAGAACTAAGAAGGACTTTGTAAGTAATGCCACCGTGTTTTTATTTGACTTCAGTTAAACAGGCTTAATTACTGTATTGAAAATGCTGCTGTAATTGAGTTGGACCATAGCAAATATCCAAGTGGTGCAAACTGTTGTTTAAAAGGATTGTGTAAACCAGCACAAGATTTACTCAATTATTTAATGGCATTCTTGCTTTGATTTAACGTGAGAGTTGGTTCATCCTGTTGGAAAAGACTTGAAACGTTAACTTGAGAAAATGTGTAATCATTGAAGAATGCAGTTGCGCATGCGTTTCAACTCTTCCCCAGACTTTAAGGTCACTGATGAACTTTAGGTTTGTCTTTGT
Organism: Alca torda; assembly: GCA_008658365.1. Taxonomy (NCBI): domain Eukaryota; kingdom Metazoa; phylum Chordata; class Aves; order Charadriiformes; family Alcidae; genus Alca; species Alca torda. The sequence continues at coordinate 70,708,412 of CM018101.1, forward strand.
TTCCATTTAAGCCCCACTCTGTGGTACCTTTTTTGCTTCAGGATACTCCTTTTTGTTCTAATGTTACCTAAATTATGTAACGATTCCAAGCTTCTCTTGAGTGTGCTTTGATATCACTATGCTATTGTTTCAGAGGAATATAAGTCTTTGTAAAAGAAGTAACACTAATACAAAATAAAGTGGATCTTATTACCAGTAAGTGTAGTAAATGTATGTCTGTTCAGCACCTTGTTTCACAGGATTTTTTTTCCAAGGTGTCATTTGAAATACTTCCCTTTTTATTTTTCAGTACAGTTACTAAATGGGAAGATTAACTCACAAAATACTGATTTTGAAAGACGTGTCTTTCCGTTCTGTAGATCTCTGCAGGAGGGACTGGTTTGAACCTGTCATGCCAGGAGAATATATTCTTTCTTCAGTACAGTTTTTTGATTCAATATGAAGCATGCCATCTGGTGAAAGCGACTGATTCACTGTTATTTCTGCCCAAGGGAGCAAAATGTGTTACAGGTTAAAAAAAAAAAAAAAAAACAAAAAAAAACAAAAAAAAACCCAAAGTAGATTGCATCCTCATTTGTTGGGAAATGGTTTATCTTTGTTTAGATCCTCTCCTGTCAGTGATGCTGTTGTGATTTCTTGACGGAAAAAATTGGCTTACAAGTGTAAAACTTTATGTAGTATTGTGAACATTTAATCAATTTTCATTTGCTTATGTCAGGGTGGTGTAGGAACTAATAGACAAAACCAAATAGGATGTATGAAATCTGTATTTTACGTCTAACAGTAGATTTGAAATCACTTTTTGGTGTTGTATCCAAGGATACTGAATACAAGGATACCCACCCAGGTGGGTGCAGTTGAAATCAATAGTAGATGTGGTCGACTGTGTGAAAAGCCAAGTAAACTGGATATATTTAGACAAATTGGGCCCTTCAGGTTGCCAGTCAAAGATTATCAGTGACACTGTGTGTTGATCATTTTGTTCGTAAGATCTTACTCTGCATGACAGATATTAATTGCATGATCAAACAGGCTCATGTCACATTGATGTATGTTTGAAGGTCAATTCTGCTTCTTTTTTTTCTCACATGGTATAGCCTGAACAGTGTTCCAAATAGAAAAGCTTACTCCCAGCAATCTTTCTGTCCCAGTTATGTTCTTTGCCCCTATTCATCTATAGCCTGTTCTCCCATTAGCCTTGCTGCTCCTTCTGCTTCAGATTTCTGCTGCATGGTTAGGTAAAGTAACAGCCACAAAGACTGTCAGTACTTTAGTGCAGAGGTTTCTAAGTCACAAATCATGAGACTAATCAAGAGTTACATGGGAGGCAGATAATACGTGGTTTATAGGTATTTAGATCTTAAAGACTGCCATAAAATATCCAAAGAAGACACTAAGTAATCCCATCCTCAGAGCAGAGATTGATACCAGGACTTACGGTGTTGGCTGTTGAAGCTACGAATATGTGTTACTTTGATATAGTGTTGCTGTAATAGAATCGTAGAATCTTTTAGGTTGGAAAATACCTTCAGATCATCAAGTCTATGGTGGGTTGACCTTGGCTGGACACCAGGTGCCCACCAAGCCACTCTATCACTCCCCTCCCCAGAAGAACACAGGGGGGAGAAAACGAGATGGAAAAAAAAAAAAACCCCAAACCTCCTAGGTCAAGATAAAGGCAGTTTAATACAGGAAAAGCAAAGGCCGTGTGTGGAAGAAAAGGAAACAAGAATTTGTTCTCTACTTCTCACCAGCAGGCAATGTCCAGCCACTTCCCCAAAAGCAGGACTTCAGTACACGCAGTGGTAACTCCAGAAGACAAACGTCCGTAATTACGAATGCATTCCACTTCCTCCTCCTTTCTCTTAGCTTTTACTGCTGAGCAGACAGCATGTGGTACGGAATATCCCTTTGGTCAGTTGGGCCAGCTGTCCTATGTCCCCTCCCAAGATCTTGCCCACCCCAGCCTCCTGGTGAGGGGAATGTTGGAGAGACAGCGCTGATGCTGTGCGAGCACTGCTCAGCAGTAGCCGAAGCACTGGGGTGTTACCAACACCTGTCCAGCCTCCAATACAAAGCACAGCTCTATGAAGGCTGCTGTGGGGAAAATTAATTCCACCTCAGCCAGACCCAATACAGAGTCCAATCATAAACCTAACACTGCCATATCCACCACTAAACCATGTCCCTGAGTGCCACATATACACGTCTTTTAAATACCTCCAGGGATGGTGTTGTGGTTTAACCCTGCAGACAGCTAAACACCAGCCATTTGCTCACTCACCCCCCCAGTGGGATGGGGGAGAGAATCAGAAAACGGTAAAACTCGGGGTTTGAGATAAGGACAGTTCAATAGGACAGAAAAGGAATGACAATAATAATAAAGAATATACAAACAAGTGATGCACGATGCAGTTGCTCGCCACCTGCTGACTGATGCCCAGCCAGTCCCCTAACAGTGGCCACCACCCCCCAGCCGACTCCCCTCAGCTTTAGATGCTGAGAACAGTGTCATATGGTATGGAATATCCCTTTGGCCAGTTGGGGTCGGCCGTCCTGGCTGTGTCCCTTCCGAACTTCTTGTGCACCCTCAGTCTGCTCGCTGGCGGGGCAGTATGAGAAGCTGAAAATTCCTTGGCTTAGTGTAAGCACTGCCCGGCAGCAACTAAAACACCAGTGTGTTATCAACATTATTCTCATCCTAAGTCCAAAACACAGCACTATAGCAGCTACTAGGAAGAAAATTATCCCAGCTGAAACCAGGACAGGTGATGACTCAACCACTTCCCTGGGCAGCCTGTTCCAATGCTTGATAACCCTTTTGGTGAAGAAATTGTTCCTAATATCCAGTCTAAACCTCCTGTTGTGCCACTTGAGGCCGTTTCCTTCTAGAGAGATATTTGACCAGTAATTTGGCCTTTATTGAAAAAAGGGGCAAAAAGTGTTTTCTTCCTTTTGAGATGAAGCTTTTTAAGAGCTATTCTTTGTGGAACTTTGATTCTTGAAACATCTGACCTGTCACTCAACACAATACCTGCCTCCCTGTCCTTGTTTCTTCATTTGTATTATGTGCAGTTGCAGAATAAGATTTCTTCTTCCAGAGACTGGAAAGGAAATTGATACTAAGATTTTAACACGTCTCTTAGAACAGTTTTTTTTCTGAGAGATTTAGTACCAGTCACGCAACATTTCAAGGACTTTACCTAGCTGTCAGATATGACACAGATTTCAGATGGTCAGATATGTAGTAAGCATCCATTTCCTTAGGGATACCACTCCACTTCCTGCAACTAAAACAGGAAAAAATTAGAGGAGAAAGTTGAAAACTAACAGATAAATGCACTCTGATCACATTTATATTGGGTGAATTGACCCAGTGTGAAGTAAACATTCCCATTCCCTTCCCCTGTAAATAGTCCTCAGGACACAGTTTTCTGATCAACCCAAGCTGACAGTGTTGATCCAAATGCATTACTGCAGGTGCAAGGGAGGTGCCATCCATTCTGTCAGCGTTACAAAGTTGGATTGACTTAAAACCAAACTGGGATGAATGGTCTTGGAGCCATGGAAGCAGTGGGCAAGGATTTAGGATTCAGAGCTGAGATTTTGCTGTGTGCCTAGAGCTGCATGCTTTTCCTTTGTAGAGCTTCAGTGTTGTTTCGCTTGGTTTGGGTTTTTTGTCACTGTCTGTTTTCACTGCCCAGAATTCAAGCCCTCTGATGGACTAAGTGACATTAACCATGTCTCTTGCTGCAGCACCCAGCAAATCTTGAGTGGAACTGATAGATATGAAGTTAGTACTATATTTTCAGCATGGAAACACATCTGAGCTGGCTCTGTCTTACATAAACCTTTGTCCTGCGGTAGTGATGGTTCCCCACCTTCATATATGATACCAGCTCATTCTGCAACAGCAGGATACGTAGTATGTATCTGTGCATTAAATATGTTCAGTACTGTGACTTTGTAAGGTCCCTTTCTGAGGAGCATTGTCTTAATAAGCCAGTGTACTTGGAATATAATGAAGAGTAGGTGAAATCGATTACTGTACTATGGATATACTTAGTAGTTTTTAAAAAGTGAGCATAGAGCAGATTTTTTTCTTCCTCATTACTTTTCTAGGTGCTTTTACTTCAGCTGAGTTAAAAAAAAATGCAGTAACTTTAAAATATATATTCATCACCATTTAGAGCTTCAATAACTGAAGGTCAAAATTGATAAATCTAGGTAATTGGCAATAGTTTAGAATATCTTACTTTTTTTTTTTTTATGGTCTGTGGTGGAGCAGCCAGCCTTGGAAAGTCTGATAGATTTAATGGACAATGTCAAGGTTGCAAAGGTGGAAAGGAAAACAGGCTGTGGGCACAGGAAGAGTCTTTGAGAAAACAGACTGAAAGGTCTGACCACAGACATTGCTTAGACTTGTGGCAGATGAGGCAACTGGATGTTATCAAGATAATACTAAGATCAGTTGCACAATTAAAGATGAACGAATGGTATGTCATCATAAAACTATACCCTCAGGACTGCTTACAGGGGGGGTGAATGCGAATGGTGTGATTATTCCAATTTGTGCAAGGTAAAAGTAGTTGAAAGAGAGTTAATAGTGACAGTACATCATCTGCTGAAAGAGGAGAGAATCTCAGATTCCAGGAGGAGGATAAACTGCAGTACACTGGTAACTGGCTGCAAGAGGACACTGTTTCCAGGGACAGCATACGGTTTCGCAGGTACTAGGTGGCCTTTTATTTCTGAAAGTTGTCAAAACTTCTGTCTTCTAACTCTTAAATTTTCACGAAGCCTGAAATTAAATTGCTTTGCATAATACCATACATGGGAGTGTTTAGGGTTTCAGTTTAAATTTGTTCTGAAGATCGCAGCTGGCCTATTTAAATGGAAAACCCAGGGCCATGATGAATGAATGTAGCATGAATGCTTTTTCCAGATGACTTAAAAAACAGAAACCAAACCAAAACAGCCCCAACCAAATAGCCTAATTTAGAAAATAAATAAAGTAGAAAATACTTTTAAATATTAAAAAAATGGATGTGTGAGACTTTGTCTTGAGATTTAAGAATAAATTACCATCTTTATCAATGCTACATTGTTGTCCATATACACAGAAACTAAGGAATTTATAAATAGACAAGATATACTCTGCTGTATTGCCCCTTGAAATAACTGACACATCTTGCTTCAGAGTAAATATGAGCAGTACCACTGGAAAACAGAAAATCATTCATTTTGCAATTAAAGCCACTTAGGTAATCTTGTAATTCATGTTGGGAATATGAAATTGAAGGCCAGATTCTGAAATGTGATCTGTAGTAAGGTGGATGCAGTGGAAGAGGAAAGCATTGGATTTTAAGACTTCTACAAAAAAGCTTTATGGCTTCTTTCCCTTAAGAAAAGGGCATCAAAAAAAGAAACTTGAAGTTCTGAATCCTGTTTATGTAGAGATTTGGAAAGGGAGATCTGTTACTACTTCTTGCTAGACGTGAGTTTTTTTACTGAATGTAGGAGCGTGCTCTAGGAGACATAATGCCCACTGCTTTGCTTTTGGATTCAGCTGTACCATCCAATGATTCTGTAAAACTGTATGTTCTGGTTTAGAACTTTAAATTTAGAGATTTGGTTTCCTTCCAGATAAACCCAAATTTCCTCAACTTGTTATTTTCCAACTAAAATGAACCACTAGCAGTTGATCCAAATTTTTGAGTTACGTTGGTTTCTATTTCGTGTTCATGTTTTCATGTGTGCCATTATAATATAAAATAATATAAACAGAATTTGAAAGGAGAAGTAATTTGGAAGCAGAATAATTGTGACATTGTCAGAACATATTTTCCTTTTTGTTTCCAAAATGAACCTCTCAACTAAAAACAGCTGGATATTGTGAAGAGTTACATTCTCACAAATGTATCTTGTGATGAATATAGTTCTAGCTGAGTATTTCTCTCTAGCTTGCTCTATTTTCTGCTTCAAGTCTGTCATATTTGATGTCAGGGGTGTGTAAAAATGTCCAGAGTGTAGGCGAATTGAAACAAGATCAATAAAATAGAATGTTGAGGGGATTTGTGGGAAAATGATCTAATAGTAAATGGGGAAAAAGAAAAACTTCCCTGAGATTCCCTGTGCAACAAAAATATATGTCATGTACACCATTTCCCACGCATAAATGAGACTTCAGTGATCAATTAATGTGAAAGCTCACTGTTCACGTGGCTGTTATTTGTACTGGGAGATCTTGCATTGCCTTAACCAATGTGCAGTGGAAATTATACCACTCAGGAAAGATGCTTCCTGAACATGTTTGTTTTTATACTATTTTTTTATTTGACTTTTTTTTTGGTCAAGGATATCTATGTGTATGTGTTCTTCCTTAGAGAATGCTGATACTCTCTCTGTGTTGAAGATTTTTAGCGTGCCATAACATGGTGCTTCTTTCATTAGGTGGGTAATAAAATTACTACTTTCAAACAGTTTCTTTATCTAGTTGTGAACTATTATGTGAGCAAGTTTGGGCCTTGGGTAGTAAAAATAAGAATAGCTTCTATGAATTCTTTGGAGAGTTGAAGGGTTTCAACAACTTGAAAATTTGTTTTACATTTCTATCATTGTCAATTCCTTTTCTAGCCTTTGCTCCTGTATCAAGGAGAACTGAGAGCCCAGAAACTAACTGCTGATGCTGATGTTTGGTTTAATGTATGCCATTTGCCTCATTTGAGTGACAGGCTATACTAACGATGCTGACAGCCTTAGCAATGGCATACAGAGAGTTTATTTAGCACCTGGGCAACTGTCCAGAAGAAATTCACAGTGAAAATCAGTGTCCTATTCCTTTTGATAGAGATGAGACAGAACTTAGCAAGAAGAAACAGTTATTTTTTAATGGCACTGAATTTATGCAGTCATGTAGCTCCTTTAAAGCCTGTTTGAAGACAGGCGATAAGGTCAGTGCTGCACGTTATGGCCATAAAGTCTTATGTGTATACCTGTTCTTTGGTAACTGAATCTCATGTGGATGTCTGAGCACTTAAAAGAGATAAATCATACATGCTGCATGATTGATTTTGCACACAGACTGATTTTGAGGGATAAATCTAGAAGTGGAGGTGTGCAGATGCTCTTCATAAAAAGATAACTTAATGTTCTTGATGTTTCTGCAGGTAAACACAGTTCATGATAAATGGGCACAATACACGACTGGGCAGCAGATAAAATGGACACTCCTTTTTCTATCATATTAAATCCACGTTTATGAACATGTTATTAATTATGGGTGGAGTATATTATTTCAGCTACTGTAATAAGTCCTGAAATAAGTTCAGAAGGCCAAGAAGTGTTTATTCCTATTGGTGTGGGCATCCGTTTGATAAGAAATCAGGGCTTAGTTTATGACATTTAAACCAATAGGGTGACAAAAGCAAGGCAAATTAAGGTACAAGATCTGAAAGCATTTAGTTCTCCCTCTGTTCTGCATGAATTCTTAAAAGTCTGATCCAAAATTTCATTGAGTGGGATAAATATGAAGCTGTTATTTGTGTTAGGTACTATACTATTTAATGATTTCCTTACATTGTAAGTGAGATTACCTTTGGATGTGCATGTGTACTATGCAGCTCTGATTTCTGCTTGGTATGTGTTTCTGTGACATATTGTCTATTCAATATAGTTTTGTTATTAAAAGTAGTTTTAAAAGAATCTTTAAATTAGCTTTTTTTCTTTTTCTTTTTTTTTTTTAGGGACCTCACTTGTAGCAGTTGTTTTAACTTGTACAGCTTTCATTTCTTTAGCAGTGAACTAAAATGTTTTCAATTTTCAGTTAGCAGTAGTTGCCTTAGTCGTAGCAAGAACACAAATTTGGGAGTTGGTCATCCTCCTTCTTCTAGCATTAGTATAAAATCAGGACTCTGAAACTTTCTTGTCTTCAACCCGCTGTTAAAATTATTCCCTCATTTCCAGGGAGGGCTTTTTCAGAAATCTACTGAAGAACTTATTCCTCTACCTGACTCTACTGCTTCTCTGGAAGCAATATGGAAGGTGACATTTTGAAATGGTGCATATTGATTGTTTGAAGTGAAGTTGTAGCTTATTGGGGCTAATTTTAATGGATACAATTCCAGGAATTTTTCCATCGGATTCTAGCTACAATACATGAATTATTTATCCACCTCCTGTTTCATTGCCACTTCTGAATCACAGTGCTTTTATGCAGAGGTTTGCTGCATTCCCTGGTCTTAAACAGTTATTGTTGTAAACAGTTTCACATCTTTGCTTTGTATATTGCCATTGATTCGTTTTGTACTTGATTTTGAAATCTACTTACGTAGATTTTACTTAGGTTCTGAATGTGGATTGGTAGCCTTTAATACAGCTTGTCCAAACTGACTCCCCTCCGTAAATCTAGGATCCAGAAGCATTTATTTTTCAAAGATTAGTGCATCCATCAGTTTGTCCTTGGTATAGTTTCTTTAATGTTTAAGTACTTTATGGTGGAGGTATGAATGGTTGGTTCTATCATAAAGTACTTAGCCTGGAAGGAGCCTGTACCCATCTAGTCCCCTCCTTGCCCTGTCTTTGTTCCTAGGTTTCCTTAGAAAAGAGTCAGTTACCTGAAACATGCTGGAGAAGTTCCCTGTATGCTTCAGTCTCTCTCCAACATCCTTACAACGCTCTCACTGTTCTCTAAGAGTAGTAGACTACAGAATACAGTAGGGGGTTGATTTTATATCTTCTCTGTCAGTGATATCACTCATTTTTATATACAGTTGTGTTCCATCAGTATTACTTACCTGTTTTGGTATTGTTTTATTATTTTTTTTTAAGTTTTCTTTCCTTTTGGTCACTAGGTGAACCATTATCCCTCTCTGGTCTGTCGTAATCACTTGTTAGGGAACAAAATCCCTTTTTGCTGACGATGAAACAGTTTTTGCTTTTGAAAAAAAGAAAGGGTTTGTTTTCTGATTCAGTTATGATAGTTCTTTCTAGTTGCATTGCTTTATAATGAGTTTACATAATTTGATCTGTTAAGAACATCTTCTTTCCTATTGTGGGTAACTGCAGTAAGCAGCTAAGCCCCACACAGCCACTGGCTCACTCCTTCCTAGTGGGATGGGGGAGAGAATCAGGAGGGTAGAAGTGAGAAAACTCATGTGTTGAGATAAAGACAGTTAATAAAGCAAGCTGTGCATATAAACAAGCAAAATGAGCAATTAATTCACATATTCCCATTGGCAGGCAAGATGTTTAGCCATTTCCAGGAAAGCAGGGCTCCATCACATGTAATGGTTACTGTGAAGACAAACTCTGTAACTCCAAATGTTTCCCCTTCCTCCACTTTCCCAGACTTTTATTGCTGAACATGACATAGAATCATAGAATCATAGAATCATAGAATCTTATGGTATGGAATATCCCTGTGGTCAGTTGGGGTCGGCTGTCCCAGCTCTGTCTCCTCCCAACTTCTTGTGCACCCCCAGCAAATTCGCCTGCAGGACAGTGTGAGAAAGAGAGAAGGCTTTGACATTGTGCAAACACTGTTCAGCAATAAGTAAAATATGGGTGTGTTATCAACACTGTTTCGGTCACAAGTCCAAAACTTAACACCCTATGAGCTACTATGGATAAAATTAATTCTATCCTAGCCAAAACCAGTACATCTATCTTGACAAAGCATAACTGGCAATTCCCTGTTTTGTTGTTGCGTTTGTGTCCTTTTGCCTTTTCAGTCTATAGTTATCATTCAGAACAGTGGTTAGTCTCTAATACCTTTCTTTTGGTTTTGGACTCTGTTGTTTCTGAACTTTTGCTATTTTCTATGAACTGATTAGTAGGCTTCTGTGTCACTTGGTCGGCGTTAACTTTAGCTCACTTGAGCTCATCCACTTCAGACACTGCAGCTATACCTGTCTAAAGGACATGGGAGCATTGCTAAAATAAATGAGGTGAACAAGCAGTTCACTATCTGCTCCCCCCTCCAAGGAAAAAGTAAATCACATCACTAAGATTGACTGTTTGGAGGAAAGATTTTATTTCACAAGATCCACAAAATCTCACAACAAAAAAAAAATATTAATTCCTAAAATTTGTCTCTATGCTACTTATTCGGAGCATTGGAATATTTGTATTATTTAATAAACCAAAAGAGACCTTTCAGCATGAGTAACAAGAAGGTTGTAAACATCTTGTATCTCATCTTAAAGAATGAATCAACACATGTGGAACAATTTTCTGGATTATGCACTGGAAAAAACAGCTATCTATACTTGGCCTGCTTAGAGGCACACGCTCAATTTCTATAGCAGCTTGAAAAATGACAGAAAGTTTAGTAAAAGGGAAGCCATTTTTTGTTCTAAGATCCGTGAATAACCGTGTGTGTTAATACTGTTAGAGCTCTCAACAGGAAAGTGGCAACTCTGCATCTCACAAAATTAAGGACAGCAGTTTAGGTCTACTGAAAGTTGCTTTGACATGGCCAGAAAGACGTCAAAAGAGGTCAAAAGGAAGAGTAACACAGAAGGGAAGAGTTGAGCCAGAAGTTCTGTAGAGACAAAAGTCTTTTCATATCATTAGAACAGACGCTAGCTAGAACAGAAAGAAAACTTTCATATTGGAGCTTGACAGTTACAATATTAAGCATATGAAGCTCTTAGAATAGTTTCCAGTTCTCCTTTACACTTCTTCAGTCTCTTCTTTATACTCATGTCTTTGCAGAAAAGTGATCTATGAGGGAGCAAATTTATTCTGGATTCTAGTGAGGTGGTATTTTAGATAATCAAATAAGAACGATGCAGTGCTTTCCTGTTAGCTTCCAGTTAGTTGTTCTTACATCACTTTGCATATCTTATCAGATGAATAACCAGCGCCAACATCTGGTATTGCTTTCCTCCTGTTACTGTTTCTTTTCTAGTCTTTCTGTCTCTCAGCGCCACGGTCTGGAAGACACAGCAAGAATTGAAAAGAGGTAAAAAATGGCACAGCATAAAAAGAGCAGAGGTTTCAGCAGTCGTTATCCCTGTATTTGGATCATTGGTTGGCAGAGCTCAGAGGTATTAGTTCACTGCCTTTGCTGATTGAACATCAAGCATCCTGCTTTCCTGAAAGCGATGCTACCAACAGAAAAGTTGAGAAGTCATTTGTCAACATGTATTAGCATGACTAAAAACGATATCTGGTGTAGTCTTAGAATTGCTGCACTGCACAGCAGAGCAGTTATTCCTCTGATAATGGGGTACTTAAGGTTGTCCTGTTCCATGAGTGCCCGGTAATGAGCAGCCTGCTGGTTAAGTACATGCCAAGACTTTCATCAAGTACTCAGTCCGGCAGGTCTCTTCATTTCAAAGTGTTTTCTCTGATAATAGTAAGAAAAAGAAGAGTGATACTTTCAAGCATATGCATTAGGTAGCCCTAGAAGAAGAGATCAAGATAAAAAGCAATAATTAAAAATGAAATTATGGCTCAAAGTGAAATGTTAAGAGTCACTCACTGGGACACGATCATGGGTAACCTGTGATTTCCAAAGCGCATAACCTCATATATTTAGGCGACATAGTTAAATCTGTTTGTATTAAGGAATGGTTTGCTTGAGGGAAACAGAACTGAACAACTTTCAAATCATCTTAGCATAAATAGAAGTCAGTAGTTTACTAGTGCATCAGCCTGTGCACTGGTGTTTCACTTATGAATGTCTGTGTTCAGTTGTTCTCTCCATTCTTTCTTCTGTAGAGCCAAGAAAAGTAACATTCTGTTTCTAACCAAAGGACTATCATAATCCAATGAAAAATGTTCTGAAATTTTCTCTCTTTACTCTAGACTGACAGTAGATGAAATCAGTTGTGAACTCACTTTAAAAAAAGGCCTGTGTTAAACACACGTGAAAAAGAGGGAAAATAACAAAAATGGATGTTGGAATTACGGCTTTTGGAAATTTTGCACAAACTTAGAAAGACAAGAAAAACATTATGGTTCTGTTATATTCTCTGCTGGAGCTCTTCATTTCCAAGAAATAGTGCCCCAGGTATGCAAGAACAGATTTCAGGACCTGTGTTGTAAGTTAGGCTGTGTGATACGATGGAGGAATTCCCGCTTAGCTGGGATCAGCCTATGTGGTTTCTGGTCCTTACTTTCTTTGAATCCCTTTTTACCGAATAAATTAGTAAAACCTTGGCTTTGTTGGCAGTACAAGTAGTTTGGACAGCTAATGTGTTTAATAAGGACATGCTGTTTTCGCAAAGGCGTTTTATTATGAAACTCGCAGATGACACTTCTAATTTATGAAGGTGTAGTTCTAATTTCAGAGCCATGTAGGCGATGGCTGTTGTTTCACTAGACCATACCAAATGGCATGTCCCCTCTCCTGAAAAATATAAGAGGCATGTCCCAGGTTTACTTGTATCTCAGGTTACAGCTGCTTACTATTTCTTTGCAGTATTAGTTAGCCTCTACATGTGACTTTAGTTGAACAGTTGCCTGGTAAGAAGCTGTATTTTATGTTTGGAGACCTCATCAAGTAAATTCCTCTTTGTCAGCATCATCAGATCAGGAAAGCTTGTAAGTTCTTTGGACAGAACTTTCAAAGCACCAGAAGAAGAAAGGCAAAACCCCTCAAAATGCATGATTTGCTTGTACAGCTGTGACCTCCTCAGTGTATCTTTATGGAGGCAATTTCTAATTATTACACTGATGAATGTGATGCTGAGTGTTGGTTCTCTCTTGTATTCTTTGTCACAAAGTGATTTCCACTGGCTTTTTCCTACTTTTTTGAGGAAAGAAAAAACAACCCCACTTGACTCCCTCCCTGCACCTGCACAAACTAAACCCCACAAAAAACCCCACCCAATTCTCCAGGGTATGTACACAATTATGATTAAAGTTCTATTAGTTCTCTGTTAAAAATCAGTTGTAATTTTTAACTTAATCTAATTTATGTAGTAGAATAATATGCCTCTGATACCAAACTAGATATGCACTTCTGATGTTAACTAGTATTCAAGCCAGCTCCTGAAAACATTCTTTCAATGCTGGATTGTTTTTAGAAATTGATTTTGTTAAAGAATCTTCAGAAATATATAGGTTTAGGGTGTAATGTGAAACCTGAATTTATATACAGTGGGTTCCAGCTCTGAATTTGAATACTGAGAAACTGGCAAATAACATTGTTAAAAATAGTAAGTATAACCAGAAACCATGAAGACCATGATTTCCTTTCAGATGGATTCTTTGTTCCTTACTGATTTATGTAGTCCTAGTCATGCAGACTTTCAGCAGTTTTTTCACTTCCATAACTGGCAGAGAATTTTGATTTGAAAATTTAAGTATCGTATGATGTTTAATAGACATAAAATACTGCACAAAAGATTACAGTTAAAATTAGCTCACTAAAAAATCTGTAAATTACTGTCCATGAATATGCAGTGATTTTCATGTCCTAAAGTTGGTGAAGATAAGAATTGTTGGTGATGATTTCAGTAAGTCCAGCATAGCAAACCTGAACGACAATTACATTATTGGTACCCGCTTATTTTAGTATGGGCAATTTAGCCTCTCTTTAAAACTTTAAGAGGGAATAACTGAACGTCTGCGCAGTACCTTCTGTGTTGATACTTCATAGTGTTAATATGAAGAAAAAAGAAGTCAGCATTGCCTGGGACTTGTAAAACCTCGTTCTCTTTTCTGCTAGGGATCCATAGCATGAGTTCAGGCATACTGCTTCATCTCTCTGTAGATCTGTTTCTCAGGAAAACAAAGCTCCCCTATGTATAGTGGAAGCTTGGAATTGCATCTAACAGAAAGAGTAAGAGGACTGATTTTAATTCAGGCATACAAATAAATAGTGATCTAGCAGACATTGAGATATTATGTCGTCATTCTTGAACTGTCACCAGGGACTTTCAAAATACGCAAATATCTTGGAAACATTATTGCAAGCAGTTTTGCAGCCTAGAGATCAGAATTAGCTGTGTTGCATTCTTGTATTCTCTCCCATTCAATTTTTTTCCACATAGGAAATAGAACTTGCAGAGAAGATGTCAAACATAAAATCCAGAATCAACAAGTAAGGGTACCTGAGGATAAGAAGCTGTGTGTGTGCTTAGGCAATTAAATAAAGGGAGATGGCTTTCAGATCAGTCACCTCACATCTTCCATAACTGTAGCAAATAATAGCAAAAGAAATCATCACAAAAGTTGGTGCAAAACGAAGGAGGACTATAAGCAGCTTTTGTTCCTAATAAGAACAATTCTTCCATCAGGAATTACCTTTTTATCTTTCGAAAAGGTGAATGCCGTGGGGAAAAACAAAAGCTAGAACTGCAGCACTTTGCTCTTGTGAATTAATTTCTGTGCCTCCTATGCCGAGATGTGTTCCCATAAAACATACATAGGCCCAGTCAGATTCTGAGTGTGTAGACTTGATATAAATGAATACAAAACCTGCATTTGAAAATAGGAATGTACACCTAGGCAGAAATTTAGCAGTCTAGAACGTGTACACGAGGATTGATGTAAAACAATTCAAACCACTAATGTTTTCTGTATATGAAAAATACCTTAGTACGACATAATATATTGTTCAGCCTGCAATGACTGAATTGAAGCATACTTCTTAATTTTGTGTATGGATATTTTTGTACAAGGATAAACCTTCGCAACAAAGACATCAATAAGTAAAGTGTGTATGTGGTGTTGTGAATTCTGCTTTTCCCTTTCCCTACATACAACAGGGAGAAAAATCCAGAATATTTACTGCTCAGTTTGTATGCTCTTAGGAAACAAGCTGTGTGGGTGGACTAGTCATTGTCCAAATGAGATGTATTGAGACTTGCAGGATTGTGACCCGTTCATTGGACTTTGTGATGTGACACAACAGTCCACAGTCTATAAACCTGCACAATTTTAATCCAGATGTATGATAATCATCTTAAGTGTTTTCATGATGAGAAAATACCTGGATTCAGCACGTGTATTCTGGCTTTCCACTTTTCAGTGTTACACAAAAATTCAGAAGAAACCAATAATTAGGCTACTCATCTATAAGGCTAGTTAAAAGTTTACTTAATCATTGTTGTATTTTTAAATACCTGAGTCATTAAAACTTGAATGGTGGAGAAAGGTGATGAACAACTGGGTCTGCTGGTAATGCCACATGGTTTAACCTTTCTCTAGAATACGCCATTTTGGTGCAGAAATTATACAGTCTGATTTCCTTGATTATGAGGATCCTTCTGCCTCACATACAGCTTTGAACATGGGACTGGCATGAGATGCTTGTTTTCTTTTTATAAGCTGAAACCAACACAATGAAGCAAAGCAGGGTGTTCAACTCATAGTGAGTAGTTTTTGTTTGTTTGTTTCCTGTGTGTGGAGTTCCACTGTTCAGGAAAAATGCCTAAACACCAAGCCAGAATATTCTTACTGTTACTGGTTTGAGACTTGGTAAAACATGGCTAATATTCTGCACACAGCTATTAATTTTCTTTAGGATTTTTCTTCTCCACAGAAAAATTAATATGTTTCCTGGTTGCTCTAATGTTGTTCTCTATATAAATGAATAGTATTTTAAAATGTTTTAAGGACAATTTGCGTGCAATAGCAGAACTTCAAATTGTATTATGGAAGCAATGCCAAACCCTGCTGAGCAATTTCTCCTTGATGTAGACAGAAATACTCCATTTCTCACTGATAATTTTAGACATAGCACATAAAAGTGCTAAATCTTCACTGCTACTGGAATGACATCCCATTGAAAGATTTCTGTAACAAAACATTTACTTTTAGTGTAATTATATTAATCTAAACTATATTCTGAAAAATCAAATGACCATCTTGCATGTCAAAAGGAGGACATACTTAACCAACTGTAGTAGTACATTTTAGTGATTGACAGTGTGATTTTTAAGAAGAGCTTAGTATGATTTTTATCTGACCTATCTTTTAATTTTATTCTAGGGAAAGACATTATCGTGGGATGATACGAGCATCACTAGGTGTTAAAAGATGATTTTATTAGTTTTGACCTAAAATTAACTTAGAACCATTTCAGTTTATGCACTCACCTGCTGTGGTTCAGGTCATTAGTCAGCATCATTGTAGTTTGAGCTGAATTGGAAATTAGAGTTAAATCAGAACAAAGTAAAATATATGGCTTCTGGCAGTTTTGCTATGATAATTTATTCTTTTTTCCATTTCCTGCAATGAGGAAATAGTCGTTCTACTATATACATTGTATAAGATTAAAATTTTGTTTCTGACATGTAAGGTAGACCCATCTAGTGATTTTACCTGGAACCTTGAAATGCAGCAGGTGAGATTTGTTTCTAGCACACTTTTAGCCTTAGTCAAGGCATTCTGTGCCAATTTTTAGAGTTAATAGTCATCTGCTGCTCCTAATTGCAAGTGTTTGTCAGCTTGGAGAACAAGAAAATTAGTATATTTTCTTTCCTCAGTTTCTTCATCATTAAAATATATTTTGTCATTTACCTTGATGATACAATACTTGTTTAGTTTGATTTTGTATGACATTCTGTTGTACTTGTTGTTACCAGTTTCTGTGATTGTCTTTGTTTCCATTAGTTTAAATTACAGATAATGGAAGCATTTTTTTATAAAGTTAGGTTAAGATAATGTGAATGCCTTGAAAATTATCAATGCAATATAACTTTCTATTTTCAGTGATTGCTGGGCCTCTCAGCAGGCTTGAGATCAAATATGCCAGGTGCTGCTCAGGCATACATGTATATAGTTCATCAAAATAAAATTTAAAGTAAGAATACTCTTTTCTTGCTGTCAGGTCCATGTGGGTCCTTACACAATGCAGACTCCCCATCAACTTCAAGAAGGTTAATCTCTTTTTGTTATTCTAAATTTCCAGCATTGCAAAAAATATGTGGTTTTTTTTTTTTTAAATAGTAGAATACAGAAATATAGTAAAGTAAAATTGAAAAATGCTGTTCCATAATTAAGTGTATATTGATCTAACCTGCCTCAGATTAATCATTTTTAACATATTTTTATAGAATTCTTGTTCAAAATGGTCTAGCTAAACAGAATGTCAGTGTGTCTGTTATAATGGTACTGTATCTATCTCGTTTATACCTTGACAGTAATGCCTTTATGGGAAACTAATACATTCTGTCTCCATGCTGCATGCCAGAAGCCATATAAAACACATTGCCTGTTGGTAGTTTATTTGGAAACACAGTGCCTCTCTTTTCTTAGAACAGTGAATAATGTTTCTTCTACAAAGCATTCAAAAAGAACCAGAAAGGGAGTCTAAATTTCATGAGTGTCATATTTTTACCTGCCACTGAGCCTGTGCAAATGGAGCACCCTAACTAATGCAGATGATGCACAGAGTCTATATGAGGTTTTTGGCAGGCTTTTTCCTCTTCTTGAGGAATTTGATCTATAAACAAGTTCCCCATTTGGGAGAAGCTGTAATAGGTAGGTAATATCATGCTTCCATTTTTCCTAAGCTCTGGATAAATTTGGGCTATGTAATAGCTTGCCTTGAAGAGCAGAGTATTGTTTTTCAGTAATGCGTTAACTGCCAGTCTTTTAAAAATCACTCGACAGTTCATAAATATATATTTGTTAGATACTAGTTTCTGTAGATAATGTATCTTCATCATTGCATAATGTTTGAACCCGAAATAATTTAAATGGACTCGATTTATATAGGAGTTTTTCTTTGGACTGGAGTCACTAATTAGTTTTGCCTACTGCCATCACGGGGTGTGTCTGCCGTAATGTTGTTGTTTGGATCAGGAGTGTGATTTTTTTGGAAGCAAACCTCATAGCTGTCTCCAGTTGCTGTTCTTTGCTTCAGCCCAGCTGTGCACAGCACTCGGGAGACAGGTGACATGGATGCGGCTGAAGCGAGTTACATCCACTTCTGGACAGTCAGGCTCTTGGGCTGGCTTAAGCCCAAGGGTGAAGTGTAGCTCCCTGAAATACAGGAGATGTGGATTATTTTGCTGTACAGATTCACTGCAGAACTTGTTAAAGTAGTACAGGCAGTGTGTACAACTCAAACCTGATGATGTGGAAGTCAGAGGAAGCTTATTAATCCCCGTGACTCTGTTGATCACAGGAGATTAATTTTTATAGCACCATTTCATTCAGAAGATAAATTTACCAAGATCAGGTCTACCAATTGTCATTGTGTTTTGGCAACATCGACATACCCAGCATAACTGCTTTGTTGCAGTTCAGTGCTGCGGCCTCCAAAGAATTAACTAATTAATTTTTAAGATTGCCTGTGATTTTTTTTAATTTCATTTTTTTTGTCAACTCCTTGAATGTCATGTTTAGGTTCTTGTTTTGTTCTAAGCTGTGGCATGTTGAATTTGGTAGCACAGATGCCAACAGAAGCTTTTTATGAAGCTTTACAGCATCACTGCTTTCCCTTATCATTCAGTGGCACCTAATCTTAGTGGTTAATAGTTAAAAGTTAAAAGCACTTGTAGTAAGGAAGCAAGAATGGTGTGCAGCTGAAACAACACTTCCTCCTGTAGAGGCTCTTGTGTTTTCTGTAAGTTAAGAGAGCTGGGCTTTGCCCACTTTCAGCTGAGAGTCCTGATTCATCTATAAGCAGCGAAGATCATCCTAGACAGAAACTCATAAATATATAGAATAACTATTTCAGACTACATGATTCAGCACTATTTTAGACAAGAAATAGTTATGGACAATAATAAGCCTGTGGAAGTGAATGATACTGTGTTCATTATAGAGGACATAGCAAAGTCTGTAAATTCAATACAGCTTTCCAGGAATTCTGCTGTGTGCTTGGGCCATGATAGAAATCATACATTTAAAACTCTTTTTCATGTACCTTAGCTGACTTGACTAATCATGCAAGTAAAAGAAAGGATGTGTGAAATTATTTTGAGGATTCATACTTACCCCAAGTCCTTGGACTGTGTGACTAGTGACTGGCGAAATGCAAACCAGTGGTAGTTAAACGGCTATTTAATTTATATACTCTTTTAATCCATCAGCTGTAGTACTCTTTAAAAAAAAATGCTACTGAAAACTTGCCAACAAACTGAAGAATTAGGATAATTCTTAATTAACTGTCAAATTCCTGTAGATACATTACTTAACCAGGGATACAAGTGAATGTAGGAAGACCTTCATACTTAAGTGTTATCAAGGAAAGATTCAGTGGAATGCAATGATACATCAGTTTGCTGTTTTATTCAGGGGTTCCTGATGTACCTGCGTAAACAAGATGTTATCACAGAAAAAGCTACGTTTTACCTCTTGCTTCAGATTGAGAAAGCTGAAACTTAAGTGAAAGCCACTTGCTTTATCTCCTTTTTGCCTAAAACCCCTTAACACTGACAGCTATATAATGAAAGGAAAGAAATGCAAAAAAAAATATAGTTTATTCTGTGGAATGCCTGTTGTCACTCATTAAAATGAAATTGAAACGCTGTTTTTTAATTGGTGTATTCTGATGTATAGAAAACTTATTTTCTCTTGCCAGTCCATAAAGGACAACTGGCTAATTTTTAAGTCTGTTAGAATGCTTTCATAATTAACCTGTCATGGTGAGGACTGGCATTGTGGAGCTGTATTTCAAGATAGGTCCATGACATAATATGTCATTATCGTGTGTGCTTACAAAAACAGTTTACAGAGATATTAAACTAGTAAAATTGCACTTAAATATGGCACTGTTTAAAATTATGGTTTCTAAACTGTGACATTCAGTCCTTTTTTGAGAAGAAGGCACTGAGATCAGCGCCAGATAAATTAGTCCTTAAGATTGTGTTTTATACCTCACTGCCCATTTACTATGTTTTTAATTAGGCATTGGCTGTGTATTTGGAAAGACAGTAACTGAAATCAACAATGCAAAAGTTGTTCATGCTACTTTACATCCTTTGGATGGCAGTGCATGCAATCAGAGATTCCTTCCTACGTGAAACAAGGTTCAACTATATGAGGAAATTGTGGCAGTGCCGAGAAATGGGTCTTTTGAGATTTAAGCATTGCATGAAACAATTAGTTTTTAATTATTTCTTATAGTAGTAGTAGAGCTGTGTGAACACAGCAATTACAAGGGAAACTATTCTTCCCTATATCTTATTTCTTGCTTTAAGTTTCCATGAAAATGAGAAATTATTATTCCAGTCAAGTCTAAAAACATTTATTTCTATTGGATTATCCTTTTTATGTTATTGTTTATCCTTCCTGTTACCCTTTCTCTTCACTTTGGGGCAGAGTTTTTTTATAGTCCTGAAGCATTTTACTGGAAAACTGCACGTCTCGTCTGTATCCTTTTTTTTTCATCCCATTAAAGCAAACTACTGACAAAAAAAAAGGTCAGCTTAGAGTACAAACAAGACCCTAAAATAATGTATTACACTATGTTATAAAATTATAGAGCTGTCATATACCTTGGATTTGTTTTGAAATACTTCTGATGCAAATTTAGGTAAGAGTTGAAGTAAGCAATACCTGCTAAGATGATAAAGGGGCCAGATGGACCTTCCAGTTGCATAGTAGTGTCACAATGTAGGGATGGAACAGTTGGAATACAAGACTGAGAGATGGTTAATGTTGGAAAAATTTGAAGTTACAATTACACATAACAGCTTCTTAGAATGATTTATTGCCTTGAACTACAGCTGCTAGAACTTAAGATTTTCTTCTTGTAAGTTATATAAAAGCATAATTGAAATTACTAAAAATTTACAAATGAACCAGTTTGGCAAGGAGAAACATGAAGAAATGCAATCCCATATTGTATTTTTCCCTTATGATTATCTTTTTTTTCTCACATCTTGCCACAAGTGATCCACATGGTAAAAATCTGATACACTGAAGCTGCATTAAACTTCTTTCTTTGGATTTATACTGAACTACATGAGCTCTTCCCCCAGATTCTTCATGTGTTTGCTTAGACATATTTGTATGCATTTACTGATATTATGTATCTCCCTTAGTCATTACCGTCTTCTAATGGGTTCTGAGAATTGATGGAATTGAAGAGGCACAAATCAAATCTAAGTGCATAATTTAGTTAACGACTGCAGTGAGGGTGGATGGGGGAGGCCATGGACGACTGAGATCATATGTTCTAAATCAGCACAAGATTCAGCATTTCCTGATTAAAATCTTGCATGGAGAAATATCTGGCTTAAATTTATAAATGGTGTTGGAAGAGGGGTATAAATTATTTGAAGAAGATTGAAGTGGTAGGCTTGTATTCTCTTTACAACTCCACCTCTGGAATGAAGAACTACAAAGGAGCTGTGGTGGCTTAATATCAAAACTGAACAAAAATAGTTTAAAAAGTCTTTCAAAGCCTAGCATTCGGTTCCAGGCTGCTTCTTAAAAGCATTATTTATAAATCAAAGATTAAGGTATGTTTTACCAACAGTATCTTGTATTTTTTTTTATTTTTGTGTGTTGTAAATAATTGACGCCTCATTAATACTTTTGCACTGTTCTAGTGGGTTTTTTTGTAGTCCATTTCACTGCAAAACTGCAAGACTTGTCTATGTCCTAGGCTATGTATATCTATATCCTAGGTAATAAATAGCTAATAAATCTGGTAACTAGAAGTCTGGGAAGAATCATAGTTTGCCTTGATGAAAAAAGAATCCAGAATAATTACAAAAGGAATAATCCGTACATTAGAAAAGCCATGAGAAGTAAGATTAAATTTGAATTGTCCTTTACCATTTTGCACTTTTTATTCCCAAATGAATACTCAGGAAAATAAGAATACTTCAGGTACATTCAAGTGAATATTAGAAATTGAATCATAGAATCGGAGAATGGTTTGGGTTGGAAGGGACCTTCAAAGTTCATCTACTCCAACGCCTCTGCTATGGCGAAGGACATCTTTTACTAGATTAGATTGCTCAAAGCCCCATCCAGCCTGACCTTGAACACTTCCAAGGATGGGGCATCTACAACTTCCCTGGGCAACTGGTTCCAGTGTCTCATGATTGTGAAGAATTTATTCCTTATGTCCATTCTAAATGTACTCTCTTTCAGTTTAAAACGGTTGCACCTTGTCCTGTCAGTACAGGCCTTGGTAAAAAGTCTCCGTCTTTCTTACAAGCCTTCTTTATATATTGGAAGGCAGCAGTAAAGTCTCCCTGGAGCCTTGTCTTGTCCAGGCTGAACATCCACAACTCTCTCAGCCTGTCCTCATAGGAGCGGGTGTTCCTTCCCTCTGGTCATTTTTGTAGCCCTCCTCTGGACTTGCTCCAACAGATCCATGTCTTTCCTGTGCTGAGGGCTCCAGAGCTGGATACAGTACTCCAGGTGGGGTCTCACCAGAGCAGAGTAGAGGGGCAGAATCACCTCCCTTGACCTGCTGGCCATGCTTCTTTTGATGCAGCCCAGGGTGTGGTTGGCTTTCTGGGCTGTGAGCGCACATTTCCGGGTCCTGTCCAGCTTTTCATCCACCAGTACCTCCAAGTTCTTCACTGCAGGTCTGCCCTAAATCCATTTGTCCCCCAGTCTGTACTGATAGGTTGCAGTTGGCCTTGTTGAACTTGTTGAGGTTAAATTGAGAAACTGTATTCCAGCAATGTTCATTTTTTTTTAGATGTGAATACAATTTGCAGTCATTTTAAGGTATCTGTACATAAAGGAAGACATGTTTATGACTAAAAACATAAAGTCCAGTTGACATTTTGAAAGAAATGCCTTCTGCAATCTAGTTTGAAGAGAACACAGTAATGCAAGAATAAACATTAGACCAAATGTGACACTGACGGTAATTTTGCCTTCTTAGAAACTAATTCAAGAGTAATGCAAAGGATTACCATCCTCCTGTTCTCTAGACCAATATTTGTGACTGCTTTTTAACTGTTCAGTTGATTTTTTTAAGTCTTTTAGGGGGGAGGGGGTATTCTCTTTGTTTTAGTGCTGGAACCATAGCTAGTTAAGTGATGTACCTATCCCTGTACATTGGCAAGGTAAGATGGTCCAATCTGCTAGACACTTAGCTCTAATTTGGTACATAACCAGAGACAGTTCTTTATTTATCTGCTGTCTCAGATAGCCTGTATGGTGTCTAATCAACCTAAACACTTTCAGATGGCACCTAAAGAAAGGTTGAAGCAAAATGGAAAAAATTAATTAGCAGAATTAAAAAAAATGTAGAAAAATCATATAGATATGTACAGAGTAAAAGAATCTTGCTTCGGTAACAATAGAAGTCTTTAAAAATATTTTCTTTTTTTAAACCTCAAAATGTTAAAAAAAAAATCTCAAACATTGCAGGAAATCATCTTACTGATTTGTTGAGGCAACTTCATTAATTTTACGGTGACTGCAAAGGTGTGTAAGAGGGAACTTTTGAGCTATGGTTGTTTAGATCTTCCACCACAATTCCAGCCCTTCCTAAAACGCTATTTTTCCTATTTTTTTTTTTTTTTAAAAGGAAGCTTTTCTTTCCTTTAATGCACATAGAGAATTTCAAGCCTTCTTCAAAATGTAATTCAACTTTCTTTATCTTAACCAATCTATTTCATTTTACAGTGAATGATATCCAAGTATTTAATTTTGCAGCATAGCTGGTGATGGGTTTTATAGCATGTCTGTAGTATTTCTGGCTTCTGATACATCTTACTAGGAGCAAGTTATTAAAGGCTCAAGATTTCTTATGACCCACAATATAAAACTTCTTTGATCTTACCATGGATTTCTGTTGGACTGTTTCAGAATAATTTTTTTATTTTACCTTTTAAATTTTGGACACTTAGACTGCATGCCATGGAACGCTAAAGGAAAAGTTTTAAAATAATTTTTCATTTTTATTTGCTATGTCTCTTACTTGTTCCTATGTAAAGAAGTAGAAGGCAGACAGAGAATTTTTATGTGTCTGAAAATACCGTTTTGAACCATTGATGGTGTTGCAGAATATGCAAGCCATTCATAAAATCTTGCAGACTTTTTAGCCTTTTGTAATATTTCTTCTTTTCCCCCCAAAGGTGTAACATTTGAGGTATTGATCCAAGTTCTAAGCTGAGAAGACTATCATAGTTTCATTCTTTTTTGCAGTACCAAGTAGATGCCAAGATTAAGATGTACTGGTTTGTCATCTCTGTGAACACAGGAGAAGTTCTCTCTTTCTTTTGTGCTTAAATTCCCTATTGAACTGAGTGGTAACCATGAAACTGTGCTGTTGGAAATACCAATGATGTAGCAAAAATAAGTATGAATTTGAAGGAAAATATATTACAGCTTATTGTAACGGCAATCAACTCCATCACAGAAAGCATCAAAGAAACCATTGTTCTCCCAGAGAAAAAAAGTTTGTCTTTAAATATTGATTTAGTGAATAAATATTGCAAGCATTATTATATTTATCAGTGGACTTTTTATATGGGGTCTGCTGTTGATATATATCTTTTTTTTTTTTAAATGACATTCACAGTATTGACATACACGAGCAACTCATGAAGCTGTCACCTTTGTAGTGTTGCATGATACAAAAATGTGGATTTGAAGATGTGTACTATGTTTTGCAAGAATCTTTGACATTCTTTCTGTATAAATTTCATTGGAATATTCATGTTTAATTCTCACCAGTTTGTGCATCCTTTATGAATTTCTAAGAAATCATTTGAAGAAATCAGTGAAAGGAAATGTGGATATTCTGAGCTCAAAATGTAGTGCTGGCATTGTCTTCCTTTTGAGGTACTTGAGGATCCACTCCCTTGGATCTGAAGGAATTCACCTCAGTGAGGTTCTCCACAAAGATAGAAAGAAGGCACTCTTTGGATCTCTGGTAGTCTTTGAGTAGTATTAAGGACACAGAAACAAACTCATGGTTGCAGCCAAGAGCCTTTTCATGGCTGGGACTCAATTTAAAGAGTTTTCAAAAGAATTATGAGTTCTTTCCACTTATTTTATGGCCAGTATTAGTAACTCTAGATATTAAAACTATAATGTAGTCAGTCCTACACCATTAATTTCAATACCAATGAGTCTCTCCAGTTTCCTACAGTACTGTACTTACTAGTACAAAAGACAAGGACCTTTTCTCCAGTTCTTGCTCATTTCAAAGTTATGATATAAATTGAATATCACAATGAGTAAAATTATCCTGGGTATGAACTCGTGCAAAGTAGGGCTTTTATCACAATTTTGAGGAAGATGTTTGGATAGAGCAGTGTGAGTTCTTTGACAGTAACGTCTTTAATATGGCCTGTTCAGCAAAGAGGTGAGGTAGTCAAAATCTGTCACAGTTTTATCTGTGAAAAACAGTTGATTATAGAGGCAGGAGAAAGAGAAAGGAGCACAACTGATTAATGTTCCATTTTCTCTTGCTTTGTGCCACCCGCCTCCAGTATCCAAATCAAAGAAAAAAAAAAAAAAAGGAGAGAGTTTTGAGTGTCTCAGGTTTTATCTATTTAGTCTTAACTCCTATAAGGCCAGAGTGAAACATACTTTAGAAAAGGGCCATAGTGTGTCATAAACTTGAACAAGATTAATGGATAAAATACCTTTTTTGATATATGAGCAGAAGATTAACCAGCTAGTTATGTAAATAATCCTGCTTTCCTGAACATACATAATGGTTTTGGGTGGTATATGATGATAGGGAAATACACATTAAGGAATGAAGCTTTAAGGAAGCACTGTAACAGTTTTCCAAGGGAGGTCATAGTATTCTTGACACAGGATGTGAGCACAGCTGATCCTGCTTTAAGGGAGGAGAATGCAGAACATCAACCTGCAAGTCTAACATCACCATCCAGTCTAACATTTTCAATTGCCAGTAGTGTCATCCTTAGAAACATGTTTTCTCTAAACTTGGAACCCGTTCTCATTAGATCCTTTCCACAGTTCTCTTTTCCTTCCTTCATCTTTTCATAATGTTTAAAAAAGGTCCTTTTTCCCTAATGTTGTGTTTGTGCTGAAGTTGTAAAGTTTCCATTCCAACTGGACGTGATAAGTGGATTCATGACTGAGATAGTTTTCCAGGTTCCACACATGATGTTGTAAAAGTTCATAAAGGAAGATGAAAGTAGCGCTTCATAATATTGAAAAGTCTTTTGTTTAACTGTAGTATCAGTGACCTTACTCTGCTTTTATAGGGGATATCCTGTTGTATAGAACAATGTGACATAGGGAGGAAGAATGAGATTAGGAGCCTTCCAGATGGTGGAGGATCTGCTTTGCGCTATGGAGATGTAATTATGTTCTCTTCTGTTGTGGAGAAAAAAACCCAACCCTGTTACCTTAAGTGAAAATGGATTTTAAGATGAGCAAAGAATAAATTTGCAGAGTTTTAGGTATTTTTTTTCCTAATGGTTTCTCCCAACAGGTTTTTTAAAAAGGCAAAATTACATATTTATATATTTATAAGAGGAATATTCATCAGTAAAAAAGGCTGTTGACTCTCAGAGGTGAAGAAGAAGAGTGCCTGGAATTCAGTTTGCTTTTCAGGGTAATCGTGGTGTTCAAGGGACTTGAACACAGGATGAAAGACTAGAGTAAGGTAATCTCACAATCTAAAAAGGAGGTTTATGTTTTTCCTTAAGATAAGGGGAACTCTATATATGCATAACAAGAGCAGCTGGTCCTTAACCGTGTGACCTTAAAAATATGCATGTATTTATTTAGGTGAAGTATTCATGCTTTTATATGACTGATAATGGTAATCTGGCATCATTCTAAGGCCTGAGATGGAAAAAGTACTTGAGTGAAAGTTAATTTTGGTTGCTGTAGTCAGGCCTTCCTTGAGACACTTAATTTACACAACTGATAAGAGCATTTCAAAAACAGTTCTATGTGGGCAACAAGATTTGCATTGCTGCCAGGTTCTATGCCTGCCCATTCTCTTTTGAGGCAAATGCCTCCACGCTTTCTGTCATGCTACCTTTTTCATTTGGAAACACTTGTGTGCATGCACTCATAAACATATACTATTGTATTCTTCCAGATCACTGCCTAAAAATCTCCTTTTCTGTGACACAAGATTGTGGGAAAAGGTAATCTGATAGGAGCCAAAGCTGAGGTTGTCTTGGCTACCAGTATTTTCCATTGCAATTTTCAGAACCTGTCCTTATGAATTGTCTTAGCCTTTGTGTATTCCTGTAGGCAGGGACATGTTTCTGGTTTTTGGTAAGGACCTAGCACATGACTTCATGACTAAGTAATGGTTCAAAGCTGTAAATATTGTGATCTGTTTCCTTTTTCCTGGAGAAACATGTATGCAGAGAGTAAGGAAAAGAACAGACTTTTTCAAAATCCTTATGAATATCTTTAGACTCCTATTTCATTGTCAACTGTGATTGGTAACATTGATCCCTTTCCAGCCCCTTTCATATCTGAATTTATAGTTGAAGCCTCAGCATTGTACAAAGCCTCAGCTTTCATGATAATATTGCTTTAATCACACAGGGGCTCACTCTGCTTTACCTTATGGATTGTTATTTAGTTTATCCTAATATTGTTTCTAACTTTTTCCTCCCTCCAGGCCACTGTGTTTTGAGTTGCTCCCTCTTCTGTTGCTGCCTCTTTTTCTCTAGCCTCTACTATAATGGAGAAGATAATTGCCTAGAGGCTTTCTATACAATGCCGTTGTACTAGAGAGCTCTAAGTTTTCATTTATTTTGAAAAGTCCTTTATTTTTAAATAAGTTGCTGATTCACTTCAGTTGTTGGAGCCTGTTCAATTCAGGCTCAAAACAGTTACAAAAGGAAATCTATAAATAGGATGTAACTGTCATAAACGAATTGGCTAGCAGAAAAATGTTATGCTGTATGGGGTTTGGCAAAATGTGTTTCTCTTGGGAATTAGATCTACTTTTATTTAGACATTGAGAATACCTCATTATTGTATTACATTTTTATAATGAAGCTGAAAGAGTTGCCTGTTGCCAGTTTAGTTACCGGATTTACCTAAAACCAGATAGTGTGTTTGCTCTTATTATTAAAAAAAAGATAGTCTTTTTACTGAGAAATGAACGAGGCTTTTTACAAGACATTTATTCATTGACTGGATAACTTTATAGGATTTTGACATCCTGTCTGAGCACTGGACTCAAATTCTGGACTGTCACTTTGAAAGTTTGTTGTGCATTGACCTGCACGTGTGTAAGTAGTGCTTTGTAAAAGAACTTAGTAGTCAGAAAAGGCTTCCTACACTGCAATCTGCTTTTTGAAATACCTACATCTAGTTCCCATTCTTACTGATTAATACAGACCAAACTTTGAATTTCAACTATGTAAATTTGTGCTGCTTCTATGTTATGTGTACTACGATTCAGCACAAATAGAGCTTAGTCATAAGAAAACTAATTAGAAAGATCTGTTCTCCAAAGCCATGTATTTTTTGTTTCCAATTCTTTAGATTTGCATGGAAGCATTTTGTAGAAACTTAATTTCCAGGTAAGGCTAAAAATCTGCCTGTATCCCCATGAAGCTGATAGGAATCAACCGGATACCCTTGGAGATACGCTGGGAGTGTGCTAATGCGCAGCCAACAGAGTGCTGACATTAACACAAAAGGCTATGGAGCAAAAGCCAAAAATGCTATAGATAGTTAAGCCTTCTGCTAGCTGATGAAGAGATGCTAGAAAAGCTGATTAATTTAAAACATAGAAATATCCAGAAATATGATAATTAAAAACATAGACTAAGATCTTTAAAGAATGATTTACAAATGTGGCAAAGACAACCTAAGCAGGGTATGTTCTCCTCTGCCATCTGTAACTCAGCCATTCTTGGGAACCATTTAATCTGCAGCGATAGGAACAGCAAACTTCCTTAAGGAATCTACTCCAGTACCTGCCTCTGCTGTGAGAGGTTTCTTAGAATCATAGAATTGTCAGGGTTGGAAGGGACCTTAAAGATCATCTAGTTCCAACCCCCCTGCCATGGGCAGGGACACCTCCCACTAGACCAGGCTGCTCAGAGCCCCATCCAGCCTGGCCTTAAACACTTCCAGGGATGGGCCTTCCACCACCTCTCTGGGTAACCTGTTCCAGTGTCTCATCACCCTCATGGTGAAGAACTTCTTCCTAGCGTCCAGTCTGAATCGTCCCATCTCTAGTTTTAATCCATTCCCTCTAGTCCTACCATTACCCGACATCCTAAAAAGTCCCTCACCAGCTTTCTTGTAGGCCCCCTTAAGATACTGGTAGGCCACTACAAGGTCTCGTCAGAGCCTTCTTTTCTCCAGACTGAACAACCCCAACTCCCTCAGTCTATCCTCATAGGAGAGGTGCTCCAGCCCTCTGATGATCCTCGTGGCCCTTCTCTGGACACGCTCCAGCACGTCCATATCTCTCTTGTAGTAGGGGCTCCAGAATTGGACGCAGTACTCCAGGTAGAGTCTCACGAGAGTGGAGTACAGGGGGAGAATCACCTCCCTCGACCTGCTGGCCACGCTTCTCCTGATGCAGCCCAGGATACGATTGGCTTTCTGGGCTGTTAGTGCACACTGACAGTTCATGTTGAGCCTCTCGTCCACCAGCAGCCCCAAGTCCTTTTCTTCAGGGCTGCTCTCAAGCCAGTCACTGCCCAGCCTATATCGGTGCTTGGGATTGCCCCGACCTAGATGGAGGACCTTGCACTTGGTCTTGTTGAACTTAATGAGCTTGGCATGGGCCCACCTCTAAGGCCTGTTAAGGTCCCTCTGGGTGGCATCCCTTCCCTTCAGCGTGTCAGCTGCCCCACACAGCTTGGTGTCGTCGGCAAACTTGCTGAGGGTGCACCCTATGCCACTGTCCATGTCGCTGGCAAAGATGTTAAACAAGACCGGTCCCAGGACTGATCCTTGAGGGACTCCATTTGTCACTGGCCTCCACTTGGACATGGACCCATTGACAGCCACTCTTTGGGTGCGGCCGTCAAGCCAGTTCTTTATCCACTGAATTGTCAGTCCATCAAACCCGTATTTTATCAGCTTGGAGATCAGGATGTCATGCAGGACAGTGTCAAAGGCTTTGCTCAGGTCCAGGTAAATGACGTCAGTTGCTCTTCCCTTGTCTATTGATGTTCTGACCTTCTCATAGAAGGCCACCAGGTTTGTCAGGCACGATTTGCCCTTGGTGAAGCCGTGTTGATTGTACCCAGTCACCTCTTTGTTATTCTTCTGCCTCAGCAGTGCCTCCAGGAAGGTGATTCTGCCCTTCTGCTCTGCTCTGGTGAGACCCCACCTGGAGTATTGTGTTCAACTCTGGAGTCCTCAGCAGAAGAAGGACATGGACCTGTTGGAGTGGGTCCAGCAGGAGGCCACGAAAATGATGAGAGTGCTGGAGCACCTCTGCTATGAGGACAAGCTGAGAGAGTTGGGGTTGTTCAGCCTGGAGAAGAGAAGGCTCCAGGGAGACCTTATAGCAGCCTTCCAGTACCTAAAGGTGGCCTACAGGAAAGCCGGAGAGGGATTCTTTATCAAGGAGTGTAGCAATAGGATGAGGGGTGATGGTTTCAGACTGAAAGAGGGGAGATTCAGATTGGATATTAGGAAGAAATTCTTCAGTGTGAGGGTGGTGAGGCACTGGAACAGGTCGCCCAGAGAATTTGTGAATGCCCCATCCCTGGAAGTGTTCAAGGTCAGGCTGGATGGGGCTTTGAGCAACCTGATCTGGTGGGAGATGTTCCTGCCCACGGCGGGGGGTTGGAACTAGATGATCTTTAAGGTCGCTTCCAACCCAAACCATTCTATGATTCTGTGATTTTATTCAGTTAATTTCCATTGATGGTGGTTCAGTTTCATAATTCTTTCCTCCTTGGTCTGCATCTTTCTCCAGTAGTAATTGTATCTCGAGGGAGGTTTAGCCATGTTCCTGTTCTTTTTTTTTTTTTTCTTGAGGACCATACTAAAGTGTAGGAGTGCTGCATGGATTAGGCTCAGTTAAGCACTTTTTTTTTAAAGAAGGATTCCAGTTTTGGCGTTAAGGGCACAGAAAGGGAAAAGATGCAACTATACTTGGATAACTTCCTCTCACTTAAAAATTGAAACTGCAGCCTGGGATCTAAGATAACGTAAAACAGCACCTGAACAGTTTAGATGCCTATCTAATCCTAAGGCCTCAATTGTTCGAAGCAGTAGAGAAAGCTGGCAGAAAGTACTTAAACTCATTTATAAGGACTTCAAAAGATTTATATTCAGTAACCGTTATTTGCCCCTGGAAATGTGGATGAGAACTTCTCAAGATTGGCACATCAAGTTTGCTGGAACTCTGAAAGGAAATTGCTTTTTAACACATTTTCAATGAATATTGAATTGCTAAGCATAACAGGGAAAATAGTTTCATTTTGTCTATTAGAGATGCACCAAAAAACATACTAGTAGAAAGGTGTAATGAATTGCAAGTTAGAATTGTAAAATGGTGTCGGTGGTTGTTCAATAGGCACAATGTTGTCTCTTTTTAAGGCATCAAAGGTCACAGTGCAGTTCCCCTGTAGACTTCAATGAGTGCAGCTTTCATGGGAATACTGTTAAGTGTAAATCTTGAATTCCAGCTGTCCTCCGTATTGTATTCAGGGGCAAATTCTCATCATCATCTCATGAGAAAGTGCATCAAGAAATAGTTTCCTTTTTTTTTTTCGTATGATTATTTGCCCTCCTGCTGCAATGATAACATGAGATGTAACATGTAATCATCAGGAAAAGGTAGGTAGTTTCATGAGAAATAGTTACGGCTCCTCAGTCAATCAGTCTGTAATGACATCTAGGAGAGAAAAAGTTTTT
This sequence comes from Alca torda, assembly GCA_008658365.1. Lineage (NCBI taxonomy): Eukaryota > Metazoa > Chordata > Aves > Charadriiformes > Alcidae > Alca > Alca torda. The sequence goes on from CM018101.1 coordinate 70,740,098, forward strand.
CCCTGTATGACTGAATTTCTGCCACCTACTGGGAGAAAGAAATTTAGCTTTAGTGAAAAGTGATATCCTGGTAGGCCTGGATATGGAAGTCCTTTACTTGTTTGCAGAACAGGCAGCATACTGCTCTGAGTGTGCCTTCAGTGAGATCTTGGAGCCATATCACAGCAAAACTAAAAAGTTCAGTCATCAGCTGTGGCAGTTCTGTCCACAGAATTTTTCCTTCTAGTTTATTTGAAATGCAGGCTGGTGATACTGTTGGTTTTCGATCTGTATGGTTAAAAGTATTTTCTTTTACCTTTTTTAACGCCTATATTTACTTCATTCTCATGTCACTTTTTTACTTCTTTTTTTAGAAATACATGAACTTTGAAGGCCTCTTTATAACTGCCACGTTACTTTGTCTCCTAACTTAGTGCGTGCAAGCCCATATTTTAATTAAATTCAATCTTTTAACATTCATTGTTACTAGCATTTTCCTTTTTTTCTTCCATTTTTTGGTATACGTTGTAATCTGTTAAGATTTCTTCAATTTTTTGACTGGGTAGGGTTACATTCTTTAATGTGGATACAGATATTTTAGTCAGACAGTGATGGTTATGTGCTGTGTCCCCTACACTTACAAGGTAACTAAATACTTCTGTATAATAAAGTTGTTTTGTTTTTTTTTATTGTAGCTGACCATGCCATCTTCTCTAAGAAGCAGTCCACTTGCTTCTGCAGTCTACATGGAGACATTCAAGGCCAGGCTTGATGAGGCTCTGAGCAACCTGATCTAGTTGAAGATGTCCCTGCTTACTGCAGGGGGGTTGGACTAGATGACCATTAAAGGTCCCTTCCAACCCAACACATTCTATGATTCTATGATTCTATGATTCTATACATCTGAATGCATTAATAAAATAATAATGACTACATTGAATCACTACAGCTAACTATGATCATACTATCAAATAGTTAAATCCATTCATTGCTTTTAGGAGCCTCTTTACCACACTTAAGGTTTAGAGGCCTTTATACTGAGTGTCCATCCCAGACACCTTGGGGACCATCTGATTTCAGTTGTGCACACCTCCTTATCTTTTAGATGCCAGAGAGCCTTCTCTTATAGCTACCAGAAGGCACTTTGTCCTGCTCTGACCCTCCTGATACTGGTTCTCCAGGTCCCCGTGGACCCACCAATGTCCGGGTATGTTCTGTTGTCCTGTGGATAAAATTCTGGGAGTGAGAGCACTTGTCAAAATGTCCCACAGAGTTCGAGAATATCTTATTATTATCCGGGTACGTTGGGATTGCAATTCATTTCAGGCAATGCGTTTAAATTTTAGGGTTTATTGAGAGTCTTTGAAATCATATATCTATAAATATTTCTGAAAAGTGTAACTGAACAACCAAAAGAAAAAACACATTTATTGTGTTTGACATTGAGTTTGAACTGGAAAATCTCTTCTGTCTTTTCAGCTGACGTGCTGTGGTCAGTGTTTGGGAGTCTTGCCTTCCTGTACTTGCATGCTCCAGGGTGTCAGAGATTACCCATTCTCAGTGGGGCATTTTTAGCTTTTATCTCCAGTACTCCTTTGAGGCCTTCTAGGTGTTCTGAATAGTAGCTTTTTCTGTGAAGCAAATTTATGTTTCTGATTTTGGAAACAGTCTGGCCATTCACCATAATAAGCATCATAGCACTTTCTTGGAAGTGCGAAATTCCCTTTATTCGACCGAGTCTCATTTCCTGTGTTCACTCATGTATTACTTTTCCAGCAAGGTGTACAACACTCCTGCTTCTCAGTAAATGTGCATGTGGCGAGATCACATACCTCACCAATTTATAGCGTAGCTGCCCGCAGAAGCTTACCTTTTGGCTGTCACAGTGAGATGATTCAGGGCAGTGAATTAGGAAGAGATTGATCCTGCTCTGTCTGCAGTGAAGATGAGCAGTGTTCTGGCAGGTTAGCTTTGGAAAATTGCCTGCCATGGGTGCTAATGTTAGCTTTGGTGGTGTAGCAGGATGCTGCCAGGGTCTAAAGAGCAGAAAAGGGAATATCGGAAAGACCCCTGTAGTAGCAAGCATACCTGGTGTCTCTTTCTCTGTTATCCTTTAAGGCAAATGCTTAGCATGCTTGTTGAAGTGTATATCTTAAGACCACTCTCATATTTTGTTATAACAGTCACACTAAAATCTAAGTGAGACAAGCATGTACAGTGCATTATCTGTTCTGAAGCTGACACTCAGTGCATGGTGGTTTTAGGGATGGCATTAAGCAAGACTGTCTTTTTTAAAGAGAGTATACTGCTATGCTTCTGCATTTGTACATTTTACATGGGGAAATCACTTCACTTCTGATTATCTGTAACTATTGAAAATTATTGATGAATATTTACAAATAATTTCCAAGTTGGCAAAACTGTGTTGTTATTTTTACACTGTAGAGGCAACATTTTACCCAGGATGAAAACACTGCTCTTAACTGTTACTGAGGGAATGGTGAAATGTGGGTAGGTGTTAGACATCTTCTGCAGTGAAGCGCAATGTTGCAGTAGTAACTTACATCCCTAGAATTATAATTAGTGACATTATGAGTGTAAAAACCCTGAAATTCATGTAGCTATATTGTACATCATGGATGTCAATGTTGAAATGATGCCTGTCCTGGGCTTTGTAAGCAGTGATTTAAACTTGAGACAAATTAAGTTTAATGTACTCATTTCAAAACATCACTGCTTCATTGTATTGAGTAGGAAGAATATTATCTGCAGGACTCGTATTTCTATTTACAATGGTTTATCATTTCCCTGACTAATCAATACACCTGTATTGGGTTTGCGTGGCAAGGTTTTGGTAGTGGCAGGGCTACAGGAGTACAAAAATTATTTCTGATGACTGCACCACGACACCTAAAATCGTCATTTTCATCAGACTCAGTTGGCTCACCCCGACTTCCCTTATAGTCCATGCTAAGGCCACATATAATTGCTTGCTTTTTTTAAGCATAAAACACCATGTCCCCAGGGGGGTGGCAGGGCAGGGCCTGGAAGCCAGGACCATCTCACCGCTCCACCAAGGAGCTGGGCAGCTGCTGCTCAGCTCCAGCCCTAGGCAGCAAGCACTTCCCTGGGGACAGGGGTGGGTTGCCCTTAGTCCCAGTAGCCAAATCCTGCCAGTAGGTAATATTCTCAGAGCCCTTACGCTCGTGTTGCAGTTTAACCCCAGCCGGCAACTAAGCACCATGCAGCCGCTCTCTCACTTCCCCCTGGTGGGATGGGGGATGGAATCAGAAGGGGAAAAGTGAGAAAACTCATGGGTTGAGATAAAGGCAGTTTAATAAGTAAAACAAAAACCTCACATGCAAACAAAGCAAAACAAGGAATTCATTCATTACTTCCCATCAGCAAGCAGGTTTTCAGCCCTCTCCAGGAGAACAGGGCTCCATTGAACATAAGGGTTAATTGGGGAGGCAAACGCCATAACTCCAATCATGTGTTCCCTTTTTCTGCTTCTTCCCCCAACTTTATATGCTGAGCATGACATCATATGGTATGTAGTATCCCTTTGGTCAGTTGGGGGTCTGCTGTCCTGGCTGTGTCCCCTCTCAACTGCAACTGCTGTGTCCCCTCTCAACAGGCTGCACCCCCAGCCTGTTCGCTGGTGGGGTGGTGTGAGGGGCAGAAAAGGCCTTGACTCTGCGTAGGAACTGCTCAGCAATTGCAAAACCATCCCTGTATTGTCAACACTGTTTCCAGCACAAATCCAAAACATGGTCCCATACTTGCTACTATGAAGAAAATTAACTCTGTCCCAGCTAAAACCAGCACAGCTACTTTCCTTATCACTCCTGAAAGGAAATAAAGATACATATATATCTAAAATGCACAAGAGATTTTGAGTCTCACTAAGGTATTTTAGACCATGAATAACATAGGTAGTGCCTTCTCTAAACTCTCACATTCATGTTTTGACAGACGATGAAGCATTTGAATAAAAGAGTCATGAAATCCTAGTGTCTTCCAAGTTTTGCTATTCTGTTTTACACGCTGACATGTCAGTGAGCCAGTGATTGCTGAATCACATTTCTAAACAGGAGATATGATGGCAGGGAGCATTACTAACAAGATCCCAAGGTACAAGAGAAACTTGAATGTACTATTGTCTTTACAATATATGTGTGTGTGATAGGTGATAGGTGATGCTCACACACACAGTGGTGCCTAACCTGGCATACTTTATTCCTTCAGAAGTTGTGATATTCAAGTGACTTTATTCAGGTTTGACAAAACTATCTCAGAACTTGTCAGTTCTCCTGTATTTTTAACCAAGTTAACCTGTTAGCCTGCAGCTAAGGTAGCTTTTTTCCAGTGTCTGTTTTCCCCTGTGAAATCTCTGGTGTTTTGAAAGAGGAAAGTTTGGTCTCCAGCTCTTTCCTTGGTGAGGCCTAGTGGCTACTGATTTTCACGGAACCTTTAGGAACTTAATGTATTTGAAATCTCTGCTCTTCTGTCCCCAGAGTGAGCAGTTATTGATAGCATGGACCGGTGTAGACACCTATGGTGGACATGATCACAAGTCCTTTCTTTGCTTTGGGAACCCAGATAATAACTGGAATATGGAGTTCTAGTTTAATACATTTTTTTGTGATTATCAGAATCCAAGGAGTAACTTTTTAAAAGCATTAATTGCTCTCTAAATTATATACATAATTTAGAGCAGGAACACAGGTATATTGTAATGATGATGAGAATTCTTTTTCCTCATAAGGATACTACTATTAAGATAATATTTAAAATGGCAATGTTTGTGTGGCTATCAGGAAGTAAACCGTATCATGCAGCAGCGTGAAACAAAGACCCACACAAAACTTTTACAATATAGACATTATAATCATGGGGATCCATATTGAGGTCTGTTCCTTGAATGCACCAAGGAATACAGCCTTCAAGGATAAAAAGTCTCATAAAATAATTTGACATACGTGAAACCATTATCTGACAAGGATAGAGAAGGTCTGCCAACATGTGAATGTCACTTGTTGCCTAATTCATCAGACTAATTAAAAGCCTTATTAAATATCAATCAATATGACAACTTCATAATGAGAGTAATAATTCAGAAACACTATAAAATTATTTTCGTTGTGTAAGAAAACTCTTTTTTGGAGTTCTTCTAAAGCCGGCATATGAGAAATGCAAGTATGATCTTTTAATGAAATTTTCTTTGATTGGCTAGTGCCTCATCTTGCAGCTTCATTTCTTAGAGAATTCTTGCAATCTAATTGCTGTCAGTATAAAACTCTTTGTAGGTATTTGGCTTGATTTCTAATTTGCATAATTAGTTTTAATTTTATTTATTTATTTGCACCTTGGCATAATCAGTTCTATAAATTCAATCCTGTATTTTAGTAGTTCTTATCTCCCTGAGTTAAGTTGACACCAATTTCTACTAAATCTACATGCAAATATACAATTGTTGTTTTTAATCCTGAGCTGAGAAGATGAAGGCACTGAATCATTTCCGTTTTCTGGCAGTGTTATGAAAACATACGCGTATGTACTTCTTAATAAATAAATGTTTCTTTTTTTTCTCCTCTAATTGAGTCCTAGGTCAGGAAATCCTTAAATTTATAGTTATGATTTAAAATGCATTTAAAATTTGTGTGCTTTCTGTCTTTGTCTCTCTTTCTTACTTCCCCCGTCCCCGCAGTATACTGGATGAAAATAAATCCCGAGCAGTAAGAGGAATCTAAGATTTGAAGAGAGTTCAATTAACCTGCATTTACTATCTTGACTTTCAGTTGTGATCTTTATAAACATAAAGTTTCCAGTAATCGTATCATCTTGTTCTGCCATAGGTACAACCTAATATCAAAAAGAGCATTAACAAACCAATTGTACTGTATTACATCTATAGTATTTGATAAATGAAGTGTATTCTATGAGATCTGTGATACTGCAGTCATTTCGGACGTCTGGCTATGCTAGTATGTTTGTTCATACTGCTCATACTAACTTCATATTGTTTCCATTGGATAAAGTTTCATTAGCAATAATGCTAAATAGTGATTTTTTTGCCATCTGTCCCTTTGTGATAGTTTGGTAGGGAATATTATTAATTCCAGGCTTGCACAACATTGTAGCATGCAATTTGTATCTTCATATGAAGCAAGAAATTTGTAGAGGCGGTAAAAGCATGTGAAGGCTCTGCAAATGTAAAACTAGGAGAGAACACAAAAATGAGTTGCCAGTTTATACTCCCTTATCTCAATGCTTTTCTGATAACTTCCACTTTTGCATCAAGTTTCAATAGCTAATAACTATTAGGGACAATTTAAATATATGGCTTCCCAGAATGAGACTGTGTTATTTGCATTCAAAGGAAAAGAAGAGCTGCGTCCTGCAAAGCTGAATTGATTTACTGAAGTACAGTTAAATGAGAAATTTTTTGTAACAGCTCACATAGGATATTATTTCAGATTGGTGGAGCATCAGCTGAGCTGGAAGGAGGTGAACAAGTGACCTTACCATTGGACTCGATGTTAAACCAAAGTTTGAAAGGTTAAGCCTGCAACCATATGGCATTAAAAAAGTGAGACAGTAATGTCAAAATTAAGGAAACCCATGTTTTAAAGTCTGTCATTACCTATTGACATTGAAATCAAAAGGACTGCAATAGAAAAAAAAAATATTTACCTGCAGCAGCTAATAGTATTGGATAGTACTCTACACCTGAAAGCATCACGTTGTTGTGAAGTCTAAGCTATGATTGCTCGTTAGCGATATATGGCAATCATAGAAGGTGTTAGAAAAGTTACTAGGCAAACCAAACTTAATTATTGAGGACGCCCTCAGCCTTATTTAACAAAAAAAAAAAAGAAAGGGCGGGTGTGGTGGCTTTGGTTTTGATAACGTAGCTAGTCTCTTTTCAGATACTGGTGTACCCGGGCTGACTGCAGAACCGTGCTAAATTCAGTGCTAAATTCATTCAGACAGTGCTAAATTCATCTGGCATTCCTATGAGTATGGGTTCCTATGTGTAATTGTGTGGTGGGTTGACCTTGGCTGGCTGCCAGACCCCGACCCAGCCACTCTCTTGCTTCCCCTTCTCTGCAGGGCAGGAGGAGAAAATTAGATGAAAAGCCTCGTGGGTCGAGGTAAGGACAGGGAGATCACTTACCAGTTACTGTCACAGACAAAACAGAATCAGCTTAGGAAAAATGAATTTATTGCCAATTAAAACAGGTTTGGATAGTGAGAAACAGACAAAATTAAAAAGACACCTTCCTCCCAGCTCTCCACCCCTTTTTCCCAGGATTGTCTTCATTCCTTTATTCACAGATCTTCTTCCCACTCCCCACCCTGTTCCCTGAGCAGCTCAGGGGGATGGGGAATAGGGCTTGTGGTCAGTCTGTAGCAGTTCCTCTCTGATGCTCCTTCCTTCTCACCCTATTCCCTTGCTTCAGCCTGGAGTCCCTCCCATGGGCAAAAGTCCTTCAGAAAATATTAATCTTCTATGGGCTACAGGAGGTCTCTACTCTGGTGGTCTGGAGCACTTCTTCCCCTCCTTCTTCTCTGCCCATGGTGCTCACAGGGCTGTTTCTCACAGTTTTTTGCTCACCTATTTCTGCCTGTGCTGTGTTTTGCTCTTTCTTAAATACGTTCTCACAGAGGCACCGCCACAGTGACTGATGGGCTCAGCTGTGGCCAGTGAGGGGCCCAACACTTGCCCAACCCTACCAACGTCTTGCCATTTACACCCACCACAAATGGGAAGACTTCACAAATGGGAAGCTTCACAGGTTAGTCTGAAGTTAAGTCAGAGATTGGAATTTGATAACGGTAAATTTTAGAGTGAAATGATTGGCAAGACTGTTGTCCCTTTCCATTTATCTGAATTTCTTTGAAATAACTGAGAGTTCAGCTTAATTGTTCTTGTAGTCATATCCCACTGTTGGCCTTTGTAATTACTGACAGATAGCTCTTCGCTATATATAGTAGTTGCATTTTCTTCTCATACCATCCGTTTCCCAGAATCAACTTTTTTTGTTCATTTGGTTGGTTTTTGTTTGTTTTTTTGTGTTTTGGTTGGGTTTTTGTTTGTTTGTTATGAGATCAAGAAATGGTGGGGAAAAGCATTAGATGAGCAGGGGAGGAAGGATAATGGCGAGAAGGACCATACAAGGTGGGGAAAAATAGCCTTTTTGTAAACTGGTTAGGATACCAGTAATATTTAGGCATTGAAACCAAATATATTTTAATTAACTGTTAATGTTTCTTAAAATAACTGTAGAAATTGATGTTAACTAAACATTCCTTTCCCAATCCAGAAAGCTGTTTCAAGACATTTTACTGTTACTATGAAGTACTGCTTAGATAAGGAAGAGCTAGAATTATTTGCTGTTGAAGAAAATTAATGATTAAATATTGAGCTTGAAAAGTGGAGTAACATTTTCAGATGTGGTGAATTCACAGTTATCTGCTGAGAATATAGCTTGTGTAGTTAATTTCTGTTCTTCAACTGATTCTTTCACATCCAGAGCGACACTGTGGAATTAACTGGAGTTGTACCAGTGAAAATGAAAAAAAAACTATTTTCTAAAGATTTACAGAGTAAATCCTCTGCTTCTCTTCTACTGTGAGATGACAAATTCATCATCTTTTGTGATTTCTCAGCACTCTAGTCCGTCTCCTCTGTGACAATTTGGCACTCTCCAGTTCTCTGTTCTGAGATCCCTGAACGTTCCTGCTTGTCCCTCAGTGAACACGTTGAATCATGATCATATTTAACTTTTTACTGGTATAAACTGCATAGTCTTTCTTCAACTTAAAAAGGCAATGATGTATGCTACTCCGGATACTTTTACTTGATTAGCCCTGACACTTGCACAGTTGAGAGAAACGATTTTAGAAGAAACAGATGGAAAAGATAGTGAAATTTACATTTTAATCTGCTTTCCCTGGTACTTCCTTGTATTTTTTTTTGCTCTTGTACAAAAAGCAGATAAGTTGCACTAATCTGGGAGATAAATCAGTTGATTCGTGGCAAATATTACTGACATTATGCTTCCCAAAATTCCCCAAGGGAATGCAAAATTTTTTCTAATGATCATTTGTAATGATCATAACTTTACTTCTAGCAGGATGCTATCTGCCAGAATATCCTCAAGATAGGTACAATTATGTTTGTTTGTTAGTTGCTTTTTTTTTAATGTTGCTGAGGATATGTTATCTTTCAGCTTACGGCTGAGGACATAGATTTTACTGTTTGTTTTGAATTTGGTATCAGTGCTGCCCCCAACAGCTGATAATGGCCAGGCTTTCCAAGGGGAGGAATTGTGCAGGCTTTATTAGAACATATGTTTTACCTTTTTAGAATCATAGACCTGTATGCAGATATATCAAATGCACTTTTATAATAGATTGAATAGCATGCCACATTAGTAGTAACTGGAGTTGCCTGAAAAGTTCCCATGTAATTTTTTGTTTGTTCAGGATGGCAATGTTAACTTTTCACTTACTGCTAAAATCATCCTCAAAGTCATCCTAAAGTGACGCTCAAAAGCATCAGTCATATCCATTGAATAAGCCAACTTGGAATGAAAATGGGACATATGGAAACTGTGAAGTTTAAACATTATGAGCACAGGGATCAAATCCGTAAAGAAAAAGTGAAAATTAAAATTTGGAAATACCATTATATACTTTCCTTTGTCTTGCAGTTCAGGTATTCATTTCCCTAAATGAATGAGGTTCTGCACATCAATAAATTGGAGAGTCTGTCTGTGCAAGGGTACCAGAGATCTAGCATATGTACAGTACTGCCAGAAGTAATCAAAGCAATGGAATTGTCTAGTATACAGAAAGAAAGTGATTGCATGTTAACTTTTTCCTTTTTTTCCCACTATTCAAGGAAAAACATAGTTTATAATGTGTAGTGTCTGCTTGCATTGGACTGCTTTTCTTCAACTCCTGCTGGGAGGTTTGTGTTAGGCATTAGAAAAGACATTCACCTGCTGAGGATGACTGAACATTGCTTACAGAGATTGCGGTTAGTTCATCATTGCAGCTTTTCAAAACAGGCTGAACAAATATCTTTATGATGCTGTATTACATACATATCTGATTTTGCTGTGAGGTAGAATAAGAGGTGAGGTGTTTTCCTGAAGTCCTTTCTAAGCTTCTGTGGTTATAGTATGTTCATAAGGTAGTTCAAAATTACATTTAAAAAAAAAAAATTGGGTGGGGAAGAAGAGGGAGAATGAAGTACCTGAATTATGGTGGTGTGGAACAGCAAATGTGTCATACCTGTCTTCGAATTATAGTGATTATGTCAATATTTCCCTTTCCCTCCAAGACAAAGCAATCAGAACCTGGGATTATGCTTTGTTGTTTTGGTTTGTTTTTTGGGTTTTTTTTTTTTTGTTTGTTTGTTTTGTTTTGTTTTGTTTTTTTTTTTTCATATAGATGCGTATATATTCTCTGTATTTTCCAATTCAGTGTAGCAAGGTAGGAATCTTTCTGTGATTTCAAACTATTGATTCCAAAGTTGAAAATTCTGGTTAAGCTGTTGCTAAAAATCAGAGCTCTAACTAAAGGAAAAAGTGGAACTATTCATTTAAAGGGGACAAAAGAGCATCAGGTGCTGTCTTCCAACTAAGAGCATTTGTGTGTGCAGAACTGGGCAACCTGGGAGCAGGCAGAGTTGTTGCAGAGTGTTGAGTCGTCCTTTTCTCCATGCCCAGGTGACATTGCAGATCACATAGCACATAAATATTATCATCTGTTAAAGTGAAATTACTAACATTCAGGTGCAAATCACAGCAATTGTATTCAAAGGCAAATACAGTACTACCAATTTAATGTTATTGTTGTCTTCTTTATATATATCCAGAATATAATCCAGAAAAATCTTAGTTTCCTCTTGGCAATAGAATTTGCTACTGCAGTTTGAACATCTCACATGATTCAGTGAGTAACTCAGATGATCATGCAGAGAAAGTTCATTGACTGTATAAGATCAAGGATGGTTTTCTGTGTAATGACTAATTTGTTCTTAGTAGTGCAAAGGCAGAATGTATTTTGCATTTGGTACAAAAGTAGGTTAGAATCCTGTCTTTACTCGCCAAAATTGCACAGTTTGCAATATAGCATAAAGGTCTAAGAAAAATGCAGTGGTATATAGGATATGACTGGGATAGTCATACTAGTTATCACATACAAGTGCTTTTTGCAAATGCATTTATGAATGAAAGTGGAGACACATCAAATAGCTACGCAAATTCTCTTCCTTCCTACCATGGCTATTGATTTGTGTAATGTCTCAAGTTCTCCGGCCCTAAATTAGTAAAGCATATGCTGAAGTTTGAATTTAGGAGTAAGCTTTTCTTTTTTTAATTGGTCTGCTTAAGAAACAGAAGCACAGAAAATAAAATCAGTTTGCAGATCAGCTTGTTGATACTCTCATAGTTATGAGAATGCTGTCATAAATGCTGCAAAGAATTGCATGCAGATGCATAAGAGAGGGAAGAACTAACAATTTCTCGGTGTTAAATACTGGTGAAATACTTTGCAAATCCTTGTTGCGTATGTGTGTGTATATGTATACATACATTGTGCGCACCTGTAGAATATTCATCATTGGATATCGTTTTTCATTATTTTTCATTTAGGGTTGGTTATCAGATTTCTGTCTGCTGAAAGAGGTGTCTTACTAATAAATTGCAAACAAGAAGTCTTCTCAACAACAAAGGCAAAGATAAAGGAGGGAAGTGCAAATGTACTAATTTCACAGTATTTAGTTTTACTTTGCTGTTAGAATTTAGATTTTCATAGCTGTATAATGATTTTGTAAGTAATTGTATGGCTATTGCAATTCAGAATTTTGGCAGAGCTCTGAACAACTAAAATTTGCAGTCTGCTTCTGGTTATGCACAAGGGGAACTGTTAATTGGGTGGTCTTGTCTTTTTTGATGGCATTTAATTTCTTTTTCTCAAATTATTTTATCCATGTCAGGTATATATCGTCGAAGTTGATTAACTATAATAGCTAAAATAAAAGTTCAGAAGTATTTATTTCATGAACATATGGGCAGAAGATAGTGTTTTTCTTCTCTGGACAGTTTCTACAGAAGAATTTTCGGAACTGTATTGTTCTGTTAGCATTGTTTTCTGCAAATGCTATAGATTTGGTACCCAGCACATATGTAAAGAAGGTAATGGGAAATGCTTTTTGTAAACTATGATAATGCCAGCATTATCTGCCTGTAGTGACTAATGTTTCCTCGTGTAGGATGCCTGTCTGTTAAAGGTAAAAGCAATCTTTTTCCCATCTCTAGAAGTTTTCTTGGGGAGCAGCATGAGTTTAGTAACAAAGAGAACAAACGTACGCTCTTCTGATGTATGCCTTCACGTGTACTGTTTTCAAATTATAAGGTCTAAACAAACTTGCTAACTTCTTTAATACAGTTTCCTATTATCCAGCAGGTCAAGGACTGCTGTTTAGGATTAAAGTCTCCCTTTTATAAGTAGGAAAGAGACGGCTTTAAAGTACATGTCTTGTGTTCAGTACATTCTGAAAAGAATAGCAATTTCCTTGGTAAGTGAAGGCATTGGACCTGCTTACTGGATGCCTTTCTTTCCATTGTGTTTAATACAAGACATTGTGACCATTAGTGTTTGTTGAAATACCTTTTGTCAATCAGTAGAACTTCAGATAGGTAGCAGATAATCAGCTAATTGTATGAATGTGTTTAATGTTTTCCAAAATTGTTTTACATGAAACTCTTACAGTTCACAATACCTTTTAAATAGAGGATGGAGTGGTTTTGGTGTTTGAGATTACTTTTTTTTTTTTAACAGTTGATGTCGTTTGATAGGACTCCTGTGTGAAAAGTTGGTTATAGAAACTTGTTCCTGTTTATATATATACACCTATTTGGTTTAAGACAGAAAACGTGCATGTGCATTTAATACGTCTGTACATATGTCATTCCCCTCTGTAATTTGTTAGACCCAAGTACAAGATCTTTGTAAACCCTCACACAGTGGTATTATGGAATCCCAGAATGGCTGAGGTTGGAGGCTCCTCTGGAGGTCAGCTCTTCCAAGTCCCTGGATCAGAGTAGGATAAGCTACAGCGGATTGTCCAGGGCAGTGTCTAGCTGGATTTTGACTGTCTCCAAGGATGAAGAGTTCACAAAATCTCTGGGCAGTCTGTTCACTGTTCAAACACCCTCACATTAAAAAGTCTTTTTCTTTGATTTGCATGGAATTTTCTGCACTTCAGTTTGTGCATGTTGCCTTCTGTCGTGTCAATGAATATACTGGGTGTCTGGGCATTTAGCTCTGTCTTCTTTACCTCCTGCCATCACATATTTTTCCATATGGCTAAGATACGTGCCTGACACTTCTCTGGGCTAAACAGTCCCAGTTCTCTCAGCCTTTCCTCCTACGTCTGTTTATCATCTTTGTGACCCTTCGCTGGACTCATTCCGGTATATTCATGTCTCTCCTGGAGAGAGACAGGACGTGCTTGTCCTAGGGAGCCCAGGACTGGACCCAGCTGTGTCTCACCAAGGCTGAGTAGAGGGAAGGATCACCTCCTTTCACCTGCTGACAGCACTTCTAGTGCAGCCCAGGAGGTTGTTGGCTGCCTTTACTCCAAGTGCAGACTGCTGGCTAATGTTCAAATTGTGGTGCACCAGGACACCCGGGTCCTTCTCTGCAGACCTACTTTCCAGACAGCTACCCATCAACTGTTGCCAGGTGTTATTCCTCCCCAGGTGCAGGTCTTCGCACTTCCCACTGTTAATTTCATGACCTATTTCACCGACCTGTTGGGGCTCCTCTGAAGGGTGGCACAACCATTTGGCCTATCAGTCACTCCTGCCTGGTTTTGTCATCAGCAAACTTGCTGAGAGTGCACTTTGCCCGTCGTCCAGATTGTTATATTTGCCCCGGTATGCACTCCTGGGGTTCAGTAGCAGTGATTGGCCTCCAGATGGACTTCCTGCAACTGATCTCGTGATATTTTTTTATCACTCTCAGAAATGCTACATTGTTTCCTCATTTAGACCTTGGTTTCACCAAAGAAATACGGCTGTACTTGGGATATCACTGTTAGCAGGAGTTGGCAAAATTGCTCGTACTTGAACTACATTTGAGTAATCCTGGGCAACCTTCTCATATGGAAGGCTGTATATGATAAAAAATTTGTAGCGGCAAAAATAGGTAGAATTTAAAGATTACCACATACAGGGTAATAATTCCTCCGCAGTATCATCATTGAAAGAAAACACCTAAAAAGGAAAGGTGCAATAAGAGTTATGTTTTGATGGTAAGAAGTGCTTCTCTAGTTCTTTTTAAAATAGCGAGATTGATTTCATTTCCTGGATTGAGTCCAGTCAACTTTGACACATGGTTCAAAGAAGGTTAAAACATTTTTACATTCCATTAAGTTTTGGTATAATAGTTGTTCAAGGTGAGCTTTTCATATTGCTCTGTTGCATTCTCGAGAGCAATTCAACTGGACACACAGAACTGGACAGTTGAAGAGGCTTGTACCTGCGTGATTGTAATTGCTGGATGTTTATGGAGTACAAAAAATTTATCCATGTACTTACCCCAAACTAAAAGCCCTGCTTCTTTTTAAAGGATCACCTTTGATGAATAGATCTGCTTTGCTGAAGTCTGCTTTGTTTTCTAAAATGCAAGGATACTGAAGATGAATGGCATCAACAGTGTGTTAAAATGTCATTATGTTTTACAATTGAAATTGTTGTGTAAGACAGCCGAAACAAACTGCAGTCATTACATTTCCATATACCAATCAAGTCATGTAATCAACATTCAAGTTTAACAAGTATGTGTGGAAAATCCTTCCTTTTTTATAGAAAACAACTCTTTCACGTATTTTCATGAGTACCTCGATCCTTTTGTGATGTCCTCAGTGTACAGGCTGCAGAAGAAAAGCAGAAGTTAGTTGCCTGACCATGGATTATGGTTACAGACCAGTCCATTTCTGACCACGGATTACGGAAATCTGGAAATTATGGAGATTATTTTGACTATTTCAAGAATAGATAAAGCTTGTTTTATCATTCTACATCTATAATTCAAAAAGTCTATGATCTTTATGATTAATTGTATTTATTATAATAAATTTAAGATCAGCAATGTATATAGGCCATGTATAAAATTCATTTTTAACACAGTATTTTATGCAGCTGAACAAAATTGTATTCTCTTTTTTGATCCTGAATCAGAAAACCTTGGTGCTTGGAGACAAAAAATGAGGTGATCTCTTATGGTATATATGGTCAGAAGACATCTTTTCGGGAAACAGTAGAGTCAGAAGCTGTGCTGAAATGTATGAAAGTGTCTCTTTTCCTTACTGAGCTGTGATTCTGCGGTTTGTGCTGAGTTTTGTAGCTGAAGTAAACTTTGATTTTATGGCCCAGTCCTGAGTGGTCATCATATTGGATTTTTGTTATGTAAGGGGAAGAGGAGTGGTTTGCTTTTGTGTTTTTGAAGAAATAATGCTTGAAAATCTTAGGCTGTACATTCAAAGAACTGTTAGGGAAAAGTACCCCAAGGCCACATTGAATCCTAGTATAATTTTAATCGACTTTGGTGAAGCGCTTAGGAGAACTAAATTAGATATTTATGAATATGAGGAAATGCAGTTTATTTTCATCGTCTTGTTTTCAGTGTGAAGGCCAAAATGTCTCTGTAGGATCCATTTAAGCATTACAAGCACGTAAGTGTAGTCAAATCCGTCGAGTCCACTGAGACACACACACAGAGTGCTGTTCTTTGTGTAGGGCACAGGTGGGTTCTAGTATTTATTGAATGATGAATCATACTCTTATTCATTTTCAGTTCTGACCAAAATAAGGACTCTGTAGACTGATTATGGGTTGTTCTGTACACCTGCTACTCCCTCAGAAATGAATGTTCATTAAAGTGGGTAAGAATTGCTGGTAGTTGACATGGTTTGTGATAAGGCTGAAAGGTACAAATCAGAAAATAGTTTTCCATTGCTTTCTTTCCTCCTTGAAAAAGCAAAAGCTTTTAATATGCATTTTCTGTTCATATCAGTGGACTACTTATTTTTAAAGGGTAATGATTGTTTCTGTGATGTTATAAGGCATATTTTTTAGTAAAAAGAATGGCATTTAGTGTGTCTTTCACTCAGAAATGAAATAACCACAGTGGAGTTTCTGATCAGAACACTCAAATCTTCTCTAATAGTCTAGGCCACCAGCACTGGCAGATATCTTTATTTTTTCCCTTCCCATGCTTTGCTTTTAATTATAAAATAAACTCAAAAGGGCACATACATTCTAGTTCAAACCTTTTGCTGCACAATGGAGCACATTCCCATTCTTCTATTCCAAAGAGCCAGTCCTTATGATTGTATTTGCTGGAAGACACATATGTACTAGAAGGTAGGGGTTGTCTTGCAACCTCTACTGAATATTTTTTTCCATATTTTTGCCTTCATTAATACTGTGTATCATATTTTGAAAAGTCTATTAATGATGCATGACTTTTTTTCTTTTTTTTTTTTAATTAGTTATTAAATGTTACAGAAGTACCCAGATGAATTAAAATTACACTTTAATGGTATAGGGCAATGTAGTAATCATCATTTCCTTATAAAGAGTGCTTTACCATCCATCTCTAAGTTATTTTTAAAATTATTTATTTAAAATAATTTACTGGCAGAGCATTAAATTAAAATGTTAAGAATGAGGAAATGAGAAAATGAGCTTTACTACATTGTCTATGTCATTGAAGTCCAAGAGATATATAGCACATAGATGATAATGTGATTAGAAATATACAGCACTTAAGGCAGCACTATAGGGCATTAGGTCAAATTCCTCTCCTGCTTTGGAGAGGGTCTAAGGTGTTTTGTTCTTCCAGTTATTTTTTTATGAATGTCTTCTTTTTGGGTATTAAAGCTGGCCTTTTGAATGTTGTTTGTGCTAAATTTATGCTTAGTTCTTTTCAGTGTTGCATAACTTTATGACTCAATGGCTTACTCTTATTTTCAAAAAATCAGTTGGACACTTCTCAGCCTGTATGTTGGTAATACAGGTGTCGAGTGCTACCAAATCTTTTATTTGTAGTGAATACCTATACACCTTTAGAAACCTTTTAAATCTGAGTCACTGCTTACGGCCTGATCTGGTTACATGTTTAGGGTATTTTGAGGTTTTGTTGAATATAGAGCTTTTGCTGAAGTCAATTAGGAGCATAGTAATTATATAGAAGTGAATCATTCTCATGTTGAGCTGAGTAGGTGATGTAAGAATCATGCCTGTAGGTTTAATTTATGTCCCTTTTTAGGTTTCATTTAAGTTGTGTTAGTTTTCATTTCCTTTATTTTGTGGAAGGGACAAAAGAAATTATAATTAATTTGAAGATTTTGGCTGTTTTTCAAATTTGAGGATTTGATATAATTTTTGGTTATAAAATTCTATGAAATAATTTTTGTTCCATGTTTCAAAACATAAAAAAAAATAAAATAGGAAAGAAAAAGTAATGCCAGAAAAAGAAATGGCTAATTATTTTAGTATGAGGGGTTTGTTTTCACACATTTTTCCTGTGACAGTCATTTAATCTTACATATTTTCAGTTACACATTTATTTAAGTAGTGAATTGTAAAGAAGTAGGTTTCTTCCTTTCAGTCATAAAGTTAAGAGATTACATTTAGAACTGATTGTATACAGTTAATTTCAAAACTTTCTATTTGAAAAAAAACACCTTCATTTTTTAAATTTATAATAAAGTATGTACAATATATACAATAAACCAGCTTAGTGATTTGTAGTGACATTAAATACTTACAAAAATTTTAGGAATAATAGCTTAGATCACCACTTTATTTTGCATTTTTTTCTCTTCTAAGGATAAGAATAGATTTCAGTGACTGCTTGCTTTCTACAGTAAAAAGAGTAGTTCATGAGTTCTAGTGGGTGGATTCTGTGAGCCTTTGAGTAATGTATGTGCTAGTCCTTCTCTTTCTGATAGTAAAGGTAATACATGTCTGAAAAAAAAAAATGAGAAGATGCTATGGAAGCTTAATGAAATTACTTTTTCTTCTTCTCTTTAGATTTTTCCTGTATATTATCATGATTATCAAGAGCTTATTATCGTTTGTGATTTCCTGAAGTAATGGCCAAAGAAAGACTCTGAACAGATATTAACTGTTGGTCAATATATATCCTGCAAGATAAGAGATAATAAGAGAATTGTTTGTCAATTACTGCTTGCAGCACACTTCCAGAGTAGATCCCTGTCCTGTAAATTACAATGGTGTTTGCAGGAAATGCTTGTCATTGGGCTGCAATGACAAGCAATGACTGCACACTTTTTCCTTTCATATTGCTATATGAGAAAACGAATGCAATATTCTTCTTCTTATTTTTTTTTTTTAATTTTAGTATTTCTCACAAGAGTTCCTAGTGCATAGGTGACATCAAGTGAATTTTGTGTGTTACGACTGATGGGAATGTCATTGTGCGTTTTACCCACTTAGGTTTGAATTGCAGCTGTGATACACTTCTAGGACGTCTTCAAAGCGTTGTGGCATCTGAGTACAGAGCATCTTAGTATTTTGATGTTGAATTAAATCCCTCCTTCTGTCTTGGCTTGGTCCTAAGAAATCCTTGCTTTGACAGGCAGTTAAAAAAATTAATATTTTTTGAAAGTTAAGGTTTACAATTTCTTTGCCATCTGTTAAATGTGATGTATGTATTGTCAAGCATACCATCAAGTGCATAATGCATTAGCTTTTTACATCCCTAGTCCCTTAATTGTCTAACGGCACTTGTTAATTAGTGTCATCAGCAGCTTTTGTTTGTACAATTATGAATATGATGATTTTCCTTGAATGGCAGTCATCGTATCTGTTGCAGCAGATTGTTTCTGTTCTTCTAAGAATAATCAGTAGCAGAAGGAAGAACTAAATGCTATGGGAGAGGCTGGTCTGGGTCGTAGAACTCAGATTTAGATTCTAGTTCAGTATGTTGGTAGCAGATCTGTTTGCATGTGCGTCTGCATGAACAAATATGTTCATTTAGAGATAGTCTTCTTTATTCCGTGTAAATAATTCTTAGTGGAAATCAGATCCTCTGTGTACGCAGAAGTTCACTCTCTTAGATTTGAGGGTCTAACCAAAGATAGTAAACAGCCTCTCATAAACATCTTTAACCAGACAAATTGAAGACATCAAATTAAATCAGACCCAAGGCCTTACATGCACATTTTTTTTGTCTGTGACTAACATAGCACAGTACACTGAGCTTTGGATGGTCCTTTTTAATTTTTACACTCTTCCATTAATTTGCTTCCCTAAATGCGGAAATACTTGTTTTGTTTCAATGAGTCTTTTATCTTTCTTGCAGTAAACAGTTTGGGGGTATGATTATGCTTATGGCCTGTGGACCAGAATTCAAGGACTGCTGGTTTCGATCTAAAAGCTTGAGTCTCCCCATCCTGGAGAATAAATGGTCATAATAAACGGGATTAGTTTTGTGCTTAAAACATGCTGGGGACATGTTGTGGTTTAACCCCAACCAGGAACTAGGACCACACAACCGCTCGCTCACTCTGCTCTCCCTCCGCTTTCCCACCGCAGGAGGGTAGGGAGAAGAGGGAGAAAAGGATGGGGAGGGGAACAAACAAACAAACAAAACATGTCATGGGTTGATATTAAGACAATTTAATAGAACATTATCAGAAATGGAAAATAACAATAACAATAGTAATAATGGTAGAATATATAAAATAAAGTGGTACAACACAAGTCGCTGTGACCACACTGTGATTGATTGCCCAGCCCGTCCCAAGCAGTGATCGCTCATCCCTGCCCCCCCCAGCCAACCCCCATTTCTATACTGAGCATGACGTCTATAGTATGGAATATTCCTTTGGTCAGCTTGTGCTGCCTGTGCTCCCTCTCAGCTTCTATGGGAAGCTGAAAAAGTCCTCGGCTGATGTAAATATCACATAGCAACAACTAAAACCCTATGTGTTAACAGCATTATTCTCTTCCTAAATCCAAAACACAGCAGCTACTAGAAAGAAAATTAACTCTATCATCTCAGCTGTAACCAGGGCAGGACAGTATGGAAAAAGTTCAGCCATGTATGCTGAAAACATTTTAACATTCTGTTTTCAATTTGGATTGCTTAAAATAATTTAACAGGTATTTTTCTGGCATGGGTCGTGTATGTAAAAATTGTGTGCAGCAGAGAACCCGTACTTTTCTTTGTCTTCTTTTTGTTGATGTGAAGTTTTTTCTGAAGTAGTTAACTAGGAAGAAGATTGGCTAATGACTCTTAATCAGCACTAGTTAGTCAACAGACAACGCATGATCATTTGAAGTTCAAAATGTAATCCCACTAGGCATTATTTTTGCAAAGTGCCTTATACAGAGTGTTCTGTAATCAATAGGAGGTTGTGATTAAACATGTTTTGAGTGTGGTCATAAACATTTGAGATATTCAAGAAACATTTATTTTGTTTTCTCGGTACATTTACACGTGTCTGCACTTGAATAGTTCATGTGTGTTATGTTCACCATATGCAGTATGGTGATGTGGTACAGTCTTGGCCTAAATCCGATTCAAGCTTATCTGCCCTTAAAGTCTTCTCAGAAAACAAGGGAGGCTGAGGAAGAAAAAGATGGTGTGCATCTTTAAAACTGTCTTTTAAAACTATGCTGGTGAATACATTTGATACACTTCTCTGAAGATGTTAAAACTAATGAACTTTTTCCCCATATTTATTTCTTCCTCTGATTTCAAGTAGGAGGAATGGCATAGACTTTGTGGTGGGAGAAAAAAAATGGCAGATATTATTAAAAGCTGCAGCCCTCAAAATGATCTGAAAGAAACTTCAAACCCTTAAGTGAATCACATACAGCAAAACCATCTAAAATTCAAATGAGAATTTGAAGTGAGAGAGAAGACTAATTTTCTTTACTGCAGTAGAAATTGAATATTCAGCCTGAGGTTTGACTGCATAACTATAAGACATACGTAACTGTATGAGCAAAAGATAGGACTCCCAACTAAAAGCAACTTGCTGTAGTTGCTGGCACAAGATGGTGATCTCTGCTTGACTTTTCTGAAGTTGAAGTGTGCTATTACTATATGCTAATCAGCATGCAGGTGATCTCTTAACCTAATCTTGTAATAATTGAGCTGGGAAAGTATTTGTCCCTCAACCCACTTAGCTTTCCAGGTGCAAAGTTTGAAGCTTAATTGGAGCAGTTTAAATGCAAGTACACTTAAAGATGTCATTAAGGTCAGGCTTCCCCCCCCCCCCCCCCCTCCTTTTTAAAGAAATGGAAGAGTGTTTATTCTGAGGAAGCCGATTAATGTAGTGTTAGGCATCGAAATGAACACACCTAAATGAACCTAAATTAATAAATAAATGAACACAACTCTCACAAGTGAAAAACTTTGCATTAAGGGAAAAGAATATTACAAAAAATTGTGATGTGAACACAACACCAAGAAGTGCCATAGAGTTGTGTTAAAATCACATGGTTTTGCAGATCTGAATTCAATTAGGAATGGGAACATTTACACCAAAAAAAGAAGAAAATGTACTATGAAGTTAGGAGAAAATGTTTCACAAAATATATGCTTATTCTTAGAGCAATTACTGGTGAATTTATTACAGATAAAACTTTTTAGTATGCTTGGCGTCTGGAAAAGGACCAGTTTTCTCTACCATTTGTATGGGGCATGTATTCCTCACCTGCAGGTTTTTTATGTGTGTGTTTGTGAATATCTGTGCTCAGGATGTATTTTGTTGACTGTAATGAAGGTAATGCTTCTCGATTCACCAGAAAGTTTTAGAACTTAATCTGTAGATGTGCGCTCCTGTGATTCTGAGGAAATTAACTGACCTTACTGGAGCTGTACGTCGAAATGCAGGTCAGGCCACACAGGTCAGAAGAGTCATGGAGCATTACCTAAAACGGCTTCGTTTTAGATCAGCTGCTAATCCTTCACCCTTTGATCGAAGAGGGTTCACTGTGAGAATATTCAGCTGCAGTACAGATCCTGCTGGAATGTCCTGATGGAAGCAGGTGTGCTGTTCCTAGTAATTTAATTTCTAAAAGAGTCTGACTTTGCTTCTAAATTCACGTTGAAAACCCTGAATATCTCTGGTCGTGGTAGGCACTATGCAACTCTAAGCCAGAAAGAGCTATGTTGCAGTTATACTAAAGACTCAAATGTTGCATTGCCCTTATCTTTGATAAAATATGCCCCCTTACCGTAAATAACAGGACCCTTGTAGCAGTCCCGTGTAACACACACATGCTTTGCTGTTTCGTTAGTTCTAAGCTTCTATAGCCATCTCAGTTCGACATTGCAGAAAACAAGGGTAAAGGTTACGTTTAAATGTACTGAAGGGAGGGCATAAAAAAATTACACCTGGTAGCAACATGTATGGGAATTTTATTTGGAGATGTACATGGCATAAGAGAAAGAAAATAAGGGGAAAATGTATTTATTGTCCAATGGTCACCAAAGTGTCTCTACCATTGGCTGAATAGAATACTTCATAATATGGCATAAAAAAAGGCAGTCCCCACTGAGTTTTGCTGATACTTGTGGTGAATTTAGAGCAAATAAAATTTTTAATAAACTTAATACGAGCAGATGCCATTTTGACAAAGAGTGCTAATTTTGGTGTGGAAAGAAGTAAAATATTTCTGACAGCAGTTTTCATTGGGGCAGTTCATATCTTTGAAGGTTTCTTTGACACTGCAACACTAGTGTTGAAGATTTAAGGTGGGCATTTATTTGTGTATTATTAAATGTAAATTTGTAGACGTAATTAAGAGTGCTTGGAAGCCAGTGAGATTTCAAAGAATGTTCCATCCATCCTACTCTGTTTGCAGTATACATTGCAGTATACAGTAAAACCAAAATAACCCAGTTCAGATATTGTTTAAAAAATATACTGGAAGTAACGCACTGACTTCTAAAAATTACAATGAATACAGTGGTATTTATGGTCTATACATGTTATAGTCTGATACTAATGTATCCAGACACAGAATCACAAAAATCTAATTTGCGTAATGCAAGTCAATGTTGTCTCTTTTCTTCAGTTTAACTTGTGGTCCTCTGCCATGTTTTATTAATGTTTATCGGAGAACTAAACTTTATCATCTGTTATGAATGATCAAGCGTTTCAAGTCAGTTCCTGTGACAGCTAAAGTGATAAATTGGCAACTCTGTTGTCCAGATACGAAGCTCGGAAACGTGGTGGGGGGTTTGTTGTTGGTGTGGTTTTTTTTCCCCAGCAATGACATCTGGGTTCTCATCTGGCTTTCTGGCAGGTCTCCTCTTGCTTCTGCTGGTCTAACTCCACTGTTGGCCAATACTCTGACTGTAAAGCTGCACTGGAGGCTGGCGTATATTCATTCACCCTAGCCATCCTTGCATCCTCGGATGCCATTTTTCTTTGGCTCCCCTGCGGTGGAGAGAAAGTCTGCCAAACTGCAGTGCGTAGCGTAAAGCTAGGACAGCATTTCAGCTACAGCATTCCAAGCAGAGGGGGAAGAATACGGGCTCCTCAATACAGTTTATTTCCTTGTCTCTGTTGTAGGAAAAAAATGTCAGATGCTGCCAGCAGCATGGCAGCACCAAGACTGCAGAGCAGAGAAGCTTCCAGTATGGTAAGAGAGAGATGAAAAATTCCACAGTAAAACAAGCAAAGTCAAAGCAACTAAAAATTATCAGGCAAACACTGACAGTGATCCTGGGGCATAACTGACACTTGGAACGAGTTGAATCTAGAGCTATTAGCCCACACTCATCAATATTTTGTTGAAATGTCTTTGAAGTAAACTATGGTTTATTTCGGTGTGAAGGAAGAGAAAATGTCCTGGTAGGAATCGAGAAAAATAGATTTTGGGGTTGACCTGTTGGGGTTTGTTTGGTTTGGTTTGGTTTGTTTTTTTTGGTTGTTTTTTTGGGGGGGGGCAGGGGGGGTTGGGTTCTTTTTTTTTTTTTTTTTCTTTTTTTGCAAGGCCTTTATAAAAACAATACTATATTAGTATATTAGCTAATGAGGTTGCTCAAATCAGCTGTCAGCCTTCCATTTATCTTACAATACCATGTATACCTGCTCTATTACAGCCTTCTAGTAATAAAATGAGCTGTCAGTAGCACACATTCTGTCAAGAAACAATTCATTTTTATGGGTGCATAAAAGTATTACACCTTTGTACTTTTCTCAGGTAAAAAGCAATTTGGTTATAAATAAATCTTTGCAAAAATGTTTTTCATTTTCTTCTGCTGGGAGCTTCCCACGCATCCTGTGAAATATCTCCTCCTCTCACCATATGAGAATTTCACAGAATTTACAAATATACCTTATTATATCAATTTTTTTCAGTTACTAGAAACAAAGTGTTGGAATAAATAATTCACCCATTTACAATGTAAGTGCCAGCAAAATCCCCACTCATAACTTAATGCAATAAATTATGTGCTAACAAGATCCTGCTAGCTGCTGATGATAATGCAGGAAAATCAAATTTAGTTCTGGTAATTTTTGGTTTCAAATGATACTTTGTCCTCCCTGTGAGCACTGAAAGTGAGTCTTTAGAATAAATATTAGGTATGGGAAGAGCAGTACTGTGAGAGGAATACTGGAAGAACTTTTTTCCCCCTTTCTTGCAAAGTTCCTGTTTGGAATCACTCTAAATCTTGTAAAGCAGATCAGTTCTGAACGAGTCCTCTCCTACTACCTTAATATTTGCTGACACAAAGAGCCAAATGTAGTATGATGCCACACTTGCCTATGCACCAGGTGTCAGTGGGCACTGAGGACAGGAAAAAAAAAATTGTGCTTTTTGCTTTGCATTTCAGAACAATATTAAGAATGTTTATTATTTTCTGACAGTACAACCAAGTGTTGACAATTAAGTGAATCACTTATTTTAAAATATTTAGTATATTAAAATTCCTGGTCAGTTTTTTTCTCAAATAATAAAGCTGACACTGGCTAATTCTGTTTTTGCACCATTGAGTCTGGATCTTGAAAGAGATGACTGTGAACACAAGTGAGTTCACACTAAACTTTTTCTTGCTTGGCCACTGTCAGTTTTCACAGAGGAGGGCTTTTGTTGCTGGTATACCAGCTAAGAACGTGATGTATTAGTCAGGTAGTGAAAACAGCCTTTTCTGTTCCTTATGACCAGATATCTGCAAGAACTGATGGT
Source organism: Alca torda (assembly GCA_008658365.1). Lineage (NCBI taxonomy): Eukaryota > Metazoa > Chordata > Aves > Charadriiformes > Alcidae > Alca > Alca torda. The sequence goes on from CM018101.1 coordinate 70,765,348, forward strand.
ACATTTTCTAGAAATGATCTGCTCAAGAAGAAGGTTTTGTCAAAAAATAAAAAGGATAAGAGAGGAAAGAGGCAATTACAACCATAAATTCAATGTTTGAGACAGATGAGGGAGTTTTAATTCATCACAGCACTGAACGTGAGCAGAGTGTGCCCCAGATGGACAAAATGCACATTCCTTAAGAGCTTACCAGGCAAGATGCTGCTTGGGAAATTTGAGAATTAGTGAGATAACAGCTTGCATATGTTAAACGCAAAATTTAGTTCAATATATATCACCATATAGCGTGGCCGAAACATACAGATGGGTTAACTTTTTCAGAAACACCGGAAGAAGGTCCAGTGCGAAGAGAAATGGAATGTTGTCCATACGGCTGAGGCATATGTTATATGAATTCTCATCACCAAAGGACTTTGGTAAAAGAAAATAAGGGGCACTGTTCCTCTTATTCTAACTCAGGTGGCTTAATTTGTCAAGGCCTTTCTGAGAGCCAGGCCACCCAAGGTCAGGTAATGCACAGTTTGTTTGGAAATGTTAAACCTGTGGTATTTCAGATCACTTTTAAATGCCCTAGCAGCATTAAAAGTATCCAAGGTTTCCTAGTGTTCTAAATGTGGTTAAAGAAACAATTGTGTTTTGTGGACTAAATGTCATACACCACTTCTCCCTCAGGTTTCATCTTATGTCAATGTTTGTACTAGTAGTAATCAAAATTATAATACATATTTCCATGGTGTAAAATAATTTAGTAGCATTAAATGCTGTATTTTGTTATAGCTTTTGCTATTACATGCTCTTGGTTTTGCACAGGCTTATTAATTTGCTAAGGCTATCTTTGCAGAGGGGTAACTGATGTGTTAAACCAATAACTGAAAATGGAGTGCTTGCCTTTTAAAGAAGGAATTGAGCTGGATTTAGCACTGCCAGGTCATACAGTGCATAACTGAATTCTGTATGTTTAAATGGATTCCTTTGAAAGATAAGCAATGAGTGCTGCATTTGACACTGTCGGGGGAATCTGTCTTGCCTTACACTCAGGGCTATGTTCGTGGGTAAGGTGTTTAACCTTGCCAAATAGACTTAATGTTTGGAGGGGCAAATTAAAGTGAATAGCAGTACAGTCACGCAGAATGATTTAATGACAAGTGTTCATCCCTGGCAAATTGCGCTAAATTCTGGTCTTCAGTGTAATAAAATAACAAAATCATTCCTGTCAAAATAATGCTGCTAGGTTTATGCCTTAACAGTGGCAGAGACTGGTTGTCATTCTTCTTTACTTACATAGACTTTTTTGCCCGTAATGACACCAGGAGTATACATAGTGTTTACTGTAAGTCCCACTCCTGTGAAAACCACAATCAGGGAAGTAATGCCATTGAGGAGAAAGAAAACCCAAGACTGAAGATCCATGTTTAGTTTGGAGAGATCCCTTTTTGCGTGTTGTCAAGACCAGTGTGAAAGATTTTTAGGGTTTCGTTGAAGAGATACAGATAATCATCCAAAACAAATAATCATTAAGACAGTTACGTTGGCAGAGTGACAAAGAAAAAAGAAATAATCTCTTGAGAATGGCGTTCAGATTCCTATAATGTTAGAACTGCTTTGTTGAACATAATTTCAAAGCGCCAGAGACTGGGGGCGGGTGGGGGGGCTGGTGATTTTTTTATATTTGGGGTTTTTTTATTGCTTTGTTGGCACAAATGCTTCCTTATTGCTATACTGATAGAATTTCTGGTGTCAGGGCAATAAAAATGTACAAAGTGGCAGTGTAAAATTTAAACAAAATTCAGAAAATACCACTAAGCTATAAAACTTTTTGGAATAAGTTATGGAGATATGAGCACCCCACTGTATTAAAATACTTTGCAGAGTATGGCACTCTGGACCTTGGCTCCTAAGTAAAATGCTGTAATGTGACAGCATTACTTTTTTTGATACAGCAAAGCAAATTAAGTTTTGAGACTTAGGATAATCAACAGATAGAAATATTTCAGAGGAAAGTATATACTTAATGAAAGTAATTTTTTACCTTTTTTTTTTTTTTTTTTTTTTTTTTTTACTTTTTGGAACTTAAAATACCAGATTTTTATTTCCTTTTCTAGGAGAACAACTGATAAATTCAGCCTCTGATTCATTGCCTGCAATGTATTCTGGGCATTCATTATACAGCAATAAATTGCCAACAGACTGCTGCTATCACACCTAGCATGAGCTGTTGCGTTATTTAGCTCTTTTTATCTTTGGAGCACCTTTTCCTCAGTTTTCTCAGTGGACAGCTGGTGCAGTCGTGCAGCTTGCACACTAGCGTTCTGTTCAGAGGGATGACTGGTTTTGCTTCAGTTGGTAGCTGGGGCTTGGATTAAACAAGCTTCAGAAATTCACATTAAACAAACCAGTGTCTTGAAGTTTTGGTCAGAAAAGCAGTGGGATTCCAGTGGTGGCACTGTGGACCCTAGAAGCTCCCTATGTAGATGAACTGGAATTTTTGCTGAGCTCTCACCTTTTGAGTGGAACTTTGCTGAACGCTTTATAATTAATAAAAATGTACAAGAATAGCCTTTATAAAGTTGTCATTGCCCTTCTTTCCATAATTGTTTTACTCCTTTCTGTTTTCACCCCTCATTATTTGCCCCTTCTTTGCTTATAACTTTTTGAATTTTATATTAACTTGTAGCATCAAATTCAGCAAAATCTTCTGTATCCACACTGTTTCTTTAGGAAATATCCCATAGCAGTCTGTAGTAGATGATGCCCTTTCTCTAAAAATTCAGGAAAATGACCTGTTGATCCTATTCCTTCTGTGGGGACTTGTTATTTCCCATGCCAGAATAGCCAAAGGAACATTGCTGCCATCACAACACAAAAACCACAGCATTCGTTACATATATTCCATCAAAGATCATTCCTAATCATCGATGTTAAATTGTCAGTGGGAATGTGTTGGAGGATATGGTCTTCATTTGACTGTTACTCCACTGTGAGCTGTAAAACAACACTGGTAATTTGTTGTGGCAGAAACTGATATTTGGTCAAAGTATGACAAACTTCTCATACCATCCCTTGGGGAAGGAGACGGGGTTTGCAGTGTTGGGTTTTGTTTTTTTTTTTTTTTTTTATTATTATTTGTTTTGTTTCATCTTTTCTTCCTATAGATTGTGACTTCATTTGCAGTTTTTTGTTTACTGAATTTTTATTTGGTCAGTTTTAATCGTGGAGCAGTTGTGGCAGCAGCGTGGCAGCAAGAGGGATGTAGGGCGGCCCAGAATCTGCTGGAGACTACACCGCAGTGGTGGCGAAGGGCCATGTAGTGTGGCAGAAGCCTCAGCCCAGGGGAAGCTCCAGGGCCAGGGTGCTGCTGCCCAGGCGTCAGGCTGAAGCGCACAGTGTCAAGACAAGATGCGATGAGCTTAATTTGAGGCATGCAAAATTCTGTCTTGATCAATACAAACTTTTTCACAAAGGGTGGGGCCAAAATTGAAACAGGGACCTAGAGAGGTTGAAGGACCTCCATCCGTGGATGTGATCAAGACTTTGCTAGGTGAGTCCCTGAGGGATGGGCTCAAACAACCTGCTTTGGTGAGGGCTGGGCCAAATGAAAATTCCTTTCAGCCTCTGTGATTATGTAACACTATGATGAAAATCTCTGCTGCTTAGTTGTCCACCTCAAAAAAAAAACCCTTATAGAAGTGTGAGAAAGCGGATCCATTACTTCAGTAAAGTATAAAGGGACAAAACAGTTTGTACAGGAAAATTAATAGATAAGGATTTCTCATTTCAAGAATTTAATGTCTGAAGGCAAGCATGAGAGATGTAACAATTAATTTTGAAAAGGTGAATAGTGAACTATTTTTGTGTAATAGAGTGAATGACATGCACGTAGAGGCTTTAGATTAAATGATCGGTATTAAGTTTAAAGCAGACATAAAGAACTGGTTGTTTAAATTAGAGCATAAAATGAAATTGTCAAACCGATGCCGAGGGGTGTTTTAGAGACCAAAACTGTAAGTGTGTTCCAAGAGAGATTAGATAAGAGAGTGATCTTATAAAGCAGCGCCTCGCTGGGGCAGCCATTCTCTTGGAAAGGCGTACTTGAAGGGGAATTCTCTACTTGCTCTATTACTAGTACACTTTCTCAGAAATCTTCTGACCACTCTGCACTTCAGAGCAAATGAGAATGCGTTTTGATTGAGTGATGATAGCTTTTATGTTCTCTGGTATCATTGGTAAAACCTTTGTCAATACATGGGCATGAACAATTCCCTCCTCCAGGGAAGTGCTCTCCTGGAGTGTTGCTGGGCCCTTCCTCTCCTGGCATTTCATTTGTGCACCTGTGTATGCATGCACACACAAAATCTCTGCTGGTAAGAAGTGGCATTTTTATTCCTTCTTCTCACCTGACTGCCTGTTCCCTGGGACACAGTTCGTCGGGAGTGTAGTGTTTGCCCTAGTGATTGCACAGTAACTGCTCTTCAAGCTATTACACTAGCTTGCAGCACGTTGTCTCTCAGATCATAGCGCAAATTAATGTTTAAAATAACTTCATCTTGTGGCTTACTTTGCATACATCCTGGTCTTTTACTGTTTACGTTTGTCCACCAACTTTGTGTGGAAAAAAAAAGGAAAGCGGCAAAAGTCTCTAGATGCTGGCTTTTACTCATGATCTGAGCTCTCTGGAGTGTGATGGAAGCATGAAACTTGTACTGGTACAAGGTTTTCAAGCCTTCATCCATTTTAGTCATTCCAGTAGATGCAGTACTTGGCCTTTTTGTGTTTGTTTTTGAACACCATATCAGAGACTTTCAAAAATACCTGTGGAAGAAAGAGTAGAAAAAGGAGAGGTAACAGTGGGGTATGGCATCTGATGAAGTCATCAATAATTGGGAACACTGCGATGTACTTTCTTGAGAAATGAATTGTGCCTTCACAAAAAGAGAAGCAGAGGACCGAATAAACTCCCCCCTGCCCCCACAAGTGTAGTTTCATACAGGCCAATAATATCGTACAGTCCAATAATATTCCCAATATTCAATACAGTTGCTCTTTCCTAGCCTTTTTAATGTCGGTTTTCTGGTTAATTATAATACATTGTGTATAATAACTTTGTATAATTATGAACAATTTCCTCGAGCTTTCTGTGGTGTAATTCTTGTGTCTACTTAGGACCCGTTAACTGCCAGATGTTAGAATAGATCCCAACACCATCAGATGCTTACGTCTCTTCTGCGGTCATTGTCAGGGCTAATGCACTGTTTTCCATAAATTATTTGCATGTCATAAACCTGGAGTTCTAGTAAGACATATTTAATAAAAAAAAAAAGAATTTTTATATGCATATGAATGAAATATATATTTATTTCCAATTTTTTTATATATATATGTATAAATATAAAAGAATATCTGTGAGAAACACATATTTCCCTATGGGGAAACCTAGAGCCGTGAACACGGAACTGCTTCTGTTTTGGTCTGATGTCATACTGCTTCTTGGGAGCCATAATGAGGTTTGAAATTAAAGTTCTTCTTTTCTGAGGCTTGAATTTATTTTATTTTTCCTATAGCCATGACATCTCAGTATTTAATTCACACTCAGTCCCCCTTTTTTGGTGTATATTGAGAAAGAGTGGCTGACAATACCTTGTTACTAGATCCATCCCATCAGGTGGGTTAAATGTGGGTAGGTGGTTACTAGGTGTACTGGGTTGTAAGGAGATGTAACCATCTATTCCCCATATTCCTGGGAACACAGAGTAGCACTGTCATTTTGGTATAGTTTGAAACTATAGTTTGAAATTCAAACCATTATGTTTGAATGATACTTCCTGTAGATAACCTGTTGCATGCCACAGCTAGTACTAAATGTTGTCTGCTCACAGAGCCTCTGCTGTTCTGCATTTCAAAAGCATAGTGTCACTTTGTGGTTTTGTTGGAGCGGAAACACCACTTCTGCAGACCTTTAAGCAGGACTTCCCTTTGCAAATACAAGCAGCAGTTTTTTTTAAGGCATGTTTCTGCTCATGTATTTTTTCATACTTACAGAATCACAGTTTGTATCACTAAATAGATTCAGGCTTCTCCTTCTGTTTCGAGGGTGTATTGGGTTTCTGTGGCAAGGTTTTGGTAGCAAGGAGCTGCAGGGGTGGCTTCTGTGAGAAGCCACCAGCAGTTGCCCCCATGTTCCAACCAGCTCCAAGATGGGCCCACCACTGGCCAAAGCTGAGCCCATCAGCAACATTGGTAGTGCCTTCTATGAGAACATACTTGAGAAAGTGTAAAAAACTGCTGCACAACAGCAGCTGGGAGAGAGGAGTGAGAATATGTGAGAGAAACACCAAGGTCATTGAAGAAGGAGGCGGAGGAGATGCTTTGAGCACCAGTGTAGATATTCCCCTGCAGCCCCTGGAGAGGATCATGGTAAATCAGGTTGTGCATCTGCAGCCCATGGAGGACCACGGTGGAGCAGATATGCACCCTGCGGCCTGTGGAAGACCCCATGATGTAGCAGGCGTACATACCCTGAAGGAAGCTGTAGCTCATGGAGAGGAGCCCATGCTGGAGCAGATTTTCTGGCAGGACTTTCTGTGGGAAGAAGCCATGTTGGAGCAGTTCATGAAGGACTGTCTCCCTCCTGTGGGAGCGACCCCCACGCTGGAGCAGGAGAAGAGTGTGAGAAGGCAGGAATGGCAGAGACAAAGTGTTACGACCTCACGGCAGTCCCCTTTCCCCATCCCTCTGCACTGCTCAAAGGGAGGTGGTAGAAGAGCTAGGAGTGAAATTGTGCCTGGGAAGAAGGGAGGGGTGGGGAAAAGGGGGTTTTGGTTTTGTTCTTATTTCTCACTGTCCTACTCTGTTATTAATTGGCAATCAATTAAATTGATAATTGATTTCCCCCAGTCAAGTCTCTTTTGCCCTTAACCATGGTTTTGGGTGGTTTTTTGTTTGTTTGGGTTTTTTTTGTGTGTGTGTGTTTGTTTGTTTTTTTTTTTGGGGGGGGGTGGGGGGGTGGAAGTGTGAGCTACAGAACTCTGTTGACAAATATAAAAATAAAAGAATAAAATAATCTCAAATATCAATGGTCAGTTCACTTGTGGCTTTTTATTTGTCCTGCAGTATTTTAGACTGTGATCTGTAAGGCAAAGACTTTTAAGCTGTCTAGCTTAACTAGCAGGGCTCGAAGCCTGGTATTTACGAGAGATGGTCAGTTAGTGCCTATACATTATTGGAGCTGAGACTTGAAAAGAAATGTGTCTTGTTGTAAGATATTGATGACAGTAAGATCTGGTAACACTGGAAAAAGCAGTGCTGTTGCTTTGCCTTTTCAGGAAAGTTAGAATCCTTGAGCTGTCAAAATGTGTGGCATCCAAATTTGTGCATAGAACCTAAAAGTATTTAACTATGAGAATTATGGTAGAGATGGTGTGGCATTTTTTCAATTATGCCCTGACTTTTTAAACAACTTCAGGTAATGCAGCTGTACTGATTAATGCAATGGTTTCATATATTCATGTAAAGTTCATTACTTTGGTAATATCTGTAAATAGCTTGGACTGCTAGGAATCGCTCCGCAAGTGGTAAATGAATGTAAATGTTTGTGATTGAAAATGTAGCAATCACTCTTTGTTGTACTGAGCAGGTACTGATTTTCACAGCGTTTCTGGGAAGATTCTTTTCCTACTGGGTTTAGTGGTAACTTTAGAATAGACCTTCAGTCTACCTGAATAATACTCACTAAGACAAATTATACTATTTATGAAATATTATTTATTTAGTCAATAGGGTCATTGATGTCAGAAAGTGTCAGGATGTTGTGTTTAAAAAGACATCTTTATTTCTATTATGTAGCCAAGGATGTTGAAAAAGAAGGATGCCAATCTAGCTCTGATGAAGTCTATAGTAAGTTTTAATATTGTGGGTTAAATCCTGGGTTAAGTGTAGTCAGTAAGGCTCCATGATGAAAAAAAAAAATATATAACTGTTGTTTGAAGACGTTTTCTGGAGGAACTCAAGGCTTTCTTACTGGAAAAGAACATGAGTTCTGAAATGAACAAGGGGGGAATTTTATGCAATATCAATAGCTGAAACAAAAAAATCCCTTTGTATTAGTACTTTGCAGTAAAATTTTTTACTATAGTGTCTGTTATGCATAGATATACTTTTAGATATATGCATATATGTTTTTCCCCAGTACTGTTAATACAAAGGGAATGAATATACATACACACATACATATAAATGTATATATGTGTATATATATTCATGTGAATCCCTATTCACAGCAAGTGGACTGAAAGATACAAGGTATGTATATTAAGAGCAATTGCTTTTTATATTATTCTTTAATAGTTTTCAACTTTTGCCTGATGTTACTATCCTGAATTTTTTTCTTGTAGTGATACATACCCAGTTAAAAATTTCACTTGCATAGTGAAATTCCATTTTCCTGAAAAGTAGCGTGTTGTGATTTGATGCACTGTAGCTCATTATAATTTAGTGCTATGTATCTGTTTTATGGTTGATACCTAAATTGGAGCCTATGCCTGTGTTTTGTATCCTTTAGTCCATTGGTTTTGCTCAACAAAATAGAGATGTCTTAAATTCTGCTAGCCTACCTCTGTAATACATCTACTAAAATGATACTCTTTCTTTAAAAAATATTTCTGTGTATCCCACTACTTTTTTTTGCACTGTCTCAAAAATTATGCATATCCTTTCAAAGTGTGGACTCGAAAGCAACTCTACTGAAACCATATTGAGCTATTCTAGTTCTGCTCAATGTTGTGATAGGCACATACGCATGTGTTTCCTTACTTTGTGGGATTACTAGTTTATATGTGCAGCCCACGTTTAATTTTTAATTGTGCAACCAAGTTGTAAAGGTTTTGAATTTGCTTCTATGTTTTGACACTCAAAGTAAAGAAAAAAATGAAAGAGAACTTTCCTTTTTTCAGTAGAGATTTTAGCTTACTAAGTTTCCATTAGTGACAGCCAGGAGGTCCTAGGCTAAGGCTTACTATGGTGAGATACAAAAAGCATCAGCAGTGGTGTTCCATCCTGTCAAAAATTTTAGTCAAACAGAAGACTGATTTCTCCTAGAAACAGTCATTTGACTAAAACAAATGCCAAATGCTCCTTTTTGACCCTACATGCCATAAAGACTTTTTCAAAGTTCTATAACGTGTTTGTTTAATTCAATGAGCAAACATATTCTCATACATCTGTCTATTCTGTGTCACCTTATTCTTGGGCCTGATGAAAATTGTCTTCTGTCTGCTTTATAAGTGGGAAAATAAATGTCTTATTTTCATATGTTCAGTTTTGAATGCGTGGCAAACACAAATATCTTGCAGATTCTGCAAATCTTTGACTCTCATATTACGCTTTACGATATAGACAGATATCATGTGGGAACTGAGGTGTGGTCCCCACAAGAACAGAACCACACCATTCAGTGACTTAAAAAAATAAATCTATGTCCTAAGCAGGAAGGGTGTGGGGTACAGGTAGAAATTTCTGTTGTAAAATTTCTGAGATTTCTGTACAGAAGGCACTCACAGGATGCATTCAAAGAAATCAGTCCCCCGGCCCCCTCTGTAGAGGAAGGTGTCCGCTCTGACCACCTCTGTATTAACACTTGAATAGTATCTGTTGGAAAGCAAGTCGAACAATCGCAGTTGTGGTCGTGCTAAAGCGGCAGAAGTAATACTGCCTGCAATAGTGTAGTGTAAAGCAATCAGCAAGTTTTTAAGGGAAACAATTAGAAATCAGCAAACCCTACAGTATCCATTCTAAAACAGTATAAATTACATAGCAGCAAGCTATTATCTCAGCTGTTGTGTTTTTGGAAGGGAGGGTGTTTGTTTATGTTTTTAGTCTGTTTCTTTGAAGCATGCATTGGTTCAACTCCCAGTCAACAGCTGGTACTTTTCCATGCAATCTTATTTGTCATATGGTAAGTTCAAACTAACTATATTAGTATTAGACTTATATCTTAGTATAAATCATAAGTATTATACTTATGATTTCATAACCTTATGGAGTACTGCATATATCTGCATCTGTTTCAATGTACCAGCCTAAAAAGACATAAAGGCCATGATTATTGTTTGGAGTTAAGACACAGACCTGAAAGTTTTCCACGGAAAATACAATGTATTTTTGGTGAACAGGTAGTTCCCATGCCAGCCACTTTGACAAGATGCTGAATGCCACCACTTAGCACATATGCATATATGTGAGCTAAGAATGCATTTTTTAACTTCCAGTTCTGCCATACGGAAGTCATACAGCCGAATCATTCACCTCCATTGCCAATTTATCTAGCAATGAAAAGTCTAAACATCTTGCAGGAAAGAAAAGAGACTGTAGCAAATAGAGAAGATAAATGAATGCATTGCATTATGTTGTAAGAGGAGATTAAAAGACATCAGTGAATTCAGTTTTAATTTTATAAGTCTGTCTACTACCATAACCAGAAACGCGCATTTCCTCCTGAATATTAATACTCTAAGTAGTCAATATAATTTTCTTCATGCCACTGTGTTGTAGTGTACAGGATCTAGGATGTTTTCCTTAGTTTTCTTTGTTCTGGAAGTTTAATTGACTTATTAAGCTATCTGATAGAATATAAAACAGTAATTACAGTAATTACATTTTGAATCAGATCCTTTTTATTTATTTTTTTTTTTAAATCCTGGAATATAAATTAATCTTTTTTAAGCAGGAAAAATACTTAAAATATGAAATGTTGATAATTGCTTTAGCTGTATTTAACATACTGCCTACAAGCTTAAGTAATGGACACAAGATGTTGTGTAGACACTTCAGAGGCATTTAACTTTAGAAATGTAAACACAGTCTTTCTTTCTTCATGGTTCTGTATGGGTTTGATGGTCACTTTTTACTTCCACTAATGTACAAGTCAAAAACTCTGTTAAGTTAAAACGCAGAAATATTAGACCCCATGGAGTCGTTCCAGCTGCAGTGAGCATGGTGTGCCCTGTCTTTCAGGGCACTTAAGCACTTCATTATATCAAAACTACTCTCTTAAAATGCTTAAATGCCGCCTTCTTTAAGGATGAAGTAAAAGAATCTGATGGATTTGTGATCTTAATATAGCACTAAAACGCTATTTTCTCTTGCCTGTACTTTCTTGTACTGGATAAACTGGTAGAAAATCACTGTGCAAAACATGTTGTCTTTAAGTATGTGGTATCGTTGTTTACTCACCTGAAAATACCTTTTTTTGGTAGTACACTGACATTGTTTCTTACTGTCTTTACCCCTTTGCTATGGGTTTTTTCAAGACAAAAGGCAAGGTAAAAAATACTGTATATAAAGATGTTGTTGAGATAATTATATTCAGTTTCACAGTGTTACATAAATATGAAATAATTCCAAATTTAGAATCAATAATGCATTGCACCAAGAGAAAACAAAACCCTGTTGCTTACTTCTGCCAAGCTCTGAGCATATTTTCTAACATACTGGTATTTTGCAGTTGCTGAAGTGCACTTTTTCAGATGAGTAGTCGGCCCGTGTCAGAGTTGAGATTGCATGTGTACTCTTTAAATGTTGTCTGGCATGTGCCTATTCTGTGAAAAGGTCATCAGCTTCATCACACGTTGACAGTGCATCAGTAGAACTTCCTTAACTACAAAGATGTTTTGACTATTCAGATCCAGCCTTTTCCATTCTCAAGACAAACGCATACTAATGTCCATTTCATGCCAACTTGGTATTCAGTAAAAGCACTCGAATAGCATGTAATATGTTGCACTTGAAGACAAGAAGATTGTAACCTGAAGTTAAGTTCTTCATCCCCATCAGTTTAATGTCAAGGTCCCAGGTGAATTTAAATGTGTAAGATGGAATGAGCAGCTGAATAACTATCAATGTTAAGGAAGGTGTTCCCGTGCATTGGAGAATTAGGAATTTAACAGTATTAGGTGACAGTTATCTCACAATTATTTTCAATAACTATGTTGGAGTCTGTAAGTAAAGCAATGGTGTTTAAAGATGTTTGGTGGAATTCCATGTTTGCATCATCTATTACGTATAACAGGTGAAGTACTAACTTCCCCTTATAGGCAGGAAAATCTGAACAGAATGAAAAACCAAAACCCAGGCATAAATAAGGAATATTGTCTTTATGTGTTGATTAAGTAACTTGTGTTAATCACAAATATGAATCTGTGCTCACAAGAAGACTTCTTAAACAGCATAGAAGGGAGAAATAGTGGGACGTTTTTTGAATCTGGTTCCTGCATTTTCCTCGACTGTGTTTCATTAGGCATACTCATACTAACTGATTTGCTTATGTGAGTAACATTTTTCATGATCAGAGCTGAACTCAGTTAATACCAAAGTAAAGGTAGATCACACAAGGGATTGTTTTGCATTGAATGTTTGTTTGGGCAGATTAAAATTGCAATTCCAGTTAATTAGTAACTGCATGATGTATACATAGCAAAATTTCATGGGAATCCATTTAGATGCAATTCACCAGAATCACTGATTATTAATTATTGCTTAGTAAACACAAACACCATGTTTTATAAAATGTTCTGCTTAAATTGATCAAAATTTATAGTGCATCAGTATCTTGTACAACATAGAAATATTAAAGTAATGCTTAATGAAGAATATTTTCGCTAGGATAGTAACCATGTTTGAAATGAGTTCTACTTCTGTGTTTCTGGAGGCACATGCTGTAGAGATAAGATTCATCTCTAACCACCGATGCATGAACTTTCTTCAAGGTTTTTGCTGTTGAGAAAGACAAGGGTGGCTAGAGATGCTTTTTTTTTTCCCCCCCCTTCAATCTGATAGTCAATGAGCCTGATTATTGCTTCTATTAATATTTATCATAGTAGTATAGCTGTGGATTAAGCCTTCTGTCCATGCTGCTCCCTGCTTCCCCTCAGCCATTGCTGCATCTTGAGGCAGACCGTAACAGGACGTTTTCTCCTTTCCCCTGCAGCATTTGCATCCCTTGGCGGTGTTACTGCACCGTGGTCAGAGCACCACTGCAAAATACATCTGCTTTGGGCTGGATGACAGCTTTTGCATGAATCTTTCCTAGAAGACTAATTCTGCTGTTCCCATGTAGGTGCAGTGTCCTGCTTTTTTAAGCCAGCAGGAGAAGTCTGTGCCGTTGATCTTACAACCAAATTCAGGCTTCCAGAAAAATGAAGGCATGCTGGAAGCTATGGTTTGTGTGTGGGAAGAAGGTGAATAACTGGAAAGAGACGTGCTGGATTTGAGATGCATTAGAAACAAGTTCAAGTATAAAATTATCTAAAAAGAGTACTGTTATTGAGAGCATCAGGAAATAAAAGAATCATACATTTTAGATGCTTTCTTCCATTATACAAATGCAGTCTAAATAAGCTGTAAATACCAGGGTTTTTTCACTTATCAGTCTGCTAGCAATGGATTATGTGTGTCAGTGCATTTGCATATAAAAGGCTACAATAACATATCACAATGGTGCCCTTTTGCTTTAGAAGTGCAGAATGATAAAGAGGGTCTCAGGCATTAAAGAAGGACCTCTTCAGCCAGGAGGCAGATGAAGAATAGGCAGTAGCTGCTTTTGTGACAGGGTTGTGGCTACAGTAAAGAGTTGTTAGCTTTCAAGTCAGTAGACATACTACTGGCTAGTCCTAAACGTTGGCTATTATTTTCTAATTGTCTAAAATAAGAAAGAAATACTGTCAGATATTTTTTTTTAATCTTCTTCTCATGGCTTTGTTGTTCCCAACTGTTATGATTTATAGAGATATCTGATGCTTATTGATCCCAGCATCTGGATCATGTGATTAGGCATGACCTTCTATGAGAAGAGAGCGGAGGACAAGAGGAAAGGAGAAGGAGAAAGAAGAGAAGAGAAAAGAGAAGAGAAGAGAAGAGAAGAGAAGAGAAGAGAAGAGAAGAGAAGAGAAGAGAAGAGAAGAGAAGAGAAGAGAAGAGAAGAGAAGAGAAGAGAAGAGAAGAGAAGAGAAGAGAAGAGAAGAGAAGAGAAGAGAAGAGGAAGAAGAAAACGGAATAGTTCAGTTGGAAGGGACCTACAGTGATCCTCCAGTCCAACTGCCTGACCAATTCAAGGCTGACCAAAAGTTAAAGCATGTTATTAAGGGCATTGCCCAAATGCCTCTTAAACACTGACAGGCAGGGGGTGTCAATTACCTCTCTAGGAAGCCTGTTCTAGTGTTTGACCTCCCTGTTGGTAAAGAAACGATTCCTAATGCCCAGTCAGAACCTCCCCTTACACAGCTTTGAACCATTCCCACACGTCCTATCACTGGATCCCAGGGAGAAGAGCTCAGCACCTTTGTCTCCCTTCCCCTCCTCAGGGAGCTGCAGAGAGCAATGAGGTCGCCCCTCAGCCTCCTTTTCCCCAAACTGGACAAACCCAGAGTCCTCAGCCGCTCCTCACAGGACATGTCTTCCAGCTCTTTCACCAGCTTTGTTGCCCTCCTCCAGATGCATTCAAGCATCTTCACATCCTTCTTACACTCTGGGGCCCAGAACTCCACACAGGACTCAAGGGGAGGCTCCACCATCACTAAATAGAGCGGGATAATCACCACTTTTGACTAGCTGGCTATGCTGTGTTTGATGCACCCCAGGATGGGGTTTGCCCTCTTGGCTGCCAGGGCACACTGCTGGCTCATACTGATCCCGCTGCCAACCAGCAGCCCCAGATCCCTTCTTGCAGGGCTGATCTCCGGCCAGTCCTCTCCCAGTTCATACTTATGCTTGGCATTACCCTGTCCCAGGAGCAGAATTCAGCATTTGGTTTGTTAAATTTCACACTGTTGATGATTGCCCAATGCTCCAATCTATCTAGATCCCTCTGCAAGGCCTCTCATGCCTCGGGGAAGTCAACAGCACCTCCCAGTTTTGTATCGTTAGCAAAATTGCTAACGGGGCATTTGAATTCTGCATCCCCAAAATTGATAAAAATCTTGAACAGAACTCAGAACTGGCCCTAGAATTGAGCCCTGAGAAACACTGCTGGTGACCAGTCTCCAGCCAGATGTACCCCCATTCACTGCAGCCCTTTGAGCCCTGCCATCCAGCCAGTTCTTCACCCAGTGCTCTGTGAACCTACTCATCTCACAGTTGGACAACTTGTCCAAAAGGATGCTATGAGGGACAGTATCAAAAGGCTTACTAAAATCCAGAAGAACCTACATCCACCACCTTCCCTTCATCCATGAGGTGGGTGTGTAGAAGGATATCAAAATAGTTAAACAGGACTTTCCCTTTGTGAACCCATGTTGACTGTGCCTGATGATTGCATTGTTCTTTAAGTACCTTTCAATAGCACCCAGTGTGATCTTCTCCATAATGTTTCCCAGTCTGTAGTTTCCTGTGTCTTCCTTCACACTCTTCCTGTAAATTGGAATAACGTTGGCTAGCTTCCTGTCAGCAGGGACTTCCCCAGACTCTTATTCTTCTTATAAAAAAAAATAAAAAAGGCAAATGAAAAGCATATATACAGAAATAAATTTAAAAAAATGTTCTGTGTGTCTTCTTAATAGCTAGAAAGCAAAGAATGTTTACTTGCTTGTAAATTAATCTCAGGGGGAGAGACAGCTGAACCATGATTTTTAATTATTAGGAACTTAAGATACTGTGTAAATAGCAGCAGCAGGACGAAAGCAGGGAAAAACCAAGCTTTTTTTTTTGTTGTTGTTGTTGTTTGCTTCTCTTTTGGTTTCCATTTTAACCAATCATGCTAAACTTATGCGTAAAGTTCCGTATTCATTTTAGATTAAAAAATAGACACAAATGGCTGCATAAGAAACAACAAGGTAATGCTTTCAGTGTTATAATGGAGATTAAGAAAGAAAAGGAAACTTTTCCTCAAGTCTAAATTAAGAAACGTCTAGAGTAATC
This sequence comes from Alca torda, assembly GCA_008658365.1. Lineage (NCBI taxonomy): Eukaryota > Metazoa > Chordata > Aves > Charadriiformes > Alcidae > Alca > Alca torda. The sequence goes on from CM018101.1 coordinate 70,781,248, forward strand.
ATCAATTTCATAAGTTATTTTCACAATCGGTAAGAGTTTGGTGGAGGGAGGTAGAAAAGTAGACTGAAAAAGAGAAGTAGAAAGAAAATCAATATCTGGACATTGTGGAAAATACCTAGCAGTTGCATTAAATTTTATGTCTTTCATGCCGTCGATTCTTAGGTCTCTTTTAATTGTGATGGTTCTTCCGCTTTGAGTTATTCTCTCCCTTTTTGACACCCTTCCTTATCTCAAAGAGTTTCTGGTCCAGTGTTAAGTCCTGATTCTCCTGTCATGACATACTCCTGCATATTCGTCTCATAAGGAAGCATGCTTATTTTTGTAGTGGTCTCATCATGAGGTTGGGACACATACAGGCATCCTTTGAATAAGGAAACCCACAAGGAAACATATTGAGTAATTTTGCAGGCATATGCAGTCTCAAAGAAACATGAGAAATTTCTACATAGTTTTTTTGTAAGTAACCAAAAATAGGGCAACACAGGTTGGTATAAGTTGTTGAACTTACGCCATAGCCATAGCCATGAATTAATTTCTTCTGGTAGGGAAAAAATCTAAAGGCACTCTAGCATAAGTAGGAGCCTAAATCTAAACTGCACAGTCTTCAAAACTGTTACACTATTACCCTCAATTTTTATTGTTAGCTGAGTTGCCATCCTTGATTTTATTTTGCAGTTTATTCTGTAAACCGATCACACAGTGGGGTTTGCGATTACTTGCAGTATTTTCCAGCTCTGTATCTCCTCCCAGACAATCCTTTGAAGTTGTCCCCACTGAATATTGTTCTTTACGTAGCTTCTGTGTTTAAATGTGCTTTCACCTAACCAGAATTAGCTTAACTTTTGATTTTTCTTATGAGATAGGTAGAACTTTGTGAAGTAGTTGTCTTCCTCTTAAACAAGTGATCTGGCCGGGGAAGAGCACAAGACTTCAAAAGTTGGATTTTAGTATCACACATCCATTGATAGCTTTTCAAGCACGGTGGAGGGAATCGGTAAGAATTAGTGCTTGATTTCTTGTTTTTCTGTCTCTTGGTGAACCTGAACTGCTCCAGGTTTACTGAAATGGTCATGGATGACAAAAGGTTGCATGGCAAGCATGCAGAAAGGGGACATACAGAGAAGGATATGTGGCATGATTTAAATACCATTGCATCAGGTAGGCAGTAACTACAGAGATGCCTCTTGAACCCCAAGACTATCACAAGGTAACGCATGTTCGTTCTGATGTCCATGAAAGGTACATATTGTAGCGGACTCCAGAGTACAAATGTGGTGAGTTTCATGACTCTGGCACATTGTGTATGGCAACTGGATTGTGCAGCATTGTCCCTGTGGTTCTAGTAGCCTTTTGGTTAGGATAATGCAGACAAAAAACACAACTGCCTTTAAGGAGAAACCCGATCCTCATGAAAATAAATATATCGGAGGTAAATATGCTTCACCAAAGGACTAGGTGTTGGGTCAGGTGATCCCCCGGAGTCCATTTTCTTAATATAAAATGAAGATGGATTGAGCTGCCTTCCTGTCTGCTGCAGTTGTAGCTGGCACATGGAATCCTTTGCACAGGCTATGCCGGAGGCATTGCCTTAGCTGAACTTTAACTGGTTGTAAAGGACTTACTTTCTTGCTTAATATGCTTTTGGTCTGCTGCATCCTCCTGTGCAATTTTACTTTTTATAACGTTTTTAATGAAACCTTTTTTTTTTGCCCTTAGCTTTATGGGGTCTCTGAAATGCCAGAGAAAAAAAAGTAATTAAGTAGAGTAATGGCTTTAAATGCAGTTCATAGTTCTTTGTTGATACATTTTAAAGAATGCTTTCTGCAGAGCAAAGTCCCACAGGAAAATTAGTGTGCTCCCAAAGGATATTACCTGTACTTTTTTATTATTTTGGAAGAAAACAAAAAGAAGGAAATGGGTTTTTTTGGTCATACTTTCAATAAAGGTAGGCTTTATTGAAGTATTACCTTTGTCTTTCCCATCTCTTTCATAGTAGTATTTTCTTAAAAAAGCTAACATATTTGTGTCAGCTCTAAAGAGAAGCTTGTGTGAGGTGAAGACATGTGCAGTTCAGTCACCTCAGTCTAAAACTGCAATTCCCAAATCTCTTGTCCAATGGCTGCCTAATTCTGGGCATGTCTTACCTCTGTGGGCACCTTGGTTTCTCAGGGTGAGGTCTCTTTATGGATGCCCACAGGTGCCTCAGGCTTGTATTCTGCCTCAGAGCCTACAAAAAATATAAAGCAACATGTACCAATTTTCTGAAGTCATTACAGTTGCAGCCATCCACCTCCTCTCCTTTTATTCAGAAGGTGCACCAGGATCTGTATCCTTGTTCTGCATATTCCTTTTTCCTGGGCTAGTTCCTTACCTGTTGTCCTTTCTGGTTGTAAAAGATTCAAAGAGGTCCAAAGGAATGTGCGACCTTTTACAATCCTGAAGATTACTTGTATATTTTACGGAGAGGACTAACACAATCTTTGAAGCACAAATGGGAAATTAAGCTCCATTCTACATTTCTGATCTTGGGTGGCATTGTTTTATTTCCTGTGGCTGACTGCAGTGCATCAGTGTTTCCCTATTCTGCAGAATGAAACAGCTTCAGCAGGAAACAGCGTCTGTTCTGCTAAGAAGCAGAAAGCAGGAAGGGATACCCATAGGGTTGCTGAGTTAAGGTACATGGTTCCTTTCCATGCACCTGAAAACTAGGAAGGTGTTAATGAAGGCCCATGAAAATATAGGGTGGATCTTTGTAATTATACAGGTAAAAGGATTTGTCAAGTATTTCCATCTAAACATAATGATAGGTTGTCCTAGCTTTTTCTGCAATACTGTGGCTCCCAATTGCAGATGAATATCTACTTTTTAAATTGCACTTTTGCAAGAAGGAATACATAAACCATCATCTGACTAGCTGTGGAGGTAGTTGGTTATAACCAAGACAGTGAGTAGTACCTGCAGAAATCTCACGGAATTTCCAATGGCATTAAAAATCTGAAAATACTGATTTACATTACTGGGCCACAGTTTTTCTATGCCTGTTCATATATAGCTCATTTTCAAAAAAGAAAAAAAAAAGTGATTAAGAAATACAATAAGAAATGGAAAGTGTTGGGAGAAATGCTCAGTTGTATCATAAGAAATGTATTGTGGAAGACATTTGTACAAGAAAATAGAAGTTATCAAATCAAAAAGTAGCCCTGCATTTTTTTTGTTCAAATAGACTTAAAAGGCCTTTTGCAGCCTAATTACTCAAGTTCTTAGACACATTTTTAATTGTTAAAGGTATTATTGTTTTCCAGAAATGAAAGAAAGATTAATTTCTTGCTCTTACTGGCTCATCTTGTTTGATGTTATCTGCTGCTATGTCCATTAGCTCTACATGATTTCAACAAATCTAATGACTTATTTGCTTACCAAACTGTTACTGTAATGGGAAAAGCCTGTGGTACTAAAGCTAAGTAGTTTGTAATTCTGACAAAATTATTCTTCGATATCTCTAGTAAGGCTATACCGTATCAGTTTTAGCCAGTATCCTCTATGGTAAGGGTTGTGCTTGTAAGTTTTCCTTCCTTCCCAGATCCTTTTATGAAAAAAAAAGAAAATACTAAAAAGAATTTTACTGGCGAGAAACTATTTATATTGCTAGACTGTGTAACTGATTAGCAGATGCTCTGGGTTAGAATATAATGTCTTTTTATAAAACAGCCACAAAATGATTGCCTTATCTTTCACATGATTGCATATGAAGCAAATTAGCTTTCAGAGTGAGGATTTGTACGTTTCTACAATTAACCCATGTATTTGCCAGTTGTGCTATTTAATTAACTGACATGTCTCCCTTAGGACCATTAGGTTGCAAGTTCACTTCCTAAGGGGGTGTAGTAAAGTCTTTTTTCTTCTCTAGCTGAAGTTTTTTTTCAAGTTTTAAAATGCAGATCAATTTAATTATTGCATAACTATTTTTTTTGCCTTCATTTAAATCATAGCATAGCATTTCAGCCTTTAAGTATTTAATTATGTAAAATTATATTCATTTGCAGCCCCATTGCACAATTCTCATCTCAGTTGCTGATGGCAAAGGTGTGCAGTTTTACTTTTTCATGCAAGTTCATGCATCATGGCAATACAGACATAACTTCAGAAGCCCAGGTTTGAAATTATTCACCCTACTTGGTCTCCTGGTTCACTACATGAAGATGAGAATAGTGTGCAGGATTTCTGGGTCATTACATACACAAAATATTATGAGACCCTTAGAATATTCTGTATAAAGGCATTCCAGCCCCTAAAGAGAAAGAGTGCATCCTGTGTTGTCCATCCCACCAAGTTCCTGTAAGTATTTCAAATAGAGGAGGTTTGGTCAGAAGCTGATGCTTGACAGATTTTGACAATTGGCTTAGTCAGGCATCTTGTTTGTCAAAATTCCGGAGCCCTTGGGTCCTAAATCACAAGTCTTCTGTTATGCTTAGTTTACAGGGAGTTTTGCACCTTCTTTCAGTAAGAGATACAACATTTGTTCACATGTACACAGTGAACAACTAGGCCCAGTTTCAGGAAACCATCTCAAAATAACTTTTCAAGCAGGTGGTTTTAGGTCAATGGTCTTGTTGCTTTGGTGTTGATATAGTCATCCTTCTCAGCTCTCAAATGAGTTATCTTTTTGATAACTTTGGTGAATGTCTTTGTTACCAGGGTGGTGTGTCCATTCTCAAACTCCAGTCCTTCAGTAATGTATACCTCTAAAGAACGTGTATTACCTTTGCTAATCTCATGGAGGAGTATGTCATTTTACTGGAGATCAAGTATAAGTGGACACTCAGAATATTTTTGATGCCACATTTACTTAAATAACTCTGCATATGGTTCTTAATGGTGATGGATAAAAATCTGTCCAAACTAAATTTGGAGCTGGAGTATCACTTTCAGTCCTCCAAGAAAACTCTTTTCTGGAGTGCAGTTTTCCGCATCTTTCACCTTTCCTCCAGATTTTTTGCCTGGTATTTCTAGAAGTTGTCAATGAGGATGCCTTCCTGCTAGCCAACTGTGCCAGCATGTCCTAGACCCTGCTCCAAGAATTGAATGATACAAAGGGGCAGTTCCATTAACACTGATGCAGCTGTAATGATTTACAGCCATTTAAGGTGTCTGATTATCTGCAAATGGACTGGACAGCAGTTGTCTCTTTTGCTTTCCCCCCACTCTCCATTTTCTGTTTGCTTTTGAACACCATTTTCTGACTACTGTCTTCTTCATGGCAAACCTAGAAGAGACTGCAGCCTGACTCCCTGGCTTACTTATTTTACTAAAGCCCCGCTTTCACTTTTCTTAATATGTAATCCTAAGTAATCCTTTTGGTTCTGTTCTACCTTGCCCTGTTTCCTTTCTTTGCTTTTTCTCTTTTTTCATTTCTCTCACTAGTCACTCCTGTCACTTATCAATCCCAGCCTTTCTGCTGCTTCCCTCCCTTTTTGCCATTGATTAGTCATAAATAGTCCCTGTGGTTCTTGATGCACATTTTTATCTCTATGTTCACCCCTCTCGTCTGTTTCAGCATTGTGTTTACTCCTTTTCCGTAACCTTGAAGTGCGTCATTCTTACCAAGCAGACTGTATCCATTCATGCTCTCACTGACGGAACAGGACTATCATCCTACCTCTTCTAGAAAGTTAGGCAAGCAACTGCTGCTTAGTATTTCTCAGAGCTATTTTAACCAAGCTGTCTCACCCACATGCATTTGCAATGCCATGTCTCATACAAGAACTTAGAAATGAGAGCTTAATGGAGTTCTTCCAAGTGGAAGTGACATGAGTGCAGTTTTCATCTTCATACCAGCCATAGTACCTTTATCGCCTCTTCTTTGGCCATGTTGCCTGCTCTGTCCTCAAGGCTTCTGCAGTCCCTCTTTACTCCTTTGCAGCTCTTTAACTCTGTGTTTTTTGCCACCATTGTAGCTAGTCTATACTAGTTCTGCACTTCCCATGTGCAGATGTTGGCTCCTTCTCCAAGCATTTTCTTTGGTTGAAAATTTACTTAGCCTTCTTACAATTTCTGTGCAGTCCTGCTCTCAAATTCAGATTTCAACCTGTCCCATCAGTGGAAGCTACCATTGTCTTATGCCTCAGGTAACCTCTTCACAGCCTGTTTGCAGGACATCTGCTCAACCTATCCTCCTTGACTGCTTTCTTCCTCTCAAAATCTTGTTTCAAGAATGTTCTCTCTTTTTCTCAGTAGTTATTGCTATGGCTCACTTGATTGTTGTTGTTTTTTTTTTTTTTTTTTCTCCATTTCTCTCCATCTGTGGTGTGGTGTTACTGCCAGATCCATTTGTGGAACAGTAAACTGGAGTCATGCAAAAGCTGTAGATTGATATCTGAGAACTCTGATTCAAATCCTGGAAGGAAGGTTGGTCACTGACACTCTAGGCTTTTAGAAGTTAAAAGCTAAGGACAAGTATCTGTAACTCCGCATGCTTATGTTTTAGTAAGCAATTTGAGTCTGAAGTGCAAGGTTGTAACTCATGGACGTTCCTATTAGACTGAAAGTAAATACCAAAAATATTTAATCCTTGGTTGCCCTGCTGTCTAAGCCATCTGCCAAAGAATCTAGCAGGTGTCTTCATTCTAGGTTAATTAGGATTTACTGCTTTTTACACTCCCTTTGCTAGTAAGTAATTTAAGACAAATATGTTTTAGTTAGAGGACCTTTAAAATATTTGTCACTTCTGCACTGCACAAATGGAAAATATATATAAAAGCTGAACTTTTTCAGTTTCAATAGTGTTTTAATATTTGCTGTATATCATAGAATCATAGAATAGTTTGGGTTGGAAAGGACCTTTAAAGGTCAACTAGTCCAACCCCCCTGCAGTAAGCAGGGACATCTTCAACTAGATCACATTGCACAAAGCCCCATCCAACCTGACCTGCAATGTTTCCAGAGATGGGGCATCTACCACCTCTCTGGGCAACCTGTTCCAGTGTCTCACCACCCTAATTGTAAAAAATTTCTTCCTTATAGCTAATCTGAGTTTACTCTCTTTTAGTTTAAAACCATTACCCCATGTTCTGTTACAACAGGCCCTACTAAAATGTCTGTCCCCATCTTTCTTAGAAGCCCTCTTTAAGTACTGAAAGGCTGCTATAATGTCTCCCCAGAGCCTTCTCTTCTCCAGGCTGAACAACTCCAACTCTCTCAGCCTGTCCTCACAGCAGAGGTATTCCACCCATCTGGTGCTTTTTGTTGCCCTCCTCTGGATCCACTCTAACAGGTCCATGTATTTCCTGTGCTGATGATTCCAGAGTTGGACACAGTACTCCAAGTGGGGTCTCACTAGAGTGGAGGAGAGGGGCAGAATCACCTCCCTCGACCCGCTGGCCACGCTTCTTTTGATGCAGCCCAGGATACAGTTGGCTTTCTGGGCTGTGAGAGCACATTGTCCAGCTTTACATCCATCAGTAGCCACACGTCCTTCTCCTTAGGGCTGCTCTCAGTCTCTTCATCCCCCAGCCTGTGCTGATACCAGGGGTTGCCCTGACCCAGGTGCAGGACTGTGCACTTGGCCTTGTTAAACCTCATGAGGTTCATACGGGCCCACTTCTCAATCTTGTTCAGGTCCCTCTGGATGGCATCCCGTTCCTCCAGCGTGTCAACCGCACCCCTCAGCTTGGTGTCAACTGCAAACTTACTGAGGGTGCACTCGATCCCACTGTCCATGTCATTGATGAAGACATTAAACAGTACTGGTCCCAGTATGGACCCCTGAGGGACACCACTTGTCATTGATCTCCATCTAGACATTGAGCCGTTGACCACTACTCTCTGGATGCAACCACCCAGCCAATTCCTTATCCACTGAACAGTCCAGCCGTCAAATCCATACCTCTCCAATGTAGAGAGAAGGATGTTGTGGGAGACCGTGTTAAAGGCCTTAGAGAAATCCAGATAGATGACATCCCTGTCTCTTCCCTTGTCCACTGATATAGTCACACCATCATAGAATGCCACTGGATTATTCAGGCATGATTTTTCCTTTGGGAAGCCATGCTGGCTGTCTTGAATCATGTCCCTGTCCTCCATGTGCCTTAGCATAGCTTCTAGGAGGATCTGTGCCATGATCTTCCCAGGCACAGAGATGAGGCTGACAGGTTGGTATTTCCCAGAGTCCTCTTTTCTACCCTTTTTAAAAATGGGTGCAATATTTCCCTTTTTCCAGTCACCAGCAGCTGACTGCCATGACTTTTCAAATATCATGGAGAGTGTCTTGGCAACTACATCAGCCAGTTCCCTCAGGACCCTGGAATGCATCTCAACAGGTCTCATACACTTCTGTTTGTTTAGGTTCCTCAGGTAGTCGCGAACCTAATCTTCTCTTACAGTGGGAGGAACTTTGGTCCCCCAGTCCCTACCTTGAGGTCTATTCACTCAAGAGGTGTTGGAAGAGAGATTGACAGTGAAGGCTCAGGCAAAAATGTTGTTGAGTATCTCAGCCTACTCCTTGTCCATTGTTACTAGTTTGCCAGTCTTGCTCATCAGGAGGAGTATGCTTTCTTTGACCTTCCTCCTTCCTTTTCTGGCTAAAATACTTAACAGAATCCCTTAGTGTTTGTGTCCCTTGCTAAGTTCAGCTCCAGACACGCTTTGGCCTTCCTGACCCCGGGCAGTGTCCCTGTCTCTTCCCAGGATACCCGTCCCTGCTTCCACTGCCTGTGCATTTCCTTCTTGCCCTTCAGTTTAACCGACAGGTCTTGACTCAGCCATGCCAGTCTCTTGCCTTCCTTTCCTGATTTCTTACACCTGTGGACTGAGAGCTGCCACAGCTTGTCATGGGACAAACTGAGTGTATATATGGATGTATGTGTGTGTGTATATATATATGTATATATATTAAGCTTTATAGTGACTGCTGATTAGAAAGTCTTATGAAAATGTAAAACATGTTAGAGAGATATCAAAACACACTTTTGCTGCTAAGCATATTAAAAGTTTGTCTTTGCTAGGACTTTCTATGAAAAGATGAGAATGAAGGAAGAATGTGATTCTTCACCACGAGGGTGGTGAGACACTGGAACAGGTTGCCCAGAGAGGTGGTGGAAGGCCCATTCCTGGAAGTTTTTAAGGCCAGGCTGGATGGGGCTCTGAGCAGCCTGGTCTAGTGGGAGGTGTCCCTGCCCATGGCAGGGGGGTTGGAACTAGATGATCTTTAAGGTCCTTTCCAACCCTAACAATTCTATGATTCTATTATTTTTTTTTTTCAAATTACAGAAATGAATTTTGATAAATTGAAAATAGATTGATGTAATTTGATAACCCAACTTTTGTTTTTCTTATCTATCTATAAGTTCCCACTTCTTTTCCATTTCATACTCTGAAAACAGCCATATCAACTGCATCCACAATCTGTTTAACAAAATAAACCTTAATAATCTCATGTTTTTAATATCACACCACAAATGAGAAGGAGAGGAAACTGCTGCCTTATAGAAAAGCAGATATATTAAACAAAAAGGTGCTGGAATATTTTGAAAAAGTAGTTAAATTTTTACTGCAGTTTTATAGGTTAGCACAAACGCTCGTAAAGGCTGAAAAGCACAATCATATGTCCCTAGGATACTGTATTTATATAATTTTGACCTTTTAAAATGACTAAGGATTCCTGTTATTAAAACAAAGACTTCCACTGTCTGCATAGGAATATTTTTTACATGTCAGTCTATTGGAAATTGTAGATAGCAGGGTCAAAAGCACTCATAGATTTGTTGTTACAGAAGTTATCTGCAGAACCAAGAAGGGAAAACAATGTCAAGATTGACTTTCAGCTGAAGAATCTCTCATTCCAGTTGTTATATCACAATGGAAAAAATGTCAATGTGCTACTATAAACCTCATGTCACATGTATTTTGTTGATCTGTCTTACTGTATGCATTCAAACATGCTCCAAATGCATGGACTACATTTATTCATGGGATGATGCCCCATGGGCATATGTTGCACTTAAGAAAGTCACCTCAGTCCTCCTAAAAATGATAGTCCTTAACATTTTTGCGAATCGATAAGGATACTAAATGCATAATATTTACATTAAACAAAATAGTTTGTAAATGTAAAAAATGTACAAAAATGTAAAAAACCAAACAGTTTGGTTTGCATGTAAGGAAGATTTAGGCATTCTTCTTTCTGCCCTTGTATTTAATGGTGGGGTTGATTCATCAATATAATGTCAGTTTAGTTTCTAATATTGAGGCGTGGTCAAGTCATACTCAGCCATGTGTGGTTTAGTAAGCGGATATTTTTCATATGTGAAACTCCTACCATCTGCAGTGTAAGCCTCTACTTTCAAAATCTGTTACAAGATCATGGGTGGAGGCTGTTTGCATTCTGTGTGTAACTGATATAAACATGGGACTAAGTTTTTCTGTCAGGTTTTCCTACTACTGACTGAAGCACTGTGAAGACTTCTTAGCTCAGTTTGCTAGTGTTACGTGTTCTTCGCAGGGCACTGCCACTCCCCACCTTCCCCTCCCCTGCCACTACTCAGTTGAACAAAAATGTCCCAAGCAGCTGAGCTTCTAGAGCCTCTCGATGAGAATTCTTCAGGCTGGTTCATGTTGTTGTTCCATTATCTGCATCTCAGGTGTTCTCACTGTTAATTGTCCAGTCTCTTGTCATTGTGTATTATGGAGTGTGGAGTAAAACCACCAGGAGTGTCCACAGTGTCTACCATCTTGATTGTCTATCTATGTCATTAGTTCTTGATGGAGAATAGACCGTTAATATTTTAAAAGAAGTGGAATTCCATCATGTGATCCTTCAGCCTTTTATGCTTACGACTGTACATACGCATAACTGAGACTAGTAAGTGCCAGATCCCAAAATTCTTAAGTAGAAAAGCCTACATCAGAAATGTTAGACCCCGTCTTCTGTATTCACATCTACTTTTCTTTATGACATAGTGCAAGTTATTTATGCTCCTTGACCAGTTCTTTTTAGAAATTGAGATAAAAACACCCTATATGTACGAAAAGGAGGTTTAACTGAACTGTGTGCTCTTTTGGAACTGTCAGCTGTAGGTTTTAGGTTGATTTCCCAAGTTAAAGGTTGCAACTGTTACAGAAGGAAGACCTTGAGCAAATGAGTACCTGACGTATAAGTGAATACAAGAAATAAATGTACAGTTTAGTCCCATAAATACTAGTAAATCATTTGGCTTCTATATCTAGAAAATGTCAAATGTATGTGCCAGATTTAGCAGGGTACTAGAACTGTATTTCAGCACCCTGTCCATTTTACATCAACCCATGGAAGTGCATGATCCTGAAAACAGATGACCATTTCTTAACTGTCACTTTTTCAGAAAAAAATTCCACAAGCTAGACTGCGTTGTAATTTTTGTAATGCTTTCTGCTTTTAATAAGACATTGATTTAATATGGTGTTTATCGTCAAACAGTCAACATCTACCATTCTGCTCAGGAGCATACGATATACTCCAGGGCAATGATAGATGAATCACTGATTTACTGGTACTCAGGCTTAGCCATTTTCAGTGTGTTATCTTTAATAAGAGCACAGTTTTCCACCATGTGTTTTTAATTAACTGTTTGCTAAGTTATACTTGTGTACAACCCACGTGACTTGTAGGTTTTAAAAGGATTAACTTCAGTTCCAGAAAGTGCCGCATAGCTTCCAGATTCAAAAAAAAAGACTTTAAATAAATGAAGTATTTTTTAGCCTGCACAGTAGTTTCTCTAGGATATCCAGGAAAACGTGGCCTAATCGTCAGCTTTATTGCTTAGGAGACTTGTAAGAAATTGGAAATATAAGTCAATGAACAAGGTGGACAGAGTAGAGAAATCTTAGAGTAATAGCATGGCTGGCAGTGTGATATTTACTTCCTTTTGTGAAAGGAGAACTTAAAAGAAATGTAAAAGACCATTCTGTCAGGATGTGTTGGGTTTCATCCTTTTCACGTCTACTCCAGATGATGAAATGAGGCTTCTTTCTTGCTACAGTTTTCTCAGCCCCTTTAGACTCAAGCGTGCTGAGTCCCAGTCTGATGGAATAATAATTACTAAGCTTGCTCGCCTTCATGAGTCTGTCTGTATAGATCTGTATTCCTGGAGCTACATGCTGACCTGCAGCAGTAAAGAACGTGGATGACCCTCTCTCCAACTGCAGAGTTTCTGTTTCAGCGGGCAGTTGTAAAGAAAATGTTACCTGAGCTCAAGCATACAGTCCCAACTTATGCCATTTATTTCCTTATGATTCTTTATTCTCTGGTCAGTGAGTCAGAAGAAGGTAACGTGCAGAAAAATGTGTCTGGAAGACTGCAGTTTCCTACTTCTGTTTAGAAAATCTGGGTCATTTGTCTTTGCTTACCTTTTTACCCATGAGCTAACCCAGCAGACTTAAACTTGCAGTTTGAACCACAAGTTGTTTCTTTCTGTCACGGTTTTCATGCTATTGTTTGTATTTTTCTATTAGGTCTGAATTCCCACTGTCTTTAGCTCATAGTCCTGGGAAAAGATAAGTTAGAATGGATCAAGTATTCTCTAGCACATGAATGAGTTTTTAACCATGCACTTCTGAGGGGTGGTTTTAATTTTTTTTTTATTTTTATTTTTTTTTTTTGTGTAGGGTGGCAAGCAAAATGCTTTTGGTTAAAATATTTCATTTGAATAGCTAATATTTGTAGTCACTTGCTCAAGCATCCATAGACCCAAACTATAATCGTGGATCAGAGATTCCACAGAGGAATCACTACTTGATTCTCTAAGTGTGGATCTGTGCCTTATAAACAATAAATGCAATTCACTGGCTGCTCACCAAAAGTCTGGTTACCGTTTAATGCGAACTGGAGGAAACTTAGGTGTGCCTGTGGAGCGCTTGTACCTCCAGTTGTCAGAGTGGTCTTTTTCACAGAAGGCAAAGCATGCACCCTGATGCTAGGTGGCATCTCAAAGTTGTTCTAGATCTGTTAATATTTGGTTTTCCTGTCTGCCTGAGGAATGCAGGGCTGTGTATGTATTAACTAATTAAGAGACTTACTTTATTACTAGGCTTTCTATAACTTCCTCATCCTAGTTTAAAAATATGCAGTTTCTAAGTACAGAAGCAATTCTACTATTTAATCACCACTTGTAAGAAAAAAAAGGCAGAGCCTACAAAATAGAATTAAATACCCTGCTTTCTTGTATTCAAATTGATTAGATAGAAAAGCAATCATTATGATTACATTGTGATGTAATAACTTACCTTTTACATTGTATTTTTAGCTTCTACTAATATTTTACTGTGCAATATTTTATTAATTATTAAATATATTAATTAAAATTAAATTTTATTAATTATTTATTAATTATTAAAATTTACTCTGAGGATGCGCAAAATGTCAGAATGTGTATCTGAAAAGAAAAAAAAAGTGATTAAGATTTTTTGTTTTCAATCCTGACTGCAGAGTTCAAAATAACAATAATATTCATGGGATAGAAAACTTTTAAAAAATCAGCTCAGAATTTTCTGTTTTCATCTGGTTTGATTTGCAATTGAACTTATAGGCAAAAGGCATCCTTTTTGAATATGCCTTTGCCTCTCTTTCCATGTTAGGTAGGGATTCCTGGTTTCATTACTTAGAAATTACACATCTTAGAAACCCAAGTTGTTTTCCCGCAGCTGAATTAACTGCTGTACAAGTTATAGAAGGAAGCTGCTGAAGACTCTAAGCCACAGAAGGAACAGCAGCGTTATCAATCTGAACCAAAACTTCTCGAAGCCCCTCTCTGATAGCTCAGTCTGAGCTGAATTAATGTCCCATATATATTGTCACTACTATCACTACTGAAGGGAGGGATTGAATTAGAATAATTTCTAAAACCTGTAAATGAGACAATTGATGTTCAAATACTAACAATTGATTTCAGCAGTAACTTGTAAGCCTATAAAATAATTTGGTTTGGTAAAATGTAGAAAACCTTTACACAAAAAAAAGCTGCCAAGGAAAAAGATTTTTTTTTTTTTCAAGAAATACTGATAAACAGTCCATGAGAGAAAGAATTTGCTAATTATTAATTCAGCTTTGCAGTCAGGAGCACCAAAGTCTTGCCAAGGTATTATGGGCTTATATCTTCCTGGCACATACAGGGTAAAGCACCCTTAAATAGTCTGTGACAAAACATTTCCTGTCTATTCTTTCTATTTCTGATATTCAGATATAAAGCTGTTTCCACACAACTGACTTCACTGCTTCCCTTCTCTTCCCTTTCCCTTTCCTCCTCTTCACTTCACGTGTACACAGAGTGAGATAAAGTAAAATTCACTCTGGCTTCAGCAAAACCAGGCCAAATTTAGCACAATTATTTTGTGATATCAAGCCTATATGGAACTCATTTTACTTCATGATAAGTGAATATTTTGAATTAAATTTGTATGGTAAAACTGAACAATATTCACACTAATATTCACACCAGTGCACATTATGAATCATTTGCTTGAGTACGTATTAATTATACATAGTGATTCAGTACGATTATTTTATACATCAGATGGTTAGGTAAAAGCTTAATATTGTTTGTTTTTTTTTTTTCTAAATCCAGAAGAACAGGCTTATAATTGCTACTGCAGTATGATGGCAAACATAAATGATGAAGAGGGTTGATACTCCCTAGTATATCTCTGTGATTTGCAGATCGCTTGGTCACTAAGAACGATAATATTTTACGGAGAAAAAACCACTAATTCTTATTTATCTCCATCATGACCTGCAACAGATCATTCAAGTTTTTTCTGTTAGAGGGAAGCAGGAGGGAAATGAGTCTTACAGCCCACAACGAGGGAAAAGATGCCAAAAATATTGGGCGGTGTGCAAGATGGGATCCTGGTGTGTTGTTTCTCAGTGGACAGTACTATTAAACAGGTGGTGTAAAAGGAGGGATATGTTCTTTTTGTCTTGAACCAGGTATCTTACTAAGTCAGCAAAGGAAAAATGGAAGTCAATCTTGGTACCTAATGTGAAGAGAAATAACTTACTCAATGAAAAGTGTGTACTTCACATGCCTGCATCTTACAGACCTCACAGTTTATATTAGCTGTATAGCCTGGCAAAATAATTTAACGAAGCCTCAGGCTCTGGAAAAGAGAAGTGCTTAGTTTAGGTGCCGTGTCACAGCCAATTATTTGGGATAGGAACTGGAAAAGAAGGAAGGTGTAGGCATGCAGTGGCAAATGGCATCACAGAAGCTAAACTTCTGCTTCTCAGTGTGCTCACTCATCAGTGGGAATACAGTTTAGTGGATTGTCTAATTAGCTGTAATCAACCGCCAGTTGATAGCATAGCACTCAGTTTGCATTTATTGGAGCACTAACGAGTAATCCTTCTCATGTCTACACTGACCATAAGCTCACAGAAATTAGAGGTTATTTCACACGTCACCTTCATTACATTCATAAGGCTGCTGTATGCCATTTCAAATAACTGTAGTCTGTAGTCTGAGAATGCCTACCTTGGACTTCAGTTGAACTGTCACCAAACGGGCTGTACTTAGTGCAAAATCTGAGCACACAAAGGGCAGCAAAGCTAATTATTTTTTCTTTAAATTTAGGAAGAACCTTCAAAAAGTCTGCTATCTCAATTCACAAGAAAAATCTTCACTAACACTTAAGGGGGGGCCAGTCTTGCATTTCTAACTCTCTGCTGCAGCAATCTAGTTAGAGCTGCCATTTCGGTACAACTGACTCCCTAAAAATGGAGACTGGGAAATGGAAGAAACTGTGTTCTTTTATACAAGTATTTTTGTGTTGCCAGAATATGCATTGGCATTCTAAGGAAAAGTAATAATAGAAATGCTTTGTAGCACTGTTAACGTCACCTGCAGCAAAGAGACACAGCATCAAAAGTAGACAAGATGGAAGTGGGGAAGCTTGTTACAGGAAGTGGTAGTGAATGACCAGCAGGTACTGCTTTTGTCCTGCAGGTTTTGGTTTTTGTTGGCAACACTCCATGGTACTGATGGCATCAGTTAGCATCATTTATCTCAGTGGGAGATGCCTTTGAGGTAAGCCAAAGCTGCGACACAACTAGTATGTCAGGATGGCAGCTGTGTCCTGACATCATCTCTGCAGCTCAGCTGTTCAGAAAAATATTTTAATGTCCCCGAAGGTTTAAATCTTCCCGTTTAAAGATGTTCTGCTTGTGAGTGAGGCAAGAATACAGGACTTAATCTGTGATGCTGTTGCTTCTTTGCACAGATTGCATTTTCTCTGCAGTGCCATCATTATTTGCAGTGAGATGCAAGTGGGGAAAAAAGCCTTTTGTGTGTGTGTGTGTTGGACAACACTCTGAAACAGCATCAGAACCCTTATAGTTATTAATGTTAATGAAGAATTTGTTAAAAGATTGTTTCAGAAGGCCAGCGAGTGGTCTTTGAGACTTGTCTGTGGCATGGTTCCAATTGTCATACATCTCTAAAGAGCCATGCATTTGGCAGCTCCCCAGGCCAGTTGCCAGAGGCTGTATTTAGACAATGGCAGTTTTACCACATTGCATAACTGCATCCCAAGAGTACCTTTGATGAAGGGAACTATATCTATCTACTGGGCAGGGTTCACATCTTCACATCACATGTCACAAGCTAGTTTCCCAAGGGCACACCTAGCATATTAGGAAAAAGAGCCACTGGATTATCTGTCTGAGTAACATTCTGGCATCTTTGGAGTCTCCAGGAAATGGATAATCCTAGTACTTTCTGAAAACCACCACAGATCTTCTTTCCAAATATTTCTATATAAGCCCTTATGAAAAAAGTGGGTTTGGATATAAAAGAGGGTATTCAAAATTGCAGGCCAGATCACAGCTGCTGTGACTAAAAAAGCCTCAGGGTCTTCCCTGCACTTTGTTTAGGGCAGCTTCCCTCTCTGGAATAGTTCAGAATAGGGTGACACACAAAGACTTTATCTTTGATCGAGTGTGATGTGAATTTGGCATTGCATGTTGAGACTGAGTTGCACAGAAACTCATGCTGTCTTTCACAGGCTAGACACATGTTCCCTGAGCCTCACGTTCTTCCAGAACAAGGATCAAAATCCATATATTGGGCTGTCCTCTGTTACCTTCTGTCATCTCAGATGCCACCAAGGAAAAAAGAAGGAAACCAGATACCCAGCATTTTTCAGCTCTCACAAATAATTGTCTAGCCACTAGCAAGGTAGCTTCATCAATTGGTGATGCAAGGTAATATCCTCATCCTGTTGCTGTTATCATCTTTTAGATCTCTTGATCTTAAAAAGTCTCCAGTGGTCTTGTCCTCCTCCTCTTTATTTTCCAAACACAATGTGTTAACATAGTTAAAGGAAGAAGAGACTGAAATGTCTGGGGGAAGGATAGCAAGCAATTTGATTGTTCAAAAATAATTTAAAATAAAAGTTTAAAGAATGCAGATGATATGTTTCATTAATACTTACCAAAACGTGATTTTTTAAAAGTCACTTTATTTTCTAGAAAGCAATCTGCACGGAATTCCATATTTCTGTTTAAATAGATTGCTTTCCCTGGTGCCGCCTCAGTTTTTTACAGACACAACCTGGTACAAGGATTAATCCCTAGACCAGTACAGGAAAATTGATTTTCATCACAGCAGTCAACAGTATTCCTAGTAGGATGGGTTTGCAGGATGACTTCCCAAGATTGTAAGTGAACAGCAACAACCACATGGAGCATACTCTTGAGCCCTCAATATTCTTAATTATTTGAGTTCTGTATTATTTAAATAGCAGTAGTACTAAATGATTTTGCAGGATCATCTTACAACAAAGCTGAACTGCTGTGCCCTACACAGGCATTGAGCAGCTATAGTTCCCTGGCTGAGTGATACCATTTCTGAAGACTTGCCAGCAATGTTCAGTGTACTTTCTTATGGAAATATCAGCAGGATCACAAGTCAGTTTGCATATTAAAGAGTAAATTGGGGAGCACTTTTGCTAGAGAGGATTAAACATTAATAATCCCTTTGAGAAACTATCATTTGGAGATGCATACTGTGGAGAAAAATTCAGCTTTGACATTTGATTTCAGGCTTCACATACTTTATTGGACTAAGGGTATAAAGTAGTTCCAACCTTGCCAATGATTATTTTGGCTTCTTTGGGAAGTAAAGTATGTTGTGATTACCATAAACAAATGTTAAATGTAATTTCATTTCTTTTAGAGAAATGTCATGGCACCTAACTTCAAGTTACATTGCCAGGTAATTAGGAGAATAGAAAATTAAATTACAGAAGCCAACCTGAGACATACCTGGCTTCAGTATTTTAATCTTGATTAGACTATAGCATCTCTGATAAAACTATGTGTTCAAATAACAATAGTAAATGGAAATATTAGTATGTGGTATTTACAACTTTCCTGTCTTGAGTAACATTTTGCACATGCTGTTCTGAAAGTGTTGTTTAGAAAAAACAGATAAAAATATTTTGGCTTTATGCTGCTTTATACAGTCCTGTGGCATCCTTGTGTATAAGTAGAGGCAGAAATTGAAGTACAGAAGTAGCAATGTTGTGTTATATTATGCTACGTGCTACCTTAAGGTTTTTTATGTTATTTTTACCATTTTTTCATCCAGGCACTTAGTATTTACATATAGAATCGTAGAATTGTAGAATCATAGAATAGTTTGTGTTGGAAGGGACCTTTAAAGGTCATCTAGTCCAACACCCCCTGCAATGAGCAGGGACATTTTCAACTAGATCACATTGCACAAAGCCCCATCCAACCTGACCTTCAGTGTTACCAGAGATGGGGCATCTACCACCTCTCTGGGCAACCTGTTCCAGTGTCTCACCACCCTCACTGTAAAGAATTTTCTTCCTTCTATTTACTCTGTGTCTACCCTCTTTTAGTTTAAAACCATTACCCCTTGTCCTATCGCAACAGACCCTACTCAAAAGTTTGTCCCCATCTTTTCTGTAGGCCCTCTTTAAGTACTGAAAGGCTGCTATAATGTCTCCCCAGAGCCTTCTCTTCTCCAGGCTGAACAACCCCAACTCTCTCAGCCTGTCCTCAGGGTGCTCCATCCCTCTCATCATCTTTGTGGCCCTGCTCCAACAGGTCCATGTGGTAAGGACTCCAGAGTTGGACACAGTACTCCAAGTGGGGTCTCACTAGAGTGGAGTAGAGGGGCAGAATCACCTCCCTCGACCCGCTGGCCACGCTTCTTTTGATGCAGCCCAGGATACAGTTGGCTTTCTGGGCTGTGAGAGCACATTGTCCAGCTTTACATCCATCAGTAGCCACACGTCCTTCTCCTTAGGGCTGCTCTCAGTCTCTTCATCCCCCAGCCTGTGCTGATACCAGGGGTTGCCCTGACCCAGGTGCAGGACTGTGCACTTGGCCTTGTTAAACCTCATGAGGTTCATATGGGCCCACTTCTCAATCTTGTTCAGGTCCCTCTGGATGGCATCCCGTTCCTCCAGCGTGTCAACCGCACCCCTCAGCTTGGTGTCAACTGCAAACTTACTGAGGGTGCACTCGATCCCACTGTCCATGTCATTGATGAAGACATTAAACAGTACTGGTCCCAGTATGGACCCCTGAGGGACACTACTTGTCATTGATCTCCATCTAGACATTGAGCCATTGACCACTACTCTCTGGATGCAGCCATCCAGCCAATTCCTTATCCACTGAACAGTCCAGCCGTCAAATCCATACCTCTCCAATGTAGAGAGAAGGATGTTGTGGGAGACCGTGTTAAAGGCCTTAGAGAAATCCAGATAGATGACATCCCTGGCTCTTCCCTTGTCCACTGATGTAGTCACTCCATCACAGAATGCGACTAGGTTAGAGTTGCTTTTGCTGAAGCCATGCTGGCTGTCTTGAATCATGTCCCTGTCCTCCATGTGGCTTAGCATAGCTTCTAGGAGGATCCATTCCGTGATCTGATCCATGATATAGACAGCTATTTATTTCTTGTCGCTGTCAAGGTGGGACAGAATTAACAAAATTCAGGCTGGATTCCAATGTGGCCGGTGTAAGACATGGAGACCCTGTGTGCCCAGTTAGTGGTTTCTTCTAGTGTAGCAAATCCAGGGGACCTGTCCTCTCCTTCAGAGCACCTGTTGCCCCCAGCTTCTGGTGCAGTCCAGACCTGGAATCCCAAAAATGTTTTATTGGAACAGAGATTGACTTGAAACAGGCAGCACTCTCTGTGTCATCCCATACGCCAGATGCCAAAGATAGCTTTGGGTGCCTGAGCACGCTCAGGCGGCACGTGGTTTCTAGCACTCCAGGGGCCTCACTCACTGACAGCTACTGTTTTTTTCATTGCCTGACAAGAACATGATTAATTCAGGCAGTGCATTTATTACTGGCAAGTTGAGGAGGAGTAAAATTCTCCTGTATTCATCAGCATATGTTTTGTTGGAAGCCTGAAAATGACTGCATATAATTGATAGTGCTTAGAGACAGCGATCGTTTTTAGGTACTGCCCTGCCATAGGTGTCATTCCTGTGTTGTGCAGCATTCAAAACAGTAAACGGCCTTTAGGAACTAGAATATGAGGTTTCTGAGGGTAGGTTTGACTGTGTGATGGCCTCTTCAACTTTGTTTATTTCTTTGACTACCATTTGAATAATTGTTGTATTTTTGGAGAACAAAGAAGGAGCATACAGCAAAACTTCAAATGAGTGCTTTGCTCTCCCTGTGAAGCTAGTTAACAGCAGCATGCCTATTCTTACGCTACCACTGAAATTGCTGTCCTCAATCTCTCACCCTTCATTAGAGCATTGACATATTGGGCTTTTTGCTGCCTTGGTGAATGACAACTGCTTGAATGAGAGGGTGGCGGGGAAAGTGTGTGTGTGAGCTGCTCAGCCATTGCATTGGTAGCATCTTCCATCTCCCATGAGACTGAGTGGGCAGAGTAAAGCACAGATAAGTGACTATGAAGGAGGTTGGTCTTCTGCAAAAATAGCCAGTGCAACAACAGCATGTACAGCCAGTGTGATCAAGGTCAAGCTTGACCTCTGGGAATGAATGGGTTTTTGGTGTGTTTTATGTTTTTGTGTTTCTCCCCCAAATAAGCTGGTTCCAGTTAACTGGGAAGGGTTCCTTGACAAGGTTTTATCCTATTCTGAGTTATCATTGTTTTGTAGTATCTTGCATACTGTGAGAGGAATCCTCAGAATAAAAATCTTTAAGTAAAAAAAGTGACAAAGCAGTGTTCTTTTTACAGTCGTTCAAACATACCATTTCTCACTCTAAAGTCCTTATGAAACTTTTCAGTTTGCCCCCTCTCCTTCCCTTCCCTCGCCTTTCCTCGCCTCACCTCACCTCAAGCAAAGTACGCCCGGAAGTCTGTCTGCTTTTAGTTCAGGTTCTTGTGTTTCTAATGAAAAATTTCAGGTACTAGTAGGGGGAGAAAATCCTTCACAGTACAAGAATTATATTGCCCCATCAGAAGGGAGCAAGGTTTTCAATGAGGTCAGTAGGAAGCAGATGTGCTATCAAGAAGAAAAAAATATTTTTTCCTGTGTGTCGTATCTAGTGAGCCAGAGTTTTACAAAATGGGTCTTCATTTATACCACCAGGACAGCAAAAAAACTGTTATGTTTTCTCCAGACTTTAAATATTGTCTGGATTGCTGAAATATTAAACACAAAACAGAAAGCAGAGGGTAAGTTCTTTTACAAATTGATAACTAGGATACGAACAACAGTTGAATAAGGTCAATCAGAATTCTTAGATTTAATTTTGACCCTTAAAGGTATTTTAAACTGTTCTAAAATATTAACTAAAATTAGCTAATTGAAGAATAAAGAACACATATAAAACACAACTTTTCCTCTAGAAAGTAGCAGAACAGCATTCTGCCACTTAGAAAATCTTTCCTCTTCTTCTCACTTCCCTGTTCAAGCTACCAAAGCAAGAAGAGCATCTCCTTTCAGGCTCATGGTGTCTTTTTAAGGACGTGGTTTTGTATTACTCACTATGCATGTCACATAGGCCCAGTAAAGGGCAAAATCACTTGGCAGAGCAGAACGGCACTGGCCACAGGGAAGAAATGGGGAGGAGGCATTAGCTGCATATGCGTGTGCATTCATGCTTCAAAGCAGAATAAGAAACAGTGGACGCGTACTAGAATTCAGTTCATTAGGATTGGTTTTGGGGAAGTGTGGGTGTGGGGGGGTGTGTGTTTTCACCATGTGGATTTATTGAGTTATTGTATGGGGCAAGTTTTAGATGTTCCTAAAGCTAAACTTGATAAGAAACTGTACTGTCATGCGGAAAAGAAGGAAACTTTATCTGCTGAAGTACTTAATTGTAGCTTAGGGCAGAAGCAACTATTGTGTACGTATTTATTGTGTAAAATAAAGAGGAAAATGAAGAAATCTTTAAAATTAGGAAAGATTATGAATTCTATGAAAAAAAATCTTTGAATTCTAGGACCCTTAGCTGGGACAGGGTAGGGGGTAAAAAAGAAAAGGACAACTGAAAATCGGTAATGAGATAAGCAGTTGTGATCTGTGAAGATTCGTGAAGTCCTACGGTATGCAAACAGTCTTCTTCACTGTGAAAGGGGTGTCTTTAAAAAGCAGTTTGTATAAATTGGATTTCTACACAGCTACATCTGTGGATTACTAAGGTGTTTACAAGAACAGTTTGCTTCTTCCCTCTTTTCAAGTTTGTCATAAGTTTTGTAAAATTGAAAAATCATCCTTCTTTACTTTTTCCCCCCTTTTTTTTGTTTCATCATGGTGGTGAAAGTCTATTGCAAGTGCATATTTCTTCCTTACATTTGTTTTTTATATTTACTGGAATATCATATTATCTCCAGTGGCATAGTCCATATATCCTTAATGTAGGTGCATTTAATTTTTTACTGTGCATTGCAGTGGGGAAACTTGTTTATGTTTATGTTAATAGTAATTAAAAAACAGTCATTTAATCTTGCTATCTCTGATTTATAAGAGATATTTCTGTATATTTGAGCACACAAGTGTCAACGTTTTTCTTAGCAATGAGGACAGTTCCTGAAAGAATTCACTAGCATGAACTCTAGAATAATATCAAGGAAACAATTACTTTGGACAAAAACTCTGTTCTCTTAAGATTTACCTCCTTAGCATGTCTACCACTGTTCAAAATTACACTAAATCATGTCCAGTGCAACAAACTGTATCAAACATGCAGCCTGAATAGTAGGACAATAGTTTGTGGAGCTAGATGATGTCCCATGTGTGATGTGATGCACAGGGAATGGCACAGGTTACATGATGTTTTCTACATGGATGCGCTGAGGATGCTCCCCTCAGTAGACTTGCAGCCCTTCTCAGACTCCTTTTTTTCTGACTCATTGAGACTGTGCTGTTATTCGTATCTCTGAAATATGGGGAAATATGTACCAGAGGGGGAGGTCTGCGCAGTGGGAATCCTCATACGAATGTGCAGGGACAGGGCAGGCTGAGTATGTGTACGCATTTGTACGCAAGATGAGCAAATTCGTTTTGCTCCAGTTGTCAACATGAGACCTAGACCAAGAGTTTGTGTGACAGCCTGTTAAGTGCAAGTTGTAAGTAGCTGATAACGAGATATTTCGCTGGAAATATTTATGCAACTTCGATTGAGTAGTCGTGCCTGCTATTTTATACACTCTATATTGAATTATGCATCAAACAGAAATCTGCAAAAGCTAATACAATTGGAACTGCAAAGGCTAGTGAATCATTTGGAACTATCAATGCATGCATACTCTAGTGTTGGTAGAGAGACAAGGGAGATCCTGGATGGCAATGATGTGCAAGAAATTTAAGAGCTAGTACCTAGCTTCAGTTCTCAAAAAAAAAATTGTGTTCCTTATTAGGAAACTTTCTGGAGATGATTTTGAGAGATAAACAGGACAATATGTGCACATCTACTTGAAGGAGCAAAATGAAAACAAAATTCACTTTGTGGTGTGGTAAGACCAAGATAATTTTCATTAATTTCTAGATCAATGTCAGTCGAATACATAAAAAATATTTGCATTTATTTGTGTGTAACATTACTGTTGTACAAGGCTTGTTTAGTCAAGCAGCAGTCATATTTAAAACAGCTTGATCTCCTTCAACCGGTTTTACCTGCAATCATTTGTAAATAGAGTAATTTGCACCTGAATAATGAATAGCTCTAAAAATGGCTAAGACTCTTCACACCAGTTCTGAGAAATCATGTCCCCTTCTGCCAGGGTGGCTTTGAAGGGCAACATGTAAGCCTTTTGTTGCCATAAGCATCTTTTCACTGTTGGGGTATAAGTTCCCGTTGATACCACTCCAAACGATGACTATCTTGCTTTACCATTTAGAAACGAATATGGCAAAGAAGTGAAATTCATGAACACATTTTTTCCTGTGCTGTGCGCCAGTTAGGTGTAGCATCTTCACACCGCATTCAGAGTATGAGCCTCCAGTGCTCGAATAAGATGTCCCTTTGTTTGGGGGGCAGGGAGGGAGAATTTGGATTTTCACTGCATTGGTTACTAGGGTAAATAAGTGTGTGTATGCACAGAGACATACATGTAATGTATGTATAGCTTGTTCTGTTTCCTTCAATATATGGTTTAACTGTGCCTGGACAAAAGTGTCAGCTAAGTGATTGTTTACCCCATATGAATAATGTTTTGGTAAAAAAACAGCTATTGGTTACAACTTGGCTTGAATCTTCGCTTTGTCTGCACAAAGCATTTGCTGTCATACAGTTTACAGTACTGCTGACTGGGAGCTCAGCGGCGTGGAATAGTTTTTTTCTGGAGGTGTTCTAAGCTCAGTAGATGTTTGAGGGTGAGGAAGTTGAGCTCCTGCACAGCTGAGCTTCTGAACAGCCTTTCTGCACCAAGCCGTGCACACACAAACACACGGACAGAGCCAGTAGTCTCAGCAGGTGGGTTGCAGGGTCTGCAGGCATCCTGTTGTGTATCTTTTAGTGAAATACATTAATGCTGTAGAGATACCTTCCTAAAACCAGAACGTGATAACGGAAAAATAGCTGAACGAAACTAGTGAACTGGATTTTCTGAAATGGGACCATATGCGGGTCACATTGCCTAAAGATACAAAGGATTATTTGGTTTTCTGTTAGAAAGGATGGCTGGGTTTTTTCTGTCTGAGTTTGTTTTGTTTTTTTTTTAAAGCCTTGGTTCCAGAAGTAATTGATACTCACCATTTTTCTTCTGCAATTGATGGGCACTGAGCACCTTGGAAGATCTTGATGCTGATTCAGAAGCTCAGTTCACAACATTTAATTTCCAGTGCTTCTGCCCAACATGGTGGTTGCTAAATTTGTGATGATGTGCAGTTTGGCTTAAAGATAATAGAGAAGAAGTGGCATTATCCCGCCTTTCTTATCTTTCCCTTGCGATCCCCAAATACATCAAAAATATGTAAAGAAACAGGCTTTCACAAAAACTGAATGGCCAAGATATTTGTGGCATCCTGTGAAAAATATGGGCACTGTGCCTGGGTCCTTCATGCACATTTTTTCTGCAACTTAATGATGATTAGAGTATCTCTAAACCTAATGTGAAATATTACTGAAGAATAATTACATTTTCTTGCTCAAATGCACAGCCATTTATAATAGTTATTATAGTTTCTGAATGTGTTTATTACAGAGAATTTGCTGAGGAAAAAAAAAATAATTACTTGGCTCCATGGTGTTTCTGATTCAAGAAAAGCAGTAACAACCTACTGTTGCTTTTATTGTACTCTTCATTAAAGCAGCTGGTATTGGCCATTCTCAGAGTAAAGATATGAACCATTATTCTGACACAATACAATAATTCCTGCTTTCCTGTGAAACCATCTGGTTCTACCTCTGTTCTCAGTATTTTTAGCATTGGTGAGAAACAGTGTAATAATAATGAAAATTCACAAAAGCTCTGAGTTTTTGTCTAAGTTTCAAATAATTAGATTTATTTGTTTTAGTTTAGTTAATTTAATACAGGAGACTAAGCTTAACTTTTAGCCTTTTCTCCAACACAAAATTAAAAATGTTTAAGGACTGACTTTGAATAGGATAGGATGGTCTAGCAGAAACTTAATGCAATTTGTGGGGTTTTGGGGGTTTTGTGTTTTGGGGTTTTTTTTCATTTTTCACTTTGAATCAAAACGTTACGTAAACATTTGACCTTAAAAGTCCACTTAGTAGTGTCTCCAGCGCTATGCATCAAATAGTCATGGAGTGCTTTTTCACAGCTGCACCAGAAATAAGTACAGAGTTGAGCCAGGTGAATGGGTGCCCACTTTAGATTTAGACATGTCTTAGATCAAAAGAGATAAAAATATAACTTGTCCATTCACAACTTGATAGAGCGGGTAGCAAACTTTTGATTACAAGATACTCGGAATAATTAAATTCCTTGCTCAGACTGCAAATGCAGCCCTTAATCTCACAGGCTCGGAGGAATGTGTCAAGGCTATTTGCTTTTTCCAGCGCTGGTCAGAAATCTCTGAAATTGCTGTAGCTAAAATACTGCTAATGACTAGCTTAATTATCTTCAAAAGGATTTTGCTACTTCACAGTTTAACATTTTAAGATGGCCCTGGTTATCAAATGAGCTTCTCTTCCTTGTCCTTCAGTGTTTTTCTCCTTCCCAGTAGGAGAACAGTAGGGAACATTTCATACTTTCAAGGGCATTCCTGGCAGAAAGTACATAATAATAATATTAATTGCAAAACTCTCCGGGTACTTGTCAAAGTCCTGAAGAGATCAGCCTGCACTGGCATTGTGTATTCAGATAAAGCTCTGCAAGCAGCAGGATGCTTGGGTTTACTACTGCTGCCAGAAAGCAGGGACAGGCTGCTGCTAATGGGTTGCCTGTCAACAGTGCTGTGCACTTATGGAAGCTGCTGGCAATTGCATTTTGTATTTTACCTAAGGTTTTGGGGCATGTCCTAGTGGCTGTTGACAAAGTATCGTGATAGTTGAAAGAAACAACAGAAACAATCCACTGAGCATTAAGATGACAAAAACTATTAAGACCTTAAACGAATCAACATTGATAGATCCACACGCTTGGGAGTTTTATGCTGAAAGTCATATTCTAGCATGAAAGTTAAAGTTTTGCATACATTGAAAAAGTACAGATCTTTTTTGCAATCCTGATTGTTGTTGAGGCAACTGAACAGTCCTCTCTAAATAATAATTTAGACACAGGTTATTACTGAAGATGAGAGAGGGTCTCAAGTGAATTAGTTGACCCAAATTTTGAAAAGAGGAAAGCTGAGTCACACTGATGTCTAAATGTTGACTGTTCTAAAATTATTCACCCTGGAAGTTCAGTTTGTCACCTCCTGTTGGTGCACTGAATTATGCAACTAAAGAAAAACTGGGCTGGAAGGCTTGCAAAGGTGCTTCTCCAGAATGGCACCTGAAGCTTCATCTCCTGGGGCCTGGTTAGACGTGGCTGGCCAGCTGGAGCTGATTGATACCAGTGGTGTTCAGCTGCTGGCTTCTGGAAATCTGGAAATCTTGTATGGGACTCTTATGTAGTTATCCTTCACCCATCTGATATGACATTGTTTTAACTTCCTCTGGTTATGTTTTGTTTGAAATACTGTGTCTGGTATAGCTTGGTGTACCCTTGAGAAAAAGGCAATCAAGTCTTATTTTTCTAAGTGAACTTTCGGAGTTCACAGTTAACTTTAGAGGTATATTAATGACTCCAAAACCCACATCATTTATTACAGAAAAGTACTGCTTTCCGATTTTTCTGGATGGCTCCAGATGACTGAGAATTGGTATTTTTATTACCACTGCTCATCTTATTTCCTAACATTTACTAAAGGATAAATTTGGATCTACTAAAACTAATGTTTAAATGTGCTCATCCCTCTAGTGTCACTTGTCAGTTTCATGTTTCCTATACGCGTTTTAATCTCTGTGGAAAAAAAAAAAAATAAAATATGGAAGCCCTAATTTAATTTCTTCTCTAACCAATCTTTTTCTTTTTTGGTACTGATAAAGAAAATTCCACTTTCTTTGAGATTGGCTTCAGCAATCATAGTGCAAATTTTTCTCTATTGTATGAAGAGTTCCCCCAACTTCTAATCAGGTTATTAGAGGTAGTGAAATTAAGAGAATATGAAAAAGCAAGCCTACTTCCATGGACAGAAGATCACTTAGCAAGGACTTCAATATTGGAACAGGAAAACCCAAGAAGTTTGTCTGAGAAAAAGAAAAAGCAAGAAAAGAAGGGATCATTCAAGGCACTATTAAAATCAGTCTTGTGCTCTTTTTGATGAACATGCACCACTTAAAATATAGATCCAATAATTAAAAGAAGAAAAAAAAATCTTTGCACTAATCTTTCAAAACAAGGAATGAAAATTGTATGTATTCTTCAAATCAATACTTCATTTTATGCGATGGTGGTGCGATGTGGATGTCTTAGCCCAGTTATTTGGATAGCAGTTATCGTGAGGAAACACTGTATCATTTACTGCATAAACATTGCAATTAATTGACAGCGCCATTTTAACTCAGGATATAACCATTGCTGCTCTTTTAGAAAATGGAACCAATATGATAATTGATGCTGAAATTTGCTTATAGTGTGCACACAGATTTAATGGCTGTACTGAATTGCTGTGTGACCAGGAGGCCCAAGACACCATTAGGTACCTTTGAGTTTTACACGAATACTTGGGAGGCAATCCATCCAAATCCACACAAAATCAGCAAGAAGTAGGAAAAGTGTCATTGAGAAATAATTAGGTTATAATTAACCTTTTCCATAGGTTAGAGACAGGAATAGGAGCTAGACCTGTTGGGTCCTAGTCTTGTTGTCTATTCTGTGCTGTACGCACTTTTCCACAGCATTTTTTTTTTTGCCTAAACTCAATGTTATTGGATTATGGTTTGAAGAATGTATATTTTTTGAGGATATTCTGAAGTCTTTACAGAGACTCTTTGTAAACATTTTTTGCCTGCTTATGAAGGTGAAAATTAGAATAGCAACATGACACAGCAGCAAGAGCAAATCCAATATAATCTCTAAAGCGTTGTGCACATTCTTTTTTTTAATGAATACATGCTATAAAATACAACTCTTTACCATACCATAGATGTATTATTAATAATGCCTGAATTTGAATTGAATCCTCTTTCATCCAACCACTCCTGGAATTGGAATGATTTTAGATTAGATACAAAAAAAGAATATTGTAAAATTTCAGTCTTAAGTAAATTGGACATCTTTTTATTATTATTACTTTCAGTCTTTTTATATTGCACAGTGTATGTTACTGTGAGGTCAGGGTGTATGTAACCATCACTTTTTAGTCAAGCTGGAAATACCAAAATGGAATATTCAGTATTTTTGTTCTTTTTGCAGGGCTGTTTTCCCTAACATGTGGGAAGGAAAATTAAAAGATCTTTTTTTAAAACTATGTTATGACATTTCTTATTATTAAATAAGTAGAATACCGAGACAAATTAATGAACATTGTGCATGTTGTATTCACTGTTGCTTGAGAAATAAAGCTCTTGTGGCTCACAGCTGAGGAGAGTAAGCTTTCTGTGCTGGAGTGCAAAAAGGGGTAAGCGAGGAGGGAAGAAGGCATAAAATAATGAGTTGTCCCCCAGGAATTTTTGAGGATCCTATAAATTGACAGATGCAGATTCTTCTAATTCAGAAAAATGCGGTGTTTGTTTGTAGATGAACTAGTAGCCATTTTCCTATAACCAGAATAACAAAATTGCTATCTGAACCAATTGAAACCATAGCATATTTCAAATTAAAGGGAAAGACAAGTTGTAATTTCTGTGTAGGGTTAAAGCCTGTATACATACATCGTTTATATATTTACTGCTTATTTCTTGTACGTCCAGTAAGTGTATCAGCACGTACTGGAAAGGTAAAGGGAAGGGCAATGTGGGGTTTTTGGCCAGGCCAGCGATCATGTGATCAAATTTCTGGCTTAAACCAGGGACTCTAGAAGAAGGCATATGCTCATCACACGCTCGTTTTGTGCTTTAGTGGCAGAGGTTGCTGTCTACTGAACAGAACAGTTGTAGCTCTTTGGAGTACAGGATATTGGGATTTCTTGCAGAATGTTTCACAGCAGATCTGCGGGACTTGAATTCAATATAACTAGTGCTTGGACTTCATATGGGTTGCAGAAACACGTGCAGTCCATTGTACAAGGTACACTCTCTAGAATAGCTACTAATCCTGCGTGTATTACTACAGTATCAACACATTTCTTTAAAATAAATGCTGCCTCACACTAGGAAAAAAACTGTCAAATTCATTTAGCCGCTCTTGTGCAGATATTTTATTTCAGTCGGAAACCTCTGAAGTGTGTTTAATCTTGGATCCTTTTATACCTGACACTGAGGAGACAGAATTTCCTTTCCGAGACTTATAAATGTAAATTGTTGCAGCAATGACGCTTCTGCCATTTAACCCTAGGGGGGTTTCAGCCTTCTCAGTTGTTAGCCAGGTTAAAGGATTGCGATCTGTCGATTGAATGAAGCATCTGTGAAAGCAATACTATAGAGCTCCCTAGAGACCACCTCTTATAAAACATGTCATCATTATGGCTGCATGTTCATGATCTCTAGGTAGCAATGCTTTATGTATACTGCTGGAGTTTCTTCTTGCTGGCATCTTCAGCTTATACAGAACCTTAGCATTGCAGTCCTCTGTTTGCATGAGAAGCAGGTCATAAAATAAGAATTTCTAGGCAGAATCCAACTCGCTGACAATAGGGGGTAAATTGCTTTTTATTGTCATGTGAAGCTGAAAATCGTGTATATCCTTCTGTAAGAAAATCTATGCTTAATGACCACACTGATTTTTTGTTGTTTCTGCAAGGAGGTATGTTTGGATTTTTTTTTTTTCTTTTTTTTTTTTTGCATTACCAGTACAATTCAAAAATGTTTGTAGTGACCTTAATACAAGTAGGTCTACATAAATGAAAACAGAAGTCAAGTGGGAGCAGTGTACAATGTTATTTACAGGAACACTGTATGACTGAAGTTAATTATTTTACAACATATTAATGAGTTTCACTGGGTTTCAGCTCAGACTTGATGGACTGTATAAGTGTTAAAATGCTAGAAAACAAATGGACGTTTTCTTTCAGGAATCATGCTTAGATGCTGGCTTGGAACTTTTCAGATAAATCTGGTCTGTCATTTGAAGTCACTACAAGAGACTGACATCATTAAAAACATCTCTGAAAATGACATTCAAGCAAATGCAGAAATACCTGGTGTTGAATTTATGAATTACCATGACCTGTAGACATGGTCAAATTACTTCATGTGGTCTAGAAAAATGTCCTAAATTAATGTTAGTTAGATGACATTAAAATGGACTTTCAATGAAAATAGAGTGGAATGTGTTTCATTTATCACTGTTTGCTTAAATTAAGAAATTAAAACTACATAAATATATTGGTTATTCTTTTCAAATCTGGGAAAGTGGGAATGAAGCTACAGTGCTGAGTTACAGGACAGAGTAGATGGTTGGAGAAGATTCAAAGACGATGAACAAGAATGACTGGAGGTAGGTGGCATTTCTTCTTAAAGAAAGTGGTATCCTTTAGCCTAAACAAAACACAGCAGCTGTTAGAGGTGACATCGTCTAAAAGCTGCTGAAGGGAAAAGAAGAATTTGTTGCCTGGTTCTTTGTTAAATAAGACCAGTACAAATGGATTCAAAATGCACGGAAAGGATCAGAAGAGACCAGGTATGTTACTCATGACAGATCTTTCCTTGGATAAAATATTCCTTCTCCAGGTGTAAGCACATTTATACTATTATTAGATGTGGTAACAAACAGCTAATGAAGGAAACCTTTTTGTACACTCTTGTCACTAGAGAAGGGTGTACATACAGGGTAAATTGCTTTTTATTGTCATGTGAAGCTGAAAATTCTGTATAACCTGTAAGAAAATTTATGCTTATGCAATACTAATCTAAGCTATGTAATGCTCCTCTTCCTCTTCTTCTTGGCAAACACAACAGTATTTGTTTTGGTCAGAAGTGCCCTGAACTTGGAAAATGGTATTTGGACTGATACCTGTTTTTGAAGAAAGAATGTGGCTTTTATTTGAACTTTGCAGCGAGTAATTTTTGGTTACTTTTCTCTTTTTTTTTTTTTTTTTCCTTTGCTAATGGGCGGAGAGAGTTGTTCTTGCACCTTGGCCAATGGTGCTGGAACAGAAAATAATGAGGAAAATAGTGTGATCCTTGATCCTTTTAAGATAGCCACTGAGGTTACAATGTGTTCTGTGCCGTCGGTATTCTCGACTAAGTAATTTTGTTCCTCAGACCCTCTACGCAGAATCTCCATGCAGGCAATCTGTTCAGCAATAAAGAACAAAATGATAACATCTTTGGTGGAAACTACAAAAAATCAAAAATGCGAGGACGTTATTGGTACTACTGTTGTCTCGACATTACCTGGCTCTGTAGCCGTTCTCTTTCATTCTCCAATTAAAGCCTTGCAATTGCCAGTAGATGTTACAAAGATAGAAGTGCGACTGTACTTGTTAGAAGAAAAGAACTTTTTTAGACATTTTTATACGCTTTCATACAGAACCAAATATACTTTGTTAACCCCCCCCCCCCCCCCCCCAATTACTGGAGACACTTCGCTAGGAAGCTTAGTTTCCGGTAGTTAGTGGAGACGGTGGGAGGTAAATCCAGGAGTGTAAGGTGTCACACAATAGTTTCTGAATTTGGGCAACACCAGGATGCTTCTTTTTCTTCTCTATTTTGTGCTTAGAAAGGAAGGCTGATTAGATTGTCTTACAGTTACAGGATGTGCCTAAGATTTATTGGATCTAAATTAAATTCTCAATTTTAATTTCCTCCATAGCTTTTGCCAAGATATATAATATTTCCTTTCCTTCATTTCTTTGTTTTAAAACTAGGAAAATGCCTTTATCTGGCTTGTCTGTTTATATAAGCTTTCCCAAATAATTTGTTAGTGACGTGATCTTTTTCAGGGACTAAACGGAGTCACTAACAATATTTAAAACTAGATGAATGAAAAGGAAAAATGGTGATATCAACTTTAAAATAAGTTTTGCTATTTCAAAAGAGGTTATATGTGAAAATAAAATTTTTTGGGTATTTTTTTTTAATGAAATGTAATAATACAACATAAGTTTCAATGAAAATTTGCATTATGATTGTCAGAGGAAGAAGTGAGAGCAATAACGGTTTTTGTAGTGGTTTATTGATAGGTAGGATGACAAGATAAATAGTTGAATACCATCCCATTTGTCCATCATAAACAGAAATGTCATCAGCTGGGCAAAATTTTTAGCATAGTCTGGATCTCTGACTCTCATTAGGACTGTGGAAGTATAACAGACATGTAACCTGGAGGTAAACAGTCTCTATTTGTAAGAGTTAGAATCCTAAATACATTATGTACCTCTTTATCCAAGTAGCTGTCTGAGAACCTAAGTTTTGTGTAATTTACACCATTTTTATCACATAATTTCTCTGAATTTATCAGAAAAAATATGTACCAAAAATGTCTGTGGGATTGCATACCTTTTCTCAGTGTTTATGAGAAATACTGTATTTTTCTCACCTGCTATACATAGAACTAAATGTTTTTTCTTGTTTGGTCTTTTCACTCAGCCTCATTCTTTTCCTCTTTTTTTATTTAATGTGACTTAAAAAAAAAAATCCTTAATATTTTCTTAGTCTTCATTATTAACCATGTGGATTGACCATGGATGCTTCTGTACATTTCCACTGCAGTATACAGATATTAAAAAAATATTGGTTTTGAAACTTTTGTAATTGTTGTCGTTTAAGCCCAGCTGGCAACAAGGAACATGGAGTCATTCACTCACTTCCCCGCACTTCCCCTGGTAGGACAGGGAGAAGAGGGAGAAAAAAAAACCAAACAACCCAAACTTGTGGGCTGAGGTAAAGACAGTTTAATAGAAGAATAGCGGAAAAGGAAAATAATAATAATAATAACAACAGTAAAATATTGTACAAACCCAGTGATGCAATACAATTACTCACTACCCGATGATCAATTGCCCATCCTGTCCCAGTGATCACAGATTTCTGCCCCCGGCCTACTGCCATTTCTATACTGAGCATGACGTCTATGGTATGTAATATTCCTTTGGTCAGCTTGTGCTGTCTGTACTCTCTCACAGCTTCTATGGGAAGCTGAAAAAGTCCTTGACTTGATATAAACATTACCTATCAACAACTAAAACACTATGGGTTATCAACATCATTCTCATATTAAATCCAAAACACAGCAGCTAGTAAAAATAAAATTATTCTATCTGAAACCAGGACACTAATACATCTGGCTTACTAATGCGATTCCTTTTTCAGATATGCTGTCTGCATGATTTTTTTGGTCAGGAGTAGCTCTTTCGTTGGCATAAATGAAAATACAGCTTAGACGCTATTGCTGTGTTTCTTTCTCCTGCCATTTTTTCAGATGGTGGAGTAACTAGAATAGAAATGACTAAGCTTACAGAAAATGTTGAACACTTGTATTGAAACAAGTCCCAAGAGATGTCAGTAACCTTTGCAGAAAAGATAGTAAAGGGCAAGATGTTGACTGTAACTCTGAGGTTGGCAGTCTTCTTATCAAGAGCTGCAGTAATGTCTTGGTTTATGCACTCCATTTGCTCTCTTTGAAAATGCAGACTTCAGGCAACGTTCAACAACGGTGGAATCACTGCGTCTTACAAGAAGTTACTGTCTTACAAGGAAATGCCTGTTAACAATGTGTTAAGCTGAACTCAGGAGGAGAAAAGGACATCTGAATTATGAAAATCCCTTTCCATAATGTTATAGCAGTGATACTCATGAGTGAGTCATTCTCTTTCTGGCAAGGCCAAGTCCTGGTCTATACACAAGCCAATGACTTCCTTATCTGGCTTATACTGACAGCTATATTAATTGTTTGGGGTTTTTTTTAATACACACTCCATTTTCATATAATCCTCTGAAAAGGTGGTACAGCTTTTTATAGCAGTTAATGAATGAGAGCGGCAGTCCCCATCTCTCTTAACTGTTATGTTTTTCAACTTCAAATTCCTTCTAGACCTAATATCAAAGAATGCAAGCTCTCTAGCAAGACAAGTCTGACTGTGATGAGGGAAAACCTTGATTAATAATTAAATGTATGTTTTAGGCAGTGTTGTGGCCTAACTTTGTTGTAGATTACATTTTTTCATAGTGCAAAATACTGATTACACGGGGTGCTGAATTGAAAAACTGAACACTGACATTATTCTTGTCTTTATCTGTGAGATGGTCAGCGATTAAAGCAAAATGGGCTTCTGAATTACTAGAAGTCAGTACGTAGCATTTGAAATTTTTCATCTCAGCTCCCTGAAGCCTCCAGAACTATGTTAAATATTGCAGCTGCAGCGTTCTTCTGCGTTCTACTACATTTACAGGAAGCCGGGATATTTAATCTTGGATTCTTTTTTTTTTTACTTTCCTCTCATGAAATTGCAGTAATCAGTTCTTTGTTTTCCAGAGGCTAATTTTAAAGTTAGTTTTCCAAAAGTGTGATTTTTTCCCTTTGTAAAATGATAACAATCTTCTCACCAGAGTCAAACCCTGACTTTGTGGTACCTTTTAAGCGTTTTTGCAGGAAGGTGATGGCGTGCTGAGTATACAGAAGAAGCTGTAGATAGTATTTCCTGGATTTTCTATTTCTGTTACATCTGCATTTCCTTAGATAAGCTAATTTGGTGGAATAAAACATGTAAAAAACGAATAATGAATCTGTATGCCATGGGCAGAATAAATGTTGAATTATTAGAATGTAAGGAGCATGCTTTTTTTACATATCTCTTGTAGCCTATAAAATCATGAGAAATAGTGTTGGTTTTTGCAGATTTAATATAACTACAGTTTCTCAACGGTTGGGAAACCATTTTTGTCCCAAATGAGAAGGGGTTTAAGGTTAATCTTTTCCCCTACAGTACCCATAAGAAATTAGGTGTATGAAGATTTTTCCTTCCACAGAGTTTTCTCCGGACACCACCTTTCAAATATGGAAAATTAGTATTCCTCTCATGCCAGTTGCACTTAGTTTAATAAGAAATCCTGAATTATCAAAAGTAGAGATTGTCTATCCAATTTATTCTACCTTATAATTGCTTCTCTATTGAAGTGTTCGTATTTGCATAAAATGTTGAAAGGTTTTTATAATGCTACTTTTTCATATTTTCTCTCTTATGCAAGGAAATAGCAATCATTTCAGTAAGCATATGTGTCAGTTATATGAAGACGTTTGAGATCATGTTATAATGTGTTCTAGCTTTTCAGTGATTTAGATGAAGCAGAATTTAACATTCTCCATTTTCTGTAGGTACAAATTGCATCAGTGATTTAAATAGATTAGGAGACTGTCATTGTAATAGAGAACACAAGGGACTCAAAACACAGCAGGTTAACTAATTGGTGAGGTGTGTGTTTTAGTCTTCGGCAGCGTGGACAATTCCTAACATGATGAATACCTGTATTGAATAATGTGTCATGAAGAGGAATTAAATAAAGTAGCAACCATACATGACAAAAATAACGCACTTACGAATGTAACTTAGAGGCAATCTTGCTCATTTGTAATACCTGTAAGAAAAAATTCTTCACAATACAGGGAAGGGTAAATGCCTTTTAATTTAACTTTAAGAATCCAGAAAGACATGGTTAATACTGCTTAAAGGTAGTGTATTCCTGAGAACAATAAAATATGTATGTGCCATTTATACTTTGTGAAAGGCTCTTAGCTTATACAAACTGTATCTGTGTTGCCTGACTGTATCACACCGCCACAATCTGTAGTTTCTTTATTATGGTGTAGTAGTGGAAATGCTTACAACCATTCTTTGGAACATTTCTCTATTTATGAAAAAAATAATGTTTTCTTTCAAATTTTTAAGAGGAACTTTCAGATTTCTATTTGGAAGACAGTATATGGTTATACATTAAGAAAAAAATTACCTAGCATTTGATATTCCAGAGCCAGTTTAGAAAACCTACACATTGCATAGAAGACTTAATTTTTTATGCAAAACCGGCTGCATTAGGGAAAAGTGCAGAATTTCTTGGCCAATTTGAAGATTTGGACTTTATAGAGGCATTGGCAGTTTTTTTTAATTCTGTGAGGAATTGAGAAGTAACAGATTCAACACATAAAATGAAAATTTTCCGATTCCTCAGCCTATCTCTCTTTTTTCTTTTTTTTTTTTTTAATGCTGAGAAGTGGAAAGCGAATGATTTTATTAAACTGTATTTTCATTCATAAATGGATCAGTGCATGATCTGCCAAGCAGTACATGGACTGATACCCTGAGAGTCAGCAGTTGCACTTTAGACTTTTGTGGAACTGCAGCTGGAGTAAAAGACAGGAACAAAGTGCTGGTAGTTTCACTTAATAATAATGTAGATGTTCCATGAATAAGTGATCTAGTGCAGTTCCGTACCCCACCACTAAAATTAAATCTTTCTCTCTAAAGTAAGGAGTATGGAGTCTTCTGACTTGAGCCCAATACATTTGTTATCACATTATAAATTTTTAATTTGTACTCCCTAATAAGATCTGAATTTTATTTCAGTCCCAAAACTTTTGAAAAAAGCTGATGATGTCTAGTTAGGTCTACTCTAAAAGTCAGACTAAATATATTTAACAACACTAGTTACTCATGTATGGAAAAACTGGAATATTTTCTAAACAGTCAAAACTTCTGTTACTTGAACAGAACGATAAGCTGTCTGCTATATGAAGAGTCATAGTCAAGTGTTTCTCATGTTACTCTTGGGATACTATATCCATTAAACTATTTGAAGAGTGCCATAGTGTCTCTCTTTAGATAATTAACAATTATATGAAAAATAACTATTTCTTTTAAGCAATCATGATGAAGATGACTATTTTTTTCTTTTTTTATATAGAATAGAATTAGAATTAGAATAGAATAGAATAGAATAGAATAGAATAGAATAGAATAGAATAGAATAGAATAGAATAGAATAGAATAGAATAGAATTTTTCAGCTGGAAGGACCTACAGCATTCACCTAGTCCAACTGCCCGACCGCTTCGGGGCTGACCAAAAGTTAAACCATATGATTAAGGTCATTGTCCAAATGCCTTTTAAACACTGACAGGCAAGGGGCATCGACCACCTCTCTAGGAACGCTGTTCAACTGTGTGACCACCCTCTAGGTAAAGAAGTGCTTCCTAATGTCAAGCCTGAACCTTCCCTGACGGCGGTTTGAACCATTGTCACATGTCCTGTCACTGGATACCGGTTAGATCAGCAGTTTGTCAGTCATTTGTTCTTTACTCCTGCTCCTTATGTTTTTTCAAGTGCTATGACTTTTTATTGAAAATGTTGGTTTTACTACCGCGCTTCCCACAGCATTTGTTCTCCCACCAATAATTTCCTTTTTGCATTCATGAGTCTTTTTATTTAAATACACTTCCAGCAATACCATCCCTCTGTAGAACATAAATGGGGGAAGAGTGCATTGTGCTGCATATTGTTTTTCTCTGTTTCTTACACAAGCTTACCCAAACAGGTCTCATGTGACTGGTGCTTGTCTTTTTTCCATACTGTATCACCTTTGAGACAATAAAGAATGGTGTCACACAAATAATTTCTGTTATTCCTCAGAATCTGCTGCCTATGAAACAAGTAACAGCAGTAGGCTGTGTGCTGCTAAGTATCACTGTGTTGGTTATCCCAAACTTATGTATAAACCAAGCTAAGTCTGTAGAAAGGAGAGATCTACAAATTCCACAGCAGCCAGTGAGAGTTACAGTTACAGCTGCTTTCTTCTGGGGACAGACATTGTGACTGCTAAGGGTATCAAACTGATAATATTGTGGTGTAAACTCTAAAATTAATCACAGACTTTTCTGATTTCCTTTAGTGCATATGGACACTTTTCTCCTTCTGTTGGCTGAATATGTCTTAGAATCATAGAATCACAGAATGGTTTGGGTTGGAAGGGACCTTAAAGATCATCTAGTTCCAACCCCCTGCCATGGGCAGGGACACCTCCCACTAGACCAGGCTGCTCAAAGCCACATCCAGCCTGGTCCTGGTAGGTTTATTTTTAAGGTGGGGTGAAAGAGTAAGCCGTATCATTTTAAAATAAGGTAACACTAACTATAGAAAAAGAAAGGATAGACTGGTGGCCTCATTGTGCGTATCAGCTCTGCCATTTTTGTCTCTGAGATACAAGTCTGCAGCCCTATAAAAACTCTTACCAAGAAGAACCTAGAGTTCTTCAGCTGGAAAGCAGAATGCCTTTATCTAGATTTCTGGAAGGCTGTGGTGTGTGACTTTTCAAATAAAACTTTAAGTGTAAGCAAGTTGATGTCTTGATTTAACAAAATAAAGAGAATACTAGGGGAATTAACAATAGAGTGATGAACTATGGTGGACTTTTAGACCGTAATTCTCTGCCATATATCATCATACGGTCCTGGAAAAAAAATGTTTAATTTTATCGTGTTTAATTTCTTCCTGCACAAGTTAAGCTCATCTTTTAGTTCAGGGAGTATGCCCCCCAGAATGGGAATCTTCTTCATACAATATCAAAAATATCTAATGCAAGTGGATCCTGATTCCCACTCACTTTCTGATCTTCTGCAGTAGTGATGTCAAAAATCATACATAATACAGTTTTGGAAAATGATAGAGATTTGCATAGGGATTGCTGTACTGTTTGAGTAAGAAAACAAATCACTATGCATGTATCAGGCTACATTTTTTGTATTTGCATTTAAAAGCAAAATGAAAAGCAGTGTGACTGCATAAAGTGATTTCTTCCCATTTAGGCATTTTGTGAGAGTGCTAGGCAAATGTGCTTCATATTAGATATTGGTTGTCTGGAATTAACTTAGTAAAATGCTTACTCTACTTAGGTACTAAGTGGAGGAAGATTGAAACACAGCACGTGGTACTTGCTTTGTAGTACAAGGTAGTATGAGTTTTGCTGCTGTGTTCATTGCCTCCAGGACAAAAGTATGAATAAATCAATAGCGTGTTTAACAGTTTTTTTGAGATGCATCATGCCTTATAAAATTGACCTCTGATTTCCCTAGACTGATTTTTTTCCCCCTTGTAGAATTCAAGAACATAAACAGTTTTCAGTTACTTTTTTTGTTTCCTAAAGTGTTTGACCTCAGAAGGTCTTAAAAATACATGCTGTATTTCGAAGAGCTGTAAATAGATGAAAAAGTTAATTAGTGTATCAGTGTACATAATAATACATAACACTGAAGAAGTCTAAAATTTGTGAGTTCAGTCCTACTACAACAGCTACAATCATTTAAAAATCTTACATTTATTTCAGTAGTGCCAAGGTTAGATCTCAAAAATGATTCAGTGCATGCAGTTTAGAAACCAGAAGATCTCCTCAGAGATTTAGGTGATCCATTTTCTGATGACTTGCAGATGCCTTTTTACTTTTGAGTTCAGTTGAGTATTCAGAGAAGACAGATTCTCAGCTGAGATCTGAAAGAAGAAATTAACTCCATGGAGATTCCGGAGTGTCAGTCTACCATATTTCTTCACAAATAGCTTCACCTGTGCTTTTTGATGTGTTGGCTTAGTAATATTTATTTGGGTGTTAATAATTGAAGTACTTTATACAGTCCTGAAGCATTCATTTAAGTCCAGACTAGGAATGTCATTAGTCTAAATCATGAAAATGTAATGAGTGCTCAGCCAAAGACATAATATTTAAAGTTATGGTCAGATGCCAACTCTTTTTACTACTGGAAAATAATTAGTTACTTTTAAAATTAGTATGGTGGCCCATTTCCTGACCAGAAAGAATAAATTTAGTTGTTAGATTTCCTGTACTGCTTTTTCTGGAATTTAAGAGTTACAGTCTTAGGTGCCCAGATGTACTTGCATATTTCTAGGAACTGAGCATTGCTACAATCACTTGTAAAAATTTTTCAAAGACCATAATAAATTTTGTCAAATATTTCTAAGATTTTCTTCAGTTCAGTCTATGAAAATCAACTAGAAATTGTGCCTGTATTTTCAGTTTGCCTTGGTAATGCAAAAATAATGGCCAACTGAAAATACAACATCATAATCTTCAGCAGGAAATGCTGATTTATCTGATCTTTGCAAAATTATCCATTATTTTTTGAAGAATTAGTTTCTTGTAAAAATAAGCCTTTGTCAGTTTTTGAGCGTCTAAAAGCTCTACTGCCTGAAAGTCCTTGTCTGTTTATGTTTCGCCTTGCATCCAGGAATGTTTCCTGTAAAAACAAGGGAACTGTTTATATAGGGTTTAATTTGATATGCATTTGCAGGCTTGGACCACAAACTTTTATAAATAAAATTCATTACCTTCTGAATGGTCTCTTTGTTGGATATTGCTAGTAGATACTCAATATCTACGTCAGAGAAGTTTATAAAATAATTCACGATTTAAAAAAGAAATTGCTTCAGAAGAGTCTAACGAGTTAGTTGAAGTGCTGAACAGGAAAACAGTGTTAAGGATAGCTCTTTTCTACCTTCTCTTTGGCTTCATATAGAGGTTTCCTTTGTACTGAAATAATTTTCCCATCGTATCTCCTGTCTGCTTTCTTCTGAATCTTAGTGAAATTTTCTATCCTTTACATTCTTTCTGTCAGATCTGTAAAAATAAATGGAGTTTTCCCTGTTGAAGGGAATATTTTGCGCATGCGTACCCTACATGATACTCTGGTTGCATATGTGCTATTAAAATATAAACAGGACTTGGTGACCAGTTTTTCAACCCTAGAGAGACTTTGAGCAGAATTAAATCTGATTTTAAAAGTCAGGCTGATAATGATAATAATGAAGACATATAGGATGAAATGGCTGCAGGAACTTTGGGTGTTCTTCCTTATTTTGTTCTTTCATGAGAGAGGTGACAGTAATGTAGCCTCCTTCAGCAAAGAACAGCAGCTGTGTTCAGATGTTGAGAAATGGTAAAGGCTATTCACTGTCAGAGAGTGCCTGATTTCAAATTATCTTCATGGGTTTTCATCCACACGTTTCTGATTTTTTTTTTCTGCTACTCAAAAATGCTATTGGACTTGAGTCACCTTTATTTTTCAAATCGTTTTTAGTAATTTTTTATTCCTTCCCTCCATTTTATCCAGTTCCTTCACCTCGCTGCCTGTATTATCAGCCTATGATTTCTTGCTTGATTTATTTCCGTTTTGACAGGTTGCAAACTTGCAATTAGTTCATAGATAATGTGAGTATGTATTCTGGTACCAGTAGTCTGAAGAGTCATGGTACCATACTTTTAGGACACATAAAGCCCTAAAAGTCAACGTAACGTAATCTCAGCCTTAAAAAGATGAAGTAAATCTAGTGAATTCTTATAATTCTAATTGTGTGACTGAATTTGAGTTAGAATCTGTATTTCAAATTATCATGTCTCTACAGGAGTGAGACACATGGTGAAAAATTTATAACACCTACCTTTTCTTTGAAGAAAATAGACAGCATTCAGGTTATTTTTAGTGTATAGGAGATAAGCGGATAGGAGTGTCCCATGTATTCCCTCTTAATGACATCGTGTGACTGTTACGCTGCTTCTCGACGAAATCCCAGATTGCAATTTTTTTAAATGAAAATGTCAAATTATTTTTATAGTTAGCAATTGAAGGAATATTTTTTTTCAATGTGTTAATGCTTTGTAGAAAGGTTAGAGTGCTTCCACAGTGTACTTTGCTGGAAACATAATGTAGAGGCGTGTCTAAGAAGTGATCTCCATTATGTCATGGACAAAATAAAGCCGAAATAATAGATGATTTGAGAGGAGTGGGATCTTTCAAAAAGTTCTTGTATCCTTAATAATGCTTCGTTTTGTTTGTAGATAATAGAAACATAGAATCACAGAATGGTTTGGGTAGGAAGGGACCTTAAAGATCATCTAGTAGCAACTCCTCTGCAATAAGAAGGGACATCTTCAACTAGATCAGGTGGCTCAGAGTCCCGTCCATCCTTACTTTGAATGTTTCCAGTGATGATGCATCTACCACCTCTCTGGCCAATCTGTTCCAGTGCCTCACCACCCTCATGATGAAAAATTTCTTCCTTATATCTAATTTAAATCCACCCTTTTTAGTTTAAAACCATTACCCCTTGTCCTATTGCAACAGGCCCCACTA
This sequence comes from Alca torda, assembly GCA_008658365.1. Taxonomy (NCBI): domain Eukaryota; kingdom Metazoa; phylum Chordata; class Aves; order Charadriiformes; family Alcidae; genus Alca; species Alca torda. The sequence continues at coordinate 70,824,416 of CM018101.1, forward strand.
AAAAGTTTGTCCCCACCTTTCCTGTTGGCCCACTTCAAGTACTGAAAGACCACAATAAGGCCTCCCCAGAGCTTTCTCTTCTGCCAGCTGAACAACTCCAACTCTCTCAGCCTGTCCTCAGGGTGCTCCATCCCTCTGATCATTTTCGTGGCCCTCCTCTGGACCTGCTCCAGCAGGTCCATGTATTTCCTGTGATGAGGACTCCAGAGCTGGACACAGTACTCCGGGTGGGGTCTCACCAGAGCGGAACAGAGGGGCAGAATCACCTCCCTCGACCTGCTGGGCACACTTGTTTTGATGCAGCCCGGGACGTGGTTGGCTTTCTGGGATGCGAGTGCACATTGCCAGGTCGCGTTGAGCTTCTCATCAGCCAGCACCCCCAAGTTCTTCTCAGGGCTGTTCTCAATCCCTTCATCCCACAGCCTGTGTCCGTGCTTGGGTTTGCCCCAACCCAGGTGCAAGACCTTACACTTGGCCTTCTTGAACTTCATGAGGTTTGCACAGGCCCACCTCTCTAGCCTGTACAGGTCCCTCTGGATGACAGCCCCTCCCTCTAGAGTATCAATGACATTACTCAGCACTCATTAAGATTTCAGAGTCAGTCATGGAGATCAGCTGAGAACTGTTACTCTGCGTTTTGTCGTGTCTCAGTTTCCCGTCCTTTGCCCATAAATGATCAAGTAAGGGTGTAAGAAAATGAGAATGTATAGCTTCTGGAAATCACTGTTATAGGGACATCCTGGGCTACATGTTGCCTCAAACCTCCTGTATTTAGCTAAGAACAGGTTGTATGAGCTTCACTTTTAATATTTGTGGATCCCACAATATCCTTTACCCAACTTTTCTAGTTCCTGTCTTATTTATTATCTTCTTAAATAGCAGTTGTGTAGTTCTTCTGTCTAAACATAAGGTTCTTCTCTGTGGCTTTTCTAGTATTAATATATCTTACTGTATTCTTTCTTTGTACTCTTTCACTGAATTTTAGCTGTTTAGGACATGCACCATTTTACTTAGGAATTTATAAACCCCTTCTCATGTTTCATGGGCAGACTGAATTATAATGATGATGCTTGAGGAAGACATTGCATTTGATAAAACAGGTAAGGTTGGTGGCTTATTTTTAGCATAGTTTCCTGTGGAAATTAGGTTTATGTGATGCCACTATTTGTCAGAGACTGTTTGTTTCTTCCCTGTGATACCCTTATGCTCACTGCTGCTTCCATTATCATTTGAAGTAATTTCTCTTTCATTTGTCTGTCAACTAGTAAGTTCATTGATACGAAGCTCCTAGAAATCTGAATTTGAATAGAGAGATCTGTATTAGGATCTGTACTAGGATTTCCATAGAGAGGAAAGTAGCTTACAACACAGAGAAGTACTGTCTTGAATACCTGGATGTTTAAAAGCATATAAGTAAGAAAACATGGTAGGTTGTGTAGGTTGTGTTGTTTTGCTTGGGAGAGGGATTTGGAATCAGCACTTCGGTCTAGTAAAGGCAGAAGGTTTTTAGTCTTTAGTTCAAGGAAAGTAGGTGGGATGTACATTGGATAATGAGAAGAGTTGATTGTTGAAAGGGGATTATTTTTTTGATTTTGTGGGTAAAAATTGGGAAAGCAAAGATTAACATCTCCAAGACATGCAGCTAGAATGGTGCATCCCTGCAACATATCGAATGTTTCAGTTTACATACGTTTTATGGAAATTACCCAAATATATTGCTGATGAAGGTAAAACATACACACATATGTGAAACAGCTAGAGATTAGAGATTTAATTTAGCTAGAATCTAAACCAAAACCTTGGGGCATTTTGGTCCTCAAGCTTATCTCTTGTGATATGTGAAAGATGGCAGCTAACTAATAAAGTGCAAAAAAAATATTTTTAGGTTAAAAAAAAATGTTTTTAAAAGTTTTGCATGCTTCTTTTTGCCCCCTGACACTGAAACATCAAGCTCCTTTTGCATAAAGCGTCTATTAAGCATGATTACTTCAGTATGATGTTTAGAGGGGCGGCAGTATAGGAGCTGTCATGTTCAATCTCTTCAGACACAACATTCCTCTGTGCTGACTTGGTAGCACTGGAGAGTGATCAGGGGGTCACAAGCATTTTTGTAAGTATTTTTTTCTAATTTTTTTATTATAAAACTTCATTGTATTTTACAAATGGATTTGGAATGTATTTGAAATTATTTTAGCTGAGGTAGGAAGCTACTAATGCACCTTTTTTCTTCCATGAGACTCACAATTTTGTGCTTTGTTTGTGTCATCTGCAGTTTCTCAAACGGGCTGTTCACCAGGCAGTCAGCCAGCTATTCAAAACATGTGCAGTATATGTAGTGATAAGTCAGACTGCTCACTGAGATATAAGTCTATCAATATCTGAAGAGAAGGATAAGTTATGGGATCTTCTACATGCTCATTAATTAACTGATTGACTACGTTTACATAGGTAATATTGGCAGAAACCATTATTTGCTATGCATTCTAAACTTAGTATTAACAGCATTTTGCTGAATATTCAGCTAACTCTTTCGTATAATTTAATGATTACAAGATTGTGTCAAGGTTGTTAAACTTTTTTTTTTTTTTTCTTACTACCAGTTCAACTGTATTGCTCTGGTTAATTTACTTAGTTACAGAAAGTGAGGTACAGTCTCCACATGCTAGTGCCCAACAATACTATGTGAAATAATACTACATCTGCTTCGTTTTGATGAAGTTGGGAGGAATTTATTGTTCAATTCTAAGGCAGAATGCATTAGTCTTGAGTTTCAGAAGAAGCAGATATTATTTTCTCTTGTTTGAGGTCTTTTTCTCTCAGCTTTGCAGGCTGTCTTGTGTGCACTCCTCCTTCATTGTCTCATGTCAATAGATTTGACCTGACGCTTGGCAGCAGTGATTGTACAGACAAAAGGACAGTCCTTTAGGTAAGAAATTATTCTCAGTCCTCATTGTGAAAAGGGAACTTGACTGTTCCAGGCCCATGAATAAATTTAGACTTTATTTGCCTGTGTTATTAAAAAAAAAAAAAAAGGAGGAAAAAAGCCCTAGCTGAAACAATGAAGTTGGAATTTGCACAAAAACCTTAAAGGAAAACAATGTACACAAAAAACCTGAGTATAATTTGAGTCAAATCAAATCTGCTTTAAAAAACAGAGTTTTCATCAGGGCACTCAGGAAGTCTCTTCCATTTCATTGATGCCAGAGTACCTGCTTAGCTCCAGATATTAATTTTCCTATTGCACTTGGAGTATCGAGAAAGCACGCAGGAGGGTGGTGGTCACAGTCCCTGGAGAACTGAGGCTTGTGACTTTTCATGCCCATGCAGATCCAGGCTTTTAACACCCAGAATGGATTTTGCCTATACGCCTGAAAATCTAAGAGGCAGGATCAGACTTTTTTCACCTAGGTGCTTTTTGCATTGTGGCTAAAAGCAGGGCAAAGATGTTTTACCTAACTTCCTAATAAACAGAAAACAAAAAATTGTGGTGTTTTCCGAAGTCCAGAAGTTTAACAAAATTTCCACTGCTTTAACCTGTTCTTTAAATTAATGGAATTCTCCTGTAAGCAGGTCCATGGTCATTGAAAAGGGGACCACAATACATTCTTTTTTTTTTTTCCATGCTACTTGAATATAGCTTTTTTTATTCATAAAGGCAGGAAAATCAGGAAAAAATACTGAGCTAGTAGGAGTGGATATGCTGGTGATCATCATTGTTTCAAAGGATCTACATCTGATCCTGACTGAACTTGTTTAGCTGCTGCCAGTCAGTATTATTTTAAGAAAACTGCCTACTAGCGAAGAAGGGAGTTCTTTGCACAAATCATTGTGGAAGCAGGGTGACAGGAATGAAAATCCGAGCCTGAAACGGAAACATACAACAGCACTGGTATTTATTGCATTCACTGTCTCCTGTATAACCCTTCCCCCAGTATAAATATCCATGACTTTCCTGTTGGCAGAGCTTGGTTTAGTACAGATTTGTGCCAAGACTAAAGCGTGAGAAGTTCTTGACTTCCTTTTTTCCCCCTACTGTCTAGTGCTAAATCTTAAAGCCTGTCCATCTTTAATTGAGGAGAAGTTTCCACGATGTCACTGTTAATCACACTGTGTTTTCATCAGGAACAGCAGTACCGCAAATTCAACATAAAGCATATGTCCTCATTACCTTCTTAAGTGCTTTATAGGACTGTCTGCAAGTGCTAATGTAGGCTTGGAAAAGGCTACGCTGTGAAGACACAAATAATTGGTATAATCTTTGGATCTTTTGATTTGTCATTTCACAGCCCAAATGATTTTGCTCTAAGGACACACTAACTTAAACGTATAAATCATTCATCAACTCTGCGTTTGCTTTGCAAATTACGTAAGTATGCCTAAACATTGCATTGATTACTCAAAATCTCAGGCAACTGAAGGCATGAAATTCATGATCATGGGTCATTTATTTAATGAAGCGCAACATGAATGGTTTAATTTTTATTCCCATGTGTACCTAAGGTGCTGCTAACAGACCAGATTAGCAGGTAAAGACCTCTTGGAAGAGACCTGGAGTAAAGTCCAAGAGGGAGTGAGAGGGCTATGGAGAAACTACCAAATGAGACTTACTCATGATCTTTCAGAGAAATCACATTCTGCCTTCAGTGGATTTAAAACGTGCACTTTTTAACATACATACTTAAACTGTTCTGGGTTTTTTTTCAAGATACTTGCTATTGAGCTCAAAAGCAGGTTTATATTCCAAGAATCACCATTTCTGTACATGCAATGCCAGAGGCATTATCTCATGTGAGGAGCATTGGCTGGCTGGACCATTCTAGATGAATGACAGAGTGATACAAATGTCAGGCCTTGACAATCAGTTACACGGGAAAGGTAGCGTGATTTCACATATACCAGTTTGAGAATGTGAACAGTTGTCATCTTAACCATCATCTACAATAAATAGTATTATGCCATGTCATACGATTTATGTAAAATATGGAACATTTGAGGGTAAAGTTTAAAGAACTGCAGTTCACAACCAAAAAACATTGTATATTAAGCTTCTTCCCTGAATATAAGCTGTTTTAGTAATCTCATCTAAAATTTGCAGTTTGCTTTAAATGGTTTCAGTTTTTAGGTACTGAAGTCTTGGAAGTGACTGTATGTACAGAGAGATTTCTTGGAAATGCTACAGATGGAAAAAGAATGACTAGAAGCTGAGGAGAACATGTGCACATAAGTGCACAGCATTTGGCTGGTTGTGCAAACGTTGCAATCATATGGGCAAATTTTTGCCATGAAGTTAATGCCTTATAAAATACATTGGTTGGCTCTTTTTTTTTTTTTTCTTAATAAGGCATTAGGAATAATCTTGAGTAAAAATGATTATTTTTATTCTTGGAGTAGAGACAGTGTTTGTCATGTTTTTTCTTTAGTTCTCATGCTAGACAGACAATTTCTGTTTCATGAAACACCATAGACAGTTGTACTAGAATACAAATAAAAATAAAATTGAGGACATTTTGTTGAACTTGAAAAGCAATGCAGATTCAAACCTGGACTCAGTATCCAAATCCAGATCTTAAGGAGATTATTTTAGTGAGCTACGTCACAAAACACCACTGTATATCTGTAGGGAAAGAAAACACAGTATTTCAATCTTCTCTCAAGGCACATGGCCTAGAAAACCTCAGTATTAACAAAATCTGTGCAAAGTCACTATGATTTTTAGTAAGGGGCTTACATATAAGCTATATTTTTTTGAAGATGATGTAGAATTTAACATATAAAATGCTTTAAGCATTTTGCGTTAAGCACAAAGCACCATTCGCTAAGTGCAGAAGACCTGTAATACACCGATATTAATTTTACCCTTATTTATTAACCAAAGAAGAAGAAGACCCATTCTTTTGTCTCCTGCAAAAAAATAAATCTACTAGCCAGGTGAATAAACTATACTGAATTTCAGTCAATGATATGGAAATGTTTCTTTATTTGCGGCTCCTAAAACTTCTTAAGATAACATTTCTCTCTCCATCAATTTTAAGGCTTCCATTTTAAAAAGAATTCTGAACTGGTGACAACATACATTCCTTCCATGTTCTTCTAGTTTGCAAATTGAAAGAAATAACCCATGACAAATGCTACTGAACTAAACTTAAGTTTGTATTCATCCAAGTGGATGAGTCTGGATGGAAAATTGTTTATAGCATTTAGGGAAGCAAGATTTTTAGATGAGCATTAGTAATATAGACATGGACTTAGGTGGAAGTGCTTGTTGTACTACTGAGCTATAACCATGGTAACCAACCATGAATTATTTCATTGTAAGTGTTAATATTTGGTCATTTTCACAAATATTAAATTGCTCTTTGTTGTTATCTTTCTCAAACTGTGATTTTAAATCCTGAAAACAATTTGAAACAGTACAACTAATAGATGTGGTTTAAAATGTCATCAATGGCATAAAATCAGTAATGCAAAGTAAGTAAGAATTTAGATTTTGTTTTAGTCCAAGAATGAAAATTCTCCCAATATGGAAATGTAATGTCATACCAAAAAATGTATACTTCATGTTACATGAGACTTATCAAACTTGCCAGGTTAATATGCATATTTCTGTACATATAATCCTCATATATGTGCTTATAGAATCATAGATCTGTCTGCAGATCCTTCCTACCCTCAAGCAGATCAACACTCCCACCCAACTTGGTGTTGTCTGCAAACTTACTGAGAGTGCACTCAATTCCCTCATCCAGGTCATTGATAAAGATATTAAATAGAGCCCTATTTAATACTGAGCCCTGGGGAGCACCACTTGTGGCCGGCTGCCAACTGGATTTATCTCCATTCACCACCACTCTTTGGGTCCAGCCAGCCAGCCAGTTTTTAACCCAGCGAAGAGTATGCCTGTCCAAGACATGAGCAGCTACATCTAGGTGTGTTTTTGAGCAATGTACCAGAGTACATGGCAAACCAGGAGATATCTCTGCAGGTTCTGACAGACACCTACTGCTCCGGTTACAAAAGCCAAAGATAATACGTGAACCTTTCTCCATAGATAAACCCTCTTTTCTGCTGGAACAAAGCAATATGGTGTTTGCAAGAATGATTTAAGTCTGGTCCTCTACGAATAAGCAATTGGTATAGAATATATGGTGGTTGTCAGGTATTCTGCTGTAGTATTCATATCCAAAAAAGTCATTCAAAATGTTTAATTAAAGTTAGACTAAAATCACCAACATTTTGACAAGTTACATTGCACTACTTAGTGAAGATAAAACAATATCTGGCAGATATCAATTAGGAAATTGATACAGAAGTGAGTGTCAGTTTCATATCAGATATTTTTAATCATATTTCTTTTTTAACAATCTTGTTTTACCAGATGTTTTCAGTTGATCTGTAGTCTGAAATACCAGTGTAGTTGAAAAGATAAAAGCCTTTATTTAGAGTATCTTTATACTTTCTTTTGGAGGCTATGGTTTTATGACTTCATAATGGACTCTTGACTGGATGAATCTTTTATCTATTTCACTTAAAAGTGTATCCACAATGGATGCCTCTGCATTAAATAATCTAATGTATCAAATATCTGCCTCTGGAAAAAACCTCTCAGATGTCCCTTTTTTAGGTATCATAAGGGTGGGATTCAGAGCTATACTTAACAAAATATTTCTTTCTTTAGGGAGCAGAGCTTCTGAGGCCACAATGGTCTTGCTGAAAAATCAGGATATGTGGTCACAGATGAATACGGTGTTGAATTCAGTTCAAGTCAATTCAGACAACAGAAAAGTGGGGAAAAAATCACAGGTCGGTAGACTGGTCTAGCAGGTGCTGTAGTTGGCTATAATACTGCTGTATTACAGCAGTACTGCTGATGATCTCCTAAGTAAAGGGTGTAGGTTGTTTTCTGTGGCTTTGAAGTTTTGCTTTCTACCATTAATAGATTCTGAGCACAATGAAGTGTTGCTGACAGTGCTGGCATTTGGAATGAACTCCAAAGTCTACTTCCTTTTCGCCCTGATCACAAATTTAAGTTACTTTGTGAAAGTGAAGAAATCTGAAAATGTTTATGTTTAAAAGCTACAAATTCTTAATCACTTTTCATAGCTTGAATATATTAGCTTCACAACCAATTTTAATAGATTTAATTAAGCTCAAAGAATAGGATAGTGAATCTTTAAATGCTCCAGTTAACTAGAAAATGGCATCGTCTTCCTTTCACTCCCCCACACTGCCTTTAATTATTCCCCTTGAATTAAAACTATTTGCTGTAATTAATTTTTTTTCTTGCAGAGGTGCCACTGTATAAAGTAGGGAGAAATGCATGACTATTACACATGAAGACAGTTCATCTCATAACTAATTTCTGAAGACATATGACTGAATGTAATAAAAGGTTTTGCTTATAATAGACCTATTTTAACCCCAGAGGAAGTGGGGACTATTGAAGTGCATGGCATGTTCATTTTAAGAGGCAATTAAGGCCTTATATCTTCCTTCCCTGCATTTCCCTCCCATCTCCAAAACATTCTGTTAAATGCTTACCTTAAAAAATGTAGGTGATAAAGTGTAACTCTGCCTTATCTGAATGTGTATTAGTACAGTTCTTAGTTTGCTGTTTGAATTAATTATTTTTCACAGTTTTTATTCTGCACTTAGACTTTAGCTTCTAAACTTAGAGTTTAGTCTTTCAGAAACAATGGATAAGGACAAAGGCACCTGAGGAGTGCTCTATAAATTGTGGTAGTTGAAAAAATTCAATGCTTTCAATAACTTGCTAAAGAGAGACTTGCAGAACAATCAACTCCTTTTGCTTAGTAATTATTTTTTTTGCTCCTCAGGCACACCTTATTTACCAGATCATCCACCTCAATAAATACAGTTGCAAAATTGTGGTTATGGAAAGAATTATGAACCTAAACTCATGCAAGTTGCCCTTGCAACTCTTCTTTTCCTTCTTTTCCCAAAGAAGTAATTTTCAATGTTAATTAACCTTAAATGGACAGGATGACATCATCATCCCTAACAACCAATGCATGCAGGAGTGTAGCATTTCTATGAAGGAAAGGAACGCAATAGAGAATTAGCTGTTTTAGAGAAAAATGCAGTATTATTTTGCATTGAGACTATGGAAAGTTTCAGTCTTTTGAAGGAGGAGAACATATTTTATATATATATATATGTATATGATGTATATATAAAATTTAAAATGTATATAAATTTATAAAAATATAAAAATGTACATAAATTTATATAAATTATACCTAAATTATATTAAATTAAAAATTCAATTTTTAATTATAGAATTTCATATTGGTCCTAAAGTTTTTTCAAAATACAAAATACCAAAATGTTAACCTGAAACAATTTTATTTTACTTTGAAAAATGTTACTAATTTTATTAAAGTTTTGTTGAGCATTAAGTTGTTAATTTTTTCTGCCCATGAAGTATTTTCCTTTTAACAACCGAAATGTAGTTGAAATATTTTTACCAGCTCAACTGTCTAGCTTCCCAGTTAAACAAATATTTTAATCTGTAAACTATGATGATTGTGGGTTGATGTGGCTTGGGTGAGGCCATAGAAGCTAGTTGCAAATACTCCTGTGGTTTCAATCATAGAATCATAGAATCTTCATGGTTGGAAAGGACCTTTGAGATCATCGAGTCCAACCATCAAATTTGTGAAGCTATAATGTTGCACTGATTAGTCACAATTTTTGCATTAATTACTATGGTCTTTCTTTTGTGAGAAGGCAAGTGGTAGCCGCAGGTAGGAGAGTAATGAATATATCAAGGAAAAGTAGATTATTAATCTCTTCTACACTGTTAGCTGCCTCAGTGGAGAGTCAGTATTATGTACTTCAGAAAAAAGAAAAAGTCTCCTTTGTTCTGCTTCCTATTTTGAACTAAGCTAAAGGCCTTTCATGTCCAGCGTCCTTTTATAAATTAAGTATTTCTACTAGGATTTTGCATTTCTTTTAAGTTGTATGTAAAGTGTTTTTCCTCAAGGATTTTAGGCTCTACAATATAGTCAAACTGTAATCTAAGCTGTATTACCTATTAGTTGCTTTTGGTATTAAAAAGTCTAAACTAAAGCATGCAAGGGCTTTACTCATGGATTTTTATTGTAAAATCTATGCAACATCAGTTCTGTGTACCTGCTATGACTCAGTATATGATTGTACACGGTCTTTTTTTATCCTCAACTGTTCACCTGACATGCCTCTAGAGTACTAAATCATGTTAATCGCCTTACTTGAAAATAAGAAGCACAGTAGTACCAAAATAACCAGCAATTGACTCCTGCGAATGTCTGTTTGGTGCTCTAAAAGTAAGGGTAGAAATGGTACAACCCAATTACTTTTTTTCTGAGAAGACAAATCTGTTTTCCAGAATAAAAAGATTAGCGTAAAGGGCAATACGAGCCTAACTCCACTGCCCAATATATGGGAAGTTTTATAAGTACCAGTAATGATGGTGGATTTGTCCCAAGAAGCCTAATGAAATTAAAATAAAGATTTAGTAATTAATGGCTATTAACAGAAAATTACTGCCCCACAAGATCTATTTGGGTGATTTCAGTACTGGTGATAGCAATGATAAGTCATAATAATGAAATTGGTTTTGATTTTTTGTGTATGTTGGATCCAAGAGACCTCTTGAAATATCACTAAGTTTAAAAACAATGTATAGAGTAGATACAACTGTAGAAGCATTACTAGCACAAGTTAGTTCACACGCTGGATTTTCTCTTCCTAAGGACATGCCTGTGAAATGATGTTAAAACAAAATGACATTTCAAATACTTCTTGATCATTGGTAGATTTCATGTGTTTGACTGCAGTGGGAGATTTTCTGCTGGGAAATTATATGATGCAGCTGAGTATTTTGGCTGTGATAATACAAGGGAAATCAGTTAGATTTGAAGGTAAAAAGCATAGATTCAGCATTGGAACAGTAACAGCTGACACACAAAAAAAGATGTCTTGAGGATTTAAAAAATGGAGAATTAAATGGGGGGGGTTATTTAGTGGTAGCATACAGTTTGTATTTTTTTATTTTATGACAGAGTAGTAGGGTGGTAACACTACAGAGAAAAAGAAAACAGAGTTGGTTACATTTCAAGCAATTATTATAATTAAAGCTGTGCAGGGAACATAGCTTATGGCTATTCAGATCTTCTGGGAGGTGACAGAGAAGTACAAGATTCTTGCTGGTAGCTTGATTAATCTTAATTTCTGGATGGCGGGAGGTAGTCCTGTTACAGAGTTCAAAACAAATGTCAGAAATGTTAGCTTTGCACATCTTTGCTTTCTCATTCATGTGTCCATATTTTGGGAGTTCATAAAAATTAATAAGGTTCTGTTGCAAATTTTTGAATGTAAGATAATTTTTATGGTGCCCACAGTTGTGGTGTCCCCCCACCCCCCCCCCCCCCCCCCCCGATTCTATTCATCTTGTTTTATTCAGAAGTCTAGTGTATGCTACATCAAAGTTTTACATATTTTGGTACTTGTGTTAACATTTTTTGCTGATTTACATCACAGAATCCTTAAAAAAGCCATTGACAAATGGTTAAAAAGTAGTTAGACAAAGTCTTTTAGAAGTCTTAGGTATTCAGTAGAACTGTTACTGCTTTTAATGTATATTACTAGACAGGAATGCAGTTTATTAATGGTTTGGGTAAAATTGCTTCTTGTCTTTTAAACAACCATAAAATTAATGCAATGCTAAATTATGTAATGGTCATAAGCTACTGCAATAATGTGGTTCCTAATTACTTAAAAGTTTTTTCAGCTGCTGGAAGAAATAACTATTTCAGGTCAATTACATATGAATACGTGTCATTCACATAGTAATTTGCAATTTTTTATGCAGATGTACATTTCAGTTCAATGTAGAGTGGGTCTGCTCAATTATTAATAAAACAAAGATCAAGCAGTTTTATTGTCCCTAGAATTTAATTTTTGCGAAGAGTTACTGTAAACTACAGACTCAAATGAAAAACATAGAATCATAGAATGGTTTGGCTTCGAAGGAACCTTAAAAATCATCTAGATCCAACCCTCCTGCCATGTGTAGGGACACCTCCCACTAGACCAGGTTGCTCAAACCTGGCCTTGAACCTTTCCAGGGATGGGGCATCTACAACTTCTGTGGGCAACCTGTTCCAGTGCCTCATCACTCCCAGAGTAAATAATTTCTTCCTAATATCTGATGTAAATCTCCCCTCTTTCAGTTTGAAATCGTTACCCCTTGTCCTATTGCTCCACTCCCTGATCAAGAGTTCCTCCCCGTCTTTCCTGTAGGCCCCCTTCACGTACTGGAAGGGGCTATAACGTCTCTCTGGAGCCTGCTCATCTCCAGGCTGAACAACTCCAACGCTCTCAGCCTGTCCTCATAGGAGAGGTGCTCCAGCCCTTGGATCATCTTTGTGGTCCTTCTCTGGACTGCTCCAACAGGTCATGAAAACATGATTTGTAACAGGATTCATCATGAAAACGTCATTTGTTTTCAGTATATTCATTTGGATAATGCATCTTCTGTATGTTAGCAGAGTAATCCAAGTATTAGCGAGCAGTCTTTTTTATTTCTGACCAACCAGAAATGAACAGTTTTAAGGGTAGAAAGCCTTTCCTTTCTCAGGAAGAAGCTCATGAGTAAATCCAGCTGCACCTAGATGCCTGGATTTCCCAAATTCTGACAAATTAAGCTCCCTCTGTTAGTACTGCAGGTCACATCAGGAGAAGCAACAAGTATCAGAGTGCAGCAATAGGAGCGGGTCTGCTTTTGCTTTTGCAGCTGGGTTCATCATTCCCTGTAACCAGTATCTGGCCCTGATTGTTGTCTCACCATGAGCTCTGTTACTGCTCTCTGTGTCTGCTTTTATGGGCAGCTCCTCTCAGCCATGGTCCTGCATCTGGAATTGGTATAAGTCTTTATATTGAGAATGAGTCATTATAATCTTCTATTAAGTTAGTAGTAAAGCTGTAGGAGTGATCCTTAATTTTGAGCTTTGGACAGCCTTTTTCCTTAGCTTTGATCTTCGTGGTAAGTGCTCAGGAAGTTGCTTTTAAACCTTTTTTTAAGGATGGTCAAGTCTAAGCTGTTTTGAATTCACAGATACTAATTTTAAACCAAAAAAGTTTTCATAAATCCAGATTAAAGTATTTCAAAATTGCTCCAACTGCAGTTATTTGAACCTTTTAATTGCTTGTGTGCTCTCTGTTACCTAATTATATTGCGTTAGATAATTTGTGATTTCCTTATTTTGCCTAATACATCAAAGATGAATTACTGGAGAATGTTGCCTATAGTATAATGTATTCATGAGCACTGTGAGTGGTTAATAGCTTTTCAAATCACACTGAGAAAACCCAGAATTTATTTCAACACCTCATTGGTTATCCTTGCTAAGCCAGCAGTTCCCATACTTTTTTTTTTCTTCCTTCAGCTAAACTAGTGACAGAAGTACTTGCCTTCTTCCTATATTAAAACATGATTTTGCATGGGCTTATTTATTATTGAAATTAAAATAGATGCTTGGTGCGTACCTGGTTTTTGCATCCTGTGTGCTTTTATAGTATATCATCCTTTCTTGTTTGCAAACTGCTGGGAATCTTACAGAGACTTGAAAATGCATTTTCAATGAAATGAGGTACAGAAAACGCAGATACACTTGCTTCCTGAAAAGGAAATATTATGGCGGATGACACAGTGATTTAATAGATCTAACGAATGAGAAGAAAGCAAGCAAATAGACTTTCTGACAAGCATCTGTGCATATGATTTGTTTATCTTCCCATATTACTGCGCATCATCTGGTGCTGATGGGCAGTAATCCACTCCCACAGCAAGACAGAATGGGTTAGTAGAGAAGCTGCCGTATTTTGGTTGTACAGCCAAAACTTGAGTTACCAAACTTTTTTAACAAAGGGTACAAATGAGCAGAGTTCATATCACTGGCCCTGAGCTGCAGTTGTCTTCGTGATACCCATGGGTGTATTGTGGTATATGTTACCTGCCCTACTGTCACATGGACTTCAAGGCCAGATGAACCAAAGAAAAATAAGCGTGTAAAACCACAATTAGATTGCTGTTAAAATGAATGGGATTAGAGATTTTTTTTCTGCTTTATTATAAACTCCTGGTCCTCGCTCATCCCAGCTGCAGCACAGAATCATAGGCAATCAGTGCTGCCTTACTCATATGGAGGACTGCTGCATCAGTCCTCAGCTCTGCTTTGTTCTCGTCTGGGCACGGTGTGAGGTGTGCTTTGCTGTTCCTGAGAACTTAGTGGGAAGAAACTCACAGGAAGTGGTGCTATAAAGAGGAAAAGAAGACTTCAAGTGTATTCTTCTGAAACATTTGTGCATGTGACTGGGACGAAGACGCATTTGAAACAGCTCATTGGTCAGTCAGGCACTGTGATTTCTAGTCATTGCTCATTTAAAAAATCTATTATGGATTTTATAAAGTGAAATAGTAACACTAATTGTAGCTATATTTTTTTTCTAACTTTGTATGTTGATTCAGTATCTTAAGGGTATAGGGATGGAAGTTTGAAGAAATATTTTGTGTTTTTGTCTTGATGATTCGCTCAGCTCAAAAAAATTAAAAAGTTAATAGGTCAGTTCTGGATAATATTGAGCAAGAGTTTGTTAGAAAAGTTAATATTTTAACAAGAAAAAGCCAAACAGACAACAAGCAATTTTATGTCTAAGGAAAAAGAACAAAAAGCTTAGCACGTTTCTGTATTGCCATCTTCAGTGATCTTCATAGAAATAGATCAGACTCCGGAAGGTACTGGGTGTAGGAACTATGAAGTGGCCATATGTATACATTTTCATTAGTCTAGGGAGACTTCTTCTTTCAGTTAGTAATTTTAAAACAGACATTTATTGAGATATGAGAGTGTGGATACATCATCGTTAGCATGATATTAAATACAGGGTAAAGCAATGAGCTATAGTAGTCAGAGGGACAGCCACTCTTCTGAGGATACATTTAGCTTTTAAGGGACAATGGCCTTCAGGAAAAAGCAAATACTGTTAATTCCAGCTTCCCATTCATTTTGATGAATGTTCTGGTGAAATGGGTGTTCTTGTCAAATAGATGTGTTAGATCTAGTCCCAGAGCACAACCATTTTGAATGACTGGAAAACGAATGGCTACAAACACAATCCATCATTAAGCAGTTGTTAAATCTCCATCATAATCTATTTTTGTCCATGATTTCAAATGGACAGGGGTACTTTTCTTACCCTCTGACTGTTTAATTCGAATTGGGTTTTTTCTAAGTTGTTTGACAGCAAAAGTTAACTTTCTCATATGCAAGTACTAAATTAGATTCTGTATTCATAGAACACATGAGCGAATGCTTAATATTTTTTAGGCATATAATTTAAATGCAAATGACTCCTAGGCTTTAAATGAATCATGTGCTTTACTAAATAAGTACCAAAACAGTGAGCAGGGGCATGAGAGGTGGGAGGAAGCTGTTCTGTTATAAGCATATGTTAGGTCTGTCTTCATTTCATGGTCTTAGGGCTGGCTAATATGGTGTACTACATTGTGAAATAATAAATTTTAATTGTTTTGTTTACAGCATGGTGAATTTGTGAATTAAGCATAATTTATGTAAAACTGTTATATGAGGCAAGAAGATGTGGACAGTAGGTAGAATAGATGGATTGTATTACTAAATGTAGAAAACAGCATTCAATTAAGTGAAAATTAAATTTTCAAGAAATACGATGATTGTTTATAGAAATGTGATTAACTCATTGCTTGTAATACCTACCATTGGGAAAAAAAAACACTTGTAATACAATTATAGCAAATGAAGCTAAATTATTGTGTATTTAAAGGTTTAGAAGCATTGTGTATCCTTGTTAATTGGCCAGATTTTTTTTTTTAAATAGGTTCATCTCTAACATGTTATAAAAGATACAAAACTTTACTTTTAAAAAAAACCACCCTTGTGATTTTGAGTATAGCTAGCAAATAAAAATATTACGAAATTATTAGGACAATTTTGGTACATAAGGAGAAGAAAAGTATTTTTCAAAAGCTAAATAATCATTAGATGTTATTTATATTCTGATACTAAAAAGGGTGACTGACAGCTCAAGATTAAAAATACACCAAATTTAACACACTCAAATCAGTTTTAAAATACAGTTTACTTTGCACCTTGAAGGCAGCAATGCATAACTGCAGTCAGTTTACATTTATGAAGGAGATCTGCATTCAGATGTCACAGATTTCTGATTCATACTAATTACAAGGGTTACCATAAATATCTTAAAATGTGGCCCTTCAGTTAGTTGTCCATTAAAGCAATTGTATACCCAGCCAGTCCAAGAAATATCCCTTCCTAATTTTCTACTTTTTAAAAAAGAGTGCTTTTATGATTTCCCCAGAAACACAGGAGGTCATGATGGCCTCTAGCAATTCTGTGGTACTGTCTGGTAACAACATGGAAAAATCAGCCTATGCAGTTCTTTGAGAAGGGTGATGAGTCTCGGAGATGAACCAGAAAGTAATCGAGATAGGTAAGAAATTTGACCATATGAAGAGTGGTGCTTTAAGGTCTGCCGTGCTGCCAAGTTTTGTGGAGAAATGAAGGTACCAAGGCATGAAAGGGAGTATGAGACTGGTGGGGAGTGAAGGGCCTACATGTCAAGGGTTTGGAGAACAGGCGATGCCCCAGCATGTAGAATATATGGGAAGGAGGTCGTGAATTTGGGTTCCTAGTGATAAGCGTAGGCAAGAAAGAATGAGAAGGGGTAGTTAATTTTAGGGTTATCCTTCACTAATATGAAAGAAAGTGAATAACTAGAAAAGGAAGAATACAAGCGTCTCATTCCTTGCAGAGTGAAAAGAATGCCTACAAGAGAAAGAAATAACCTTTTGGGAACTGTAGGAAACTCAATTTCGTTACAGCTTCCTTTGAGAATAGAAGAAAGTCTCTAACAGATGGTTTGGCAATAGTTAGGGGCAAAATGGTTAAGGCATACTGCTTAACTACCAAGTTCAAGCCTAACTCCAGCATTGTGTCAATGGAGGTCTCACCAGAGCCAGCTGCTAATGTGTACTTTTTTTATTTCAAACGAGGCATCTCTGGATTTGTCTGATTTCCAAGCTACTGGAAGTGAGGGGGCTAATATCCTTCCCCACCCTCCCTCCTCACCATCCATGTCCTTCTCCTAGTCCCAACTCTGATGCTCATCTGGTAGCACAGTAATCGAATTTTAAACATTAGACCCATATAAGGTTTCTCTTCTGCCCCCCCGCCCCGTAACAGAAGAAAACAGGTTATTTTTCTTCTGTCACAATGAGGGGATTAGCTTTCTGTTTGACAAAAATGCTCTAAAACCACTTTTCAAAAGCATGAGGAGGAAAGGAATTAAGAGTACCTGGACTTTCCCCATTTCAGTGGCAATGAGCCATTAATCCTTCTGAAGCCATCTTGTGTGCTGTGTCCATAGGCAAATGAGAAAGGGTGTATGTGTATCAGAGAGATATCTCTGAATACTATAAACATCTGTCTCTGCTTGCTACTAGCTGCACAGAAGGGGTGTGTTAGCTGTTCGCTGCATGGATCATTGAATTTTGACCTTGGCAGCAGTATTTTTTACCAATTTCCAAGTATAGCTCTAAAACAAATTTATCTACTTCATTGCTTCTAACTCCATTATAATGCACAAATCCCAAAGGTATAATGAATACCTTTAGGTTTTCCAGCAGTGTCATCTACTTCTTTCTATTTCAATATAATAAACACTTTATTTTGCAAATTTGTCGTGCATTTTGAATTCTGCAGGTGTTTTTTTCCTGCATGCTTTAATATGTATCTGAATCGGGAATAATACAATTGCTCTTGATGGTCAAAAGATAGCTTAGCCCATGTACTACGGTCAATTTGCTATTGCTGTAGGCATTCACTCACAGCTGTATGATGGCCAAGCTTTTATTTTTGAATAGATGTGATTGTATCAACCATTTCATTGCTTGCCATTTTTGTGGCAAATAGCATGAAGATGTACTTAATTTAATTTTCAGTAAAGAGGGACACTGCCAAGGTCACATATCTTGAAATCATCCCACTTTGAAAGTTGTCCTTTACTGTATGCATTGGCTTTTTTCCACAAGTGATCTCTGAAAGAATACTTCTCTCCAGCATCTTGTATTTACCTTTATTATAGGTGCTCCTGAAACTTTCTAAGATTATTGCTATCCTAAATGCATTTTTTTAATTGAACTGGCAACTCTTCTCATTGTACAGACATCTTGCATACACCTGTACTCATGTCTTTTTTTTTATTCTCCTTTGTGTGTGTTGTTTCTTTTTTTTATGCATTTCTTCATAGCCAAAGGCAGTGCTTTCCTATTCCTGCCATTTATTTTTCTCTATTTAAAATTGCCTGAAAGAGAAAAATTGCAACTGTGTGTTTATGGCTAGAGACAGATAATAGGTCAAAAGCATGTAGAGAAATCATGCCTGCTGCTACAATGCACAGTCCTCAATGACAGTTTAGCTTTTGGGGATGATGCAGGTGTGGGAAATACTACCATCAGGACAGCATTTGAGAGTATAACTTCAGTGTAAAAAGCCCAGAGTAGAAGATTTCAGGCTAAACTCTCCACTGGTGGCAGTGATAGAAAGCTCCACAGTAGGAGCCTTGAGAATCCTGTAAGTGGGTGCAGATGAGCATCACAACCAGGCTTGCATTTTTCTCGAGCATGTAGCTCAGGACACTTGAACTGCGCTCGAAAAGCTCTAGATGACTACAGCGCTAGGCCAGGTGAAAAGGGATTGTTTAATACCGTGTCAAGAAACTGGTTTGTGAGGAGTTTCTGGGATGCTCAGAAATTGATGAGTCTGTACAAGAAAACTCACGCTCCAGAGAGGACTCAGAACTCGGGATGCATCTTGTGTTGGCTCATATGTATAGTAAGTGGGTAACATGGGACACAAAAACACTGTTTAACTTTCCAGAAGGTAAAGAAATCAGATGTATGGTCTCTGACAGAATGCCAGAGGCTCCTCATGCTGGAAGCCAATCGGCTGCATTATGTAAATTCTGTTGTTTTGGGCAGGTTTAAATTTCTTCTTACCTAAATCTCCTGCAGCCTGGGCAGATGGAGGAACTCAGTTTTATTTCCTTACCTCTTAGATTTCTATTTTTAATTATTTTTTTTTGTCTTAAGATTTGTGCTTTGAAGAAAAAGTAGAACGGAAAAGATGTTTCAAGAAAAAAAAAAACCTCAACAAAGCATAATAAGAAAGTGACAGAAAAAAGTAAAAAGAATGAATGAGGGAAGCTGCAGTTTTGCAAGGACATAGAGTCTTGCTGACGTGCAATAGAACCTGTGAGTTTTCAGCAGAATACAGATTGATTTTGGATCAGGCATTTTCTCTCAGTTTGTCTCCAAAATCTTAATCTTTTACACAGACATTTTTCAATAATTTTAATAACTGTGTACCTTTAAACATGTTGAAGGCTTATGCAGACCTTGGAACCAACTAGAAAGGATGAAATCTGAATAAATGAAAATATGTATGGAAATTGGTCTTATGTAAATGGCAATTTACATTGTGAAATTTCTGCAATTCCTGTATAAAATACATGTGCTGTCAGGAATATCATATTCTATTTGCCAAGTAAACATGATCATGGTTAGATGTCTGGATTACAGTTTCAAGATCTTTCCTGTTCTGCTTAATGCTGTGCTGGCTAAGAGCTTATCTGATCTACAAAGATGTGGACACTTTAGTCTCAGTTAGTATTTAGTGCTCATGAAATCTTGGGATTGCCATAATTAAAAAAGCAGTCATATCACAGTTCAGATGTAGAGGCAATAAACAAGGAAACAAACAAACCAATAAAAGAACTGCTTTTGTTTCATGAACCCCAAAAAAGCAGTTGAAGAAAGTGTACGATTTTCATTGTGAGCAGGATTCTTGCAGGATCGTCATTTGCTGGAGCTGCTGAGAACTGAGATCAGTAAGGAAGACTTCTCCCTGTCCTCCTACCCACAGCATTTTCCATCACTTCAGTCAACCAGGCAGCGGCACACAGACAAACCTGGGGAGGAGGCGAACAGCAAAACAATCAAAAGGCAGAGAGGGATGCTAGCATTTTTTCCAAATAGAATTTCAAGGGGTTTGTTTTTCTTTATGTGTTGCAGTTATCGTTATATTAATTTGGGAAATGCCTTTTATTTTACATCTGGAAACAACTTTTTATTCTCTTTGAAGAGCTAAACACGATGGGACACATTTGTCTTCCAGGAATGTAATAGTTTCTCTGTCAGGATGACACATATCCTAAAATTATAAGGGGACTGTGGAAAGATGAAAGGATACGGTTCTGTTTCATGGAATTTTTCTTGTCCTAATTAATGGTGAGGCTTCACAAGATGGCAGAGCTGATCTAACAAATCATGGCTGTCAAAGGCCTCCTATTTCTCTTTCATGTACACTACCAACTGCCTTCTGACACCGAGCTCCGTGCTGGTTTTTCCCTTTGCAATGATTTTGGTGCTCATTTGACTGCTCAGTGGATTGATTCATCTTGCTAAACTGTTAGGATGTTAACCTGACAGAAGAGGCAGATTGCTTTATCTGAGGTTCATGAGTTCATTTGGCTCACCTGAGGGGTGAGCAAAGTGCCATGCGGCATCACAAGGCTCTAGGATGTCCCTGGGAGTGCCAGTAAGGAATTGGACCAATTCAGTTATCTCAGGAAAACTTTACTTGCATGTTTTTTGTTTTTTGTTTTTTGTTTTTTGTTTTTTTTTTTTTTTTGTTTTTTTTTTTTTTTTTTTTTTTTTTTTTTTTTTTTCCACTAAATCACATACAATGTTTCTAACTACCTGTTTTGGTTGATTTCCACTGTGCAAAGCAGGTAAGAATGCACTGTGGAAATAGCATCACACATTTAATGCTTGGCAAGACACCAATTTAATCAGTAAACCAGGCAAATAGTCTGTTTAGTGAGACTAACACCAAATGAAAAAGAATAAATATCAGATCATAGGTAAATATAAGAAAAACTACAGATTTTTTTTCCAACCATTAATACAATACAGCAATGGTAGGTCTATTTATCATACTGCTGTATTAATTGCTTATCAATATTTTCTATGGGGTAGCTTTATTCCCAGCATAAAGCAATTTGGCTACAGTGACCAATTGCTATTCAGTACTTGTTTACTACAAGTCTGTACTATACTGTGCTATTGTATTGTCAGATTTCCAGGGCAAGGACTTTGTGTTTTGACACCTTTCTCCTATTACTCAGTGCTGTGTAAGCTCAGTTTTTCTGGCTGTATAAATAGCAGTTGACTGTGTGTGTGCATGTGTGCATAAAACAGAGGGAGAGAGATGGAGAAAGATGGAGGGGAGAGGGAGAGTGGGAAAGGGAGGGAGGGAGGGAGAGAGGGAGAGAAACCTTGCCCCTAGACAGTAGCTAAAAATCAGCAGGGCTCTCAAAAATAGTGCACTAATAGTTCTGCTACCTGGCTTGGCAATAGGGAAATCGGACACGTTATTTACCATAATCTGCTGGTGGTTAATTTTTCACTTGGAAAGGAGACTGCAGTTTGGAGCTACCTAAGAGCTGAATGTTTTATAAAACCGTGTGCTGAGAAGGAATGAGGAGAAATTTAAATATCAAAAATGCATAAACAACCCAGCCTTTGCCTGCCAAAACTGACATGTTGTTAGTTTTCTCTGTGGAGAAAGTATATTCAAACCTAGCTGCTGCTTTTAATGAGTCCTGAGGTATTTGCCTCAAACTTGTGAATCAGATCAAGTGCTAACTAAATGAATACTAACCATCATAGAGATGCTGATTAAAGAATTTATACTTGTACTAGGTTGGTCTAATTTGGCACTGTGCATTTTAGAGGCATTTTGATAATCCTTTCTCTAGCAGCAGTATACTAAATGTGTAAATAGTTAATTCCAGCTTTCTGACTGTGAAGAAGTTGCCCTACTCCGTCAACCACATAAATAATGTACTTTTGTTAGCACAAACCCAAGAAAACCATGATATCTATCTTCGCTATCAACTGCGAGAGGAAGGATACTCTCATCTGGTAGCGTTCAGTTACTCAGATTTCTAGTTTTGATGACGAAGATTTTGAAAATAAAGAAGTTTTGTCCCTGATTGCCTGTGTGACCAAGGGACAGTGGAATGAAGTATGACAATGCATCAAGACGTAGTAAGGGACAGAGGTGATACCTGTTAGGAAGAAGCCAGTACATGGCAAATGAACTGTGCTGATTCTTGTGAGTTGTTAGAACAAGATCGTAAGGCAATTGCTTTTTTAAGTTTTTATATTATTTACATAGATACAACGTATACATTGCACCTCAGACCATTGACACATAAGAATTGCTTGTATATTGACATAGTATTGTTTTAGTAGTGTAAATCACAGATTGTATAAGGCAATCAGTGTTGCATCAACTGGACACTATGCATAGGTATTCAAGTGTTAACATATCCAGGAGCAGCCTTAAGAAAAAACCGATAACAGGGAAGGGCAGAATAAAAATTCAAAAAGACATTTTTGTACATGGAAGTAGCTGCTGCTAATGGTAATCTTCTGTCACTTTAGGGTTAACTGTTTTTATGCAATTTTTTATTTTCTACTTTTGTAGCTTCAGAAATGAACTCTGCCCACCAAGAGGCAGACATCGCTTTAAGGTTTTTTCCATCCCAGTTGTGGTCGAGTGGCGTTGAGTCACACACAAACGTAACAACTTGTCGGCAGAAAGGGTGGATGAGTTGGTACATCTTGCTGCTTGTCCAATTGCAGGCCACCTATGAAGGACACAACAGTAAGTGTATATAAGTGAAAAAGAAAGATGATGAGGGAAGCACACTGGAAGAGGTCATGTCACCCCCTATTCACATCCCAACCTGAAGGCTCAAAGATGAAGTTAACAACAGGGCCTAGATGTGCAAGTTGCCTGTTTTGCAGCTGACAGAGCTGATGTTCTTGTCTCTGAAAGAAATGTCACAAAGCACTGGCAGCTGGCTGTCTTCTGCCAATCAGTTCCCAAACTCTTCTCTGACTTGTAGCCCTGGGGGAATTTATATTGCCTTTTCAGTTGTTTTTTTTCTACTGGCTTCCCCTTTTGTGCTCCTTCATGATGCCATTTGCCTCAACTGTACTCCATGGAAAGCACTGAGGCTACTTTATGTGATGATGAATCATCACATTAAATATCTGTCATGCTCTTACATTGCTGTGAAGAAAATAAAAGATTAAGAAAATATTTTGAGTGTTGTTCATTTCCACTAAAGTGGCTCTGACTTGAGAATTGTTTATTCAGTGATAGTTCGGCAAAAATTCCGTGAATTTTAATGGACAGGTAGTTTTACTGGTCATAATAACATGACTTTTTTATTTCTATAGTAGCAAGCAATGGATTGCATTAAAAAAAAAAAAAAAAAAACAGAGCTGGTCTATGCAGCTAGAATAGATCTCAACTAGAAAATTATTTAAATATAAACAAGAAGAGTATTAAGTCTTTTTTTAATTGATGCCACCGGAAGAAGCACCACATTGCAAACATAGTAGGGTGCAGCCTTAAAAGTTGCATTATACGTCGGTACATCAATAACTGTTAAGTCCTGCCTTCCTTCTCTTTCCTCTCCTCTCGTCTCCTTTTCTTTTGGTCTGTGTGAGGCCTGACTTGAAACTGAAGTGTTAGTGACTTTGCTGTGGTAATCAAGGTCCGATAGAAAACCTCCTGATATATGGTTTTTAACCTATGAGTGGATGAGTAATGTTAGCCCCCAGTCCCCTCCTTCTCGGGAGAAATAAGTTCAGCCCCATCTTACACAGGAAGAACTGGAACGCATTAATTTCTGTTCTGAGTTTCCCAAATGCAAAAGGAGCTATTAAAGAACATTCTAATTTCATGGCTTTCTATACAAACTCTTTGTAGCTTCTTTGTGTGAATATATAGCTGTACGTTCTTTTAGTAAGCTTGCTGTTAGATCAACATTGATACAAGGAAATGTGCTTCTTAACCATCTGCACTTATTTCACTTTTCAACATGCCTTATCTTATATGTTTGTAAGATAAAGAAGGTGCTTTTGCCTTGGTGGTTGCAGCATCCATACCCACCAAAACTTGATGAAACTTGCTAAAAGCTTCCGTTGTTGTTCTCCCTTACTGCTGATTTTTAGTAGTTCTACTGAACTACTGAAAGTTCAGTAGAATAACACCATACAAAAGCAAGAATAATATAGATTATTTATTATCAGGAAAAGAGAAACAAGATAAAATGTTTCATTCTTACACAGTGAAAAGCATAAAAAGTACCCTCTACCTTTTTATCTTTCTCATTTGCACTCCATTTTGTCTCTTTGGTGCCCATAACTGTGACTCTGTGATAGCCAGTAAAATCTCCACTGAGAGTTACTGTGTAGGTATATAACAGTATGAGAACTTTATGATGTGTTTAAGCATTGTTGAAAATGTGTGTATCTATGGAAAATTTTAAAACAACATACAAGAGGTTGTTACAAGATGGGAGATGAGCTACAGTCCCTTCAGGCAGTAGGACTACAGTTGCAATGGTTTGGGTGTAGACCAGCACACTGAAAGTAGGACCTTTTTTTTTCTAGATAACATAATAGAGGTATCTGTCTAGTAAGGGAAGAGCTTTTCTTCAATCCTGAGCAATGGTGTAGCTAAGATTTCTTGTCTGATTTTAGTTTTCTTTGTTGAATTAGATGGCCTGGGTGCCATAAAAGCTGTAGCGTAACGTATCTGGTGCCTGAAAGAATGGAATTATGTCGAGCAATGCACCCTGGTCTTGGCTTCCTATTCAACTCCCTCTTTTAACTTTTCTTGCAATGGCAAAAAAGATATTTCAATACACGTGAACGCTAAATCATATTCCTGTGTTCCGGTATATACTAAAGTCATTGTTTTACCTGATTATCTCATGATCTGGTGATGTCATTGCTTGGCAATCAAATGTTATATTGGTAGAGGGTAAGAAGCAAGTAAAATGGCAACATATTTGCATTCTATTTCCTCATTAATGTTGGATTTTTTTCTTTATTTCATATAATCTCCCACGTTTAGGCAGTGGTTTCTTCCAGTTTTATTAGGTCGGTATTGCAAATGGAATCTCTGGAAATACAGTGTGATAAAATTGGAGTAACTACTAGAGTAAATACAGTGTAGCACGGATACCACAGTGACAAATCGGATTCTGCAGTCAAGGTCCACTTCCTTTTAATTGCCATTTGGGGTCGTTTTCATCCCACATTAAGGCAATTGCTTATCTGTAACAACGTCTGTGAATCTAGTTACAAACACAGTATAGCAGCTTTACTGATTCCGTAATACCTCTTGTAGCAAACCTTTGCCTGTGATAATAACTAACATTGTTATGGCCTAAGCTAGATATGTAATATTATACTTCAACAATACATACAGCAATGTTAGGGCTTATCTTTCCAAATGAGGGTAATCCTTTACCTGACAAGAAGATGGGGAATGAATTCTGCTGTCTTCAGAAGAGATTCAGATGCACTGCTTCTTTTGCGAGGGTACTGAAGGATTAGTATTAAGCAGGTTCTGGCATGATATAGAACGGTTTGCAACCTTTTGGTAAGATTTATTAGTTGTCCATCTGTAGTACATTAATATTGGTTTATCCAGGCATTTTAAGGCCATCTGTACTTTGTGCATTCAATATCCTAGTGCTAGCCTGAATATTACTGTCAGTAGTCTTGCCCTCTGTTGTTATTTGCAGTTAATTAGGAGAGACTTCCCAGACTATTCACCCAGAATTTAAGGAGGAAGGTTGTCTTACTGTTGGTTTATTCTTCTCCTCATTTGATCAATGTTTACTGTCATGGCTTAATAAGGTATGAGCCACAGTCTGTTTTGGCAGTTTGCATTTACTGAGGATGCTTGGTTTATCTTCCCGTACTTCCACCTAATTCCACTTAATTTATTTACTTTATTAATTTCTTGCATGAATCTGTGATGAACTATGTGGTTATTATTAACACTGATTAGACACATAGTTGAATGCAAAATTTTTATTAAGTTGAAGAGAAGAAAAGTCTGATGTAGACTTCTTTTTTTCAATTAATTTGACAGATGCGTAGCTAGCACTAAATGGTAGATTCAATGGGAAAAAAAACCTAAATGCTGGCATGGATATATTGTCATTTTGAAGTTTACACCTGATGAGTTTTTTACGTATAAACGGATCTAGATACCCTCAATTTGATGCAGAGACATTTACATCTGAGTTTTTAGTTTTAAAAAAGTACATAAAACAAATTGAAAAAAACAAAGTGACTTGTTAATAGAGGTACATCACTTTGATTAAATCCATTATTAATAATATTTCCCATTAAACCAGGACAATGTGGGATTTGGGGGCCTAGCTGTTTTCCTTTGTTGCTTGTGAATGTGAATATAAATATTTATGTAATACTCTGGAGGACTAAGTAAGTTAATTTGAAGAGTTGTGCAGTGTACTTGGATGAAAGATCTTCACAGGTTTAGATATTCAATACGTAGTTGGTTTACCCCGTTTATAGGAAGAATAATATGTCTCCTTATGCTTTCCTCAGGCCACTTGGGATGTATTTTCAATTAAAAAAAAAAAAAAATCTGAGCCTTCTTTGCCTTTTCTCTAATGTACATTCTTTGGGCCTGGCATAAACTCCCATCACTTTGTTCAGAATCCATATCATTAACAACATCTTTTTTGTGAGACAGGGAAATGTCTTAGGCAGCAACATTGTCCGTCCCTTCTGTCTTGTATATCCAATTTCTGTATTTATGCAACCCAGTACCGTGTTCTTTTTGCTGCAGGTGTGCACAGAGGCATGTGCTTTCAGTGGTCTTGGAGCAGTAACCAGTAGTATTATTTCTTTGTTGTTTTGTTAATAGGTTGTTTCATTCAACACATCATTCTTAGATTGACTTTTTGCTCCTAGGCAATGTGAGAAAACCTGAACTCAACATAGAAGTTGAAACTTTCTGATTTATAACCATAGTTTATTTTCTAAAACTCCATGCCACACAACTTCAAGCTTTTGAAATAAGATGCATTCCAGGGAACGGGTCATATAGCTAAAATCTGGGTTAGACAGAATGGGATTAGATCCAAAGGTATGTGTGAAACAAAGGGAATTAAAGATCTGAATCTTCTGAAGATAATCCTGTGGTAGGTTAGTAACGTAGCTGATCGTTACTGTTTTTTGGTAAGTATGGTTGAATGGGAAAGGCAGCAGAAAGTGATCATCTGATCAATATGCTACCCCTGGTGGCCTTACTGAATTTCTTGACGCAGCCACCAATAAACCTTCAGCATCTGAGACACAGTTTAATAAGTGCAGCTGCTTGCCAAATTTCTGCAACCAAAACAGTACATTATGTACAGTAAAAGGAACTGAATGTCTAAAAACATGACAAAAACATCCTCTGCAGCTATAGGACAGTGACAAGCTTATTCCATTCACAAAGGAAAGATTTATCATTTCAAGTTCAATACTTTTTAAAGTTCTGGACAAAACTGAAAGTATAGCAGCCAAGTGATGAGAGGAGTTCTGTTGAACAGACTACTAGAAATTATTTGGAAAACTGTTGGTTTTAATGTAGTGAAATATAATGCTGGAAGTGAAAGTCTGCCTTTCTGGCACAGTGTCAGTGATCGTAACTAGACATGGAGAAAACACATATAGAGAGAGGAACGGCTTATTCTTGATGAGCATCAAACAGTCCTAATCCAACAGCTACATTTTAAGCCAAACAAGAAAGAAAGATTGTTTCTTCATGCCTTGAAAGTTCAGAAAGGTACTTTTCTTCAGAAGATTCCTAAGACAGTATACTTTATAACGGAAAGATGAGAGGAAAGAGAGTAAAACAAGAATCCTTGCTATTGATTCTGCCTAGTGAAGTTAATTGAGGCTATCAAAAATTAGCACATTTTGTTGATAAAGATTAATCTCCATCTCACTCATCTGTATCAAGCTTTTGATTCATGTGGATTTTTTGCCTTTTACTTTGGATGATACTCATCCTTACAGGATAACTCACTATTAAGAAGAACCTTGGCTCTGTGCTTAATTATAGAGATACTATTGTCCAAATTTTAGCTTTCCAGTAACTGAGTTGAAGTAGGAAGAAAGTAGGATTTGTTTATTTAAGTCATAGGACATACTCTGTCTGTGAGAAACCTGTATAGCAGTCTTTAAGAACAAGAAAAACCTTTTGCACTGAGCTATATTGTGTATCCGTAGTCAATCAGAACAAACATAATGAAATTAAACTGCAATGCAATTTAAAAAAAATATATTCAAAAACAAATTGTAACTTTAAGGATAAGGAAGTACTTGAATGGATCTCCTGGGTGAAGTAGCTTAGTCAGCCAAGTAAGGTGTAAGTACAGCTAATTTGCATTAATATGGTTGCATTGACTAGATGACTCTGAGGTCTCTTTGGACTGTGCTTTTCTCGGAGTCATCCCAATTTAATTTTCTTCTCCCCTTCAAGAAGAAATTCTCAACTGGAGTAGTGCTGGAGCAACCCAGGAAGTGGAAGAAGGTATTTTAATTTGAGAAGTTGATCTGCCGTACTTATCTCTTAAAGATAAGGGTGAGAATTACGGTAGTCCTTAGGTTTTAAATGTAATAAAATTATGATTCTGCATAGATATCACAAGTATAGTAATGTAAATGGAGAAACCTTTCAAACCTAGCCAGCAGAGTTGGATTGTCTCTTTTTTTTTTCTGTTCCTTGAAGTTCACATGAAAATAAAGCGTCCACTTTAGAAAGCCCCTGAGTATTACTGTTAAGTGCAGAAAACTTATGGACATGAGGATTAAAAGCATAATAGAAATAAATACAAATAATCATTCTCTTAACAATACTAATAATAATAACAAGAGAGCAAGTCACTCCCTTAATTTGTTTAGCACTAATCTTTTTCTTGTGCAACGCACTAGAGAATAATATCTGTAGAGAAGATGTTATGTTAAGGTAGTGTTTATGCAGGTTGAGAGGTTTCAATAGAATTCTTTATTGTAATATTTCTAAAATTCAATGCAGTTGAATTTCTTCATAGTTATCCACTGTATACAGTATACACCAGTCCAAATAAAAACCAGATAGATAACATCTACCCTTCTATCGGGCATTCTGGTATTTTCACTGACTTAACGAGATTAGTGCAAACATGAGAAATGGTTGATTTTCTAGTTTCCTGGTGGCAATCAGAGCTACATGCAGCTGTAATAGTTTCTCTGTAAAAAAGCACCTCATAAATATAAAGATAAGCCTAATAATGCTCGGTAAGGCAAGCTAGAATTATTTTCTGCATTTTGTAAGTGGGAGAAGCAAGAAGCTGCAAACCTGGAGATACAGAAACCAGATTTTCTGGGTTTGGAGGTTTTTTTTTGTCATTAGAGATTTCCTTGGTGTTCCAATTACTTATATTCTATATATTTTTTCTCTGCAAAGCTGAAACAAGTTGCCCAGCCCCCTAGCATTTAATAGAGGATGATATCTTCTCTGTTCATTGGAGAGATGCCAGAGATTGGAGATTGCCATTCGGTCACGGAGAGGCTTATCTTTTCAGGAATGTAGCTGTACTGTTCTAGTGACAGGCTCAGCCGTTTGGACCATTTTCACTTGAGAAAGAACTGACAATAATAATTTCTTCTGGCCCTATGTAGTGATATGTGTGTGCACCCTGTTCCCTTCAGAAATGAGAAGTCAGTGCATAGTGGTTGTGCATGAAGTCATTCAGAGCCAGCTGTACATGTTATATCTGTCCTTCTACCCAAGGTGGTTTTTTTTGGAACGATTGTCTATTTACTTATTCCCAAGCATCCCAGATTTCAGGATCTTATTATGCAAGCCAACAACACATGAGAACACCATCACAGCTGGGTTTATCTCTGCACCTCCCCTCGTAAATGTTCCCTCTGGAGCCCCTAGGAAGCATGCTGCTGCACCAGGGTGATCTGCAGGCCAGTCCAAATTCTACACGGTTTGCGTGAACTGGAACAACTCGAGCTGGATCTGAGCTCGTCTCAATAACTTAAGATTTAACTGTTGACTATGAGTTGACTAAGCCTAGGCTAGATTTTTGTGGAGACACTGAAGTGTCCTTGAACCAAAAAAATCCCAGTGTGCTCTCTAGAACCCTGGTTAGCCTTTTTTTCAATTACCTCCTTATTACCCTAGTTAACAGGGTTAGCTATAGTGTGCCAGAAACACTGACACTGCAGAATCATAGGATCTGCTGGGAAAGAAAGTGGAACAAACCAGAATATACTTTTGACCTTTAAGTACTGAATATCTCCGATTTCCTTCTTCTCAAGAGATACACTGTTAAAAGAAAAAAAAAAGAAGATTACAGAGAAGGGCAAAAAAGATGATTAGGGATGTGGAACATCTTTTGTATGAAGAGATTAAATAGATAGGTATTCATGAGCCTGGAAAAAAGTAAGTGAATTGGGTATGATCTAGACATACTGTGAAACTGAATGTTGTAAAGGTGAGGAAAGGATTATTATTCTGTGTTTCTCATGACGGAGAAACAAAAAAACCCCATCGGATAGTATTGTTGGACAGGGGTTTAAATAAATCTGTAGATGTTGTTTTGCAGTAAATATTAATGGTCACTTTCAGTGAAGGCTAGCACCTTGAATTCTGTGAATGATAGCTGTAGACTATGACAGTTGTGATGGTTCACATGCACTTTCGAAGTACTGTTGTGGCCAGATGAAAAGAAAATTCTGATACATCAATATTTGTTTAAACAGAATAGGGTTAATATTCCTCCTTGAAGTGCCTTCTAAAATATTAGAAGGAATAGGCTATTTCAACCATTACTAGTCTGTATGGGATTGTTTGGCCTTAAATACTGTTTTTCTAAGACTGCAGAAAGGAATATTTGCTGTGATGTATCTCTTCAACTAAGATTTCCAAAAGCACATCCTCTCTCCATCTCTAACTTCTATATGTGTTGTCAGTACTAAATGGTCTGTTAAAATAATTAAGAAATACTTTGCTAGTAATTTTTTTAAAAAGAAAGGTATTACTTTTCCTTCTGCTGGAGAATATTCACTCTGTGTTTTCAGCTGTTTATTTGTTGGGTTTTTTTCACGCAGAGTTTGTTATTATGTTACACACTTACTTTCTACCAGCCTATGGGAAATATGGCAAAGCTATCAGGTAGACAAATATTGAAGTTGTTGCTGAAAAAAACATTGAAGAGATATCTGTGCCATGAACTTTTTTGTCTCTTGGTATAAGTCACTGTATTTTAATTTGAAACTCTTAACAAAGGGAAGACTTACTGTCCTGCAAAAGTGCTTGCTCATTTATATGTATCATGCATAACCAGTCTGGCAAAGGAGGCTGAAGCAATTTTAGGACACAGGAGTACCAGATTGTCTAATAAGCTATGGCTGTCTTAAAATTTGTTCACATCGGACTTAAATACGTTGGCAGGAATTGTGTTGATCCACAGAAAGAAAATGGCTACAACTGGCTCAGCACTAGGAAGTAAATTTTTTTGCATTTTAACCCCACCCATGCACATAGGCCTGTAGCGCCAGATGCAAGTATTTGCGCAAAGGCCTAAGGAATTCACTAAGTCTCTGTGCTGGGTTTCAGTAGTAGATGCAAGTCCAGGGAAGCCAAGTAACCTTCAAAAGAATGGTATATTCCAAAGAACGTGGTGTTTCACATCAAATCAGGCATGGGGCAGGGTTGTTTGCTGAAAGAATAATGTGTATTCTTTTAGATAACCAGTTATTTCTTATTTATATTCATTTCTTAGAAACCAAATTCAGTAAGTTTTAATGGGGGTTTTCTGTGGACAGTAGGTTTGCTCACCGGCATACACTAGGAACTTACTTCCTACTGACAAAAAATGTCAAGTTAACAAAAGATTTGTGGTGGTGCTGTAGCACGCACACGTCCTCAGTCTAGAAGGTACCGCACATTTGTTTGTCCCTCTGAACAGTTCTCTTAACAGCGGCATGTATAGTCCTGTCATTTTTTATCCTGGTGTCCTAGTCATGCTGCCTCTGGGCAGGCATAAGAAATTTACTTGGGCGTTTTTAGAAGTAAAATCCAAAGGAGGAAGAGGACCACGTAGCCATGGTGCTTCATGCTTAATGCAAGTTAGTAGTCAAATGGGACAGTCGCACTGAAGCTTCCTGCAATTTGCAGGAACTGAAGGAATTAATCTTCAGACAGAGAGTACCTTTGTGCCGGTGTCAGTCGTGTCAGATCAGACCTGCCTGCCCCAGCAGCAGACACAGAGAAGGGCCCTCCTGGTACCTAGCACAACCTGACATTCACAGCAGGTCAAGCATTGCTAAGATGCCAGCAGCAGCTTGGGGACGTGCTGTCAAATAAGAGGGAAATTGGTGGGGAAAGAGGGAGAGATTCAGGATTTTGATTCACGTACATTTCCAAGGACTGATGTGTCCTGTCTGCAGAAACTAATCAACAGGGAAATAAACATATAAAAGGAATGTGCTGTGGCTTTTGTTTGCTTTTCAGGTTTCCTTTTGAGCCCTGGATATGGACACACATTTTTTCTAAAACCTCAGCACAAGCGTGAAGTTTTCAAGTGCATAGAAATAATTAATATCCTGTGTCTGCCTTCCTTCTTGACATAAATTATATGTTGGGTTTTTTTAAAGTTTCCAGTTAATGGCAAAGAGCAACTCTGAAGTACCAAGAACACTGGGAAGCAGAGCTCTTACAGTGAGGTTGCACTTATAATTTTACAGCTGCTGCTGAACTGCTTCAGTGATGCTTGTTTGGATGTGAAAAGTGCTGGGTGGCTGACAATCTTCCCATAAAACACGTCCCACTTCAGCCAGCAGCTCTTGGGTGTGCGGTAGGAATTGCTCGGTGGAACTACCTGCCTTCTGATAGGTAAGAATTGAATTAGATTACATTAGATTAATTTAGGTGGTCGTAATGGTCCATATGAATCAGTTTTCTAGCTTGCGTGCTGCCAGAATCCTGTAAAAGCAGCCGGACACTTCAGAGGTGTAGGGTTTGCACCTGGATTTAACACCTTCCTCAGCCATGAATCTGTCGTCAAACTGCATCTGTCCCTTTGAATGGTTTCCAGTTTTTAGGTTGAGTAATCCCTTAAATGCCATTCTGCTGTGTCTTATCAAAGAATTTCTCATTTCAGTGTGAGGCAGCTTGTATAAAACCGTCAGTTACCATAAAAAAATCATTCATTTTTCTGTTCTCTGATACAAGCATACAAAATCCTTTAAAATGCCCCTAACCCCAAGAGCAGCAGTTTCCCTGCTGTTTTAATCTGGTCTTTCCTTGCCACTCAGCACAGTTCCCTCCTTTTAATAAATTTTAATTTATTTTTTGATATCTATAAAATGCACGTTTACCAAGTTCCTCTTGTTGGATCATATCTGTGTGTTGCCATGAACATACATTTATGTGTGTACACACGTATATATGCACAGATGCATACATGTATGTCTGTCGTGTGTATTTATGTGTGTATGTATTTAGTTCAAGCATAGTTTACACAGCTTTGTACAAGTTTACACGTAGTTTATATAGGTTAGAATAGCAATTGCAAATAGTAAGAGTGTGGTGGTACCAGTGACACATTTCCTTTTGGCGACTGATTCACGTATGTTGTCATGCAACGGTAGTTATGGTAAACACCGTATTTTTAATCTCTATTTTTGACAAGGTCTGCACAGACTTTTTCCTGAAGATGGGCGTTATGCTTTTTCAAAGTTGGGACTTTTTAAAACAGAGGCAAATGTGACCTTTTTAAAGAAATGCCATTCTGGAATTATTTTTTGATCAGTAGCAGAATTTTCTGAATTTTGAGCATGGACTCTCTGTGTACTCTACCAGTATGTAGGGTATGCGGATATATCATATTCTCAATTCAGTGATTACTTAAGTGTTGGTTAGCCTTTTGGGCATATTCATGCATTCAACATTGGTTTCATAATATAGGTAACTGTTGTTTTAGCCTAGATATACTAACAGTTCCACAAACACTGGTGAAAGCTTATTATTTGCAACAGATTTGCAGGTGAGGGAGGTCAAATAGGAAACACAAAAATCTGTATGGTTACACAGAATAGCTGAATTGTGTTACATTTACTGAAACTACTAAAGCTTCCAGCAGAAGCTTTGTGAACATCAATGTGTGCGTGTGTCTGTGTATATATGTATGTATATATATGCTCTAAGCCATAGGTTATCCTAGACTTCATAACCACTGTGATTTGGATCTTTAGTCTTCACTTGGGTCTATTGTGAACAAAGGACAAACTACAGAAATAAGTGAAAATATTTATAAAATCGAACATTAAACATATTGTTTACCTTCGTACTGTGAAAAGAGAAAGTGCAATCTGAGCATCATCAAGAATTAGACTCAAATTGTGCTTTTTCTTGGTCTTGTTTGGAGTTTCCGTGTAATATTCAGATATTGATCAGTCTCTCATATCTCTGTGAGTTAGACAAATACAGCATTAGTATCTCATTTTAGCAGCTTAGAATGGAAAGCATAAAGAGATACGTTTAAAGATTTATCAGTTTATTATTTTTTCTGTACTGAAACAGATACTGAGCCACAAATTAAAAGTTTTGGTTCAGTTTGTATGAGAAATTATACTATTTTGTAGTATTTCTGTGTTTTTTGAGGGGTGGGGTGAAGAGGTGTTTGATTTTTTTTGTTTGCTTTTGCAAATATAACTTCAAAACCAGGAATTGCCTGGAATGTTATGCAAAGTTATATATTTATGATGGAAAACTTTTATACTTTGTTACAAACACAGTAATTTGTCTTTGAGCAGTCTGGTCTTGCCTGGCCCTCCAATAAATGGAACTCTGTAGACATGAAAATTAGCTGCACTTCTGTCATTCTTTCACCTCTGTTTGGATACTCTCCGAGGCATATTTCAAGCTGCAATCCTGTGCCCAGTCTGTTGGCACAAACCAGCTTGTGTTAACTGTGTAGGGACTGTTAGAGTGCAGGGGGGTTTATTATTTGGTGGACAAACAAATGCGGGTAAAGCTGCTTTGTCACTTCGTAGTTACAGTTAAACACTTTCAACACATTTGTTTACAGAAGCTTAGTCACTCAATATGTTAATTCATTTCCATAGTATGTCAAAGAATCTATACATCTTATTCATTACATTCAGGATATTTCAATGCAGTAGAGACAGCTGGAAGAAGAAATATATTAGCATTGAATTAGAGAAGGCTAGAGAGAACAAAATGCCTGACTGCTGTGTTGTAACTGGCCAGTGTCCTTAATTCAGTGTGAAAATATTTCTGAGTGGTTATCGTTGAGGTTTGCATTTGAATTTGGGTTTCAGCTTAAGATTTTCCTTGTCATGGGCTTCCTCTGCTTCTCTGTATCATTTTTGCTTAAAGAGCTTCAAGTGCTCAGAATTCCTGAGCTTACATTTAATCTTTTTTTCTCCATTTGTTTAGCAATGAGCAGTTTCTGGCAAAAACTGTTATTGTCTATTACTAGCTTTAGTACAGTAATTCAGGTTTTAAAACTCATCTGTTGCCATTGCAATCTTTCTTAGTCTTCAGGCAAACCCTTTAACTTTCTTTGGTCTATCTGTTCTTTGGTTCTGTGTATGAAAGATATGCCCATCCTTTAACTGTATACTCATTCTTTATGTTTCTATGACACAGAATTACAAATTGCCACCTTCTGTTTGTCACCATGCCTCAGTTTCCTGATGCCCTAAGTGACAGGGTTGGCTCATTCAAGTTCATGAACATCTTTTTTGTATTGGAATTAAGGTGTTTTAAAGCTTCCAAGTGCTTATATTAATTTTTCTTCCTGGATTCTTTTCCCTTTTCCCACATGTAATTTTTTTGGATAAGCAGGGTCTCAGCTTGGTTTCCTGTAAAACTCATGCTGTGGTCCAATAACACGTGTGCTTATAGCTTGCTTATAGGTACACAGACATGCTTATAATTAAGCACATATTTAGTAAGCTGGCTGCATTTGGAAGGATCATTGTTTTGGTTAGTTTCCAAAGTGATCAATGAGTTTAACATTTAATGGTTCAGAACTGAAATTGCCATTGTTCTTTGTAGACAGCAAATTAACTGTAACTTGGTTTACTATAAAACCTGAAAGGTAAAACCATAAAATAGTGGTAGTAAGTGAGATAAGTAATGTGCTGGATCCTATTTTTTAATGGAAAATGAAACAAGGAAGTTGTAAATGGCAGGTGGATGCACCCTGTTAACTTACTGAATGCTGCTTGTTTTTTTAATTGTGGCTCTTTTTCTTTGGATCTTATTCTTAGTGGTAAGTTAGAAGTGTTTTCTGTTTAAGATTTTTTTCAGTTAAATTATTCTGAAGGTTTTAAATAGTTAATAGTATCTAAGTCAGAATTGTATTTTTCTTCAAATCTGAGTCAACGTTATCTCGTCTTTCTTAACTGAACCTGAAGATTTTGGACAAAAGCCACATTTACATCTTGTAAGAGGGCCTTGACAATCTGTAGAACAGTACTTGGTATTATCATGCACTTATGTTTGCCAGCCATTCTTTCTCTTCCTTCTCCTTGTTAGATTTTCACTAGAGCTGAATGGAGCATCCTTGGCATTATGAGAACTGTGTGGGCTTTGCTAGCCATTAGTCAGAGCAGCACATATCCTCACAGAAGCCTGGAGTCACGAGCCAGCTAACTGAACTATGCGGTCTATAGTATCAGCTCCGGAGAGGAGTCCCCTGATTGTCAGTATGTTCATTTCTTTCTTTCGGACTCCCATTTGTTTGAGTAACTTACAGCTTCATTCACAAGTAAGAAATAATGGCTATGGTTTAAAATTCTTCCTTAAAAAGGGTCAACACCTATGAGAGCCCCCTTCGTGGGGAAAACCCAAAAGGACTGCATTTAGTCCTTGGACTATATTCATTGGAAATGAATATACAAATTTGTGGAGCTGATGCTAAAAGCAAAATTTACATCCGTAAAGACAGTGTTTTTCTAATGGTTTTATATCAAAAATGTATTTTATAATCTCTTGCTCTTTGAATAATAATAATTGGATTGCCAATATTATAATTTGTTGGAGCACTTAACTGGGATTCAGTTAACAGCATGTGCAGTATACATTAATCAGTTCATGATCAGTTATAGGGCAAAGCATAAAAGAATCTATTATGAAACACCCCTAAAAAAATAAAATTGTCTTCCAACTTCACACTAGAAAACACAGCATGTAAATTCAAGCAAAGCTGACAAATCCTGTGTTTTAAGACATGGAGATTTCACTTTGGAGATGAAGTATAGCCAGAGTTCAAAGCCAAATAATACTTTATATTTGTCCCTGTAACTCCTGGCCTGAGGTCAATAGGCAAGTGTTTTAGATATGGCAAGCACAATGACAAACTATGTTGACAAATTACAACAGGTCACACTGAGAAAGTGTGTCATTAATACTTTCGTAGTTTTGTTTCTGTAGTACTAAGCACATTGTTTTGGCTTTGTATCAGGTATTGGTGTGTACAGTGCTGCAACAATTTGGGCTTTTCCCTGGAGTAATGATCTATATTAACTGCTGTTCCTGCCAGAAAGTTACTAATCTGCTGATCCCGATGAGGGGCTATGCTGAGGCACAGTTTGACTCATGACCTCCCAAACTCCTCTTAAATGGCAGGTAGACTGCTCACTCCTCCTCACCTGACTCATTGCCTTTGAGGAAAGAGGTGTCCCAATGCTGCCAGCTTTATCTTCTGTTTTAATAACAGACAAGCTGTAATCTAGAAAGAATTTTAATATATTCTTGTGAAGCAGAAGTTTAAGTTCTTGAATTGTAAAAATCCAGAAGAGAAACATAAGGTGAGAAAATGAACATAACTCTCCTTTCTCAATTGTTTTTACATCCTCAAAATGTATTTTGACTGGAATAGTCAAGGGCAATAACTCATCAAGCAGCAGCTCAACTTCTGGTTGCTGTCCTTCAGAGGCAAACTTAAGTTAGTTTAGTGCCGGATTTACTGCCATCCACCTCCCATTCTGTCTCAAGCAGCTGCCTGTGACAATACAGTGTTGCTCCTCTAGTTCCAATTACATTCAATTTGTCTTTTTTTTTACAAAAAACATAGCTTCCTGGTTCCTTCATCCACTTGCTTTGCTATCCTTCATCCTTTACATCACATTGCTAGAGACGGTTTGTTGTTTGGCCCAAGGCTGATGCAGGGTAAATCAGCAGGCATGAATAATAAGTATTCCAAACTATTACTATACTTTATGCATCATAGCACCACAGGACAATTCAGGATGACAGGGACCTCAGAGTCCAACCCTCTGCCCAGAACTGGCTGAGCTATGGGTCAGACCACGTTGCTTAGGACTTTATTCCATGGCAGCTGGAAAACCTCTGCCTGCCTAGGACAGGGCTGCCCTTTCGCTCCTGCCCCAAGTGCATGAGGGCCCCATTGGCTACTTCTTACCACCAGGTGGACAGCAGCCCTACACTCATGCATATGGACCTGTCCACTGCCCCGGTTTGGTGTCACCTGCAAATCTGACAGGGTGCACTCGGTCACCTCCTCAGGTCACAGATAGAGATGTTAAGCAGGACAGGCCCCAGGACAGACCCTGTGGGACACCACAAGACACCAGCCTCTAGGCAGATATGGCCCAGTGACCACCACTTCTGAGCCCGACCACCCAACCAGCTATTTACTCACTGGGTGGGGGACCCACCCAGACCCTAACATCTAGCTTGGATACAAGGACATTGTGGAAGAAGTAGTGAAAGCCTTGCTAAATTCTGGGTAGATTTGTCCGCAAATCCTGTCATTTTATCCCAGGAGGTAACCAGCTGATTTGTGCATGATTCAGCCTTGGTCAAACCACACCAACAGTCCCCCATCACCTTCTTCTCCCTTCTGTTCAGAAATGTGATCCAAGAGGACCCACTTCATGATTTTCCCCGGGGAACAAAGTAAGGCTTGTAGTTACCACGATGGTCCTTTTGGCTTTTATTGAAGACAGATGCATCATTTGCTTTCTCCCTATTGTCAGAGATCTCCCCTGATCTCCAAGACCTTTCTTGTTGGAGAGCAGCCTCGCAGGCACATCAGTTGGCTTTCTCAGCACAGCTGAGTGCAGCCCATGAGCTCATTGAGAGCTTATAAGTAATCATCTTTTTCTAGTCATTCTCCTTGTTCTTAAATCTCATCATTAAGCACAGAGAGAAACCTTGTTCATGACTACCGAGAAAAAAGGCATTCCCTGTTTAGCTAGTCTTATCTGCCTCCATAGAGGTGTCTGAGCCATCATACTGAGGACAACCTCCTCCTCCTCTTCCCTGTCCACCTCTACTGAAGGGTTTTTACCTGACCGCTGTTTACTCCAGTTCTGTGAGCTGTTCCTCCACATCTTAGTCACTGTGGTTTGTTTACCCATCTGTGTGCAGTTGTGTGCCTACCCTGAGGTGGCAGCCCGGCCACCCTGCAATACTGTTCCTGAGGTCTCTTCCGCTCCCATTGCCCAGCACGCTTTCCTTTCTGCTCCATCCATCACCTCTTTACTAGCCTGTGGGTTGTCATCTGTCTTCCCCATTGTTTCTGTTCAAAAGCTTTTCTCAGTGTGATTTGATCTTTCCACAGAAATTACACGTTCCACATTATTAACACCAAGAAGAGATTTTGGTTTTATATCATTTCCTCCATCCTATCGGGAGACTGCTGGAGATGTTGCTCCCCACCTGCAGTCTTGTTTATGGCTTCTGAAGTCATGATGCCACCCTGTGTACAGCAGCATTAGTTAGATTTTAGAGAATATGTTAACACAGTAGAGGATGAAGGACTGTGAGTAGTTGTTCATAGCTGATAAAGCCTGACAATTATTTCCTGATAAGCTTCTGATTGTCATATTTTTGCGATGATAATCTTAAAGCTCTCAACCTATCATTGTTGTGTGAATTTCTAATAGCTTCTGTAGATGGTTGTATTTATAATCTACTGTCTGAAAGTTTATTTTCATAGTTTAAACTTTCTTTCTCTCTTTCTCTTTCTCTCTTTCTTTCCCTGCTGAAATACTGAAATAGAACATTTATATGTGGAAGTTTTTATTAAGAAGTGACATGAACGAGTTTAAGCTCATATGCATTGCCTTAAGGGTTTTATAATTTAAACTGTGGTCATTGCCATGTTATTCTATTTTTTTTCCATATATATATATATATACATTTATATAGAGGGAGTCATGCACAGAGCTTCTCTATAGAGAACCTCATGAACAGAGTTAATTCTCAATTTACAGCCAGGCTGGGGAATAAAGTGTTATTACTAAACCTTTAATGCTTAAGACTTTGACAGATATGAATTTTAGGGTTTTAATTTCCAAATGACATTTACAGAAGTCCAGTGACAAATACTGCCACTAAGAATTCCCAGTTTCTTGGGATATCAGACAATTTTTAGCTAAATCCCCTGCCTTACTCAAAGAAAGTAAATAGAAAGCATTCTAGTGGCCTAGCAGTCCCGACAAAATTGACAGGTTCTGCATGCTTTTGTTTGAGATGAGCCATTTCAGAAAACCTTGAACATTTCAGACTTCAGACAGGTGGCTATTCTCACTAGATAGAGAGATAAAAGCTGTGTTAAAATGGCTATATCTAAACCTGTGCAGCCTCAGTGGGTTTTGGCACTAAGAGAGTGTGAAATATTTCTGTTTTGAGGGAAAGTTTGAGTTGTTTCACAAATAGTCCCATTTCTTTAAAATTTTCTTTCTGACTTTGATGCTACAGTTGCAGTAAAGGATTGGGAGGAAAGATTTCTAGCTTCCATTTTAGATTTTACCTATAATTTCTTCAGTTAAGTCAGGGACGGAAAGTCCCTTAGTGTCCGACCACAAACAGTGCAG
Organism: Alca torda; assembly: GCA_008658365.1. Lineage (NCBI taxonomy): Eukaryota > Metazoa > Chordata > Aves > Charadriiformes > Alcidae > Alca > Alca torda. The sequence goes on from CM018101.1 coordinate 70,865,370, forward strand.
ATTATACTCGAAATGTTGGAATCACTTCCAGCTGAAGTAGTCACAGTGAATGATAGGTTTTCAGCAAAGAACGTGCTTTTGTGAGTTCACGTACTTGAGCTCAGCCTGCACACCATTTCACCAACTTGCAGGAAAGTTCACCTACATTCATGCACACTCGCACTTACAGACAAGACCTGTTTATAAGCTATTTATGACCTGAAAAATTTAACAATCATAATATGAAATAGGAGGGATGGTGTGTTCCTGTCCATAAGGAGACAATAAAGGCTCAGTGTTGGAAGAGCAAGACGAAGATATCAGAAGTTTGTGCAAGGTTGTGTATTCTTTCACTCTTATAAGCTGAATAAGGTCTATAGAGTAGTTCAAATATAGTTCTGTTACCAACTGAAAAAATAGCTAGAATGATTTCCAGTTCTAATAGTGTGCTGTTTGTTGTCAATTGCTTCATGAATGCAGTAGCTTATTTCAGGCAATAAATTGCTCCCACACTCTTTGCTATAAGTATTCCTCCAGGTATCCAGTACTCGAACATGTTTTTATGGCCCCATAGGCAATATGATATATTTCTGTTACTTGGCTGGATGAATACAGCAGCTCCTTGAATCATGCTCCCCATGTGAATTATGAATTGAGAACTTCCCTTCTGCTGTATTTGCTGAAAAGGGCAGTCATTCCTGTTGATAATCATTCCTGTGTGCCAACAGGAATCTGGAGAATGTGAATGCAAATAGTATGAAAACAATGGGACTTATTTAAAAAAACAGGACTGAATAATAATAATAATTTGAATAATTGAATATTTTTAGTCTTTGCTCCCTGTGTCTCCCTGCGGAATGAGAGATTTATTTATTTAATCTCAGAAGAACAGTGAGGATTCATTCGTGTAATGTCTGCTGGTGCTGTAACAGCTGATGCTAATAGTTGTCATTATTGTGTTAGATGAGTTAGCCAAGTCCTTCCTTTCTACAAGCTGTTGTACTTTGTGGCACAGTCATCTTCTTCTATGCCTTCCCCTTTATCATTTTGCTCTCAGTATATCTAGGTGTTCTACGGTTCTTATATGAAAAATTACACCCATGCCAAGGGCATAGCACAGTGTTATGTTACATCAGAACAGCGCAGTTCCATGAAATGGGGCAAGGCAGTTCAGTAACACAGAGTTGCGGAAGGAGGCAACCCCCTTCCCAAGCTTCCCCTACCCTATTCCCACCTTACCAAAGCTACCTGCTCTGGGTGCTTACCTTCTGTATCTTTGCATTCCCAGCTCTTTTCTGGCTCTGCTTCTCATCAGACTTCTCCACCAGCTGATGCAATTTGCTAATCTACTAGAAAGCTAACCCAGCTGGACTTCTCAGCTGAGTTGATTCACCAAAGTTTTTAGGAGGGCTCTGTAGCTGGAGGAAGGTTGGTGGCAGGGGCACACAGCTGGAAGCATTGTGGAGCAGGAGAGGAAGAAAAGGGAGGAAGTGGAAACTAAACTTTCCTTATGTAAGTAGCCACGAGCTGGTAACCAGCTTCTGATCAGCTCCGACTGTTGGCTGGTGCATGCCTGGGGACAACCTGCTGCCCCAAGGCCATACCTCTTCTAGTGGAGCAGTCATTACAAAGTGAGCTTACATGGCAACAGGCAAATCACTATGTAAATTTATGTCTTGCCAGGACCCAGTACCTGTGTTTTGACCTAGTAACATGTCAGCAAGGCTTGAATGGCACCATGTCCTCCTAACAGCTGTGTGCATTCTATACATCAAATGTCAGGCAAAATTTCCAAAGCTGCTCTGGCCTTTGCTCATTTCATCCCAGGGTGAGCTGAGGTTATATATCCTGCTGCAAAATAATCATGCAGTGAGGACTGAACCAAAAGAATTAGCTTATGTTGTGATTTATATCTCCATCAGCCCAGTCTTGGTGTATTAGCTGGAGACAGTGGTCACAAAAGGCACATTTTCAGATGCTGTAATAAATATCTAGGGCTGACAGCATGTTGCCATTACTTTCCTTGTAGATAATTCTTTCTGAGGGGAGAACTGAAATCTGAGTGCATTTCATTTCTTCTGTTTTGTTGGTGGTTCTTCTGTGCATTGTTCCTCCTTTCTCTCTATGACCTTTTTGTTTGTGTTCTTTTGAAAAGTGAGGAGACACCATGGCTCTGCTTGGTGTTCCACAGGGAATATAAAGGAGCACTATATTTTCTTTTTCTTGTAAACCCCTTTTCTTACTCGAAATAACCATCTTTTCTTCTCATTATTCATAGTCTATGGTAAATACATAAAGCACTTCACAGAACACGTAAGGCAAAATCTCTGCACTTTAAAGAACACAATTCTCTCTACAGCAACCTATAGAAAAGAAAAGAAGGTGTTGTTAAGAGTTGTGGTGGTTTGACCTTGGCTGGCCACCAGGTGCCCACCAAGCTGCTTTATCACTCCCTTCCTCAGCAGGACACAGTGGGGAGAGAATAAGATGGAAAAATGCTCCTGGGTCAAGATAAAGGGAGTTTAATAAAACAAAAGCAAAGGCCGTGTGTGGAAGCAAAGGAAAACAAAAGATTTATTCTCTACTTGCCATCAGCAGGCGATGTCCAGCCACTCCCCAGGAAGCAGGGCTTCAGTACGCATAGCAGTTGCTCCAGAAGACAAATGTCATAATAACAAATGCCCCTGCTTCCTCCTTGTTTCTCTTAGCTTTTGTTGCTGAGCAGACAGCATGTGGTACGGAATATCCCTTTGATCACCTTGGGCCAGCTGTCCTGTGTCCCCTCCCAAGATCTTGCCCACCCCCAGCCTCCTGGTGAGGGGAGTGTTGGAGAGACAGCGCTGATGCTGTGCGAGCACTGCTCAGCAGTAGCCGAAGCACTGGGGTGTTACCAACACCTGTCCAGCCTCCAATACAAAGCACGGCTCTGTGAGAGCTGCTGTGGGGAAAATTAATTCCACCTCAGCCAGACTCAACACAGGAGTCTAAGGCCCTAATCCTACAGCTCTAAGGTTAATGTGAACTTCATCATTAATTTAAAGGAGCCAAAAATTAGCTCTGAAGACTTCTTAGGATAAAACTCAGAGGAAGAAGTAAAGTAAGATTTGCTTCTTGAGGTTATCTTAGGAGCTGTGTAACAGGATTGCTTGAGAGCTAAAATAAATTATGGATGTTAGAATTTTGGCAGACTACCCTGGACATCGCAGATTGTATTGCAGGTCCCAGCTTTATCAAAAGTAGTTTGTATAATTTCAGGTGAATTTAAGTTTGCAGACAGACCTTTAAAATTAGCTTGATGCCCTGTTTCTGTTAGGCGTAAGTTCTCAGTATGTTTGTGAACTAGTCCTAAGAGCTGATTTCTATTCCATTCCATTTTGCCATCTTAATCTTACTAAAACACCTTGTGAAATCAGAATGTATGTAGCTAGCAAGAGTTCCTGAGGATTTAAACAAAGATTTGTGAAGATTTTGAGTAGTACCACCAATGTGGGATGTATGGGTAAGATATATATGAAATCAAAAATTTAAATGTTTTGGCATAAATTTTGCACTAGTGTTTCTGCATTGAAGATAATTGGATTAATCTAAGATACAGCAAGGGAAGTGACTGAAGATGCCTTGAAGGGTTTCAGGCCCTGACTGGATAAAGCCCTGAGCAACCTGCTCACAGTTGAGCCTGCTTTGGACAGAAGGTTGGACTGAACACCTCTTGTGAGCCCTTTCAATGAGGGGGAAAAAAATAAAAAAATAAAAAAAAAAAAAAAGAAACCAAAAACCACACCAAAATAAGTAAGTCCTGAAACACAAATCAGTACACAGGTTAGAAAGAACTGAATCTCCAATCATAACAATACAAATAGTAATTTCACAACCAACCAGTCAGCCTTGGTAAGATCATGGAGCAGATCCTCCTGGAAATTATGTTGAAGCACATGGAACACAAGGAGGTGATTAGACACAACCAACATGGCTTCACCAAGAGCATATTATGGCTGACTAATCTGATGGCCTTCTATGGTAGAGTGACAGCATTAATGGACAAGGGAAGAGCCAGGGATGTCATCTACTTGGACTTCTGTAAGGCCTTTGATATGGTCCTTCACAACATTCTTGCCACTAAATTGGAGCGATATAGGTTTGATGGATGGACTGTTAGATGGGTAAGGAATTGGCTGGATGGCCATGTCCAAAGCATTACAGTCAATGGCTCAATATCCAAGTGGAAACTAGTAATGAGTGATGTCCCTCAAGGGTCCAAACTGGGATCAATACTATTAATATCTGCCTCAATGACATAGTGGGATTGAGTGCACTCTCAACAAGTTTGCAGATGAAACCAAGCTGAGTGGTGCAGTTGATTTGCTATAGGGAAGGGATGCCATCTAGAGGGACCCTGATAGGCTTGAGGAGTGGGCCTGTGCAAAGCTCATGAAGTTCAACAAGGCCAAGTGCAAGGTCCTGCACCTGGATTGCAGCAATCCCCAGTATCAATTCAGACTGGAGGATGAATGGATTGAGAGCAGCCTTGTGGAGAAGGGATACTGGTGGATGAAAAGCTGGACACAAGCCATCAATGTGTGCTTGCAGACCAGAAAGGTGGTCATATCCTGGGCTGCATCAAAAGAAGCATAGCCAGTAGGTTGAAGGATGTAAATTCTCCTGCTCTACTCTGCTCTTGTGAGAACCCACCTGGAATTATGCTCCCAGCTCTGGTGTCCCCAGCTCTGCTGTCCCCAGCTCTGGTGTCCCCAGCACATGGACCTTGAAAATAATGATCAGACACCTGGAACACCTTTCTTAAGAAGAAAGGCTGAGAGAGTTGGGGTTGTTCTGCCTGGAGAAGAGAAGACTCTGGGAAGGAGTAATTGCGGCTTTCCAATACTTAAAGGCAGCTTACAAGAAAGACGGAGAGACACTTTTTACTAAGACCTGTAGCAACAGGACAAGGGACTCTGGTTTTAAACTGAAAGAGGGTAGATTTAAATTAGACATAATGAAGACATTTTTTACAATGAGGGTGGTGAGACACTGGAACAGGTTGCCTAGAGAGGTTGTGTGTGCCCCATCATTGAAAGTGTTCAAAGTCAGGTTGGACAAGGCTTTGAGCAATCTCTTCTAGTGAAAGATGTCCCTGTCCATAGCATGAGGGTTGATGATCTTTAAGGTCCCTTCCAACTCAACCATTCTGTGATTCTATGATTGTTTCCTGTATAGAGTAAGCTGGTAGTGTGGCTAATTAATTTTCTCTTTTGCACTTACAGTCTAAGATTATTAAATCTGGCTGGACACTAAGACCTGATTTAGGTGCAGCTGACCTAGCAGTATGAAGACTCTGTTGCCTGCTCCTTTTGCTCACTCACAAGCTTGTTTCTCACTGCTCCTCTTACCCTTGTACATTTCTCTAGTGCCACAATGCCAGGCCTTTTGTCACTATTATTCTGCACTTGTCACTATGCTCTCAGTTTCTTTTAGAGCCACCATAGGTTTTTGCTACAGGTCTGCTAACAGGTTTTTTCGTCATCATACCTCTTGAAATGATACACATGATGTTGAAAATAAAACGTGGTCTCTGAACCTACATCACACTATTAAGTAGGTTTTCTGATTTCACACTTGGCAGAAAACCTCGTCACCTTCACGTTCACCTTCTTCCATTCCAGAGTTTGTACCCTAATACTCGGGGATGTTGGCTTATTGTTAATGCTCAGCTCAGGCACACTTAGAGAATTAGTTGACTTACTTTTATGTATGCGTTTTCATGCTTTTCCCACATACTACTTGCTATAAATCTCTTTTTAACAGAGATTCCTTTCTAACAAAATAGCTCAAAACTACCATGCATCAGGACTGCCTGTTGGTTTTCTTCATTTTTCTCCCTTTGCTCTGTAGGATGTTAACAGAGTTCCCATACTCCTTTGAGCTTATTTCTCCTTGAGACAGATAGAAAAACTGGGAAGGTGTCGTGGTTTTGGCCAAATTGGCCAATGGCCGGTGACGGATGCTCTCCTACCACCTCTTGCACACGGAGAGGAGGAGGAGAGATAAAGAGATTTATGAGTTTAATTAATATGAGTTTACAAGTTTAAAAATTAATAAGAAGTAAAATTACTGAACAGAAAGTAGGTTCTGTTTTACCTCAAACCAGGACAGAAAGAAACTGGGGGGAGAAGGGTTGCTTTCTCTTTTGGCCTCGGTCACTTCTTAAAACTTGCTTCAGCTTCTGGATTTTATTCTTAAATCTTCAGAAGCAAAACAGCCTTGGGAAGGTGCAAATGGCGCAGATTCCTGGAAAGCAACTGTGAATAAAAACTCGGTCACTGTGAATCTCACTGTTCTTCATACACAAAGAAATATCTTACATTCTTGTGCATTTTTGAACACGTAAAGAGAAGTAAATTCTCTCTACAGGTTAAATCCACCTTGTTTTCAATACATTTATTTGTTCACTGCAATAAATACTGCAGTTCTTATAAAAAATCTGTTAGGTACCTCGCAATCATTTTATGTAGACCTACACATTTTGTAGAGAATTACATTAGACTGTGTTCTGTTGCCTAATATGATGCCAAAGCAGCTTGTTTTAAAAATTATAAAAAGGAATGAAGTCTCTGAGTTCTTTTTGCAAGCACACAGAATTTGGACTATTTTTTTAAGACTTCTTTTTGCTTCACATTAAAATGTTTTCAGCAGGGTTTCTTTATTTTGGCATATTGTGGGCTTTCAAGCGTGATTGGAATTCTGCACAGCATCGTAGCTCTGATTTGCATGTCCTGTTAGAGACACTATTCAACTGTAAATTAATTATGGAAAATAATGGAACTCTATAATTAAGATTTGGCAAAAGTCAGTAAGTCTCTGTTCTATTATATTTTAAACTTTTTCTATATTAAATGAATATGCTTAAAAAGGGGGTTTGCATTTTTCTGTGCCTGAAATCTGAGTCACTGATATATTGCTAAATAAGCTGCTGAAATGTCTAGTTACATTGTAGCTCTGAAAAATATAACCTTGGCTGAAAAGTTAGTCATTCCTTACCTAAGTGTTCTGCTTCGTGTCACAGTTGATATGGATCAGCAATAGAAGGGCAACAGCACTGCTTGTTGTGCTTCATTAGCAATGGAGGGATACCCTAAACTGCCAAGTTGTGTCAGTCACTGAGGCTCAGTTCATTTGTGGTTCTTCTAGGCAATATGGGGTAGCCAATCTCAGTTTGTAGCCTTGCTACCAAGTAAAAATATACCACAAAGAAAGAGGTTTACCTAAATTGTTACGTGTTTATTTGTCACATGGAAAACGATGCACAATGATATTTTGTAAAATTAAGTATTATTCTGTTTTAAACACAGATATCTGAGGTATACTGACAGTAGTATTAGCTTTTCAGACACAGAGAGAGAAAGAAACAGCAGCAGCATAAACCCACTTATTTTTACTTATACCACTGTTAAGCAGAAGGCTTAGCTTCTTCTCTGTGATGGTTATATACTTTCTGGTTTTGCCATTGTACAGTTATAAAAAGCACAGCATACACGGCACATAGGTGTACCATCCTGCATTTTCACCCTCTACATGAAAGAGAGAAACTTATAAATAAATTATTTTAATAAAATACTGTTCTTAGTAAAATACTTAGTTATTCATTGGTCTTTATTCTCAGAAACATAACCGCATTATTAAAAGTCTCTTGTACTCCATTTTTTTTTAGGGAGGCTGAACAAACAAAAATAAGGGTTTTATAGAAAAGTAGAAAACCTACTTATTTATTTGCATAAAAGAATATCAGTTAACAGTTCTTTACTTAAAATGTTGCTTGTGAGTAAGGTTCACCATGGATGTTAAATGTGGTCAGTCTTCTGTATGATCTTTGCATGGGTTCAAATTTTGTCCCTAAGGATTCAGATATGAATGATGTGAAGAATACTGGCCCTGGTCCTCCCAAAATGTTCCAAGTCTCCAAGAAACCCTATTGACTCTCGTAGCTTGGCAAAATTTCTTGGATGTAAAATAGCTTTAATATGTAATCTCTTCCATGCTTACAGCTGCATGTTTTGTTGCAACAATGCAACTAGTAATACAATTAATATTTTGATGGCAATCACTACTTTTCTGTATCTTGACAGCAACCACCAAACTCTTACTTAGTCAACGCTTCTTTTTCTGTTTTTCAGTCAGTTCTTATATGGCCATAATATCCAGACTCTCTTAAAATGACGAGCTTGTTTACACACCCATTCCTGCCTCCAGTGGTTATTTTTCTGAGACATGAACCCTCTTAAATGTCACCTGTTTTAGCTACTTTTATAGGAAAGAAATCAAATGGCTAAATTCAAAGTGAACATTAACTTGGAATACCATCTGCTGTACCTGACAGTAAAATGACTTATTCTGAGCCTAATGGTGCAAACTCTTATTTTAGACTGCTGACTTCATTCCAGAAAAAAAGAAAAGGTACTGGAGGCTCAAGTCAATGGAAACAAATATTCACATGATTTGAAAATATCCTTAGCAAAGCTAAGTGGTATGCAGTAAGTGATATGTACAGATCAAGGAAATCATATCGCTTAGGAAGGAATAGTTCCTAATTTTAGGTTACATGGTGATCTGTAACTACTCCCTTAGGCCATTGCAAAGTAATAAATTCAAACTGTGGCTGTTGGCAGTGATGGACTTCCATGTAATTTCTTAATGACACCAAGTGATTAATACATATTTTATGTTCCTAATTAAAGTTTATTCAGTGGATCAGAATATTTTCTTTCTACAATCTACTCACAGTTTGCTATTGCCTTTAAAATTAGCTGTGATGCATTTGCAGACATATCTTGAGCTTTTTAAACTTGTGAATTCTACACTCTACCGATGTAGAAGATTGTGTGAGAAAGAGGTTGATGCTCTCAGATGAACATATACCTTTGCCAGTAAACACAGGAAAAAATAATTATGGTATATAGAAATCTTCCTTCAAAAACTCTAACCTCAATAGCTGCTGCTATTGTTCAGCCCTTGCAGTAATGCCATGCCTGTAGCTGGGGGAAGGGAGGGGGAGGTCCTCTCTCTTTTAGTGCATCTAAAACTTTCTCTCAAAGTTTCTGCATTAAATCCTTTCTGATTGAGAGAAAGAAAACAGTCTGAAGCCATAGAGCACGGACAGGCAGAAGACATATATTCCAGAGGTTACTTATCCTAGTTGTCAAGTCTTAAGTTCACAGTTACTGACTTTAATTCTCCCAGGGCCTTATTAACTTTTAGCTCTTAATAAAAGTGGATCTTTATGCCTTTTTCTTCCTTTCTTAAGAACAACTGTTGGTTTTATCTCTTAAATGAAAATAATAATTAAAACAAAAAACAAACCAGTGTCAAAGTTCGCAAAAATCTGTAGAATATTGTGTCCTTTGTGTATAAAAAGGGAGAAAAGATCAAACGTTTTCTCTGCACAGTTAGAGACAAGTCATCTTTATTTATTTCACTGAGGATTTTCTCCCCTTTTCACGAAATCAAATTTTGCAGGACATCATAGAAATTCTTTGTTGAGTACAAGACACTAGGAAAAAGATAAATGAATGCAGTAGTTCAACTGATACTTTCTGGGTTGCTACTATATCTGAGAAAGTTTTTATAGATTCTATTTTTCCAATGAAATCTATGCATATATTTTTTTTTTTAAACTGTGAAATCATAGAATTATTTTGTTTGGAAGAGACCTTTAAGATCATTAAGCCCAACCATTAACCTAGCACTGCTACAGAGTAGGGGCCCAACATGCTCACATTCTTCATATGTAGAGCTCTTACTTTGAAATCACAACATGATGAACACATGATGAAAACTAAGATGTTCACAAGTTTGTATTTATGAAGAGTTTGAAAAGAGGGGCATCCATTTGTACTATTACTTTTTTTTTTTTTTTTGAAACTTTCAATAGTGTTAGTTTGTATTTTCCACCATGAGTGCAATGCCATGAACATCTGCATCCAGAGTGGCTTTGCTGAGAGTTTTTGAGTCCAGGAAAAACATGTCTGTCTTGTTTTCCAAACTGAGTTCACTCCTCAGACAATATTTATTGCTGCCTTTGCCCTCTGCTGCAGACAGTAAGCGCGTCCATGGTGCAAAATTAGATGAAAGGCTTCAGTCTGCATGATTCCACACATTTCAGGCAACAAAATATTTCTGTGGCAAAAGAAATTGAAAGGTGAAGTATAAGCTCAGCTGGAATTGGTGGGAATTCTTCTCCACGGTCTTCAGTGGGTCCAAAATTTCATAATAGATATTCCAAATCCTGTGAAACAACTTCAGTTTTTAAGAAGTTTGAAGTGTATAAATGTAGAAATCATGGGGGAAGAGTTTATGATCTGCTCTGTGTATATTTATATTATGAGCTTTTAACCTGTGTGAAGGTAAGAAAAGGGTTTGTAAAAGACACTCTGGCAAATGAGTTCAATTTGTTTGGGCAGTTTCAGCTCATTCTCTGAAATAATATGCTTTAAATAGCCTCAATATGTTTTCTGAATGTCTGAAATGAAGAACAATAATTGGAAAAATAAATCAGTAGTCCAGATGTTATCAGTGGTGTTGGGTCAGAATTTTTGATGTTCTTGGTGTATTTATCAGATAAATTAAAGCATATTAGATTTCACCTAAAATAACACCTCAGCATCTCAGTAATATCTCAAATACTATTCAGGTATTCCCAGTCTGTTAGCTTTTAAAATAGTGTAATTCCTATCCTGATATACTAAACTCGAACTACACTCACTGTACTCACAAACACAGACTACTTTAAGTGTATATTTTATCTTTCTGTTTCATATGCCCAGATGGTAATCTGTTTGCTTTGGGGTGAATTCATGAAATGAAGCATCTGGAGTTTAGAGTGTTTTGATTTGCTTCACTAGCTGCACCAGGCTCTGACTATATAACAAAATATTTGCTGCTAGAGCTCTTACCCTGAAAGTAATGTTGCCAAAGGGTAAGGAAAGCATAAATGTATTGGTACTCTTTTCCAGACTACAGTTCCGTTAAGATTACTAAAAACCTTAAGGGCAAGAGCTCAGTTTCTCAATCTGAAGACGAATGTCATGTGTTTTATAAACACAGTCCTCCAAAATGAATCAGGCCCACACTTGAAACATCCATCAAGTTACAAGTGCAAGGTCAAATAACATTTTGCTTTAGTATAAGAACATTGATATAAAGTTGATTTAGTTATAGTGACAGTTCTATATTCTCTTTTATATTGCTAAAAGATATCAATTACATTAAGGGTAGATTACAGCTATAAAATGAAGTACCTCTTATGTATGCATGCTGGCGAGCTGCCTTATTTTATAGGTGTAACTTTTTTAATTCAGGCACTTGTTTCTCTGTATGACTATGAATAAGGAAAAATCCTGGCTGTGTAAGAGAAAGAGAAAATCTCAGAGGCAGCTCATATTTGTTTCAGAGTATGCCAGAGAAGTGGTAAGCAAAGTAATACCTTGATTGGTTCTTCCTTCTTTGGTAATCTCCATGGATTTTAGCAGCACTATGTGATATCGTTAAGCCATACCACTAGCACTGATACTGCTTTGTGTATCCTTTGCTAAAGCAAATAGCATCCATGGAAGCATGGCACATTATTTCTTACCTTTCTCTGACCTAGAATAGATGCAGGACCATTCTGAGTAAGAAATGAAAGATCAAACATGCTTACCCACAAAAGCTAAAAAACAGTACCTTAACTGTAGGATTTACTGTCTCATGTTAATTGTAAGTATATACTAGGCCTACTGTTAGGTGGTTTTGACATTATACATAACTTCTTTTTTTTTCCATGAACTCATCCTTAAGTTCTGAGAGTAAGTTATCTTTGTTTTTGAATGGCACAAAATTAAATATTCATTCTTCCACAAGAAATTAGCAGTAGGTCATGGAAAGCAACATTGCTATTGTAAATAATAGAGGCAGGCAAATTACAGAGGTGGAAGGCACCTGAAAAACAAAGATTGTGGGCACTTGCAGAAAATGGAAGAATACTGTTGGACTTCAGCTCAAAAAAATGCATGTTTTCTTAATCCCTTTTCGTGTAACTTCTCATCTCTTCTTGTCTCAGCACATATCTGACTGAAATGGGAAACATTCCTGAATAAAGGTCTTACACCTTCACTTTTTCTCGTGACAATGAGAAAAGGATTATGAAATGGACTGTTGCAACAGTTTAATATTACATCATATAATTTCCGTAGCTCCTTTTCTTTTTTTCTATCAAAGAGTGATTTCTTTGAACTATCATGCAGCAAAATAAAGCTGTCTGTCAGACTTTATACGAATGAAACCTACAATTAATAGCGATGATTGAATGTCAAATGGTGCAAGTGAGTACTGGGCATTTAGATGCTCATGTTTGTGTTTGTCCAGTTCAGCGTAACATGTTTATGCTGTGTCACTAACTCTGTTTTACACTAAATGGCAATTTTCAGTTGTTATCTAATGTAGTTTTGTTAAGTGTTTGGTTCATAAAAGACTGTGTGTCTTCCTGATATCCATGATAAAGGTATGATTTCTCATAAAAAGAGGTTGACATAGTAACTTCAGCTGTTGTAACCACTTACTCCTAAATGCCTCCAAAATTTTAAACAGAATTAAATCAAGAGTGGTTCCCGGAACACCAGTCTACCATGACGTGTTTTACAACTATAAGAGAACCTGTCTGAGCCATGTGGTGGTATCACAGCTTACCAGAAGTGAGTTGATGACAAGGTTCATTGAAAGAAATATTGAGAACATTTGTCCGTCATTAGGCAATTCTTAATAGCTGGAATTCTGCTGATGTGTACCACACCAAACCACGTTTCACCCACCATGCAAGGAGATGGGATAGGATGGCTGAGAGATTTGAGTAGGAGGCATACGTCAATATTAGTTATCTTTATGTTTGGAATGATATGGATGAAATAAAAACCTACAGATATAGTCAAGGCGTAAACAACACTGCCTCCTGCTTTTCCAGGTACATGTAGTTTGATTTTGGTAAAGGGCTGCAAACCTGGATAGCACTTGAGCCGTATGTAGAGGAATGAAACTAACAATTGTGTAGTCTTTATGGTGGAATCTTGTTGGTGGCAAAGACAATAAACACTGAAAGGAGAGAGAGAGATGATTATGATTTCATCAGGTGACCCTTTGATTTATTCTAGATTCCAGTATTTTTGCTTTATTTTCTTGGTAATTTTAGTTTTGCATTTTGTTTGTGGCATTTTGATAAAGAGTGACCAATTATTGTGACTTCTATCGAAAAATGGGTAAATTTTTGAGTGCCATAAGAAATAAATGTTTTGAAGGACTGATTTTACAAAGGCCATAATCTTCTTCACGTCACTTCTGTCTGTAGTAGTTCTTACACATTAAACTTAGTAAGCATTCATTCTGATTGAATGTTACATGATGAGGAAAAATGAAGAGAATAATAGGATTTAATTCTCTTATTGCAGAATGGCTCAGTATCATTCTTTCGACTTTCAGCAAAAGTGTCATGCATGTGTATGGGCTTTCTGCAAAGCAAATGAGATAATACACGCTTTGGCTTCAGAAATCTGAAATGTATTAGTTTTAAAAAATCTCATACATAATTATTAAAATAGAAATTGTTGTCATTGAAGATCATATAACTATTAAGGACATTTAAAAAGGGGAAATTTTAATTTTTTTTTTTAGCTTTCTCATTGTTTTAAACCTGAAAATCCTGCCTCAGTTCACTTTTGATCACTTCTAATAACTGAAATAAAGTGATGAGAAGTGCGTATTTTAGTCAGACGATAAAATATGAACCCAAGCCTATAGCCCATTTCTGTAGTTAAAATATTAGAAATTATTAAAAGGATCATGAAAGGTAGGTCTAATGGATCTTTTAGAGTATATAACCCACTCCCCTCCCCCAGTGCTGCCTCCAGCTGCATGTGTGTCATTTCTGAGAGATGTTTATCTAAGTATCATAATGATGGAAGTACTCCACGACATGCCATGACTGCCACAGACATTACATTTCAGTGCTGAACTACGTTTAGAATTAGAAAACTTCCCCCCGCCCATCCCCCCATCCCCCCACCCCACCGCACCCCCGGAAGTTTAATCTCTTTTTCTGCAATTTAAACTCAGTACTTTCAGTTGCATCAACTTTAACATCTGTTTTTTCTACTTCCAGTATTTTCTTGTGCAGGATCTGAAACACTAAAACGTAATTACATGTCTACAGAGCATAGTATACCCTGTAATTCCGAATAGGAAGCAGTGGACATTTCAGTGCAATGCCATCTCTCACAAAGCTACACTTCCACTGTGTCACTCTGAACCTCCTCTTAGCTGCGGAGAGTGGAATGAAGTCAGGAGAAGAAATAGGTGTCTGTGGGTTACGATGGTCTGGCACAATTTAGCAGCTCTGCTAAGAGCTGTAAAGTTTTGGAAAGTTTTGCTATACATTTGTAAAGTTGACTCAAAGGCTGTGATTGCAGACATCAGTGTGCAGCAGATTTTTTTAAATTAATTCCTTCAATACCAAGTCTTGAGATATGCTTTCAGGGAAGGCTTTACTTTTTATTAGCTAGTTCATTTAGGTTTTTAAAAAACTGGGTCTAAGCTTAGTATTGCTTAGTGTTGCAAGAAATCTAACACATCTGTTGAAAAAAACCCCAAACTATTTCCTGCCTTAGACTTGTATGGAAATTTTTATTTGTTCAATTCGTTAATGCTTGACAAGAAACAGACCTTTTAAGGTAATGTTTTGAACTGTGACAGATTTACAAAACAAACTGCTGCTGTCCCCAGTGCATCTTGGGTAACATCTCTTTGGAAATCTGTAAAAAAAATTGGTGATGTATTTTGAAGAAAAATATGACCACTAGCCCTAAAAAATTATATTGTCTCAAGAATGTAATTATTTTGTGCCTGAAACCCTAGTGTAAATTGCATATAAAAATAATTAATTATGGTGTCAACATACAGGTCTAGAGGATTTTTATTATTACTAATATAATTTTGAACCCTTTTTAAAATCTGAAATATTTATTGTTTGACAGTTAAAGCAGTCAGCTTTTGGATGTGTTTCATCTCAACATTTTAGCTCTGGCCTTTAATGTTTTCAGCATTTTAAAATATGTAGGTCACATAACTTATTTTCATGATGTTCATGTTTCTTGTGTGCTTTTAGGGCAAAACTATCTTAATTCATTTCACATGCCTGGCATGTGTCTCAAAAAATCCAACTGAAATCTCTGTAATACCTTCAGGCTGTCCCTCTATAGTGTGTATTGGTGCCTTCTAGTTTTGATGACTTCTTGTTTTGATATTGTGAAACTCTCCGCATTATTTTTGTGACAGTTGTCCTCTTCCTTAAAGCAACATCTTGACTGAGATTGCACTTAAGCTGTTGCAATAGACGAATTTAGATAAAGTATTCTAGAGTTAACGAAGAGGGGTTCCCACAGATTATTTTTTCTGCAAAAATTTGATGAAGATGAGCATCTGGGGCAAAAAGTTCTGTTTTCCCTGTGCAATCTATGAATAAAATGCATATTTTTGTTTATTTTGGACTATTATTCTGATGGATATTGTGCAGTTCCCACTGGTTCTTGTAGTGGGCACTATCAGTGCCATTAAAGATTTTGTAGAAAACTGTGGTAGCCCCTCCCCTTTTATTTTTCTATCGGTATTTTCCATTTTTTTCTCTCTTCCATTGACAGTAATTCTAATAATTCAGGATTGCTTTCTTGACTACAAAGCTGATGTCCTCACAGACCTGCTTTTTAAGACTCCCAAATCTTATTCTGAGGTGTGTTGATAACATCAGAACACACTACTTTTCATCTAATGTGAGTGATACTTTTTCCATGGTTATCACTTGTACAGCGACACTGAATTTCCTCTACTGCTTAGTAAGCTTTTGCAGTTCTCCAGCATCAACTTGGTACCGCCTAAACAGCAGGTTGGGGCCAAGAGCAGCTTGTTATAAAACGAGATGCTAGTGATATCCTGCTGCTGGAGAAACTTTAAAGTTCCTCTGTTTCTCACCTTTTAGGCCATCACTTATCTCTAAGGACCACTTCCTTGTCCCAGAGAAACTTAGTTTCTCTAACAACCTTTTGTGATGGACTTCGTTGATTTCCCATTGGGATCTGTCATAATAATGCCCCTCTGCTGCCACTTGGATTTTACCCTCAGAAATATTGAAGTAATGAGGTGGAGATATTATCAACATTTTTGAGTTTGATTCTTGAGCTTCTTCAATGGAGGAGATTTTCACAGAATCATAGAATGGTTCAGGTTACAAGGGACCTTAAAGATCATGTAGTTCCAACCCCCCTGCCATGGGCAGGGACACCTCCCACTAGACCAGGCTGCTCAAAGCCCCATCCAGCCTGGCCTTGAACACCTCCAGGGATGGGGCATCCACAACTTCCCTGGGCAACCTGTTCCAGTGTCTCACCACCCTCACAGAATTTTTTCCTAATATCTAATCTAAATCTCCCCTCTTTCAGTTTGAAACCGTTACCCCATGTCCTATCACTGCACTCCCTGATCAAGAGTCCCTCCCCAGCTTTCCTGTAGGCCCCCTTCAGGTACTGGAAGGCCGCTATAAGGTCTCCCTGGAGCCTTCTCTTCTCCAGGCTGAACAACCCCAACTCTCTCAGCCTGTCTTCACAGCAGAGGTGCTCCAGCCCTCTGATCATCTTCGTGGCCCTCCACTGGACCCGTTCCAACAGGTCTATGTCCTCCTTGTGATGAGTTTTAATGTTGATACTCCATTGCACTGCTGCATTTTGGGGAGGACAGAAATCTGCTTATTTAAATATCCTTTGAAGGTTAGATAGAATATAAAGCACAGTTCAGAGATAAATTCTCTTCATCTCCAACAGCTTATCTTTATTTTAAGTCAACTGTGTGTGCAACCAAAGGTGAAGGGAAATGGCTACAATACTTAAAATACTTACCTTTTGTTTCAACATAAAAGAAATCAAACATATTTTTAGAGATGTGGTGGATTTTACTTATTTGTATGGGGTTTTTTCATTCTAGTTTTATTCTGTATTAAGTCTGAGAATAATTCAAGGTAACAAAAGGCAAGATTAAAAAATCATTACAATTCCTCCTAGGAAGTGAAAAACCTGGAAAAAAAAAATATTGCTATTAGTTCAAATAAAGCTTCTCCCCTTCTACATTAAAATCACCAGATCAGTTAGCTTTGAACCTATTACTTTAACCTACACAGTAATGAAAGCAAAGCATACTTTTTATTTAACTTAATACTACATAATGAATTTAGGAATTCAATACAGTGTAGAAACCTTTCACATTACAGTAGAATATATATTTAGACTGCAAGACACTCTTCCTGTATGGTGTGAAAGTACTGCTGCTTCTGTGGGAAAGCACTATGTAAAGATTGCCATTCTGAATATAGTACTGTTTTCTTTTGTAGGAAAGTACCTTGTCATTGAAACAAATAAAAAGGTCCAGTAATAATGAAATGAAATATTGCAATGGTGGAACAACTTGCTTACCCATCGTCCTCTTGAGCTGACCTAATCAATATAACAGCACATGCACTAAATGACCACATATTTGCTCTTACCAAAGCAGAATTGTCGTGTTGTAACCTTCACCAAAAAAAAAAAAAAAAAAAAAACAAAAAACCACCTCAAATGCCATTGCTTTTTTGACTTAATCTCATAACATTGGGTTTAGGCCAGCGACAGTATAGCTCATTAGGAGTAGACATTTCTGTCTGTCTTTCTTAATGAAGAATTACCAGGAGCATGTAGAGAAACTGTGGTGGGATGACCTTGGCTGGCTGCCAGCCCCCCACCCACCTGCTCTCTCACTCCCCCTCCTCAACAGGGCAGGGGGAGAAAACAAGATGAAAAAATCCGTGGGTCAAGGTAAGGACCAGGAGATCACTTATCAATTATTGTAACAGGCAAAGCAAATCAATTTAAGGAAGGTTTTTTAATGTATTGCCAATTAAAAATAGAATAGGAGGGTAAGAAACAAATATAAAACTAAAACCACCTTTGCCTTGCTGCCCACCCCCCCCCCCCCCACCCCCCCCCGCCACCGCATCTTCCCATTCTCAAATTCACTCCTCCATGCCCAACTTTTCTACCTTCAGGGTTACATTCAGAAATAAGTTGTTTTACCATTGCTGTGTGTTTTTGACACTTCTTATGATTTCATCTAGATAAGGCATTTTCAATCTATTTAGAGAGCAGGAATAAAGAAAATAAGCTAAAGATTAAAGAAACTGTCTAGAAATGAATTCTATCTGCTAATAGAACACTTTTGTTGTCATTCTAATGCATTCAGGCAATACAATATTATTTTCTTCTAGTAACTTTTCCTTCCTGCTTTCTTGTATCATTGGTTATTTCCATTTCTTCAAATAATATTTTGACCTCTTTATTAATAGAAGATAGCATTTGACTTCCAAAATATTTCTCTCAGTATCTCTGGTAGATACAAAGGTAAGAGCTGTACAATCAGATTTAGGCAAGAATGCAAGTTTCCATAAATAAGAAAATATTTAAGTTTCTGAATGTCTGGAGAGGTGTTCAGGTTTCAGCAAAATGTTGGCGAATTGAAGTTTTTATTCCATGGCAATTGGTCAAAAAAATACTGAGGCAAACTTTCTGCCCACACCCATTAATCTCCTCACCTAAGCAACATGGGGGTTTTTTTGTTTGTTTGTTTTTGTTATACTAACAGATCATACAAAGCAACACAAAGCCAAGCATGAAATGGCCTCAGAAGCCCAAGAGATGCATTTCTAGAGAATTTGCTGAATCACTCCACTCCTTCGTTTTGAGGGGAGAATATTTTCGGTTAGCTGCCATTGTGACCCTGCATTACAAAAAAAAAAAAAAAAAAAAGGAAAAAAGAAAAAAAAAGAATAGTGTATAAAGTTTTTATTTTCACAAAGTAAGCTGGCTGAAAATTGTATGCTAGGGAGATAATGGAGAATTGATGCCAATCTCATGCTAAAACTACTGCTTTAGTGAATGAACAAAGTGACTTCTCTAGGGAAGCAGCTTTGTTTAGTGGAGACGGTCTTGCCTGGAGTGCTGGCAGCTCTTTGCTGCCTTCCAAGATTCCTTCTGCAAATTGCATAAGTTCCTTATGTTACAGATTCCTTCTGCAGTTCAGATGTTGGTCCTTTCAAGTTGTCCATGATCAAGCATATTGTATAATAAAAAATGATTGAATTAACTCACATATTTGTATACCACATAAAAAGTTAGTTGAAGGAGAATTACATAAAACATTATATTTAATAATGAAATTTGCATTTACTTACAATGCTGATCTTTCCCATAACTGCAGTGTTATGTTTATATAATATCCTAGGAATATTTTAAAGTAATATTTTTCTTCCTTTTTTGTGTGCTGTTTTCTTTCCAGTTTTCAGGATAGTCTCTGTCAGATCATAATGTGCTTTATATAGAGGTGCAGAGGCTTCTTTTTCAGGCATTGTGAAAGGTCTTGCAAAAGTCATTTCTATATGGCAGGAAGACAAATAATTTTGTTCTCTTGGTTTGTCTTTCTGAAAAGCTTAGGGGAACATGTTGACCAATTTCGTTCATGGCATTATTTGCAGATTAATTTTGAAATAGCACAGTTATTACTAGTGTTTGCTATCAGCGTAGTTCTGGGTTATTGTATAATCTATAGTTCTTTTGCTCTATCAGGAGTTATTCTTGTCCCGACCAGAGTCAGAACTTTTCTTAACTCCTCTGCCTTCACTGTTGAAGACATTTCTTTTTTCATATGTCTCATTGAAATAAATGGAAAGCTCAGATTTTAATTCAATATAGCAAGCGGATACAGGTCTAAAAACCTCCTTTCTTACTGTAGAGTTGGAGACATGGATGGAGAAAGCTGTGGAGATGCCAAATTCCAGCATCAGCAGAGACAAGTAGTTAATCCTGCTGTTGCAAAGATATTTTTTTTTTGTCTCCACTTTGCGTTTAATGTTTTGTCAGTTTCTCCTTCAGTTACTTCAGTAAATGGCTTTCTAAGCTACTGTAAGCAACACAGTTGCCTGCTCCTCTTGACTGCCAGTGAGTGCGCACTATTATTTGGTATTATTAGGTGCTTTCACTTGCCTCTAACCCTATTTACCTCAGCAGAGGCATTTACAGCTCTGACAGTCCTTTCTGTTCCTTTGGATAGGAGCTAAATATGATCCTAAAACGTCTTAGGGATTTTCACTAAAAACATCACCATTTCAGAAAACTCAGTACAACCAACAAGTCTAAGTAAATTTTCTTCTTCTTCTTTTCTAGTAAGCGAGCAGTGGAGCTGGAAAACTTGGCAGCAAACTCTTTGTCTTTCCTGCTTGTATCTGTGGAGCCTGTATTTTGCAAGGTAAATGTTCCATTTTAATTACCTGTAATTTTATACTATTATGGTTTCCAGTGACTAAAATAACCTTACAATACCTCTAGGTTTTGAAGAAAATACCCTTGCTTAGTGCTTCATCTACAGTTTTAGCAGAGAATACTCTTAAAACTTAAAATCAATGCAATAGCTTACTTTGAATTCATTAACAAGCACACTTCCCTTTCAGGAAGAAAGGAAAAGGCTGCCAAGATTTAGGCTACTTGTGAGTGCCTGGGTTATTACTCCTATATTTCCATCAATTTGAGTGAAAGAACAGTTAAGCTGAGCATGAGGATTTAAATCTGAATGTGAATGCATTTATTATTTCAAGATGTATTCTCTATATTCTGTGTTTTTTGGTGATTTTGTATTTATTGGTGATTTTGTGTTTATTGGTGATTTTATTAGAAGGGAGAGTGAGGATGACTCTTCAGTTGTACTTGTTTGACAATCTTCATTGCTGTACAGTTTTTAAAATGAGAGGTTCTTATTTGTGCTTTTAAACATAGTTCTTAATAGTGATGTTTGAAAGGTAGTCAAGTTAAATATTTGGAAAATTTAGTTTTCTAGAGTTTAAAAATGCCTCAGGGAAACTAGCTTGTTTTGATAATTAATTTTGTTACCATGGAAGAACTGCTGGTTCTGCCAAAAATATGTCCCTGAATACCTTCCTTAGCTTTGGTTAAGGGTCTAGGCTTAATATTACTCTCTTTCCTTCGAGACTTTGATTCACGCCTGAATTTTATTTTTGAAATTGTCTTAGTTGTCTGTAGGAAAGAACATGCCTCTCTGAATCTTTCTGCCATTGAAACTAACTCTTTTACACATGGTGAAAAAAAGATTTTCAAGAGCTTTTTTTATTATATGTTATAAAGAATTGAACCAGAAGCTATGTAAAAGCACGGAGCAGAAGAATTACCCCCTCTCTACAAAAGTGCCACTATGAGCTGTATATTCAAGGTGGAAAATTGGCCCTTTTGAAAAATAAAATCAGCAGCCTTCACAGCACCTAAACCGGGGGAGTTAATATGCAACTCGTCAGCATTTATTTAACAAGCTGAACCCTAAGGCTGTGCACTTTAAGGTATTGTATTTCTTTAGTAGGGAGACAAAAAAAGGTGAATCAGCCTTTGCTGTGGGTGAAACCATGCTACGAGATGTGGGTGGTGATTGTAAAAAGAAAAGTGGCAGCATTTCCTTATAGGCACCTCCTGAGGATGGAAGCCATTTGTAAATAGTGAAAAAGGGTGGCAGTTTTCATTCTCTCTCTTCCACATGCGAGAAACAGTAGAAAAATTCCAGTTATGAGGAATAGCACAAACACAATGATTCTTTCCATGCAGATGGTTAGGCATTGAACAATTGGACTTGCCAGAAAAGTGTGGGTGATGTTGTGTTTCAAAGAGGTGCTGGTGAAGCTCCCCAGATTTTGTTTTGTGTTACGTAGGCCACATCTATCTTGACTTTTCGAATCCAGCAGAAGTGGAGAAGGCACTGTCAATCAGCAGTCTGATGGCTAAAGCCGCAATTTTACAAGAGCTTAAACACAATTTCCATGATTACATTTTTCATTATTAAGTTGCATTCTGTTTAATGAAAATTTAAGCATATACTTAAACACTTGCAGAATTGGGATGTATTTGGCTCAATGACAGCTAAAGAAGTGACAGTGAAGACAATGAGTAAAATTTCCAAAGCATCTGTATGTGACATAGCAGCAGGCACATGGTAGTTTTTCTCCATCATATATGATAGCTTGGTATCTTGTGCAAGATAAAAGTCACAAAAAATAATATAATATTTTAAAATACAACTTACAAAGAGCATTTAATTTTTTTTCTAAAGAGCCATTGTTATTACTTTTATCCAAAATAACTGGTTCTGACTTATTCTGACTTCCTATCATTGTGGGTGTAGTTAAATCTGAAGGTGCCATTGATTCTAGTGAGTTATGTGTAACTTTTGGCATTGGCATTTCAATAGCAAAACATCAATATTCAATTTGGACTTAGCAATAAGTCACTGCCAGTGAGAATGGACTAATATGTCTTTATGTTGATGATCTTCTGTGAGGCAATGAGATGCTTTTAATCAGCCAAAAAGGTAAGTTCAGAGTTGCAGTTTGATCATTCTATTTTTAAACAGGTTTGGGAAATTATTGTGAAGTAAAATGTCATTCATTCTGTCGTTTGTCTTCCTCCTTCTGAAAAGATGTATTACCACCTATTTAACTGGTTTTCCTAACATTCTTGTTGTGAAATTGGAATGCATAGTGCATCCCATTTGTGGATTTGCATAAGTTTCCTCTGTACTTCTGATTTCACATTAGGGTACTAGCAAAAAAAAGAAAAACAAACCCAAATTCTGATTAGATATCTCAAGAATTATTTTTTATTTACTAATCTAGAAAATACTAAGTGCTAATGTAAGGCACTGACCCACTATAGAATGGCTTTTTCTATTTCAAAAATTAAAAAAAAAAAAAAAAGAAAAAGAAGGGTTATTTCAGAATGTCACCACGTATGTCCATACAAATGTATTTCTTTTCTAAAGAGAAAAGATCCCAGTACTCCATAAGCTGAAATTTTCCATGCGAGCAAAATTTTTGTGCTTGGGACATTAGAAATAAAATAAAATTAGATTAGAGGTGGTGTTCTCTAATCTAATATCCCAGTTGTTTTTATATACAGGGGCCTGATTCTGATTTAAGGTCTTTTTTCATCCTGGTCAAATATGAACTGTCACCTGGCATTGGGGTCTGGGAATTCTTGCTAAGAACTTCATACAAGCCCTTTAATGATTAGTAAATGTTATTTGGACCAGAAATCCTCTAAGAGTGTACCATAAGACTCTGGCTGATAAACGTTTTTCCCTTTTTTCTTCTATGAAAATCCATCCTGGAGAAAACACCACTGTGATGGTGCTAAAATGCTGTGCTTTTATTTTGGGTATCTGCAGTCAGCAGCCTGTATTCATTCAAATAAATACAAGCAATATGAAGATTTTCCACACTGTGACATTGGCTGTTGCTGATGGTGTGTTGTGTAGCCAGATTAACTCAGTTTCCTTCCCCAGGTGGACAACAGTGCTGTAGGAACTAATTTTTACTAATGCAATTTCAGCCTTCCTGGGTGAGAGATATTTATTATATCATCAGACATAGCCAAACTTCGTATGAGTGCAGTACTTGTCTAGAAATAATTATTATTTCCAGTGTCTTCTATATTGACTTTAATTGCTTGTAGTTAAACTTCTGTATTTCTTTTCCCTGAATTTGATGGACCTGTATATTGAGGAAAAAAATTCATCTCTTGAGTAGTCCTAAAGGAGAAAACCAAAAAAAAATCTGGATGATTGTATTTTTTTCTGCTCTTTAATTTATGAATCTAGGTTTTAAAAAGTGCTTATCCAGGGGTTTGGTAGTATAATTAATTAAGCTTTCTGAGATCTCCAATGTTATCAGGTCTGCCTGCCTGAAAATAAGTAAAAGGGGGCTGGAACAAGATGATCTTTAAGATCTCTTCCAATCTGAACCATTCTGTGATTCTTTGAAAACCTGTCACGACTACTGTGCTGTCGAGACAAGAAGCTACCGTTCTTCAGACTGAAACGGAAAACTTAAATAATTGTGTTGAAATGACTGGAAATATATACAAAATGGTATGTAAATAAAAAGAGTAGATCTCCTCAGGTTTAAACCATTCATTTTAATCCATGTGCTTGACTCCTCTCTGATGATCCAATCTAGTACCTTCAAAAATAACAGGTGGCTTCTGGTGCTCACATTATACAGCCTGAAGGAATCTGATTTTCAGGAAGTTCTGACCACTCCTTTTATGAAATTCAGGCTTCCTCTAAATTCAAAATTCACACCCATAAAATCACTTAGAGAAATCTGCTTACACTGTAGCTGCGAGACCTACTACCAGAATAAATGAAAATAATCTGTTTCGTTCTTTTGGGGTGTTATCTTGAGCTCTTGTTTATGTGATGGTCTGCATACATTTCTCTGAGTTAAATATGTGCTAGGAATTATTTGGAAGTTCTTAAGTTTACTGAATATCAGATTTTGTTTTCCAGATGAAGTTCAGAAATAAGTTGTGGAGTAGGGACAATAGGCATCGACAGTCCAATATAACGAATAGATGTTTAAAACTGATGCACATCAAACAACAGCTTCACTTAGAGAGACATGTTGTTCATTCCGTGCAGACACCCATTTCTTCCCTCGTCTCCCCCAGGCATCAGGTGGTATTTACATTCAAAGGGGACTAGAATTACTGTTTGGAAATGATAAACTTATCCTCAGTGTTCTTGGGTTTTGGAAAGTGAGAAAGTCGATCAGTGCTGAACAATATCTTAGAGAAAGAATCTGCTGGAAAAAAGGGAAGTTACAATTCACAAATAAAAAGGGTGTTTCCTTGTGTTACAAAGTTTTATTATACAGATCCTCTGCAGCCACTTCCTATGTTTTGCAGAAGATAAAGATACCTTAAGAAAAGCTAGATCTTTTGTCTCCTTTTAGTAGCAATGCCAGTATGCTTCCATTTTCTGTCACAAGCAATGCACCATTTTAGCTTGTTCATCTCTCTTGGAATAATGGATTCAGTCCTTCCTTGACTTTCCTTCATGCCTCACTCACAACCCCACTGTGCATCCTTAAATCTTCCGTTTTGCATTTTCAGCATTGCAGCCCGATCTTTGGTGTGGAATTTTGCAATGAGAGCTCATCATAGTAAAATACTGTGCTGCATTTCATTAATCAGAAAGTATATGAGCAGGAAAAAAAGGAATAACTTTGTATACTATTACTGTCAATACAAGGGTGACATTTGAGCTACAGTAATAATAAAAGGTAAAAGGAGACAAAGTATTTAACTATCCAAAACTGAACAAAGTGGGTTAGTTTATTTTGATGTTGGAAGAAGAATTTGCATACCAAAAAGTGTTTTTCATTTCCTGACCAGCAAAAAATGAAACATAAAAAGTCTGTTATGTAACAGCAGCCTGCTGATATACAGATTTTTAATAAATATATGGGTGATCACAGTTTAACACCTTGAATTCTTTTACTTAATCTCTGTTTTTAATACAGCTGTGATTTCTGGTATATTTTGTCAGTACCACTAGAAGTTGTATAGAAGCTTTTGACGTGAACGTTAAGTCTCATTCTTGAATAACAGGTTTCAGAGCTTTATTCCATCCTTGTTTACTGCCTCACTGTAAATTAAATCATCCTTAAACTAGAAGACCATTCACAGACTCGCTGTACATTTAAGCTTAATCATGCAGGCCACTGTGTTCTGCCTCATTTTATTCTTGTGCACAGAAGGACTTTCTGCCAGAAAGGGGATGCCAATGCAGGTGAGACCCCAGGCCTGAGAGTCCAGGAGGTGCAGGGTGTTGAAAAGCCGCGGTCAAGTGCCTGATGATGAGGAGCCCTGCCAGCTCCCTGGGAGAGCCCTGTCTCAAATCCATTAAAAAGCCCTTGAATGTGCAAGGAAGAACAGGTCACCCAGCCATGTGAATGAGAACAG
Organism: Alca torda; assembly: GCA_008658365.1. Classification (NCBI taxonomy): domain Eukaryota; kingdom Metazoa; phylum Chordata; class Aves; order Charadriiformes; family Alcidae; genus Alca; species Alca torda. The sequence continues at coordinate 70,891,289 of CM018101.1, forward strand.
CTATAGGTCGATAGAACTTTAAAGTAATATAATTTGACATGTCTTGAGAAAGCACTCAAGTAGAGAGGCCACGTAATGCAGTGTGTGCACGCTGTCCTGGAATACGGAAAAGGAGCTATGGGTACCCCAAAGGTAGATAGAGGTATTTTTTCTGCAAATAGTTCTTCCAAAGTGGTTTCTGTCACTGTAAATATTATTAAAAGTATCACAAGAGAAAATTCTACTGTCATCACATTCTTAAAGAAAAAAGCATGAAGGATGAGGAGTGAATGTTGAATAATAAAAAATATGTCACCTCAGAAAAATATTTTAATGATATGTCTGGAGGTAGAGAAGCAGCATGATCCTTTCTTTATATATAAATAGCAGGCAAAGAAAAATTTGGTAGTCTACCAAATTTTCCAGAGGGTAATTAAGATTTTGTCAAGATTGAATTCTTTAATTTGCTCAGGTAGAGCCCCTGTGCTGAGCCTGGTATTCTGTCTCTGAAGCATACTGATACCACTCTGAAGGCCATTACTTGAACTCTGTCACTGCAGCCAGTACACAGAATAAATCTATGCATTCCCCCCCCCCCCCCCCCCCCCCCCCAGATGGCTGTTTCTGCCTCTGCAAATGGGAGCATAGATTCAGAATCTTTCTGGAATCATTCCCCTCCAAAATCTGGCCTTCTAATGGGGAATTTTTTTTGTAAACAGTTACACAAAAATGGAGCAGTTTTAATTGGAAGATTTAAAGCAGCTGCTAGTCACCTTCATCTACTGCTAGAAAAGGAGAGCTCTCTCAAACCATTTATTCAAATGTATTCACTCTAAAAATATTCATATAAATTAAGCAGAAAGCAGCCACCATTCCAGTTTCTTGATATCTTGTCAGACAAGATCAGTGCCTCAGTCAGATATAAAGGTCAATTCAGAAGAGGGAGGGGATGGAGAAAAGGAATGAACCAAATCCTATGGTTTTAGTTTTAGTTTTAGTTTTAGTTTTAGTTTTAGTTTTGACATTAGAAGAAACGTGATGCTTTTCAGAATCACAGACCCAGCATTATGGGGCAAAGTAGGCTATTTCTGCATTTCATGCATATATAAAAATGTGAAAATCCAAATGCATTCCCTATGCCTCTGATTTTCATCAAGGTCAAGTTTTATCATTTGGCGTGAAAATTAAAGGCCATATCCTAAGCCAATGTAAATCATGATGTCACTGGAGTTACACTAATTTACAAAAAATTATGATAGCCCTTAAATCTGTTTTGGAAATTCTGCTCACTCTATAGTGAAGCTCATGGGAGAAATATTTCAAAAAAATTTTGATGAAAAAGTTGATGGAAATTACTGTGTTTATTCATTTGGACATTTTCAAAGTAAAAATGTTCATGATTTATTTTTTTCCTGTAACGTGTTCTTAACTTGACTTTTGTTATGCCTAAAAAAAATACCAGATATTAAAACTGAGAGAAGCTTGTTACATGCAGTAAAAGCAATTAAAGCAGTGTGCCTTCACATGGAATCCAGGAGCCAAAAATATATCTATTTTAATTTCAGTTATGAAATATTAGGATCGCCTACACCGTTAGCAAATCAGTAATTATTTAACAAATGTTATGAAGAGAGAGGGGAAAAAAGGGACAGCTATGTTGTTCCTACTTAAAAATGGATATTTACAATATTCATAGAATACTAACAGCTACTTAAATTTTTAAAAAAGTTAAAAATAATGCCAGACTTAAACAAAATGCACCAAACTTGTTCATCTTCATGTGCTTACAATTGGATGTACTGAAGGAAAGTGAGGGCCAACACTTTAAAAGTCTGTAAGCACCTAAGCCTGTATGTTTCAGCTCACAGCATAGTTTTCAAATATTTAGTGGTGTGTTTTCGTGCATAGTTATGGTGTTTGCACTGAATGTTTTCTTTTAGAATGATAATTTAAGGCAAGTCAGATGAGGAGGTCTTGTCAGCACCAGAGTGCTTGGGTAATACATAATTACAAATACCTGAGCCACTAAAGTTACTGGTATGGTCAGGTGTTTTTAAAACCATGTTTATCTTATGCACTACCTAATTGTTGCTTTCATACTTTTCTGAACACATAAATAGAGTAAATATAGCATGAACTTTTTTTTGTTTCCTTTACCCTTTCCTTTGGTGTTTGGAAACCACTCTCACGTTTAAGGAGACTCACTTTTTTTTTTATTATTAATGATGGGCTTTTCTCGTTTCCTCTCAAAATGTCACAATTGATCACATCCAGATTTATCTGCCTAGCTACTTGTGTGTGTTATTTACGGAGTGTCCTTTTTCTTTTACTTTCCTTTCCCTTTTTTCATGAGCCACCCCTTAGCATCACGTAGCTCTTTGTAATTAGAGAGCAGCACCCCTGGAAAGCAGGGCTGCTTGTTACAAAAAGAGACCTGTGGGATCTGCAGTTTTATTCAGAATTTTTCAAGGAACCTGTGATGTCTGAAACAGCAATTGAACCTGTAGCATACACTATAGTCATGCATTGTATGCATGCACATATGCAATGCAATGGTAACATGATACAGAACAGCAAAAAAAAACCAAGGACCCGAGAAGGTGAGTGAGATCTCACCTCTAATGCTTGAATAACCCAGGGAAAAATAATACTTTTAGCATAGCTGTGTGGACAGGCTAAAGAAGACCATTTAAGCTGCATAGCATCCCAAAAGGTAGTAATCATGCCAGTGAAGGTGAAAGTTATCAGGGTTTGAAAGTGAAGATAATAGTGAATACAGGATATAGAGGAAATGCGGAATTAAGTTGTAGTATAAAAGAAGTGCCAGTGGCATTCCAGTAAGAGTTGATTTTGACAAAACTGACCAAGGTGACAGATAGATGAACCTGAAGAGAAGGGAAGAGTAAATGTCCCAGGGGAAAAAAAGACTTTGGAACTTTGAGTGGAAACCATTCTAATCAATGCGCCAGATCCATTTGTATTAAGATTCTAATCCTGACTACTCAAAATTCCTTCACATCTTCGGATTGTACAGTGGTGAAGGCTACTCCATGCTCTGTGTGTGAGGAGCTTACACTTAATAAGTTCTAAATTATGTAATGTGATAATATTCCAGCTTCATTTAACCATATTACAGAGCTCCTCAGCTCTGTTGTGCACGTTAATCACAGGAATTCATTTTACCAAAATGGTATTCAATGTGCAGAAATGAAATAGAATAAAACAGTTATTGATGCTGTAGTCACCAAACTATATGTTTTGTGAGTAGCAGCAGGTAGATGGATAATGGTTAGTAGAACGGCATCCTGTGGAGAATGACACATTTTCTGGGTCGCCGAAGAGTCAGCTCTCTCAGTTCAAGTACAATAGTAACTGAATGTTAGAAGATTTATGGTGACAGTGGATTGGGCATACTAGTTCACTAAATAAAAAGGACGGACTTCTTTCTTCTGAATAAATTTTTTGATAGTCAGAAAAGCTTTATTCTTCTGTTATGAGCTGACCAGATTCGGGGATGTTCACCCGCTGTTTTAATTCCAGCTTTTGCCTTGAGTTCATCTTTCCTTCAGTGAGCAGGCAATCTCAGAGAGCAGTCAGTGCGTCTGTCAGGTGGAGGGATGCTCCAAGGGCTGTCGCCTTCCGTCTTTCATTTCCTTCCCTTCAGTTACATAAATAATAACAATTTCAGCCGTGTTGCTCCAGGATTATGTGAACCCGTGGACACAACTGGGATTGCTTTGAGAGTCACTGAGGGCAGTGCTGGGCACTACAAGCTCCAAGGCATTAATTTTTTCCATCTTTGGCTATGAATGGTCCTTTTAACTTCAAAGCAGTTGAGAGCCAAGCTGAAGTCCGCTGAAGGACTCTGACATAGGGCTGCTTCTGCCCCATTGGGGTCTGGGTGGAGGGATAGCATTGCCTTTCCACTTGTACTCCTGTCCAGCTCACCTCAGAGCTGGACGTGGAAGCTTGGTGCTGTACCTGTGAGCAAATGAGTGCCAGCCAAATGTGAGCATGGGTTCCAAGAATAACTGCGTGTAGAGACTGGTGTGGGCCTTGCCGTAAGGACTGAAGAGGAAAATCACCGTAAAGTGCAATTTCATCTATCAGAGGAAGGATTATTCCTTTTCAGTCAGAGGGTTTCATTTTCAAAATGCTGCCTTATTCTGGAGGTTGCTGCATAAAGAGGAAGGCTAGGTGCTTCAAAGAAAAACCCACATACACAGTTATGCTGACATTACCATATGTTCTCTCCTTAGTATGCTGTCTAGTGTCCTAATTCAAATACAGTACCATGCTTACCTTACACAGTCTCCTAGTGGTATATATCAGGTTAAAATGCTGGGCTTTTAATCTTCACTCTCAAATTAGCATTGTGATTTAAAACCAAAACTTTTAATACACTTGATAAGAAAAAACATTACTGGAATCAGAAGGAAACTTCTATGATTTCTTAAATAAAAGTATTTAGCAGAGCAATGAATTTTGAATAAATACCTGAGGGAAAGTAGTGCTTAGATAATTTTGCCTTTGAAGATACTGTTTTACTGAGGTCTTTTAAAGTAAGCACATTGTACTTTAAAATGTATTTTATGTTTTCAAATAACTTATCCTGCTTTTTGATATCATTCTCAGATCTTAAGTGTATACAGCAATAATGTTAAAAACAAATGCAAAAATACCTGGATAGTCTTTGATTAGTAAAATGCATCTGGGTATGTGATTGTATTCCATGCATATAAGCTTTATTTTCAGTTGAAACTGAGACTGCTGAGAAGCAAAGGCTTTCCACCATTGTAGCCATACTTTAAAGGACACACAGGCAGGTGTAGGGCTTTTAGGAGTCTTCTGTCTGTGTCCTGTGTGTTGATGGGAAACACCTCTGTAAGGATATAGTGTCCTTCATGGGTTTAGTCCTTATAGATCTGAAGAAACTACAGTTGCTATGTTTATTAAAAGTTAAACAAACTAAATTTATAGTGTTCCAAAATGATAATCCTCAGGAAAAAAAAAAAATCTTTTATATTTGAAACTTATTTTATTGTTTTGTATTTTACTTGCATTAATTCCTTTAAATGATGAAAGAATTTGTTTTGTTCATTTTCCAGCTATTCCTCCACTTTCTCCACCCTTGTCACACATTTTTAGAGCTTTTATTGGAATATCATCTTCTAGCATTTCTTTCTCTAAATGGTAAGCAGAAGCATTTAAAAGAGGCCTTTCAAAAATTCAATAAAAATTGAAAATATTTTGAGGAGAGCCTTTCATTAAATACCACTGATCGTTTCTGGCTAATGAGAGAGCCATTGTTGAACTGCAGAAGACAATTCTGCTCAGTTCTGGAAGGGGTACAAAGGGCAACCTATTTTCTTTGTAGTGCTTTTCCTTTCCTTCTTCGCTCACACCTAGGACAGATTTACGTTAAAAAGAGAACTTTAAGTGTAGTTGCCCTGCCTTTATTTGCTGTCAGTTTGCAACGTAATTTTACTGTCTTTCAGTCAAGGTAAGGGCATAGGGACAGGACATGGGTTGAGTGTTTGTATGTTCACTAACTGATAAACCAGAATCATTAATAATTTTGGAGTTCAAAACAAAAGCATAAATCATGCATTTATGAAGTGAGGCATTGTCCTTCTAACGGTCATTTGAAGAATAATTTGCAAATAAGGAACCAATGCATATGTTTTAGCAGGCAGAGTCAGATAACTGAAGCTCAAGCCTTTGTGGAAATAATGACGTATCTGTTGAGTCATAATCAGAAAATCCAAGTTACCATTTTATAAAAAAAATTAAGACTTTTTCAATTATTTGTGTTTTTTTCTGTTCCTTTTTATACTTCAGAAATACATATATATATACCTCAGAAATTTATACTCCTTTATGCTTCACAAACCACACCTGTGGTTTGGATCACGTTACCAGTGTAGATCATGTGATACCTTTCTTTATTCTTATGAAGTGCTCACAAAATGCTGATGATCTGCAAACAAGACATTTATTATGTAGGTATTGCTTGAACCTTGTTACTTTTTACCTTTTTTTCTTTAAGTGCTGTGCAGACAGACGGAGCATGAGTAAACGCAGAGATTGATGAAGAGCTTTAAATTACTCATTTTGGAGAGAAATTATCTTCTCTAAAAAGAAGCATTCATTCTTTTGTGACTGGTACTAACTAAGTTAATTATGCAATAATTGCCCCACTGTAAAACTGGCTTGGAGGTGTGGCATTGATATTTTTTGTGCTGGTGTAAAAATCAAACAAGGTCAGCAATAGAACTGCCCAAATAAAAGCTTTTTAAGTTTTCTGGTAATGCCAGAGAAGAGTGGTCCAACAGGTAATAGGTTTAAGCCAAAATAAGTAGATCATAGTCAAAAGTGAATCTCCAGAAAAATGCTTCAATTCAATTTTGAGCATGTTTTTCTTCTAAAAATAAAACTGCGAGAGACTTATACACAAATCAAAACGTATAGTTGAAAATTACCGTCAAATTGCAACCTCTTTCCCATTATTTACTTTGTATCTGACAGAAGCATCTGGCAAAAACAAAAAATGAGTTTATAAAAGATCAGTATAATTGAAAAAGATTTCTGATATGGCCTAAAAAACCCAAGTTCTGTTCCTTTGCACGATTAGTTGTAGCCAAAACTATGTCACAGTCAAATGAAATCAGCTTTCTCCTGTTTGTTTTGTTCTGGGTAATTAACATATTTTAGTTAGCCTAAGGTGAAAATATGTCTTACCTCCACTCAGAGTCTTGCAAAAGGAAATTATAAGTTATCTGTCTCAAGTTTTCATTATTTATATGAATATTTATTAAAGATAATAGAAAAAAAGAATAATTATGATGCTTCAAAATTTAAGTATACATGAAGTTCTTGTTATTAACCTTAAAAAGGAAATAGTTGCTGTAGATTGATCAGGTATACTGGTCTTCTATATAAAGACCGTATCTCTCTCAGTTGACAAAGACATTTGAGGGAATGTGGAAGAAGTCAATACCTTGCATAAAGAGTACCAATAGGAATAAATAACCACTTCCTCTCAGAAGAATCAGGACAACCATAGAAATACTCAGGAAGAAAATTCAGAGCTCCAAAGGGGATATTTTCAGAGAACAGAAAATTTACGGAGCACTGCATCCAGCTCTGAGACCCCCAACATAAGGAGGACATCAACCTGTCGGAGTGAGTCCAGAGGAGGGCCACGAAGATGATCAGAGGGCTGGAGTACCTCTGCTGCGAAGACAGGCTGAGAGAGTTGGGGCTGTTCAGCCTGGAGAAGAGAAGGCTCCAGGGAGACCTTACAGCAGCCTTCCAGTACCTAAAGAGCACCTGCAGGAAAGATGGGGAGGGACTCTTGATCAGGGAGTGCAGTGATAGGACAAGGGGTAATGGTTTCAAACTGAAAGAGGGGAGATTTAGATTAGATATTAGGAAGAAATCCTTCACTGGGAGAGTGGTGAGGCACTGGAACAGGTTGCCCAGGGAAGTTGTGGATGCCCCATCCCTGGAAGTGTTCAAGGCCAGGCTGGATGGGGCTTTGAGTGACCTGGTCTAGTGGAAGGAGTTGGAACTAGATGAACTTTAGTGTCCCTTCCAACCCAAACCATTCTATGATTCTATGATAATTGTTCCTGGAAAGGCAATTTATAACTAGCTTGAAGAGCATGTCAGGAAAGTGGAATGGAGCAGAATCTTTAATATCTGACCTGGAAAATGCATCAATTTCTGTTTGCTAAAAGTGTTTGTGGGGGAACATAGCAAGTCTCCTATACTTAAATGTGGGCTTTTGCTACTGCTCCCCAAAAGAGGCATAATATCTCAATGGTCACTTGGTTGCACCAGATGGTGGATGTACTGTTACAGTGCTAAGAAGCATTTTGCTTTGAGTTTTTCTGTCTGTTTTTGAGACGTACTCATAGAGATATTTTCTATAAACTAAAGCCCCAACTGTATTTCAGTAATAAATTCTGCGAAGAGTCATATTCATGGAAAAACTGGTATTGATAGTTAGATAACATATACAGCTTAGAAATAAAGGAAGAACTGGGTCTGAATTTTTAAATTACTGTTTAAATGTAAAACATAAATGTGTTTACCAGGTAGACAATTATTTTTCTAACTCCACTAAAATGCTGGCAAGGTTGTACTTACAGATGTGGTAATATTTTAAAAATAAGAACAAATTAATAACTTGTCACTTCAGGGTCAGAGATGAAATAGGAATATGCAGTCATTTTAGACAAATTTCTTTCATCCACCTTTTCTTTAATATAGTAAAATAAAGTCAATTAATACTTTGAAGTATTACTTTAAGAATGGCCTGTACTTCGAGGGACATTAATTTCCCAAGTGTCTAAAGCTTATGTGAATACTTTCAACTCACCAGTGTTAGCCTAAAAAGGATTCCCACCTACCTGGTTTACACTGCCACTTTGCAAAATTATTTTAATTATTTTTTAATATTGCTAACATGATAAAATCATCTTGCAATGACAGGCTTTTCAGGCATAAAGCAGTAAACAAATCCTATTTGACCTTGCCTAGCCAAGACAGGATGCAGAACTGGATTTTGGAATTATACTGATCTAAAGTTGGATGAAAGATAATAAAGTAATGATGAATGGTAAATGTACGTGCATAGTTTGTCTTCCTCTGGACTCCAAATAAGTGATCACTGGCAAAGAGTACCAGACATAAAAGTTGCTAGAGTTCACACAGCTTTACTGAAGATTCATTCTGGCATAACTCCATATATGATATGTGGTCAGATCTGTGCCTGTCTGCTACATCTTTATCATTATGCAAACTAAATTTCAACTTTGGGGTGACAGAAGACAGCTACTTCAGAAGCCCAAGTCCTCTTTTTGCCTGACACAGAGAGCTGGAAGGGTGACCCACTACAAAGAGGCATCAGGAGAGAAACTGCAGAGCACAGTCCACCAGAACAGTCTTTCTGGGATTTTTTATGTTTGTTTGCTTGTTTGTTTTTCTGCATCAGGTCAGAAATGGGTGCATTCCGTTTTCTGTGGTGGGTAGGGGCTGATTGGGGATGGCATCCTAAATCTGACACCTGTTTCCCACAGCTGCAGAGCTGGCACATACTGCACATACTGCACTCTGTATTGCATATTGAGAACAAACAGTGGTTCATTTTTTTCTTAATTAAATCTTAAGCATGGATTTCAGGCCTGGTTCTAAACCATGAGCTATGCACAAATGGCAGAACAAAAGAAATTTTTCTTCAAAATTAGGAATGTCCAGATGGGAAATCAATCAACACATAGAAGCGAAAATCATCATCTTTTCGAGTAATATTTTTTGCTCATCATTGCTTCGACAACCAGTGTATGTTCTTGCAGACAGGGAGAACTGATTATGTGTCTTGGAGATGTCTACATATTTAGCTATTGCAGCAGCCTGATGGGGTCCACAGAACCTCTGTTCAAAAGCTGAGCAGCTCGATAAGAAGCAGCGGCTTACCAGAGCCAGGGCAGAGGTGTAGAAGGGTGTTATGGCCTGGGGATTTCATGTCTGTGCATGCAAGCACAGCTGATTGCTTTGCAGCACTGCTGTGCAATGCCAGTAACACTGTATGGCAGCCAAGGTGGCTGCTTCCCTAAGGGGCTCAGAGGAGGGAGGATCTCAGCAATTTCTTGTCACCTTGGAAAGCATCATTTTAGACTGTCTTGCTAATAGATGAAGTGTAGCTTAAGGCAGCGGGACTTACCTTTCAGACACAATTTCAGTCTGAAAACTTTAGGGATCTCATATCTGATTTTATTCATGTATTCAGCTATGTAACATGGTTATCTGTATTCAGTGATGTTTGGCCATGAAATAGTACTGGTTGTTACTATGAGGTTTTGCATTCAGGACCTTCTTCTTTCTAGCAAGAAGGAATTTTCTAGACCATAATAGTTAAGATGGAAAGGTTTAATTTTTTTTAATGAGGTGAAGGAAACGTTTTCTAAGATTATTTATCAGGCTGCTGAAAAAGGCACTCACAACACCCAAGTCCTAATCCAGCTCTCTATTTAGATAGCTAAACGACATAATCATCTTCTGGAAAGATACCTTTTGCACAGAAATCTGAATCATAGAATTATATAATGGTTTGGGTTGGAAGAGACCTTCAAATATCATTTATTCCAACCTTCGTGCCATGGACAGGGGCGTCTTTTGCTAGATCAGGTTGCCCAAGGCCCCATACAACCTGATGCTGAACACCTTCGGTGGTGGGACATCCACAGCTTCTCTGGACAACCTGTTCCACTGTCTCATCACCCTTCTCATAAAAAATGTCTTCCTTATGCCCAGTTTACCCTCTTTCAGTTTAAAAACATTGCCCCTTGTCCTGTCACAAAAGGCATTGGTAAAAAATCTCTCTTTCCTACAAGCCCCCTTAAAGTAATGAAAGGCTACAATAAGGTCTTCCTGGGCCCTTCTCTTCTCCAGGCTGAACAACCCTAGATTTCTCTGCCTTTCTTCATAAGAGAGGTGTTCCAGCTCTCTGGTGATTCATGGATCATGGAGGATCACTTTCATGGGCCTCTTCTGGACCTACTTTAACAGGTCCATGTCTTTCTTGTGCTGGGGACACCAAAACTGGGTGCAGTACTCTGGGTGGAGTTTCACAAAAGTGGAATAGAAGGGGAGAATAACCTCCCTCGAACTTCTGGCCACACATCTTTTTATCTGGCCCAGGATATGATCAGCTTTCTGGGCTGCAAGCACACATTGCCATCTCATACTAATTTTTCATCCACCAGTATCCCTTCTCCACAGGCTGCTCTCAATCCATTCATCCCCCAGTCTGAATTGATACTGGGGTTTGCCGCAACCCAGGTGCAGGACCTTATACTTGGCCTTGTTGAACTTCATGAGCTTTGCACAGGCCCACCTCTTGAGCCTGTCCAGGTCCCTCAAGTGTATCAGGTGAGCTTGGATTCATCTCCAACTTGCACTCAATCCCACTATGTCATTGAGGAAGATAGTTTATAGTATTGGTCCCAGTTTGGACCCTTGAGGGACATCACTTATTACTGGTTTCCACTTGGACACTGAGCCATTGTTTGACTCTTTGGATATGGCCATCCAGCCAATTCCTTATCCATCTAACAGTCCATCCATCAAACTCGTATCTCTCCGATTTAGTGTCAAGAATATTGTGGAGGACCATATCAAACCTTACGGAAGTCCAAGTAAATGACATCCCTGGCTCTTCCCTTGTCCACTGATGCAGTCACTCCATTATAGAAGGCCACTGGGTTAGTCAGGTATGATTTGTCCTTGGTGAAGTCATCCATCTTGGTTGTGTCTAATCACCTCCCTGTGTTCCAGATGTTTCAACACAACTTACTGGAGAATCTGCACCTTACTAGGCTCTGAGGTGAGGCTGACTGGTCGGTAGTTCCCAGAATCCTTCTTATTACCCTCTTATTAATTATTTACTATTATTTCAGAACTGATTTTAGTTTTACTTCTTTTATCACGTTTTCTTTTTTTTCATTCTTCATTCAGACAGTCAGTTTTAGAAATATGTGATTTACATTACCATGGAATGGGAAACGGTATAGCAAATCTTAATTTATTCTGAAATTTTGGTATAAACTGATAGCTTGTTTTTCATTATTTCATGCAACTAGATCTGAGAAAAGCTAAAGAAAACCTATGACTGAGGTCACAATTTTCAGACAAGAATATTTCAGTTACAAAATATGTACCAAATAAATTTATACAGAGCAGTAACAATTGCATAACATACTAGTTACTAATAATTTAAGACAATATGCCATTGATGCTAATAGTATTGTTTCTTATGAAGCTGCTTCATGGATCTTAATTTTGTTGTAAGCATTGTCTCCAGAATGCTCTTCAGTTATGGAAGAAAACACCTGTAGCTGTTGGGTCCACTGTCATAGAGCAGCTCCATAATGTAGGATGTCTTCATGTGTGGAGACATAGCTGGCTCAAGTTGCCAGTGTTGCATACCATAACACTTGCTTTAGGCAGGTGTGTATTTCCTTGGAAAATGTGTTGCTGTTGGCACAGAATGTTAATTGCTGGTAGCTACTCTGTCATCTTGCAAACACAGTGATCTGGGGGCTACCAGTTACTGCAAGACCTCTAATTAAAGGAAGAGTTATTTCTGCTCTTTGTACAGTAAGAATCATTAATAATGGCAAAAAATATTACAGCCTTACAAACCTTTCCAGCTTTTCTGCTGTTACTTTTGAGAGCAAATTTCTAGATAAATTACATTTTACCTTTATACCCCATGCTGCTCTTAATGTAAATCACAGGAGAGGTGAGTCAGGACATATTCTTTTTCATCATCTACATTCCCTTTCATAATTTCTTGCCAATGAAGACCGGATGAATACTTCTACCTTAAAAAAAAAAAAAAAAAAAAAAAAAAAAAAAAAAAGCAGGAAAAATGTTTTAATGTGTGTTTTGGAACAGAGATCTTACTAATGTTTTATGAGACTTTTTTATTCTAACAGAAGGAATTAGAAGTTAATTCAGGTTTTTGCCTGTATGATTTCTCTGGGGTTGAAACATAACACCTAAACTGATCTGAAGATGTACACCTTTAACACTGTTGTTTCAAGGATAGGTCCTATGCCTGTAACATCCATTGTGCAAGGAGGACCTGAGGATCCTTGGCATCATACTGTAACTTTGTTGCTGAGTGCTTTGCTGTTGGTCTGTTGACAGTAAAATTTTAAAGTACTCATGAAATGCTCTTTTCAGTATTATACTAGCCTTTATGTAGGAAATTATTCCAAACTTCAGTTTCATTAATGCAAGTTGTGTGTATATATGATAAATACATCCCATATTTCCTATTAGTAGACATTTAAGGGGGAAAAGTCAACCTAGACTGCAGAAGAGAATCTCTCTTCCCACTCCAAAGCACTATCTTATCCAGTCAAAATTAGACATGGCAAAGAAATAATCGCTGTAAGGCTTCTATTCTCGCCCCGCCCCCCAAGATTGCTTTGTTAAAATAATGATGCCAATCAAATTCAAATACTCTAATGATGCAGTGGGTATAGAACATATCAGATTTAAACTTAAGAGATTATAAAATACCAATACAAAAAAAGACTATATCAAAAATACATCCTTCATTGCTTAGGAAGCTCCCTTCCTCCCTCCCCCCACACCAGATGCCGAGACATTTGAGAAAATAGACCCTACCCTGCATTTTCAATGAATGGATATTTTCTCCCAAAAACATCTGATTATGGAATATCTTGCTGGGTGGTAGTGGTACAGATTCACAACACTGTATTAGACGTAGGTTATGTAAAACACACGTGCCTTTGTTAATAGGAAATTCATCAATACAGAAAACAAATGTAAACTTGAATCTTTTAGTTTAATTTTTTTTTCTTTTAATTCCCTTCACGCAAACCTTACTGATATTGGTAATTGTTGGCAAATTGTTGACAATTGTTGGTAAATAGTGTATGTGAAAACTGAATGTAAACGATCCACTCAGTTTTAATTGTTGTTCGCAGCTGCTAGTGAACACTGTTTTTGTAGAAGCAGCATGCAAATTATAAAAAACCAGATAGTTAAAATAGTCTGGAACATATTCAGAGGTTTTTAATTCTCTTATTTGTAAGTTAGTCTTTTGAGGTTAAGCCTGGCAAAGTAGTATCAATCACACTCCAGCCTAAAGAAATTTTTTGTGGAACATTTTTCTTTAATAACTACCAACTTCCCATAAGGCAGTAAAATTCATTGATATTTAGATATAAGTGACATAAGATTGGTTCCCTGGCTCTTTTTTTGTTAGTACTCCTGCTGTATAAATATCTTTAATTAGGTTTTACACAGTAGAAATGAATTTTCATATTACCAAAGTCAAATTTTCTGTCTTTCTATAGCCTCCTAAGGGGAAGCGGATATATAGATAACATAATCCATCATTAGTAATAACTATGTGAATACAGCATACTATTTACATAAAGGCTGAGAGAGGGTACGCAGCTGGCTAACTTTAGGAAGGCCATGTAATGCTTTCAGCTAAACACGCTGCCAATGTGAGCTGGAGTCATCAATGAATTTGACGCTCTACTGAGCTTAAATAAAAAACTGTAAGAAAGTTTGTAAGTGGAAAATAACAGATAAAGACTCTTATTGATACAAAACACAGAGAACAACTTAGTGTTAGACCTTGCACTTCTAAGTAAATAGCAATGCACGAGGAAACCAAACACTGTATTGAAATCCCATTTTAATCCTTGTTAGAACATTTCTCAAGACTGTTTCATACCAAATCAGGCTACTTTGACAAATTGGACTTTTTTTCCTTTTTTTAAAACAAACAAAAAAAAACATCTCCCCCAAGAACTTATTCAAAAGAAACTGTGGAAAATCTTTGCTGAAAAGCTGACATTTCTCATTTAAAAGATTTTCAAAAGTTCGGTATGTTTTATTGTTTTACAATTCCTTTACAATGTTTTTGTATGTAAAATAAAAATAAAGATTTATATGACTTTCCTAAAGGGACATAACAATAAACAAAAGGAGCAGATTTTCAATTGCAACAGACATTCAGAAAAAAAAAAAAAAAAAAAAAAAAAAAAAAAAAAAAAAAACAAACACTTTGAAAGAAGGAATATTGACTTGTTTTATTTATTTGTTTTCCATTTTTATTTCTCTTCTGTTTCCACACTTGAGGTAGACAGCTCCTCCCTAATTCACAGTTCGAGTGTGAAATGTTTATGATAGAGCCACAAATGGAAAGCACAAATTTATGGCAATTGTTCAGATTTGAACAGGATGTTCCTTCATTAAACAGACTCAGTAGTCCGACTACTGTATATTACTGAGTTTACTGTTTAGGAAAATTCATAAATTACTACAATACAATGAAAAATAACAGTAATGACTATTAGACTTGCAGAAGGTATAAGCCTTTGATTATCATCTTCTCTATAGTTGTGTTCTTTAGCTGTCCCTAAATATGAGCCAAATAACTCCCTTGTCTTGTTACAGTTAAAGAAAATAATCTCTTGACACAAATAGTTCTTTCTGCTCTGTCCAATAGAATAGAACAAGATGTTAATCTACTGTAATATAGTAGAATACAATCTAATAGAATTAGTATCCTGATACTAATTATTCATCATCTGAAAACACAAGATAATTTTGATGTTGCTTCTCAAAAAGCGTACCTTTATCTTTTGATGGGATGAGTTTGGAGGTGGAAGTGATGTAGTAGGAGAAGTCAGTTAAGATTAAAAGGAAGAAGGTTGGATGGATGAATTGACAGACTGGGCTATATTCTAGGTTCATGTCAAAAAGTATAACTATTCCTGAGATACTACATTTTAAGCAGAGATTTTATAATGTTATTGCTATCTCCCAAGGCACTGGGGTGTTTCTTCTTGGTTTTGTGTGGTTTTAACTGAACACGGTTTAGATCTTAATCAAGGACTTTTCTCATTCTTGTTTTGTCTTTCCTTCATTATATAGCCTGGGTTAATATATTGATTCAAACCAAACGAACAGAGAAAGAAAATGAAGTACAATGCTGAGCAAAGACAAAACTTAGTGTGGCAGCTGTACAAAATAGTGTTGGACCTCTTAGAACCAAATTCAATGGACTTATGTTTCTTTATTGGTAGGGAATTCACTTAGTTTCTGGTATTAATTCCCAAACCAGATGTTTTAGCAGTGTTTGAAAGAAGGCAACAGTTAATGAGCTAGGTGGAAAAGTTATCTTTTCTAATTTCATTTTGCAATTTCCTGGGCCAGCAAGAAACTGATTCAGAGGAAGGAAAAAAAGAAAAAAAGAAAAAAAAAACAACCCAACCCAACCCAAACAAATCCACAAACCTTCACTTTCATGTAAATGAAGTTGTCCTTTTTTACCTCTAGTATAGTAAAGAAAAACATGGCACCTCTGCCACTTAATTTGAAAAAATGTATTAACCAAAAAAATCTGATGTGTAGACACCTATTACTGCATATATTGAATACTATTTTTATTACAGGATTAGTTCAACAAAGACAGAAACAACATCTTGTGCCATTCTATGTTTCACAAGCTATTCGTACTTTCTAGAAATGTTCTGACAGTTGAATTTTGATGGATGTATGCCACACATTTTAATGAGATCTTTTATTTTAATGTTATTCAGGCATCCAGTGTTTTGTTCTCTCTCAGATAGACATTAGGCCAGACCAAGTGAGGTGTGTTCAAATTCTCAGTGATTTGGCTTGCATCCATCTCTAATTCTGAAACTTTCCTTTTCCCACTAAATTTTAGTTTTTATTTTTGTTATTTTTCATTCTTTTGTCTAATTTTTTTTCATACATAATTCAAAGTATCTCTGTAACATGACTCATTTTTGAGATTCAATTTAGGTTAGCAAGTCATCTTTTCTTTCCACAGAATATTTTAAAGCAAACTAAGGTCAAAGTTTTCTTCTTTGAAACCCATCTCCTGTTTTCACTGAAATTGATAGTAATACCAATGTATTCATTATGAACAGGAGCTGGTCTTTACATACTGAAACTTGAGCAGTTATCTCTGAATTTCAATATCTGAATAGCACTAAAGTTCCTAAAATCACCATCTAGGATTAGGATAAACGTTCTTAAAGTTTCTTCCTCAGCCACAAATTCAAAGGGAAACTCCTTTGACCGTGAACTCACCTTAGTTGTGTTGAGGACAGTTTCTAGCCTTTCTGTAATCAAAGTTTAGGCCTCAGCAATGTTGTAACTGGAGAAACATAAGAGGTTTTCTTTGGTGAAATCCATGACACGCAGATTGTGGATTACTACTCTTACACAGGAGGTTAGTATTTATGGGGTGGTGCCATTGCTGGTAGAATACAAAAAGCTGGAAATAGGTAATCCTTCAGCTTCACTGGCCAGGCCAAGTCCGAGATGCATTAGAAAGCACTAGATAGTAAAGTTCTTAAGAAAACTTTCTTTGCCAATATTACCAAGTTCTGAGTTGGAAAATTTGACTCCTACCAGAGGTGATGCAAGACGATAGTATGTAAAAGCCTAGCTGTATTAAAAATGAGCTGTATAAATAAAGTATAGTATGTACTCTTTTTTTTATGCCTGGGCTGACAGACGCTGTTGTGTTGTGTTTAGAACTGTAGTAACACCTAGAACACCTCAGCTCTGCTGTGTGTGAGACAGAACAAGCACACAGTAGAGACTCTATCCAAGCTAACCTAACCCCCCGTGACCTAGTTCATTTATGGTTACCCTGATTTAATAAAATGTGATCCAGACATATAAAGAACTTATTCATTTTTACTTCACAAAATGTCTTTGGTGTCCATTTTTTACTTATCAAATATTGTTTGAACTTTTCAGGGCTGCAAGCAGTGCTGGTCTGTTTTCTGGTGTTTGTTTGACTATTCCCATGCAAAATATACATTTAATAAGGAGCATGCAAAGGAAAACCTGTAACACTACTCAAAGCTTCATTTTTTTTAAATTATAAATACATCAGAAATTATTCAGGTTATGGAGTCAGAGTAAAGAAGTTGCAGTATACTTCCCTTCACAAACAGAACAGTTTTTGACACCTCAGCCCATGTATTTATTGTGAGGATAACTTACCATCTGGGGTTTTTTCCCCTTTCTTTCTTTTCCTGAGCAGATCCTTGGTTTTAACAAAAGAAAAATGCATTGCTATTGTATTGTATCTTACTGTCAGTCGTTTTCTGATTTGCATTGTTGAAAGTACATTATGAAAACTTATTTTCCTTCTTAATGTAGCATTTAGGAGAACGATTCAAATGGCCCAGAAAGACAGGAGATACAAATGAAAATGGCTGCAGAGTTACTCCTTTGGGAATTACAGTGTGAAGATTATTAGAATGCAAGAATACCCACTAGCATCAAGACCATTCCTTCTCAAATTTGTGTCTTTTGGGGCGGAAAAAGAAAAAAAAAGACTCCAAAGATTCTAAGTCTTTTGAGTTTAGCAGGATCTTTTTTCTTGCCTAAGTAATCACCTGGAAGTTCCCTAGGGTGAAGATAAAAAAAAAAAAAACAAACAAGGCAGGAATCAAAATGTTTTAAGAAATTGCTAACTCTCTGGTGTGACAGTGGGAAGGGTTGTATCTGACCATTAGGGCTGAAACTCTAGGACTGCAAGATTGTCTTTTGCTGTCTCTCCATTAATTCACTCTTCCTTGGGAATCTGCAAGTGGACATCAGCCAGGAAATTTAAAAAGCAGCAATGTGTGTCACTGCTGAGTAGGCTACTTAATGAACTCCCACTGCTTCTCCCCAGATATAAATGGACTGTCATCTACCATCACCGCCTCACCCAATGAAAACGAGTAAGAGCTGTGCTGACCCTTCATACCCTCAGTCTTGCCTGTTCTCTATACCAGAATAGTTGAAGTCCTGTGAAGTCTTTGCATGCTTTTTCTGCCTGGGCGTGGCAGATACAGGGAGCCCCTAATCTACTGCTGACAGATTATTCTAATTTTCCTGTGCTTTTGGATTATGCAGACAGTCCTTGATATCCATTAAAGGGTAAAAATTTCATTTAAGAGCTTGTTGTAGAATAGTAAGTGTACTACATATCTTAGCAGTTAATATAGGATTTTCGAAATGTGAGTTGGCTTTGTTCATCAAATTGTACCACAGGCCATACTATACTCAATCACATGAGTTGCACACAATAAGGCTACTTACAGGATATGTTAATACCACTGCCAAAATCAGGTTTGTATATGCAGATATCTGCAGGTTCTCATGCGCAATATGAATAGACTTGAACTATCTAACCTGAATATCCTTGATGGGAATGGACAGTTCTCATTGTTCTCTGAGCTTGGTAACTTGGACATCCTTTATTCATGTTTTGTGTCTTTGGTTGCAGAGCTGTGTGAAATTCTGCTGCCATTCCCACAGGAGTTAATTAAAATATTTGGTCTGTTTAATTTCAAGTAAGTTTCATCCTCCTGAGTTTTACATTTAAATGAAAACAGAAACAGCTCCGCTTCCTCATTCCTTTGATTGAGGCCATCAGTGCCTGTATGATTTTCTTAAGATTTGGCTAGGGGTCAGCACCAAGTTGACTCGGTTGTGCTGAAAGTTAGTGAACCCACGTCAAGTTTCAAGACTGGCGTAGTGTTGTTTGTACACAAGTGGGAATTGCAAAGAGAGAGTTACCATGAGAATTGCTGCTGAATGAAATTGTTTCCACCATCCTGGCACAGATATGCTCTGAGATGTGCTGGCTACACTGCAGCACACTTGAAGTCTTACAGAGATGAGCCAAAGGCTCCTGAGATAATAGGAGCCAAGAGGGAAACACCAGTGAAATACCTCAAAGGAATTAAGGGGTGTTCCTCTAAAAAGGAGACACGGTCGACAGCCCAGCTGAAGTGCCTCTACACCAAAGCAGCGAGCATGGACAGGAGGAGATGGAAGCCACCGTGCAGCTAGAAAGCTGTGACCTAATTGCTGTTATGAAAACTTGGTGGGATGCATCCCATGACTGCAGTGTGGCTATCAATGTCTGTTCAGAAGGAACACACAAGGAAGAAAGGGTGGAAGTATTGCCCTTTACATCAAGAAATGGACAGAGTGTGAAGAGCTGTCTTTGAAAAGCAGCCATGAGCAGGTTAAAAGCTTATGGGTAAGAATTAGAGACTGAGGCGAGAAAGGGAACCTTGTGGTTGGTGGAACCTACAGGCTGGCTGATCAAGGGGAGCCTATTGACAAAGCCTTCTTACTCCAGCTACTGGAGGCATCATGCTCACAGGCTGTCATCCTGCCTGGGGACTTCAACCACCCTGACATCTGCTGGAAAAGTAGCACAGTGAGCTGTGGGCAATCCAGGAGACTTCTGGAGTGCATTGAGGAGAACTTCTTAAGCCAGGTAATAGACGGCCCTACCACAGGGGATGCAGTACTGGACCTGCTGGTCACCAATGCAAGTGAGCTAATCAGTGATGGCAAGACTGGAGGTAGGCTGGGCTGCAGTGATCATGAACTAGTGGAGTTGACAGTCCTGAGGGATATGGGTCAGGTGAAGAGTAAAACCAGGACCCTGAATTTTAGGAAAGCAAAATTCCAACTGTTCAAGGAGTTAGTCAATGGGACCACCTGGGAAACTGCCCTCAGGCACAAGGGAGCAGGACAGAGCTGGGAGATCTTTAAGGAAACTCCAAAGAGCACGAGAGCTCTCAGTCCCCAGGTGTAAGAAATCAGGAAAGGAAGGCAAGAGACCAGCATGGCTGAGTCAAGACCTGCTGATCAAACAAAAGAACAAGAAGGAAATGCACAGGCAGTGGAAGCAGAGACAGGTATCCTGGGAAAAGTATGGGGATGCTGCCCAGTTGTGTAGGGATAGGGTCAGGAAAGCCAAACCACAGCTGGAGTTGAACTTGGAAAGAGATGCAAAGAATAATAAGGAAGTACTTCTACAGGTATGTCAGACAGAAAAGGAAGGTCAAAGAAAGTGTCCCCCTCTTATGAGCAAGACTGGCAAACTGGTAACAACAAATGAGGAGAAGGCTGAGGTAATCAACAACTATTTTGCCTCAGTCTTTGCTGTCAGTCTCTCTTCCCATACCCCTGGAGTTGATGGAATGCAAGATGGGAACTGAGGGAGCGAAGTCCCTACCACTATAAGAGGAGATCATGTTTTTGACCATCTGAGGAACCTGAACACACAGAAGTCTATGGGACCTGAGGAGATGCATCCAGAGTCCTGACTTTTTTTACAAGGAGGTTGATGAGGCACTGGAACAGGTTGTCCAGAGAGGTGGTAGATGCACCATCCTTGGAAACATTCAAGGGCAGATTGGATGGGACTCTGAGCAACCTGATCTAGTTGAAGATGTTCCTGCTTACTGCAGGGGGGTTGGACTAGACGCCTTTAAAAGGTCCCTTCTGACCCAAACTATTCTATGATTGTGTTTATATACCTGGGTCCTTAAAGGACTGCGGCCAGTGTGTTACAACTGGTATCTCCTTTTCCCGCTGCTGCAATTTGAACAACTGCTGGTCACCCTTACCAGCTCCCTCTAAACAGTTACTCAACACTAATAGAACACAGGCAGATACATCTGCTGGGTTTTTGAGGCTGAATTGTCTTTGGTTTGAAACTGTAAAAGAAGGAAATTGCTAGCAGGGAACTTTTTTTCGTAACTGTTTGTTATGTAAAGCCTGTTAACAGTATCAAATTATTCAGCAATGTTATTATACAGCCCCATATTCTTTAGGGCACAGGGGTTTTTTTTGTTTAGCTCTTAGGTTGTCACCATCCATGCAGAGAGACAGTTCATCATTACCTCCTGAGATCTATTGTAATTGAAGTAGATATAAATATAGAGCTGAAATACATCTGAAAGGCAAAGAAAGAAAAAAAAAAAAAAAAGAATGCAGCACTGGTTTATCTTCTGTCTCCAAAAAACAAATGTACAGTATATTCACAATAAAAGCATCTGGTATGGTTTTCCTTGTTTACCTGAGTTTATTAATCTACTGATGGAAAATTGCTTAGTTAAAATGTACAATAAATGTATAGAGTATATAAATCATTAAACATGAGAATAAACTTTAATTTCGAAATATTTTGTCCAAATAACTTTTAAAACTAATTTATTGCAAATGATTTAGTTACCACAAAATACAACATCATGGAAAAGAAAAAAAAAAAAACCTTCAGAATCTCAGGGTCTGCATCCTTCCTGTGTCACCTTCCACTGATCTAGAGGACAACACAGTCTAAAACATATATTTGTGATTTTCAGTTTTCAAAAAAACTCTCTTGACATCAGAGGTGTTTTCTCTCAGCTCACACTAAAGGTATGACTGGAGAGCTCTCCTTACTGGATTCTTGATATCAGTGATAGAGTGAACCATCACGTACAGCTTGGGGCAAAACTGAAATTGCTGTTACTTACAACTAGGGTTTAACCAGGGCAAGACTGGTTGTTCCCAATGGACACGTAACGTTAGGTGTCCTGTTCAAGTCATAGGTTGGTCAATACAGAAGATCTGAAACACATACATGAAATGCACATGTTAAAAAGAGGCATATTAAAGCTCTGTGTAGATAGAAAGGTAGATATATTTTTCTTGTTGTTTACACTTTTTTTTTGGTCTTCTTTTGGATTTCAGTTAGTGGAATCTTTTTGTGTAATCTTCTCCCAGTAGTGAAATACCATACAGCCTCCAATCTCCTGTTCCTAGGTCAGGAACAGGAGAGGCAGTCCCCTTGGTTTAGTTTCTCCCTCATCCCAGGGCTAGAAGTGCTGTCCTGGTTTCAGCTAAGATAGACATCATTTTCTTCCTAGTGGTTGCTGTTTTCAGATTTGGTATGAAAGGAATGTCAATAATGCATATTGTTTTAGTTGTTGCTATGTGATGTTTATACTAGTCAAGGACTTTTTTCAGCTTCCCACAGAAGCTGGGAAGGGGCATAGAGAGAACATTAGAATGGCCAATGGAATATGCTGTACCATAGATATCATGTTTGGTATACAAATGGGGGTTGGCTGGGGGGGAAGAATCTGTGATCACTGCTTGGGTCAAGCTGGGCAACCAATTCTTGTATGTTCTTTTACCATTATTATTACTATTATTTTCCTTTTCTGTTATTGTTCTGTTAAACTCTCTGTATCCCAGCCCACGAGGTTGTTTTCCCCTTTTCCCTTCCTTTTCTTCCTCTTCTCCCTACCCTTTGGGGTGGGTGTGGTTAAGGGGAGATAAGCAAGAGGCTGCATAGTCCTAGTTGCTGGCGGGGGTTAAACCCTGACAAGTGCTCACACGTGTTGCAGCACAGCACTGTCTCTGAGAAAATGCAGAGAAACGAGCCCAGGGGATTCGTGTGAAACAGGTTTCCCTGTTTGCATGGGAGTGTCATAAAAGAGCAATCTAATACAACACTCTGTCTGACCTGCTCTGTGCATGGGGTTGGTCCAGAAACCCCCAGATGTGCCTTCAAGAGTACTCGTCTTTTTCTGTGACTCTACTTGTACTAATTAATAACACAGCAAACAAACAAATAATGACCACTGGTTACCAAAATCATTTCAAGAATGAAAAAAAAAAAAAAACAAAACCCACCAAACTTGCTTTATTTTCTTTCCCAATGAACTTCTGTGTGACTTGGAAGGAGGTGAATGTTATCTGTTTTCTGATTATTACCTTCAAAATTAACTCAATGTGAAAGGAACCTTGGGTTTATCTTTTCTTTCTCTTCCTGTACATCCAGGAATGTGGCTGAGTTACAAGAGGAATGACAGATGCTGTGGCAGCTAGAGTTAAATGTGCCAGTAGAGATTTGTCCTTTTAGATGGAAGGTCCCAGAGTCAACAACTGTCACTGGCAGCCAGTCCAGGATATAAACATTGTCCTCAGCAAATTGCCTTGCATCTTGCAGGGAGGAGCACACTGTATCTGAGTGCACAATCTGTAGAAGGCAGATGATAATATATATCGGATGGTGCTGCAATAAAATGTGTAAAAATGCCTTAAAGTATTCAAAGGAAGCAGCTGTTGAAATGTTGTCTGCTGTTCTCTGACACTCAAGATGATATTATTACTAAGCCTGACAGTATTGTATCCTTTACACTATTGACTTTGATTATGCCTTACTAATGTCTGGCTCCTTTTCCATCTCACTGGCAATAGTTTCATTTTCTTACCTATACGTTTCTATTGAGTCATTCAGAAAAAGTCAAAGTCATATTCCAGAGCTGAGAAATGGGAATTACTCTCCCTATCTAAAGAACTCGTAAAAGTGTCATATTCTAGAAGAGGTGTTCAGGAAATCGAGAGTGATTTCATCCTTCCTTTGCAATTGCTAGGAGAAACCGAGCAATTCTGTTCTTACAGACCACTGGCAGGCGCAGCATCTCCGCTGTCTCAGACACAGCTCCATCTAGACCAGTATTCCTACGCTGGCCAAGTCCAAAGAACAGATTCCTGTAAGAATGACTTAAATCAAGGCAAAGGCACAGTAAGATAGCTGTAGGTGGAAGATTTTAATTCCTAACTGTGGTGTGATTTTATTTTTTTTTCAGATAGGAAAGAAAAGCACCAGGCAGGGCCTGAGATTGTAACTGTACGGAGAAGTGTAGACCAAGTAAGTAAACCCAAGAAGGGTTGCTGAAATGGGTAAGAAGCTGTTATCGAAATCATAGCTACCTAGGACTATTTTTTCATTACTACTTTTGTTGCAAACAAAGAATAGGGTTCCTTATTTTCTCTGAAAGAACATTATTGTATCAAATCATTGTCTGTCATTATTTTTATTTCTTAAGCAACTGGTAGTGTCTCAAGCCTGGACAGTATTTATAGTTGTTTTCTTTCTAGGATTCCTTCTGCTGCATGCTACTGCAAAAAATGTGCTCTAAATACAAGCATCAGGAAAGTGCTTGGTATCACAAACTTCAAAGAGTTGAGTCTGGTACTATTTATGAAGAAAATCTTATAAGTGCTTTTATGCAGGATAGAAAGAGAGATGTTTTCTGAAATAAGCTTATTTTATGTGATACTGTGACGCCAACCTTATAGGCTATGTTAATAGTGTTGTTATAGGTGACAGCATATTATAATAGAATAGAATTTTTCAGCTGGAAGGACATACAGTTATCATCTGTTCCAACTGCCTGACCACTTCAGGGCTGACCAAAAGTTAAAGCATATTATTAAGGTCATTGTCCAAATGCCTCTTAAACACTGACAGGCTAGGTGCATCGACCACCTCTCTGGGAAGCCTGTTGCTGTGTTTGACCAGCCTCTCAGTAAAGAAACGATTCCTAATGCCCAGTCAGAACCTCCCCTTACACAGCTTTGAACCATTCCCACGCGTCCTATCACTGGATCCCAGGGAGAAGAGCTCAGCACCTTCGTCTCCCTTCCCCTCCTCAGGGAGCTGCAGAGAGCAATGAGGTCGCCCCTCAGCCTCCTTTTCTCCAAACTAGACAAGCCCAAAGTCCTCAGCTGCTCCTCACAGGACATGCCTTCCAACCTTTTCACCAGCTTTGTTGCCCTCTTCCGGATGCATTCGAGCACGTTCACATCCTTCTTAAATTGTAGGGCCTAGAACTGCACACAACGCTCAAGATGAGGTTGCACGAATGCTGTTCGCTTAATAGGAGAAAAATCTGCTACGCTTGAGATTACTAACCTGTGCCCTTTTTGGCTACATAATCTTTCCATCTGCATACTTCAAAAGACCTGCTTTTCCAATGTTATCCATTTTTCAGGAATTTTCTGTAGATCAATTTTGCAAAGAAAAGGAAAAATGGTTTGATGGTCTGATGTCAAAGGCATATTACATTCCTTAAGAATATGAGTGTGGTTGTGATGGGTCACAATACAGTTCCTCCTAGCCCAATATCCCATCTCTGACAGTGCACAAAAACAGATACTTATGTACCATGTACCAGATACCAGGCTCTGGTACGTGGCACATGACTTAAGCTTACTGGAGAAATAGCTGACAAAAATAGCCCACCCCTGCAGAAATGCTTCTAGGAAAACAGTCATGTTTTCCTAGACCAGAATGCCAGTCATCCTAGACCAGAGACAAAATAACAGTGTTCACAATTGCAGGTCACAAAAGAAGTATGGAGTTATCACCCAAAGAATCACAGGAGGTAAGTCAGAGAAAGATTAATTTAAAATGTAGACAACATGAATGGTTCGAAGTATTCAGCGTGGAAAGAAACATGAAAAGCATGAAGACAATGCCAAGCTTTTAGACAGTGGAGGCTAAGGTATTTTATATTCCAGGGAAGTGGATTCTCATGAGAACAGCAGTAATATGAGCATGACTGAGGACTAAAACCTTATAATGCAAAGAAGACTGCCTGGAGTATGGCTTTAACAAATTTTAAGACTCTCAGTGTGCACATAATGCATGAAAAGACTGTCAGCTACACAACGGCCAAATTTGCCACTGTGTTGTTAAATCAACAACAGTTAAATCACAGCGGGATTAGGAAGGCATCTGTAATGCATTACTGGCAGTGCTGAGGGGCAGAAGGGGACTGGCACAATCTTTGTTCTGGTTATGACAAGACCTGTTCATAGGCAAAAGCAAGCACAGTTAAAAAGCTCTTGAGCAACAAAAGGTGGTGTCACTTAGACTTTATGAGAGCTGACATACAGGTGTACCTATGTAGCACTGCAAGACAGTAGACCATTTTGAAACAACCCAGTATAATATGGGAATATCATCATCATGTGAAAGTAGTAATTATGGGCTTTGGCCAGAAATATGAGCAACTGTATTAGTGAACTAGACATATAAATAGCAGTTGGAAATTCTAAACAGACTGCCTTACATACGGTTTGGGACTGCTAAAATGCATTCACCTTAGCCCTTCTGCTGTTACTAAAGTATTAACAAGAACGTAAAGAAAATTCATTAGAACTATTGAAAGTAACAGTCTATAGTGAGAAAGCAATGGCAGAAGCAACATAGAAGAGGCACACCTTCTTAATACAAGTGCACCTGTTAGATGAATACCTTTTTATTAGGAAATAACACAAAAGAGAAAATAAATTATTCGGGCAATAAACTGATCTCCAAGAAATGTTGGGATATGGGTCTCCAGACTCCCCACCCTTTAGTGCTGAAGTTATTTGGCTGTAAAATGAACACTTTCCTGGTGAAGTGGATATTTAATTATGTTCTTGAAATGGAAGAGCCCTAACAGGAACAACTGAAAAACTAGGTCTGTAATGTGGTGGTTAGAACATATTAGTATCATACTAATATCCTATTCTTGGCCATGTTGGTTATTCTGAGGCTACCATACTCCCTTATTTTTTAATGAAAAAAATAAAAATCCTAATACCTTTGTTTTGTTTCAGTGGATGAAGGAAGTGCTTCAACTTCAGAGCTTTTTATGAAATCACATTCTAGGGAACTAGCTATTCTTTCTAAGGATTTGCATTGATCCCAAGCTGCAGAATAGCACCTGGAAAAGAAGTTGGTACCTATTACTAACAATTGAGAACATACCGCTTGATTTATCCAGGGAACTGTAGTAACAGAAAAGCAGCAATATCTGGTGCATTTGATAAAAAGTCTGTGAAAGACTTAGTGAGAGAGTGTGAAGGTACTGAAAAGGAGGTACTAGCTGTGCTCTTTGGAATGAAATCATCACATCAAGGTAGATCTGCTTTGTGCCTCAGGTGAGGTTTGATCATGAGCTTCAGAAAGCATAACGAAAAAGCCATTGCTGAAAGAATCCAGGTGACTAAAAATGGCTGTTATTCAGCATCCAGAGCTGCCAATTGAAGATGAGGCCTTGCCCCCCACATCACCCGGAAAGTCACAATGTAGTGACAGAGATTGTGTCCTAGCTTACAACACAGATGCCACACCCTATCAAGAACATGAGGTAGACTTTCAACATGGTACAGCATATGCACTGCTGTCATGAGAGACTATGCATAATCCAAAAAACACCAACAAGATGACAGATAAAGACAATGTAGATGGAAGAGGTATCCTGTATGTCACAAAGTATTTCAGTACTTCTAATGTGCTGACAGTAGCTTGGTAAGATTTTGTCTTGTGTATCTACAGAAGAGATAAAATGATAGCTAGAATAAAGAAATAATAAAATTAAGAATAGCAAAGCAATGTAGAAACCTGGTACAAAAGAGGAGCAGAAGCTCTGAAGCCATGATAACAGATAAATTATTTTGGCTTGCCATCTGAGAACCACATAATGATGCAGCAGAAAATCTAAACTGCACTAAAACATCGAATATATTCTACAGCCATCTGGTTTAAGAGCAGAGAAACAAAGTTAGAAAAGGGA
Organism: Alca torda; assembly: GCA_008658365.1. Classification (NCBI taxonomy): domain Eukaryota; kingdom Metazoa; phylum Chordata; class Aves; order Charadriiformes; family Alcidae; genus Alca; species Alca torda. The sequence goes on from CM018101.1 coordinate 70,919,074, forward strand.
ACATATGGTAGTGTAGCCACACAGCTTCAGCCACTCTGAAAGTCTTCATCGTCTGTTGGTCTCTGTTAAAAAAGCTGGAAGAAAACTAAGCAGTATAGAGGACCAGTCCAATAGCACTCAAAAGAACATAACAAACAAAAAAAAAAAAATCAAATTTCTTATCAACAGCAGTGACATAAGAAATGTAAATATTTTAAAGATCATGCGTTGGAGGACAACCAGGCCTTACAGGCTACAGCAAAAAGACAGTAACACTTATGTCCCTGAGATGAGTGTGAAAATACATTTCAAAAATGCCAAAATAGCAACATCAAAAGTTGAAATAAAGGATACAGCAATCCATCAGAAATTTGGAGATGGCATCAAGCAGTCAATTATGTAAACCATACAATGTGGAAAGCAGTGGCTGTCAGTAGACCTTAACATTGCACCTGGACAAAGAGCTCCATCATTTCTTCGCACATGGCATGGGAAACAAAGTAACTACCGACTGTGTAGAGGCCGTGTAACAGACTGATGATTCAAATCATGTGGGTTTATCCTCCAAAAATGAATTCCAGTATAACTGTGCCTGGATTTTAGCCTACAACATGGGGTACAGGAAGGAGTTTACTGAAATATCGCGTAATGCTGTTTTTCTGAATATCTCTATGGCAAATTTTAAGTTATTTTCTTTTTCAGTAAATCCTCAGAATATAAGGTCTGATTCACAGTTTTGTCCACAAGGTGAACAGCGTAAGCTGAAAGTTAAACTAGTCCCAGCAAATTATTTCGGGCTTTAAGAAATATAGACCTTCAGTTAAAAGAGTCTACAAGTATTCTTCCTCCCACTGTATGCCTGAGTCTTTCCAGGGACTACTTCTCATAACTCATCATAATAATAAATAACTGATCTTATATATAAAAGGAGATGGGAAGAAATTTGTTCAGAAACATCACAGACACAAGGGAACTGAAGGTAGTCTGCTTAATTAAAAATGTGTGTTCTATCTATTCAGCATTGCTTAGTGTCACTTTGCTGTACAACAAAGAAGCCACTTTCCATTGATTCCATTCCCCATGAGAAGAGTAAGCTGTTTCCATTTTAGTCCTGGGAGCAACTGAACACCACCATCGCTAGCGTGGAGCAGCAAGTGTGGGGAAGTTTTGCAAAGAAGAGCTAGCTGCAGCTGAGGAGGTCCCGTCAGGAGAAGCTGGGGAAAAGACTGGAAATGTCCAGGGAGAGGAACACAACAGTCCTGCTGTTGCGCATCAGCTGTACAACATTTCAGGCATCTGGGTACATGCAAGATCCTGAACTGACAATAAGTGGCCTGCAAATCTTGCTGTTGGATGCAGAACAGTCACGCAGTGTCTCTTTATGTTAACAGCCTGATAATGGGGTTACCAGTCTCCGTGGAGATTGGGAACTGATATGGCAGCTGATATGTTCTTCTGCAGGAACTCTACTGAATCCCCAGAGGACTCTAGGACTCTGCACACTAAAGAAACATCTTGAGATGACTAGTATGATTACTATAGACACTTGACTCACCTTTTGGGAGTTGGTAGAAAGACATTTTTTCCGATGTTTCTGTAGACCCTGATGGAAATGTGAGCATTGTCCTGTATTGTAGCCACTCACCTAAAGCTTCATGAAGGTTCATGAGTGCAGCAAGAATTAGAAAAAGTGGATTCCACCTCTGTTCCATGGCTTCAAAAGGTGTCTCTAGAAAGGCAACTATGCAGAAATAGTTTGAAAATTGATGTAGGCACAGGGAGGTCCCTAGCAGTGAACAAGCTACAGCCATAGTTTCTGAAAGGTTCTCTGTGGGGAGGGAGGGACAATTTGTACCACCATGGTGGGAGGATTTCCCAGTGCTTCACCTGACAGGAACAGTTAGGCCAATTGATAAAAGAATAATTTGAGCATGATGAAATTCAGCAGGGAACTTAAATTCTGTAGAGTTAGCTGATACTCATTACCACACTAGAGCTTTTCTTTGAAATGCAACTTGGAGATGTCATGCTGTGAGCAGCAGATGTTTGAAAAACTCTAGTTTCTATAACAACTTAAAACATTGTAACCAAGTGGTGCTTGGGAAGAAAATGGACATGAATATTCTGTATTACTTTATGGAATAGGTTGCTGTTATAGGCATTTTTTTGCATTCAATAGAAGTATTACAAATAGCTTCTCTAATTGAGCTTACCAGATCTGTTTATGAACGTTCAGACATTCAAATTCACAATGGCTTTTACTGAGTATATAGAAAATTATTTATAGTAAAATGTTATTATACATTTAAACATATGTTAGAAATAGAACAAAAATTACCTACACCTATTGTATGCTCCAAAACACAGGGAATAAGAGCCAGCATGCAAACGATTTTCATGTAGCTGTAATTATTTTGATACAGAACTAGAAAGAATAACACAATGAAATTGTAAGAGTAATATGTTCGTAAATTGTCATGTTTTGCTTAACCATAGCTGAAACATGAAGGAGGGAAAATAGAAATTGATGTAAAAGATGAAAGATGAATAGATTGAAAAGGTACTCAAGATATGTCCACAAATGTAAATAATAGCAATAAAATATAAATCATATAAAGAAAAACAATAACCCTGTTATTGTTAAATTAAATTGTTAATTTAACAATATTGTTAACTTAAAACCTCAGAGCTTTAATGGATGAAAAATGGGAACACACTCAGGTGTAAAGTGGTCTTTATTGGATTATCTGGGAACCTAATGGTTTGAATTTTTAAAATAATTTCTTTTTTCCTTTTACATTAAGTAAATAGTAGACGCGTGGCTTGAACATGGATTTCCTAATACTCTAAATTTATATTATTCCTGAAATCCTAATTAGCCTTCAATTACCAGGGGATAAATTGAGATTTAAGATAGTAACAAAATTATAAACTTGTTCAGAACCAATGTAAGTCCAGCATCTTTCTATTAAGTTTTTATATGGAGTTGGGTGCAATAATAAACACCGTGGGATGCCACACCACTGTAAAATTTGTGAATTCTAAGAGTGATGTTAGTTCATCTTCCTAAAAGACTCTATTGTTATATAGAATATGAAGATATTATGCTGTTCTACAATAACAGATGGTTTAGGAACAATAAATCAAAATGAATAAGACTATTCTCTAATTTTATGGGACTATACTTGTCATTGCTTATTGGATAAGCATGAATGAAAAATTAAATACAGATGTTTGTATGCATGTGTGTGTCTGATGACTTGATGGTGAATAGAGAAACAGTATTTCCAGTGTAAGTCTAATTTAGAAAGAATAGACCAGCAGGAACTGTCAGCTCAGTCTCAATACATGTCAGCGGTTTCATAACTGTGGTAAAATTCTAATTTTTCCCTTTTGCAACCAGCTTATTTGCTTAGGTAAAAACTATTGTGTCCAGTATATGTCACAACATTAACACAGAAGCAAATCTATGTAAAACTTGCTGTACACGAGCAAAGTCACTAATGTGATACCATTTCTTGAAGGCCAGTGAAATTCAAGGCCACCTTTATGACAGAAACATTGCTTGCAGCTTTTCATCAGTTGTGCGGGTGTTTTTAATGGATTTTTTATGGTTTTTATTGAATTTGCTTTCACAATCTCTTTATGTCTGAAATGTTCATGGTGTTCCTCACACAAAAAAAAAACTGTCTTGTGTTGGTAAATTATTTATATCAGAACTACTCTGATAAAAGCTCTGTAGACTAATCGTTCATTGCCTCAAAAAATCATCTTTTGTTTATTTTATATTTGTTTCAATCTGTTAATTTATTCCAAGTTTCCCCTCGAGTTGAGGTTTCTGATTTCTGCTTCACTTACAGCATCCTCTATGGTATTCTCAGGCTTATCTAGATTACATTTTGGAGAGGAAATTTGCAAATTAGCTTCTGCCAGCCTCTGCTACTTCACTGCAGGATACTTCAGTCTTAGTTGCTGCAATGTAGATTCATAGAATCATAGAACTGCCTAGGTTGGAAAGGACCTTTCAGGTCATCTAGTCCAACCATCAACTTAACTCTGCCAAGACCCATCACTAAGCCATACTAAAATGATTATTGAAGTGAAATCCAAGTGGTAATGTGAAGTTGTGTAACCATTCTATTACAGGCATTTTAGGTATAATATATATAATAAATATTCCTGGAGTTTTTAATAGGTTTTTAAAAAGACATTTGCTCTCTTGTTACAGTGGTTTATACAGACATGGTTCTATTCATTGCTTCTAGATCAAACCAAAGTCTTCTAGAATTGACCTCTTTCATTTTACTGTTCCTGGAAACTCACATAGCTTCTGCCCAGATAAGGAAGAGAAAATCCAGTAAATCTAAACTTTTTGGTTTTTCGTTTCATAACAACTTTTTTTTTTAGTTTCAAAATGGAAATATAATGAATAAATTAAGCAACCCTCCAGCGAGGCATTTCTAGGGTCACTCAGAACATTTGCTGGTCCTGAAATGATTTTTTTTTTTTTTTTTCCCCAAAAAAGACACCCAGCATGACATGGATTTAAATTTTAGTTTGTTTTTTTTTCTTTTAGTTTGAAATACATTTAAAAATCCATTATTCAAGCAACCGTATCTGCAGTTGCTGATTTTTAATTTATTTGTTGATGGCCACCCAGTAAAAGGAGTTCCGTTCCTTTTTATCAGATAATTTAAAAATTCAAATCAGTTTTCTAGTCTATTATATCAACAGTGGTTAATGTGATTGTTCAAAGCCACAGAGAATAGGTTTTTTGTTGTCCTCCTCTTAAGAATCTGTCAGACCATCGAGGGAAGTGCATTGTGTGTACCACCTGTGTTATATTGTCTTCTTTATCACTGCCACCAAGGAGAGATCTTTCCTCTCCTTTGCGAAAAATGAGTGGAAATCTGGATTATAGGTTCATGGTATTAGCTGAGAAATTGACTTTCTGTCCTCCTCAAA